>CM050429.1:22279700-23017200 GCA_027564155.1 Gymnocypris eckloni scoliostomus | reverse complement strand
ATATTAAATACATTCTCATATTAATAAATACAAATGTAAAAAAAAAGTTAGTCACAGCTTGTCTTCTCAAACTTGTATCAGATGTTATAATGTTGTTTTAAAAGCAGTAATCGTTTTTAATTATCTTAATTAGTATATTAATACAATAATATTATATTGAGCCTATAATATAATAAAAAAAACTAAATCATATTGTCCCCATTTATAGTTAGTAACGCGTATGATTACACATATTTGACACCTGAATTGGGTTTATTGTTAATAGTACATCGGAAAGTATACAGACAGCTAGTATTTGTAGGATTGGTGTACAGAAACACTGAATTATGGAATTAAATCAAAGAAAATGGACAATTATATTGACTCAAGTGTTTCCGTATCTCCCGTCAGTGCCCGAGTTCGTGTTTACGACCAACTGAAATGAAACGAGACTCAATGTTTCTCCAACTCATGCGGGACGCCCATAAATACCGGCATAAATATTAAATAAATATTGTAACGATGTTACATTTAAACATCCAATATTGATTACTAGTTTTCGTTTGACAATTTCACAACTCTTGAACGGTTTACATTAATTTAAACACTTTAAATGCTTTATATGCTTAAAACAAACCTTTCTTCAGTCCAAACACAGACGCATCCCGCGGCGTAGCCTTATGACGCCACATCGCCAAAACAAATTAAAAGTCCCATTCACGCGCTAAACTCTAACATTTATACATTTACATACAAAACACGGGATGTATGAATGAATGACATTTTCAGTTTAAGAGAACCAAACAAGTGAGCGTGGGGTACTGCATTTTCCGAGGTAAATACAGTTTGATGAAAGTAAAAATCAAAGTTAATGAAGTGTTAGCAGTCCTATCCTGTTTTATGTAAAGGATAATAACATTTTCACACAGATAGACATAGGTATAGAGCTTTATATGCAGATGCCGGGGATGCAGATGACATATATACTCTCTTAATTTCTAAATAAGAGTTCATATTTTTGGCTCAAGGGACTTGACTTCAGGTAAGTAGTGCACTACTTATACAGTATGAAATAACTGATTTTGAACACAATATTTATTGTCAGTGCAAGTTTTTTAAGTAGTGCAATGCTTATACAGTGTGAAATTGATTTTGAACACAATATGGCAGTCGTTGGTCTAATGGTTAGAGCGTTGGACTTGAAACCCGAGGTAACCCAAGGTTGTGGGTCCGAATCCCAGCTCCGGCAGGAAGTCCACGACTGCTCCCCGGGCGCCGCACAGTCGGCTGCCCACTGCTCCAAATGTGTGCACTTGGATGGGTTAAATGCAGAGAACAAATTTCACTCCTCATTATACTCTGTATAATTGTGTATGTGACAAATAAAGCTCATCTGAGCTTAATTCATCTGAATATGTATTGTCAGTGCAGGTTGTTTAAGTAGTGCAATGCTTTTTTTAATTTCAAGTAACAAATATCCAAAATGATCCATAGCCGGGATTGGGCGAGTGCCCTAGGGCACCAGCCAATAGGGGGGCACCATGTGATTAAGATAATGACTAGATTTAAAAAATATTTTTCATGTTTTGAATATATATTATTTAGCTGGAAGAGATGCAGATACAAAATGAACAGTTAATGATATGATAAATACAGAGAGAATATAAAATATATGCATTTATAAAGAATTCTGATTGGGTTAGGTCACAGTGTATTTGCCCCTCCCCCCAGTCAGAGTCGAGCCCGGCCCGCCAATTTACAATATCAATATCAAATAAAAAAATGATAGGCAGCATCAGTTGAGCGGTTGTGCGAAACGTATATTAAAAAAAACGAAAATATCAACAAACATAGCCTCCGTTTAAAAAGTACCTGCAATATTTTTCTTCAAAATGCAGAAAAGACAGAGACATCGGCACCAGCAGACGGCACTAGTAGCGTAGCTAATGCCTCAACCGATACTCAAGCAGCAGCTAATGTTGTGAGCGAAGGCAGTAACGAGGTGCAGGAGAATGGAGGCAACAAAAAAGGATGATGGGGCTCACGAGGTTGATGGAAATAATATCACACGTAGGCCAGAGGATCAGGTGCAGCAGCCGCCAGAGGTCTTAACCATTTCAACGGACCCTGAACTATGGGGAGCTATCACGGACCACGTCAGGGAAGCTGCTATTTCTCAAGGTCCTGCGGCCTTTCAGAATAGGGCGCCTAAATACCCAGCATCTGTGCGGGACATCAGTATTGGAGGTAAAACCAAAACCATACTGACAATAAATGTATAACCTGAATGCTCTGAAAAGGTGATAGCATAAACATCGCTGCTCTGTCTGCTGCTTCCTGGCGCGCTGATCGGCAGTGTCGCGCCACCGTTACATTCAAATCGTCCATAGAAGGTGTTTAGCTCTTCGGCCAGTAACGGATCTGCTCTTACCTCTGCGGAAGAGTTGTTTCCAGAGGAACATATGGTCTTCAGTCCCTGCCACATGCGTCGAGAGTCATTGAGCTGGAAATGTGACTCAATTCTCTCCATGTATCTGAGTTTAGCAGCTCTAACTGCCCGACGGATAGCGTAGCACGATGTTTTGTATTCGCTCATGTTTCCCGACAAAAGACCAGCGTTGTATGCGATGGTTAACCGCATCACGGATTGATCTGTCCACCCACGGTTTCTGATTAGAAAATGTCCTTATTGTTACTGTTTCGGTGGCTTGGTCGGTTAGCGTGTTGATAAAGCTTACTGCTACATCGGTGAACTCGCTGACGTCAGCTGAACTCGCCTGGAACATGTCCCAGTCGACGTCATCAAGAGACGCCTGTAGCATAGCTTCAGAGTGGGAGGACCAGCACGTCACTTCCCTCTCCACCGGGGGTTTCTGAACGATCCTTTGTAAATATTTCGGTGTGAGGAAAATGGCGGCGTGGTCTGATTTGCCAAAGGCCGGCAGGGAACGAGCTTTGTAGGCATTCTTAAACTGGGTGTAGCAATGATCCAGTGTATTCTGTCCTCTAGTTGGACAGGATATATGTTGGTGGAAGTTTGGCATGACTTTTCTGAGGTTGGCTTTGTTGAAGTCCCCCGCGATGATGGAGGCAGCGTCAGGGTGTTTATTGATGTAGCCGCTGAGCTCGTCGTGGAGTTTGGACAAAGCCAAGCTAGTTTCTGCTTGTGGTGGAATGTAAACGGCAGTAAAGATGATCTATGTAAACTCCCGGGGCAGGTAGAATGGGCGGCAGATAATGGAGAGATGTTCCAGATGAGGCGAGCAGGAACGCGACAGAATGGAGATATTCCTTGGGTCACACCATTTCTTGTTAATCATGAAACACACTCCACCACCTTTGGCTGTCTAGGTGACGATGTCCTCACTGGGGATCTAGGTGCCCTGGTCTCCACTGACGTTCAGAGCTGTAGAGGTTGTCTCTAGGTGCTGATCCACCATCTGATCTGGATACGGACTGGATCTGTTGACTGCAGTGATCATCTGATCTGGATACGGACTGGATTTGTTGATTGCAGTGATCATCTGGGCTGGATAAGGACCGGATCGGGTGGCTACGGTGACCTCGGAATAAGAAAGAAAAATACTAATATTAACGTAGATGTCAATCTTCTTACGATGTAACAAGTACATCGTGTTTTATGGGAAGTGTTCCCGGTTCCGGTTGACCTAATTAATGCAGCCTAACAATCCTTTAACGGATTTCAATATTAGAAGTGTATTAGTGTGTTAAGTGTACGCCAGGTTAAAGAGATGGGTCTTTAATCTAGAATTAAACTGACAGTCTGGCTGCCTCCCGAACAGTGTTAGGTAGATTGTGAGTTTGGCCGCTAAATAGAAAAAGGATCTGCCGCCGGCAGTTGATTTTGATATTCTAGGTATTATCAAATGGCCAGAGTTTTGAGATCGTAGCAGACAGACTCAGACAGTGGACTTGGACCCCTCAACATCATCTCCACAAGAAAATAAATCAGCCATGACTGAGCTGTTTGGAGGGCTGTTCATGATCCATGACGTGATCCATGATCACGAGTCAAGCACCAAGTTGCCAAAATGGCAGAAGAGGAGATGCAGTTTTTCTGGGCAATGTACTGTATTCCCTTGGATGCAGATCCACTGAAATGGTGGAAAACCCACGAGCACTTATACCCTCATTGTGCCATGTTGGCACGGCGTTACCTTTCTGTGCCTGGAACATCTGTCCCTAACGAGAGGGTGTTTTCCACTGCAGGAGACAATGTCACATCAAGCAGATCTGTAAGGTCTGACGAACATGTGGACACTCATCTTTATGATTTTTTCTTTTTACAAATTGAGTAAAAACACAGAGTTGCATATAAAATCTGAATATTTATTTTCTTTGTAATAGTTTATAACTACTACAATATTACATCTCCTTTTTTATAAGGAGCTTTTTGGTTTTGGAGGTTTTTGTTTTATTTGCTGCTAAGAAGGCACCCCATAAGATGGGTGAAGTATAGCTCCATCATCGTTCAAGATTACTGTTATAAAAATCAGTCCAAAAGACAAAGGAGGAGGTGTTGCTATAATTTATAGCAATATTCTCAGTGTTTCTCATTAGACAGGCTTTAAGTATAACTCCTTTGAAGTAATGGTGCTTCATATAACATTATCTAGAGAAAATAGTATTAATGATAAATCCCCTGTGATGTTTGTACTGGTTAATGTATACAGGCCACCAGGGCACCATACAGACTTTATTAAAGAATTTGGTGACTTTCTATCAGAGTTTGCGCTGGCTGCAGATAAAGTCTTAATTGTGGGTGATTTTAATATCCACGTTGATAATGAAAAAGATGCATTAGGATCAGCATTTATAGACATTGTGAACTCTATCAGGGTTAGACAATACGTGTCAGGACCTACTCATTGTCGAAATCATACTTTAGATTTAATACTGTCATGTGGAATTGATGTTAATGGTGTTGATATTCTGCAGTAAAGTGATGATTTATCAGATCATTATCTAGTCTTGTGTAAACTCCATATAGCTAAAGCTGTAAATTCAACTCCTTGTTACAAGTATCGTAGAACCATCACTTCTAACACAAAAGACTGCTTTGTGAGTAATATTCCTGATTTATCTCAATTCCTCAGCATATCCAACAGTGCAGAACAACTTGATGATAACAGAAACTATGGACTCTATCTACTTCAAACAAAAATGCGGTTGTGTGCAATACATGCAAGGCGGAACTTGCCTTTCACGGCAGCACAACCTGCATGCTGGAGCATTTAAAGAGGAAACATCCCGGAGCAGGAGCAAGAGCAGGAGAGATGTGAGTGTTCTCCATCTACAGCTAACTAACTAGCAGTAAATCTTTTTATTAGAGAATGCAATAATAATAGTAATGATAATAATAATATAATTACAGTAATATTATTTGTTTTGCAAAGAATAAAGCTTGATCGAGCTTAGGAGTCAGGACTGTTTTGATTATTATAACACTATTAGGTATTACATAAGAGGAAAGTGATTATAAGAGAGGTACGTTAAATGAAGACTTATCACTTGCCTTTATTTTGTTCCATATTCATGACAACTTACAAAAGGAGATGTTAGGAAAAATGATATTATGTCAGTTACTTATGAGAATGTCTCTCTGCTTCTTTTCTATGTATTCCTGCCTCATCCACTCCAGCAGAACGGATCTTCTCTGCTGCAGGAAACATTTGCTCACAAAAAAAACGCAAGCTTGTCACGTGAACACGTTGTCATGCTGACCTTTCTTCACTTTAACTCAGCACTTATTTGACAATCAAAAAAAAGACAGTGCTTTTTGTTAAACTGAACTGTTGTCATAGAAATGCTGCTTAATGCTGCTGTCAAGAGATTTGTTTACATAAAAAAAAAAAAATTGTCTGTATTGTAGCTTATTTATTTATTTTTATATTGAAAGGAAACAAAAAAGTTAAACAATGCTTTGAGAGTATTTGTGTGATTTGAGTTGGACAGAATCAGAAAACTTAAAGAGAGTAACCTGTTCAGTTGGTTCAAAGTTCATTAAAACTATTTCAAAACTGAAGTGATTTTCTTTTTTATTTATTACTTAGAATATGTATAACTCAATGTTTTACCTAGTTGCAAAAGCTGAATAATCATTAAAAACCTACTGATTAGTCATTGAAATAATCGATGATTAATCGATTATTCGTTCTAATAATCGTTAGATTAATCGATTATCAAAATAATCGTTTGTTGCAGCCCTACTATACAGTAGTACAATGTATGTGAACAGTAGCCTACTTTTTATCAGTTCATCAGTAATATTCAGGAAATAATAGATATTGAATGGTTGTTAGAACTTATTTGCATGTTTTTTTTTGTCTTTTTATCCTCATTACAAATTATCAGGAAAAGAGGAAATAACAGTAAAACAGGAGAAAGTAGTAAATTATTACTATATTACTGTGCCATAGTAAAATACATGTGCCTATTTTTTGATCAGTTGACCAGCTATTATTTATGCTGATGATACTCAGCTCTATATTTCTTCGCAGCCCGGTGAAACACACCAAATTGAGAAACTTATGGCATGCATAGTTGATCTAAAAACGTGGATGACAAGTAATTGTCATGGTCCTGCTGGTGTACCCAGGCTGGCCACCAGATGTCTCTGTGTGTTGAGCACATGGCTTGTTGTTTGTTGGTGCCATGTGCTCCCATGTCGATTGTCTGTCCCCTCCCATCTTGTTACTTAATCATTGTTTCAGTGGCTCCAGCTGTGTCTCCCTCGTTGCCCTCGTTTGTCTCCCTATATAGTCTCCTTGTGTCTGCAGTCCTGTGTTGATCCGTTGTCTTTCGTGTGTCTAATGTCATGTGAGTTTCATGTTTGACTGTGTTCCAGTCTTCTGCCTGCCTGCTTGTTTTTCCCCTTCGGGGTGGTTTTTGTTCTTCTTTGTTTTATTTTATTATTAAAAATAAAATTTTCCTCTGCATTTGAGTCCTCGACCTCATCTCTCGTGACAGAACGGATCAGCCAAGAGAGGACTCAGCAGAGAATTAGCCAGCAAGGATGGGTCCAGAGGGGAGGCTCTTCAATATCCGTCAGGGAGACGGGAAAATTGAGGAGTACGCCAGACACTTCTTGGGAGTCGCTCGTCAGTCGGTGATGGAGAATACCTGCCTCATGGTCGTCTTCTGGGGAGGCCTGGCTGAGCCCTTCAAATCCCGGATGCCTTACTGGGTCCCAGAGGAGTTGCTGGAGGACTACATCAACCTGGCTCTGAATTTAAGCGGCTCAGCCTTTAGGGTGGGGTTAGCTGCAGAGCCCGCTCCAGTCCATGAGCCCACGGAGTCCACTCCGGTCCGGGAGCCCACGCAGTCCGCTCCAGAGTCCGCTCCGTTCCGGGAGCCCACGCAGTCCGCTCCGTTCCGGGAGCCCACGCAGTCCGCTCCGTTCCGGGAGCCCACGGAGTCCGCTCCAGAGCCCCCTCCATTCCGCAAGCCCACGCAGTCCGCTCTGTTCCGGGAGCCCATGCAGTCTGCTCCAGAGCCCGCTCCGATCCATGAGCCCACGGAGTCCGCTCCAGAGCCCCCTCCATTCCGGGAGCCCACGCAGTCCGCTCCGTTCCGGGAGCCAACAGAGTCTGCTCAAGAGCCCGCTCCGACCCGTGAGACGACAGAGTCTGCTCCAGAGCCTGCTCCGCCCCGTGAGCCGACAGAGTCCGCTCCAGGGCAAGCTCCAGTCCGGGAGCCCATGCAGTCCACTCCAGTCCTGGACCCCGCTCCGGTCTGGGAACCCACAGAGCCCGCTCCAGGGCCAGCCCCACCTTGGCACCCCTGTGTGCCCATTGCTCCAGGCCCTCTTCCACTCCACGGGCCTGGCCCACCTCCCTCCTAGACATTTTTCTGTTTAGTGTGTGTGGAGCGTCTGGGATCCGCTCCTTAAAGGGGGGGGTTATGTCATGGTCCTGCTGGTGTGCCCAGGCTGGCCACCAGATGTCTCTGTGTTGAGCACATGGCTTGTTGTTTGTTGGTGCCATGTGCTCCCATGTCGATTGTCTGTCCCCTCCCATCTTGTTACTTAATCATTGTTTCAGTGGCTCCAGCTGTGTCTCCCTCGTTGCCCTCGTTTGTCTCCCTATATAGTCTCCTTGTGTCTGCAGTTCTGTGCTGATCCGTTGTCTTTCGTGTGTCTAATGTCATGTGAGTTTCATGTTTGACTGTGTTCCAGTCTTCTGCCTGCCTGCTTGTTTTTCCCCTTCGGGGTGGTTTTTGTTCTTTGTTTTATTTTATTATTAAAAATAACATTTTCCTCTGCATTTGAGTCCTCGACCTCATCTCTCATGACAGTAATATCTTACTGCTAAATTCTGAAAAAAACAGAGGTGTTAATTATTGGACCTAAAACCCCCACATGTAATACCTTAGAACACTGTCTAAAACTTGATGGCTGCTCTGTCGATTCTCCGTCATCAGTCAGGAACCTAGGTGTGCTATTTGATAGCTATCTCTCCTTTGACAGCCATGTTTCTAGCATTTGTAAAACTGCCTTTTTTCATCTTAAAATATATATCTAAACTGAGACCTATACTCTCAATGTCAAATTAAATTAGTCTGATTGAAGGATAATCAGAAGGCTGAATCCTGACTGACAAGGGGAAGAATCGGGGATGGAGGAGGGTAATTAGCTATCAGTCTTTGTCAGGTGACGTCACACTCACAAAAATTATATTATTATATATATATATATATATATATATATTATATATTATTATATTAAATTTGGGTGTCGCTACCATTTGTAGGGTATCAACACCGAGGTGTTCTGCAGTTGGAGAATTTGTCTTTTTAATTTGCTTCAAAATGGTACGTTCTTGTTGTGTTAAAGTCTGCAATAGTTAATTGTGTAAGCCTGGTGCCAGAAGTTCTAAAATCTGAGAAGTATAGTGTACAGTTTGGGGACGTGCCCTCCCCCTGATCCCCTACTCAAAACATCTCCTGTATGTAAATACGTATTCTCTGCCACAGGAAACCAAGAAGCCTTTTGGTTGCAAAATTCTAAAGACTAATTATAATGACAAGATACCACCTGGGTACCCACCTGGGTGGGTCTATTGAATTATCTGGGTATATAAGGGAAAGGGACACAAAGTTCTGGGAGTCTGTAGGTTTGACTGCCCGCACAAATCGCTGTGTGTAATTTTCATTGCCAGGAAGTAATTTCTACAAATTCTTCAATTCCTGAATTATTGTTATGTTATGGTTAACTGATGATTCTATTCTTGTAACATTGGAATGTTGAATTATTGCTTCGATTACCTGGTCAATAAATTGTAACGTTTGATTCTATTCTAACTGCCTCTAAAGATTGCTTTCTCCCTATTAGAGTAGCGGATCCGTATACCGGGCCTGACGAGATTGTGTCCGTGAGACCTGTGGAAAACAGGGCCTCTGAGCGATATAGTTTCCCTATATCTGAGCGGGTAAAGTATTAAAAAAGAGCTGAAAAGAATAATCAATCATTCGTTCCTGTTTTAATGATGCACAGATATCATTAAAACCTTTTCATTTTATGGAGTCAGATGAAATAACGAGACAAAATATATAATAAGAAAAAGTGTTCCATTTTAATGTTCTTGTTGTGTCGTGAAAAGGAAAGACTGTAATACGCAAAGCCCTTCACCTGCTGAACGACTGACGTCATTGGGTCGATCAAGCCGGGCCTTACAATTGCACGATAGAAAAGATCAAAACCTCACCACGAAGAATGATATTTTAGGTCTCACACTTAAAAAAGAGAAAAAAATAAGAGGCGTCGCCGTGTCAGATGGCCTAGGTTGCAGCGGTGATACGCAAAGTCATCATATTTACTAATATATCTCAGTTTATGTTCGTTTACCCTCAACATTTTCATAAAGCTAAGTAAGAGATGTTTTAGATGTGCTTATTTTCTGATTTCTGAAGTAGCCAACATTTTATTTACATGTTATTTAGGTTATTGATGCTGTTAAACAACCAGGGAGTGGGTGAGCAGAAACGGGTCATGTACCATGAAATGTCGTGCAATCGTTTTATGCATAAGTGTAAAGAGCTACTTTATTTCACAAACAGGACTGAAATTAAATATAGTTTTGGGGGGTTTGTACTTAAGTCAAGTCAAGTCACCTTTATATATATAGCACTTTTAACAATACAAATTGTAACAAAGCACTGCACAATATCAAAATAGGCAAAATTGTGTCAATAATGTAAAATGACAGGATTTAACACTCAATTATCAGCTGAATGCATTTCATTATTGAATTTAGTAATGGCATTGTCCAGCTCAGTTCAGTTTAAATAATATCTGTGCAATCAAGTCGATGATTGTGCTGGAAATGAAGTGTCCCCAACTAAGCAAGCCAGAGGCGACAGCGGCAAGGAACGAAAACTCCATCGGTGACAGAATGGAGAAAAAATCCTTTGGAGAAACCAGGCTCAGTCGGGGGGCCAGTTCCCCTCCGGCCAGACGAATCAGTAGTTTGTTCCAACTGCAGCAAAGTCAGAGTGTAAGTGGTCCACTGGTTTCAGGGGTCTTTCCCCGATGGATGTCTAGGTGACGAGGTCCTCACTGGAGATCTGTCTCTGGGGCTCATCTATGTGTCCTAGACTCCACTGACGTTCAGGGCTGTAGGGGCTTGTAGAGGTTGTCTCCAGGTGCTAATCCTCCATTTATGGCTGACTTTGGTTAAGTCAGTCTAATCGCTGATGGTTGGCTTCCTCTGAGGTCCTTGGAGGGGTTGTCATCGTCTCTTCTCAGGTGTTCGGTCATCTCAATCGTTTAAGGGTTTGGATCCAGACTGAAGCTTGTGTAATTCCTAGCTACCACGGGATGTTAATCCCATGGCAGAAACATAGAAACAGTAAAACAATTAGCGTAGCAGTTGTTCCATCCAGGAATAGCCCTGGATGAAATTATCAGTATAACCCAAGCTAAAGCATAATAATGTGCATTTGTTCAGATAGACTGGCAGTACAAGATTGTGAGATGCATTATATGAATGCTTGGCTAAAGAGATGCGTCTTTAATCTAGATTTAAACAGAGAGAGTGTGTCTGAACCCCGAACGTTATCAGGAAGACTATTCCAGAGTTTAGGAGCCAGATATGAAAAAGTTTTACCTCCTTTAGTGGACTTTGCTATCCTAGGTACTACCAAGAGTCCAGAGTTTTGCGACCTTAGGGAGCGGGTAGGATTGTAGCGTGATAGAAGATTAGTTAGGTACGCAGGAGCTAAATCATTTAGGGCCTTATAGGCAAGTAATAATATTTTGTAACTGATACAAAACTTAATAGGCAGCCAGTGCAGAGACTGTAAAATTGGAGTAATATGGTCATATTTTCTTGACCTGGTAAGGACTCTAGCCGCAGCATTTTGTACTATCTGTAGCTTGTTTATTGAAGATGCAGGACAACCACCTAGCAGTGCATTACAATAGTCCAGTCTAGAGGTCATGAATGCATGAACTAACTTTTCTGCATCCGAAACACTTAACATGTTCCGTAGCTTGGAAATGTTTCTAAGATGGAAGAATGCTGTTTTTGTAACATTGGAAATATGATTTTCAAAAGATAGGTTGCTGTCTAATATAACACCCAGGTTTTTTACTGTAGAGGAAGTAACAGTACATCCGTCTAGTTGCAAATTGTAATCCAAGAGATTCTGTGTACTGTTTTTAGGTCCAATAAGTAATATCTCGGTCTTATCTGAATTTAATAGGAGAAAATTACTGGTCATCCAATCTTTTATATTTTTAACACACTCTGTTAGCTTAGATAGTTTAGAAGTTTAATCTGGTTTTGTTGAGATATATAGTTGAGTGTCATCAGCATAACAATGGAAACTAATCCTGTATTTTCTAATAATATTACCAAGGGGCAACATATATAATGAAAATAATATAGGACCTAGGACAGATCCTTGTGGTACTCCATACTTTACTGGTGATAATTGAGATGACTCCCCGTTTAAATAAACAATGTGGTAGCGATCGGACAGGTAGGATCTAAACCATCTTAGAGCCTGCCCTTGAATGCCTGTATAGTTTTGTAATCGATCTATCAGTATGTCGCGATCTATAGTGTAACGCACTAAGATCAAGTAAAACTAGCAACGAGATGCAGCCTTTGTCTGACGCAAGAAGCAAGTCATTTGTAATTTTAACAAGTGCAGTTTCTGTGCTATGGCGGGGCCTGAAACCTGACTGAAATTCTTCATAGATATCATTTTTTTGCAAAAAGGAGCACAGTTGAGCAGACACTACTTTTTCTAATATTTTCGACATAAACGGAAGATTTGAAATGGGCCAAATGGGTCAGGTGCAATTTAAACTGAATACTTCATAAAGCTAAGTAAAATATTTTTTAGATGTGCTTATTTTCTGATTTCTGAAGTAGCCAACATGTTATTTACATGTTATTTAGGGTTATCAATGCTATTAAACAATCAGGGAGCGGGTGAGCAGAAACGGGTCATGTACCATGAAATGTCTTGCAATCGTTTTATGTATAAGTGTAAAGAGCTACTTTATTTCACTAACGTTCCTGAAATTAAATATTGTTTTGGGGGGTTTGTACTTAACTCAAGTGCAATTTAAACTGAATTCTTCACTAAAATACATTTCTGTAAGGTCCACATTTCTGTACCGACCCAAGGACGGTATCCAATCGGGGGTGAAGGTTTTCTGCGTGTTTGGTCTTTTCAGCGCGCAAAGCTATAAAATATAGGTTAAACTCTAACATGATTCAATTTTATTATTTAATCTGACTCCATTTTATAATGACTTTATTATGAATTTAGGTTGAAATGCAAATTGGCTGTTTGTCTGTTTTTAAATAATATTCTTCTGATATTTGATTATTCTAGTTAACTCTTTAATTTATACTTTATTTACCAGTTCACTCAGGTGCTCATGTCGCTAGCAAGGATACAAGATAATCTACTAGAGTCAATAATTACAGAGTAAAACAGAATAGGATCAAATGTAACAATTAATTATCAGTCAGGTAAATTCAGAGATATCAAATCATATTAATACAAAACATTGAATTCTCAAAGGTAAATCTACGAGTAAAAAATGCATACCTGACTTTATAGAAATACATAGTCTGAAGTATAGTGACACACCACACTACAGCACCGACCATATTTGAGCCAGGGGAACCGAGCACTGCCGAGAGGATCCTAATCCTCTCGGAGCATGATGATTTTCTCCTGGAGCAGTCTCGGGACGAAACGCAAAAAAATGAGTTTGAACCGGTCTGTTCCATCGACGGACAGTCTCTCCAGCTGGCGCGGACCAATTATTATGCCTATTTTGCTATTTTAAAGAATAGGATGTATCGAGTGATCCGAGATACTCAGACAAAACAAGATACAACTCAGTTGTTAGTACCTAAAAGCCATTGGGAAATGCTTTTCCAAGCGGCTCATTGTAATCCCATGGCAGGTCATTTGGGGCTGGCAGCAACATTAATCCACCTAATGACCCAATTCTTTTGGCCGGGCATTCACAAGAATGTGCGCAGGTGGTGTGCGGCTTGTCGTGAATGTCAGTTAGTGAATCCCCCGGCCTCCCCAAAAGCGCTGTTGCACCCTCTTCCTCTCATGCAGGGCCCCTTCGAGAGAATTGGTATGGACCTCATCGGGCCATTGGAACGGTCAGCACAAGGGCATCGTTTTGCATTAGTCTACTAAGGATTATGCAACGCGATACCCGGAGGCAGTGGCACTCCGAAACATTTACGCAAAAAGTGTGGCGGATGCCCTGTTTCGCATAATCTCCAGAGTGGGTATCCCAAAAGAGATTCTCACTGATTAAGGCACAGCATTTATGTCAAGTACTTCACGCAAGCTTTTACGAATTCTTGGGCATTAAATTGGTTCGCACTAGTGTCTATCACCCCCAAACGGATGGCCTGATGGAACAATTTAAATCGCACTTTGAAAACCATGATTCGAAAGTTTGTTCATGATATGCCAAAAATTGGCTGGAACCCCTTTTGTTCGCTGTGCGCGAGGTCCCGCAAGCATCCACAGTGTTTTCCCCATTCGAGCTTCTTTACGGACGCCAACCCCGGGGGGTTTTGAATGTCCTGAGGGAGGCTTGAGAGGAGGGACCTCCGGATATCAAAAATGAAATTCAGTATGTGCTGGACTTAAGAACAAAACTCCAAACCTTGGGGGGCTTTCTATGGAGAATTTGTTACAGGCCCAGGACAAACAAAGCCGGCTGTACAATCGGGGAACCAGATTACACGATTTTGCACCAAAAGATAAAGTGCTTTTATTGCTCCCAACTTCTAGCTCTAAATTACTTGCTAAGTGGCAAGGGCCCTTTGAGGTCACACAGCGAGTGGGGGATCTCAATTATGAGGTGATTCGAACAGACAGGAGCGGGACACGTCAAATATACCATCTCAACCTCTTTAAAAAATGGAACGAGGTATAACCAGTGATGCTGGCGACGGCAGTGAGTGGAGAGGAAGATCTCGGGCCAGAAGTGAACCATAAAGTCCAATCACTCGCTCTGGCCCTAGGAGGAGATCACCTCTCGCCCTCCCAGATCATTGATATAGCAAAAGTGCAAGACATGTTCTCGCCCCTGCCTGGTCGAACCAATCTCATCCAGCACCATATTGAGATGGAGCCAGGTATGGTCGTGCGCAGCCGACTGAACCGTTTGCCTGAGCACAGAAAGAAAGTGGTTCAGTCAGAATTAGAAGCAATGTTGGAAATGGGAGTAATAGAAGAGTCCCACAGTAATTGGGCGAGCCCGATAGTTTTGGTACCTAAAACGGACGGCTCTGTTCATTTCTGTGTGGTTTAACGCAAGGTGAATGCGGTGTCGAGATTTGACTCCTGTCCAATGCCACGAGTTGGTGAATTGTTTGATCGGCTGTCCAGTGGACGGAGCTGTGTCAGCAGGCTTTCACCCAGGTAAAGGCTGCTCTGTGTGGCGGACCACTATTACACTCTCCTTACTTTTCTCTCCCTTTCTTGCTGCAGACGGACGTGTCGGACAGGAGGCATGGAGCCGTCTTGTCCCAGGAGATAGAGGGAGAGTAGCGGCTGGTGCTGTACATCAGTCGGAAGCTCTCTAAGAGAGAGGCAATGTACAACACCATTGAAAAGAAGTGCTTGGCAATCCAGAAGGCCATTCTCACCCTCCGCTATCATCTCCTGGGACGAGAATTCACTCTCTGTTCAGACCACGCGCCCCTGCAGTGGCTCCACCGCATGAAAGATACCAACACACGGATCACCCGTTGGTATCTGGCATTACAGCCCTTTAAATTCAAGGTGATCCGCAGGCCGGGGGCACAGATGGCTGTAGCCAACTTCCTTTCCAGGAATGGAGGGGGGGCTGCAGGCCGGAGAGCTCCCCGGCCTGAGTCGGGAGGTGGGGGTATGTGGTGTGGGGGCATGGTTCAGCGTGATTTGCAGCGGGAGAGAGGCTTGGGAGACGAGCAGTGAGTAAGTGGGTCAAGAGAAAAGTGATAACACCAGTTTCTGATTGCAGTGATGAGTGTGGAGAGACCGGATAAAAGAGAGCATCTGGAGAATGTGCATGAGAGAGAAACAGGAAGGAGAACTCGTGCGTGCACACCGGCTGGAAAGCCTGAGAGAGATTTACGAACTGAGTGATTGTGAAAGTGAAGACTGTTTAAAGCGCCAGAATGCAACATTGTGTTGTACCATTATTTTTTAATTGGAATAAAATCACGAGTCTGCATATGCCGACCCAACCATCTTCCTTCATTCACATGAACATTGTTACAGCCAGATATGGATATATGTGCATATATAATGACCCTTTTATTTTTCCCAATAGGTCACAAAGAAACTTGCAAGGGACATGGACTGGACCCCTGATGAAACGCTATCGGGAGACAGGAGAGGCAGCCACGAGAGTGATGTATGTGAACAGAGATTGCTGCACGCAACACAGGGGTGCCAGGGTGGGGCTGGCCCTGGAGCGGGCTCTGTGGGTTCCCAGACCGGAGCGGGGTCCAGGACCAGAGTGGATTGCATGGGCTCCCGGACCGGAGCGGGCTCTAGAGCGGAGTCTGTGTGCTCCCGGAACGGAGCAGGCTCTGGAGCAGACTCTGTCGGCTCCCGGAACGGAGCGGGCCCTGGAGCGGACTGCGTCGGCTTCTGGAACGGAGCGGGCCCTGGAGCGGACTGCGTCGGCTCCCGGAATGGAGCGGGCTTTGGAGCAGACTCTGTCGGCTCCCGGAACGGAGCGGGCTCTGGAGCGGACTCTGTCGGCTCCCGGAACAGAGCGGGCCTTGGAGCGGGCTCTGTCGGCTCCCGGACCGGAGCAGAATGCGTGGGCTCCTGGACCGGAGCGGAATGCGTGGGCTCACGGACCGGAGCGGAATGCGTGGGCTCGCAGGGAACGGAGCGGTCTCTGGAGCGGACTCTGTCGGCTCCCGGAATGGAGCGGGCTTTGGAGCAGACTCTGTCGGCTCCCGGAATGGAGCGGGCTCTGGAGCGGACTCTGTCGGCTCCCGGAATGGAGCGGGCCCTGGAGCGGGCTCTGTCGGCTCCCGGACTGGAGCAGAATGCGTGGGCTCCCGGACCGGAATGGAATGCGGGGGCTCGCGGAGCGGGCTCTGGAGCGGACTCCGTGGGCTCTGGAGCGGACTCCGTGATGGCCACCATGGCCTCCAGGACCACCGGACTGGATTTCATTGGAGAAAAGTCGGCTGCCCATACCTACCTCATGGGTGAATCCTCCAACTTACACACCAGCCTCGACATCCCGGGGTGCGCTGCAGCTTTGACGGCCGCTATTAGGGGCACTGCAGCTCCATCTGCCGCCACTGGAGGAGCTGTAGCCTTGTCACCCACCACCTGAGGCACACCAGCCACCTTAGCTGGGGAACGTGCCAAAGACTCGACAAATTCCCCAAATGTGAGGTGGTCGAGCCCACTCATCCTCCACCAGCTGAGGGGCTCATCAAGGGCGCTGTTGAAGAGGTCCTTGAGGGCCTCATCATTGTAACCTAGCCCCTCGGCTGCACCACTGAACTCCACAGCAAACCTCCTCACGTCATTGCCCTGCTGACGACAGGAGCTCAGGGCCTCATACTGGAGGATGCGTTGGTATAGGGGGCTAGAGATGGTGGCAGGTGGTGAAAGACCCAAACCCCTCCTCTGCTGAGTCCTCATCTTGGCTGATCCGTTCTGTCAGGTGAGAGATGAGGTCGAGGACTCAAGTGCAGAGGAAATCAGGTTTTAATATAATAAAATGAAACAAAAGAGCAACAAAAACCACCCAGAAGGGGAAAATTCAAGCAGGCAGGCAGGCAGAAGACTGGAGCACAGTCAAACATTAAACACTCACACGACGTAACACAACGGATTAGCACAGGACTGCAGACACAAGGAGACTATATAGGGAGACAAACGAGGGTAACGAGGGAGACACAGCTGGAGCCACTGAAACAATGATTAAGTAACAAGATGGGAGGGGACAGACAATCGATATGGGAGCACATGGCACCAACAAACAACAAGCCATGTGCTCAACACACAGAGACATCTGGTGGCCAGCCTGGGCACACCAGCAGAACCGTGACAACATGTAACGAGCACCTCATGTGTAGTACATATCTTGAACATATATGTGACACATAAAAGCCTTTTTTGTTTATTTAACTTTTAGGAACCAATTTTCAGGGCTATCTCCTTGAGGGCTGGAATGATGACCGGATGGAAGACGCCAAAAAAGGAGCGCCGTCAATCCGGTCATATGGCATTGCCACGAGAGAGGCTGTGGACCAACTTAGCCGAACATTCTTTGGGAAGCTTGTGATGAGCGCTAATCGCCCTCCTGGAGCATATAGAGGCAAGAAATTCATGAATTTGTTCTTTTGTAATATTCTACTAAGTTATCTATTTAGCCTTTAAACTCTTTAATCCCATTTTTGTTACAGACATAAAAATATTCAGATGATGTGTCATTAGTAACCCTTTGAAATAATCAATAGTTATTATTATTATTATTATTAAGAGTTTTTTTGGAAACGTATGTGAGAAATTGTGTTTTATGATCGGTCACAAATAGCCCAGCTATTTTAAACTCTGTTTCATCACAATCTAGGTTTACTATTATGCATATTAACCATCATACTTAATTTTGATAGTCGTCAAATCGTTATTGTTGATGTTATTGTGATAGTAAATGTCAACTAATTCGCAGCTACATGTCTACTAACTCTCAGAGTATACTGTTAGGTTTAGGGTTGATATATACTTGAAAGTTTCTTATGGTCAGTATGTAGTTGTGGATCCATCAAAATAAAGTATTTAAAGTTATTAAGCAGACAGTCTACTAATACTCTAATGACTGCTAGTTGACATGTAGTTACTTACTGTTAGTAGGATGTCTAATGTGGACTATTCAAATAAAGTGTTACCATAAAAACCCTTGTACAACATTGATAGGAATTCTGAGTTAAAATACAAAAAATAAAAATACAACCATCAGCATATTTCAAAATTGTTACTTTATTGTAACATATCATATTTTTTTTATATTAGTGCTACCAGTATTACAACATCGATATTGTAACTTATTTATAACATTTGAACTTTTAATTTAGTGCAATATTTTGTCATTGCAACATTTTAGTGCAGCTTTCACTAACAACTGCACCTGGATTTATATGTATACTTAAATTCACTGTTATCCCACCGGAATGTTTACTCACTCTATGAACACACGCAACAAAACTGACTAATTGTGAATTCACACATTAATACTAGACACCTTACATATCATGTGTCCCAAAAATCTTTGTCATGTCTTTATGTTAACACACTTTACTAGCCTTTTGTTTTGGAGCTTTGATGCAGTCATCATCTTCTCAAGGTGAAGACCGGAAGTAAACTGCTCTGGTCATGTGACAATTTGCACTAATCATGTGACACTGCACATATATAACATATTTTATTTGTTTTTCTATATTTGCAGGACATGCACTAAAACACCAATCAGTAAGTTTTTTAGAGCTTTATAAGTGAAAACCTTTTTTTAACGCTCACTATTGTGACCGGTGGGTTTAAATGTTTACTAGACAAAATAGACCCCCCCCCCCCATTTTATTCTTGTAGGTGAATTGCTGGGAATGGAGTACCTTTAAAGCCAGACTGGCAAAACACTGACTCGAGTGCTCCAGAACCAAAAGGAGGAAGACAGGCTGGTGGAGGAAGTTGATGACCAGGACCTGCAAGATAAGGGGTTTGAGGAAGAGATCCTGGAGGGCATCACACTTCCAGTGCTGTACGAGGATGAAAACCGCCCCTCGTCTTTGCCTCTGCCTCAGTCCCCAGCATCACTGGCTGAGCCATTCACATCATCTGGTGGAGAAGGACAGCATCTTGCCCCTGCCCCTTCAGTGCTGTCTAGAGGTCTGCTACCCGACCCGAACTCGCGGGTCCCGAAATACTGTCGGGTTTCGGGTCGGGTTTCGGGTTAATGTTTAATGGATAGCCTCGGGCTCGGGTCGGGTTCGGGTTTGTAGCCAAAACTATATGCAGAGGCTTTGCTGCTTTCATAGACGCACGCACACACATTGCCCACAGATATCAGAGATCGCGCAGAGCACAAACATCACGGACACTTTTATTAGTAAAATAGCTTCGACAGGCTACTGACTCGCAAGTCACAACATTATATTTATCTGCAATGAGGCGGCAAAATCGCTGTATTTGAAGTAACTAAGCCTCATTGCTTGTAGAGAGAGACGCGCAGACGCAGGTTCACACGCACGCGCAACATTCCCCCTTCTCTCTCGTTCTCTCTCTCTCTCTCTCGGTCTCTCTCTCTCTCTCCCTCTCGCTAATTCAAATAAATGATTAATGCATTCAAATAAATACAATCTTATTTAAGATCTTATGTCTGATTTAAAGTAGACAGAATGCTAACGAGCCTTAACTGACAAAAAATGACCATAATTTGTACGGTGGAAGAATTATCTTCTTGTCCATACAAAATTCATAAACTCGGCAGAATGTATGCGACCGCTGCACCTGATGTTCACAAACTTTCATAACTGGTAAATGTTTGTGAAATGGCAGAGCCTTGATTAATCTATTTCTTTGCATGCAATCGTGAAATGCAGCCTTTTTCCTTTTTTTTTTGTTGGCTATTCGTTAGGGGGGGGGGGGGGATCTCGGGTCGGGTTCGGGCTCTAAATTTAACCGTGCCGCTCGGGTCGGGTCGGGTTGGGTCAGACAATCTCGGGTACGGGCCGGGTTCGGGCTTCAGTTTTGAGCCCGTGCAGACCTCTAGTGCTGTCTCAGCCATCCAACACTGGAGGCAGTCTCTAAGACAAGGCTTAGGTAAGACACTTTAAGGGCTTTATTTAAATCCAATCTTATTTTATTCCACATATATTAACATTAATCTGCATTTACTAGGGAGCAGTCATTGGACCCGATGGCATCGCTGGGTGGGACAAGGTCCAGGATCTGGCTGGTTACCTGGAGGGTCTTCGTGAGGCTCCTTACCTCCTTTGGTGACAGAGGCCATCCAGCTGTGGACAGCTCTCCCTGATACTGACAAACAGTGGGTCAATTATCAGCCTCGACATCAGCCTCAGCTCACGCATGGGCAATTTACAGCACTTAAGCGGTCCGGAGTCACATCGGGTGTGGAGAGTGTGAAACGGTGTCTGATTGGACATCCTGGGGGTCCAGCACAGTGGCCCAGCACCAGCCACTTGGTTGAGGGCGTTTGTATCAAGCTTTGTGCTTTGCACAAGTCGCTCCTGCCAAATCGAGAAGGACAGGCTCCAATTCTGCGACCATTCTGCCACCTTTAGATGACTGGTTGTCAGAACAGCGCCACCAAAGTAAACGCCAAACTCCACCTCCTCAATGATTAATATCATTCATGTATATATTTTGTATATATTACATGGGCCCACGCTTTCATATTGTCATGTATCCTCCTCAATAAATAATTGATTTCCTGTATATATTATGTGTATTCGTTTTAATAAAACATTTACATGTATGCATTTAGCAGATGCATTTTTTTAAGGCGACTTACAATTGCGTTCAGGTTATACATTTTTCCTCAGTACATGGTTTCAGTAAACGAGGCTTCATGACATTATAACTGTTTCAAAATTTCAATGGCTCACCGCTAAGGGGCGATCTCTGTGAACCCATGAATCATGCAAGTTCATTTAGATCGCCTCCCCAGCGGTGAACCATTGAACCAGCCATTGAACTTTTTTTAACGAGACATTTGTGCGATTAAAAGGATGAGAAGCAGTTAATGGTTTCTTACTGGCCTCTATATACAAGCTGTCCATAAAACAAACAAAGCAAGCCCTGCAAATTAATACAATATTTTAAAAGCCACATATTATACAGACACTTCATATTTAATGGTATTTATCATTTTTTATTGCATTTATGTATTATACTTTCAACAAGACATTTGCAATGGGTTTTTAAAAGCTGTTTTTATGTTTTAGCCTGAATTTTTGTTGCATTTACACACTTTTGACCAGCAGGCGTCACTAGCATGTGGTGTTTCGAGCGCTTCGCATTTTTATACAGTACTTATACTTATATACAGTGGTGTGAAAATGTGTTGGCCCCCTTCCTGATTTTTTAAATTTTTTTGCATGTTTGTCACACTTTAATGTTTCAGATCATCAAACAAATGTAAATATTAATCAAAGATAACACAAGTAAACACAACACGCAATTTTTGAAAGAAGTTTTTTATTATGAAGGGAAAACAAAATCCAAACCCACATGGCCCTGTGTGAAAAAATGCTTGCCCCCTAAACCTAATAACTGTGGGCCACCTTTAGCAGCAACAACTGCAATCAAGTGTTTGCGATAACTTGCAATGAGTCTGTTACAGCGCTGTGGAGGAATTTTGGCCCACTCATCTTGGAAGAATTGTTGTAATTCAGCCACATTGGAGGGTTTTTGAGCATGAACCGTCTGTCAGGCTGGCAACTGGGAAAAGAATGGAGGACTCAAGTGCTGAGCAAAACAGAGGAGTGAAGTTTATTAGTAAACTCCGGATGACAACATCCAAAAACAAAACAGAAAGATGATTAAGAGGAACAGGTGGACGGGGGTGCCGTCACGCGCTCCCAAGCCGGACACGCTATCCAGCGGGCTAACTACTCCTCGCCTGGGGATCCTGGACACAGAATGCAGATGAGAGAGAGGAGGTCTTCAACAACAGGTAAGACAAACCACAAATGACACACCGACACAGAAAGAGGGCAAAGGCCTGAATAAATAGGAAAAGGGAGATGAGTAACAGGTGCAAGGCTGATGGAGCGCACAGTGCTGTGAATCAGCACTGATTGCTCCCCCACGTGCGGCAGCCGGTGACAGGACGTAAACAACCCACCACATGTAGCTGTTAGTGGCAGGAGTGAGTCAGAGAGGGGTGCCCGATGTGACACCGACTTTTTAAGGTCATTCCACAGCATCTCAATAGGAATCAGGTCAGGATTTTGACTAGGCCACTCCAAAATCTTCATTTTGTTTTTCTTCAGCCATTCAGAGGTGGATTTGTTGGTGTGTTTTGGATCATTGTCCTTCTGCAGAAACCAAGTTCGCTTCAGCTTGAGGTCACGAACAGATGGCCGGACATTGTTCTTCAGGATTTTTTGGTAGACAGCATAATTCATGTTTCTATTTATCACAGCAAGTCTTCCAGGTCCTGAAGCAGCAAAACAACCCCAGACCATCACACTACCACCACCATATTTTACTGTTGGTATGATGTGCTTTTTCTGAAATGCTGTGTTACTTTTACGCCAGATGTAATGGGACACACACCTTCCAAAAAGTTCAACTTTTGTCTCGTCAGTCCACAGAGAATTTCCCCAAAAGTCTTGGGGATCATTAAGATGTTTTCTGGCAAAACTGAGACGAGCCTTTCTGTTCTTTTTGCTCAGCAGCGGTTTTTGTCTTGGGCCATTTTTGCCCAGTCTCTTTCTTATGGTGGAGTCATGAACACTGACCTTAACTGGGGCAAGTGAGACCTGCAGTTCTTTAGCTGTTGTTGTGGGGTCTTTTGTGACCTCTTGGATGAGTCGCTCTTGGGGTAATTTTGGTTGGCCAGTCACTCCTGGGAAGGTTCACCACTGTTCCATATTTTCACCAGGAAGGGGGCCAACACTTTTTCACAACACTGTAGGTGTGTTCGACTTCATGCAGCGCCGCACAGACCTATCACCAATAGTAGCCGCTTGCAGTCGGGGCAGAATTGAAAGCGGAGACGTGAAGTCGGACTCTTTCTGCTCCCGGTACTGATGCTCTCGCGGTGTTTGCATACTCTTATCACAGATGAAGTGAATAACATGCAATATTTGTCAAATGCACAAACGTTTCAGAAATGTCTTTCAGCAAGAAAGACTTTTTATATACTGTTTAACACAGGGGCATCGGTTCAAGAATAAAGTTCAACATAACTATTTAAATACCAATAAAGTGGGGGTATATTTGCTTTTATCAGTGTGTTTTATTAAATGTGACTCAACATTGCTACTATACAGTAAAAAAGCCTTTACAGTTCTAAAAAAATTTGTTCTTTTCGAGCTAATGCTGATTCTAAACAGGAAACTAATACAAAAAGAACAAAACAACATCTACCACATCATCATTTGGTATCCAAACATATAAGAGATGAAAGTTAGCACATGTTTCCTGGACCTCTTTACCATCTCCGCTTTAATTTGATGAGATTAAAATAATCTGTACTACAAAATAATGGCAAGGCTATGCCTTTCTAATAGGTTGTTGTCAGGGTTCCTAAACTTGTTGAGGTCAGTTTGTTAGAGGCATGGAGAAAGCTAAAAGACTCTAGCTTTTAATATAATATTGAATATAATTTTAAAGGTAAAGTAAAGGCTTTTCTGAGTGTGCAAATTAATTCAGCCATATATATGTTCAAAGCTGAATGTTAAGAACCTGCTATTGAGAAAAATAGTCAATGTAGTAACAAAATATCATCATATCTCTGTTAAGCACTGTAAATTCTGGGTGCTTTCTGATTGGTGCGTCTCTTTCTCCCTAAGCACAGGATATACATTGAAATGGACTCAGCTGACAATAATCTCTCATCTGGAATAACGCCATCAAAGAAAGGCAATGATGGGGTCATGCAGATTGTGATACAACATAATTAGTGTAATTTATTTTACGATCAAATTTAAATGCATATAAATTACATATGCTATCTAATAGTCAATATGTATTTGTTTAGACAAATTGTAGTTGTCTCATCTTATGCACTTTCTTTCCCACACACAGCTGTATATTTAACTCTTCTGAGGTAAATACAGTAACATAAAACAAATGCTAGTTTTACTTTCACCAGTTCATTCAGTACAATATGCAAATGTCACATTCATCACCATAGCCATTCATAAATACTCTTATTTGTATAATGAATCAATGCAACACACTTTCTGTGTGAAAGCTGCTGTTGCGTTTGCACTCATACACACACCACAGATACAAGATGTGTTAACAGGCCTTAGGTAAATTATATAGTCCTGAGCAGGGCAAAGCTTTGCTATCTGCATGCATTATATTCTACTCTATTATATTCTACCTCTCCTGGGTATAAATACAATAAATGCTGTGTAAGTTTTTCAAATGAAAGAGTGCGAGATTCTGTCTAAATGTTTGGGTGCAGAAAAAAATATTTAAACAAGCTATCCATAAATTAAAATGCAGGTAGTGTAAATGTGGTTTACGAGTTAAAAAAACACTTTGAGTGAGTGTGAGTTAAAGCAGATTTTATACATGTAATTGAAACGTATACAAGCGTCCAGTTATATATACATTGCATTTGGTATTATAAAAATAAAATATAATTTGAGTGAAAAAAATACTTAAATGTACAAAATATCTAAGAAAATGTTTATATAATAATTATGATATTCCAAGAATATATAGAAGATATATGAACGAACTGATATAGAGTGCTACGTGTTTCAAATGCCAAATTTATATTGCGTGTGAAAACTTTTATTTTGGCATGTGACGTCATATGTGTGCACCGCGCTCCTCTGGGAAGAAGGTTTGTGTTCTCAATCGTTTTTGCGTGTTCATCAATATAATCATAATATAAGATGCATTGTACCGTTTTGTCTCACATTAATGAAAGCTATTTTTGTGAATAAGGCACATGCATGTATGAGTAACAGAAGAAGTGCGTCTCATTTCGCTTCCTATATCGAATCGGGTTATGGTTATGAATTTGGCATTAACCTTTTAGTAATAATAACACAGAAGCGCACAATAATTTACGGATTCGAAGCGCTCCAGTCAGCACAAGCTTACATGCACCTGCTGGTCAAAACTGTGGCAATGCAACGAGATCACAAACATATGCAATGGGAACTTTTACAGTCCAATTGTAGGTTTGCAGGCAGGGTCTAGACAATATTGTTTAGGGTGGCAAAGGGGTCTGTGAGAGGTGGCAACACCAAACCAAGCCCTCCATGCATAGTTTTGAGAATTAATTTATTGTCTGACTTGCACTGTTGTGTTCACAACAATTGCATTACCATTAAGTAATCATCTATGCTGTTTAAAATAAAAATTAAATAACATTACACTATCCATCATGGCACCAAGTCAATACACAATATACAAAACTTCAACAGGTTATAAATGTCTCTGAGCTTGTATCATTAAAGAAGACTTGTGTTTCTATTAATATTACTCAGGCTACTTGGATGGTATAAATCATGTTTTGGTGCAAGTAACTCTTTTAAATGTCCTAACATTATAAAGAAATACAATAATATCAAAGCATTGAAACTGGATTGTTTTGAAATCAATGTTATTATTAGCAGAGGCGGTCTGTTTAGGCAATGTTTTACTAGCCTTATTAATTGTATGTCATGTTTTATATCATGTTCTTACCATTCCATTAAGTGTATTATTAATACAATAAATAAATGATGACAAAACGAAGTGATACTTGTATATTTAAAACTAAAATCGCCAGTAGGTGGCGTTAAGTCACCGTCTTAATGAGCAAGGCTTCACATCATTCATTCATTCAGTAAGGAAGCAAACAGATGTAGTTATGAATATATTATTAATCACTGACTCTCCGAGTCGTTCAAAGCTGCAGATTCCTTCACTAACGAAACACCACTGTTGGAGACGCACACCAGTTCTGTTGCAGATTTAATTGGAACAGTAATATTTCATTGTAAAATATAACAAACAACTTTGACAATATTCTTTTTAAAATGTAAGCTACATTTTATGTAAAATGTTCACTTAATATTACCTTTTTTGTTGAACTGTTATTTAAAATCAATTTCACATTTGTAATCGTTTGGATATTCAGGGAAAATCACATTCTTGCTCGTAATTTGAACATGAAACAATAACTCGCACGGGGTGTTTCTGTATCAACGAGGGTTTCTTAAATCAATCTAATTGTACAGTCCAACAATATTTGTCCTTCATGCTATTAAGTGCTACAAATCTACTTTAAAGATACATTGAACAACAGCGCGATTTGCCAAAGCAGCATATTTAGCGGGCATCTTATAATACGCTCGCTGCTTGTGTGGATGCAGTCAGTTCTGACCGCAAAAGATGAGGTAATTCGATGTCATTTGACAGTTTACAGCACTCCCGTTTTCCTGTTTCTATAGCAGAAGCGACATTTTGCTTGTAAGAAACAAATACACAGTTTTAATGTTACTTTAATTTGGGGTAGAATTAAATTACTTACAAAACTCAGCATTTTGTTCGTGTGCACCTCATGTACCCCAGTTTGAGAACCACTGATCTAATATACTGTAATTATACTGAACGTGTATGTAAACCCATTATTCATTCAGCTCTCTCTGTTATTAGCATGAAGAGATTCTGAATGGTGTCATCAGTTTTGCTATCTAATGTTTAACTTACTCATTGTTCAACATTTTTTAGAAATGTGTCTTTGTTTTGAGAACTAAATTAACGGTTTGGGAAAACGGGCCGACTAAAATCAATTATATGTTAACAATCAAAAACTCTATTAGTTTTCGCGATTGGCATCTTATTGATTTCATGTCATTGTTTCATCCGATATGGCAGAAAGGCATATGCATGATGAAAGTGGAGCGAGCGGATCAACAAACAAGGGATGAATCTCAGACATATCCAGATGGGATTAGGACTTCTGAATAAACCGAGAAGCAGTATCTGATTCACGAACATATGTAAAAACTATTCGTTAGTGAATGGGCTGCACTTTGTGGTTTTGACTCAAAAAGAACCGGTTCATAAGAGTAATTTGTTAAAGTTCCCCTATTATGGATTTTTTTTAAATTACCTTTCATGCAGTGTGTAACACTAAGTGAATGAAAACATCCGGCAAAGTTTTAAATCTGAAAGTGCACCTTGTATAAAGCTATTGTCTCACTCAGTGGACTCAGAGTCATTAAAACGAGTCGTTTTTAAAATTAATCTTTAGCTGTTTCAGGATGACATCAAAATGAAACATTAGCATATTTATGATCACCCAATTGTTGCGCGCGCAGACCCGGGGAAGACTTGAACCCCTCCCTCAAACACTAGCAGATTTCTGTTAATAGCAACATGTCTCGAAGACGCTGTGCTCTGCACTGTGAGGGTAAATCAGTTTTTTTTTCACTGCCAAAGGTCGAGGCTGTGAAGAGTCAATGGTTAAAGTTCATGTTTAGAACAATACCACAGCAGTATAGCCTCAACCTTGTGTTGTGTCCCCGTCATTTTACTGATGACTGCTTCATTAACCTCAATGCATACAACGCGAGATTCGCAAGCCGGTTGTTATTGAAGGAAGGATCAGTACCCAGTTTACTTGGACCAGCTTCTCCCTCCGACGAATCACAACCTGTAAGTATGAGTAAAAATATTTGCTGTCATGTTCTCTGTAGCATGCAAAATACATTATTAGTCGTGTGTGTGTGTGTGTGTGTCGTGTTTGCTCCGCACAGCAATGAAGAGTGAATGTTTATCATTATTGTTACTTGGTGTTATGATAAAGAATATAGCTACACTATATTGCCAAAATTATTGGCACCCCTTCTAATGAAAGGTTTGACTACTTTAGTAATTTCCATGAGTACAAATCTTAATGTTTAAGCATATAATGATATTCTAGGGAATCTAATTGTATAGCAACAGTTTGGACAGGACTCTTTTCTATTCTAACATGACAGTGTCTCTGTGTATAAGACAAGGATCAATTATGATTCAGTCAGTGTGGAAGAACTTGACTGGTCTGCAGAAAGCAGCTGAACACTTCTGGTGTGACTTTAAATGCAGACCTTGAGCCAAAAACTCATCACCAAACACCAATGACTTGTACATATGGGTACAGTCATTTCATACACTTCAAAATGTCTCTGGTTACAATCGTAACCTCGGTTCCCTGAGAGCGGGAACGAGACATCACATGCAAATATGACGAGCTCGAGAGGCAGTATAAATGCGGAGCCCGCGACAATTACGTCAGAATCTGATGCTGAACGACGCTTGGCTGGACGAGCAGTGATCACGGCGACCACCGTGTCCACAGAAAAAGCGTGTAAATCCCCTATGCGCTTAGGCGAAGCGAGGGCAAGAAGGAGTGTAGTTTTAAGAGATAGATCCTTCAAATCCACGAATGTTAAAGGCTCAAATGGTGGCTGTGAAAGAGCTCTTAACACCACCTCTAGGTCCCAGGGCGGGACTGAAGGTGGATGTGGGGGATGTAATCTCTTCGCTCCCTTAAGAAAACTCACCACCATGGCGTGCCTACCGATCGATTGTCCGCCCTGCGGGGAACGAAACAAGGCAATGGCTGCCACATAGACTTTCAGTGTCGATGGTAACGATCCACTATCCAGCCTGTACTGCAGAAAACTCAGAACATCCGACACGGTGCAAGTAGCCGGGTCGATATGAGCCTGACCGCACCATTTCACAAACACTCCCCATTTTAAGGCATACAAACGTCTTGTAGAGGGTGCTCGCGCTTCCGTGAGCGTGTCGAGCACGCGAGACTGCAAGGCACTCAGCTCCTCTGATAACCCTGAAGCAGCCACACATGAAGGCTCCACAACTCCGGGTTCGGGTGCCACACCGAGCCGTCCACCTGGGATTGCATATCCTTCCTGACGGGGATCGGCCAGGGCGGTGCCACAAGCAGCTCTGTCAGGTCTGGGAACCAAGGACCTGACAGAGGTCCACCCCCGAGTCGATGCCCCCCCGGGGGGCGGAGATACAGCCCCCCAAAGTTGAAACTTTGACCGCCTATAACTCCCCTTTGGCTGGGACAAACTTCACAAAACTCGGGGTTACTGTAGAGCTCCAGGTCCCCTATTGAACGCCACCAGCCCAGAGTCGATGCCCCCACGGGGGGCGGAGATACAGCCTCCCAAAGTTGAAACTTTGACCGCCTATAACTCCCCTTTGGCGGGGAAAAACTTCACAAAACTCGGGGTTATAGTAGAGCTCCAGGTCCCCTATCGAACGCCACCAACCCAGAGTCGATGCCCCCACGGGGGGCGGAGATACAGCCCCCCAAAGTTGAAACTTGAAATCGACTCATATCTTGATCGGAGGAAATACATACAGCCTGGCTGCTGGCCAGCGCAATGTCAGCGTGTCCCCTTCCAGCGGGGAGTGAGACAGGGAGAAGAACAGCGGGCAGTGCGCATTCTCGCTCGTGGCGAACAGATCCACCTCCGCTCTCCCGTAGTGGTTCCAAAACATCCGAACCGACTCGGGGTGCAATCTCCACTCTCTTTAAGGAATCCCCTTCCTCGAAAGCATTTCCGCCCTGCGGTTCAGGAGACCGGGGATGTGCGCTGCTCTGATGGAGAGGAGGCGACAGTCCGCCCATAGCAGGAGATTCGTTGCCTGCTTGCACAGAGCCCTGGAGCGAATGCTGCCCTGGCGATTTATATACGAAACCACAAACGTGTTGTCGGTGCGAATCAGTACATGCTGCTGTTCTAGTTGCATCCGAAACTCCTTTAGAGCTAAGAAGACTGCTTCCAGCTTCAAGCGGTTTATGTGCCACCGGCTCTGAGGTTCCGACCACAGTCCCGAAGCTGGCATTCCCTTGCACACTGCTCCCCAGCCGCGAGTCGATACGTCCGTCGTGACCACCACGCGCGACGCTACCAAGCCCAGGGGAACTCCCCGGCTGAAGAGATCTGGGTTGCGCCACGGCGTCAGAGCTTCAATGCAGCCGCGGGTGACCGCGATGCTCAAACGTCCCGAAGTCCACGCCGTCCAAGGGACTCGAGATTTCAGCCATAGCTGCAGTGGGCGCATGTGTAATGCCATGAGTCCCTGCAGCCTCTGAAATTCCTTCAAATTAACAGAGCTGCCTTGTCTGAAATGGCGCAGGGAAGACAAAATGGCCACCGCACGCTCATTCAGAGAGGCGGGCTCTCATCTCCACGGAGTCTAAGCACACTCCCAGATATGTAATGGGGCGAGAATGCTCTTCTGCATGTTGACACATAGCCCTAGGGACTCCAAGTCAATAAGCAGCGAGTCTATGTGGCTGATTAGCGTGTCCCGGGACTGAGATCAAATCAGCCAATCGTCCAAATAGTTTAGAATGCGCATCCCGCTCGTTCTGATGGGGGAAAGTACTGCATCTATGCACTTCGAAAAAGTGCGTGGGGCCAAAGCCAGCCCGAACGGGAGAACAGAGTATTGGTACACTGTGCCCTCGAAAGCAAACCTCAGAAAGCGTCTGTGATGTGGTGCTATCTGAATGTGAAAGTACACATTTAAATCCATGGACGCAAACCAGTCCCCGGGGCGAATTTGCGCCAGGATCTGTTTTAGCGTTAACATCCTGAACGGACGCTTGCCAAGTGCTCTGTTGATGAGACTAAGATCTGGAATCGGGCGGAGCCCCCCGTCTCTTTTGGGTATCACAAAATAGTGGCTGTAAAACCCGCACTCCCGCTCGCTCGGAGGGACTTTTTCTATCGCTCCATTTTCGAGCAGATTGCATACCTCTTGTCTCAGAACCTGCGCATTTCGAGGCAATGTTAGAGACTACACCACACCATTGAAACGGGGTGGTCTGCATCTGAATTGAAGGGTATATCCGCGCTTTATCACACTGAGTAGCCAGCGCGAGATTCCCGGAATAAATTCCCAAGCTTTCAGGGACTGATATAGCAGCTTTAATAGCTTGGTCGACGGATGAGCTGGCAAGTGATGCGCGACTATCCTTTGTGTGGGCGGTGGCTCTGCACTGCTCTGTGTCGGGGCGTGCTGCATCGCACTGACTGAGTGAGGAGGAAAGAGCTCTTTTTGTGAGGATATATGCGTTTTTATTGAACAACATGCAAGAACACAAACATTGTGAATGTCACGCGAGGTTTGACACTCTGGATCGCTTGGGAGCTGGGCCTCTGGTGCGCTCCTCCCTCCTCACGACACCCTCAGGAAGATGTCTTGGAGGCTGCTGGCGGCCCGGTGTCTCGACGAGGGCTCCTCCGCTGCCCTTGGCGCCTTTTCCCTGGACCTGACCACACCTTCCTCCTCACGTCCGGCTCCAGCCTAGGGGCCGCGGCCACGGTCGCTAATGCTGCGGGCCTTTCCTCCCTTCTCTGGGGTGGGCGGGTTGCCGTTGACGATCTGGAACGAGAAGGTGGCTGGAATGAGCGCCTCGTAGGGCTGTAGTACTCGAGTCCGGTCTCGAGACGTTTTTCTATCGTCTCGGACTTGTCTTGGACTCGTTGGTATTTGGACTCGGACTTGTCTCGGACTTGGTCATTGGACTCGCCAAATGTTCTAGTTGGTCTCGACCGAGTCCAGCAATATATGCTTTTTTTTCTCTTTCAAAACAAAACCATTAATCTGGCTCGCTTGTTCCGCAAACGGGTAACGTAACTGGTTTAACGCCATCTAGAACGGGCATTGTCATTGGTCGCCTGTTAAATGCACAGCTGCGTCATATGAGTGTGCGCCTGGCTCTGAGTGTGCGCGCTGCGTGGAGGCATAAATCATCTTTATTTTGGCCACAGACACGCTGTCGGCAAGTTGCATAATACAGTTTGGTTTTACAAAGTTCGTTGGAGTTTTCCCTCTCACTTTCCTTCGCTTTTAAATACCTTATTAATGCCCGTGCGCATTTTGCTTTCACTTTCATTTCAGGTCAATAGCGATTTTGAATAGAAATATTACCAAACGCTAGAATTAGACACTTTGATAATAACAGTAAAGAGAAAAGACCAATCCAACCGCTTGTAGGTGCACATGATTAACCGCTCACGTGTGGTGCTCTCTAGGTGCCCTTCACACAGAGTGTGTTTTTGTGTTGACGCGGGCAGTGAAATAGGAAAAATACAAGGTGTGAGTTAAACATCTTTTAATAACTAGAGTGCCGCGTTTTTAGAAAGCCGTTTCATGCGAGGCGCTGCAAGAGACGCGCAACGTCAAGCCCGTCTACATTGAAAAACAATGGAAAAGCAGCGTAATTGAATACAAAACCCGTGAAGAAACTTACTGTACATGTACTGTATATCTGATACTTTATGTTTGCATCAGGGTGACAGGCTGAGAACTGCTGTTCATTGTTTTACAGAGCCTTTATAGTTAATAATAGCACTCTAGGTGTTATACCTTCAGTCATTTTGAATTTGAATTACTTGAGTTTTTTTTGAGCATTTGTCTTGTATTATTTCAGAACATATAGCCTAATATGCATGATAAAAGTGTGTACAAGATGTAGTTGTAGTTAATGCATCTTTTCTGCAAATATATTTAGTGATTTGTTTCACATTTACATCATGAAGACAACGTCATGTGTGGTGCACTTAGAATATACTTTTCTTTAACTAGAGGGTTAATAAAGAAAAAGTTGCATCTACAGTGTATCTATTCACTGTATCTAATTTGCATATTAATGTGTTGCTGTTGGGACAGAATGTTGAAAAATTATTTTCATAATGGGAGTCATGGCCAGATTTTCATAATAATATATAATATTTCATAAGCAAACTGATATATAATTTATTTCCCTATTCAATTGTTGTCTCCCAAATGCATAATAAACATGCTTTTAGTCCTGGTGTCCTCTACATTGAGCATGTATGAAATTATGTCCTGTTTCATAACAGGAAGTTCTATTTGAATTTGAAAACCCATAACATTTTCCTGAGATGTCGCTTTATGACAAACAATCTGAAAATTATTCAGATTTAAAAGACATTACAGAATATAATCATATTTCCATAAGGATGTACAATTTTTCACTAAATTAAATATTGCCATCTTTAAAGGCATAGGAGAGGGTTTAAAAAACATTTAGTATCTCTATAAAGCCCTGAATGAGCTCTGTGCAGGACATCCAGGCTTATAACTGTGACATGTGAGGTCTCAGAGAAATTCACTAAAATAGAATGTCCACTACAGAGGCAAAAACTCTATAGCTGGGTCTCAGGAGGAGAAATAAAATAGCCTAATTTGATCCTACAGTGTTGCTGCATATGCTTTTAGATCATTACAAACAATAATGCAAAGATATTATATTAGAATAGAAGATATGCCGTCTCTCGTATCACATAAATTATCAATAATTAAATATGTGGTTTTGAAGAAGATTATTTTTTACTTTCTCTGTTTTGACCGTCTCATTTGGACTTGGACTTGGACTCGAACCTCTTTGGACTCGGTCTTGACTCGGACTCGAACCTCTTTGGACTCGGTCTTGACTCGGACTCGAACCTCTTTGGACTTGGACTTGTCTTGGACTCGACAAAGGTGGACTTGACTACAGCCCTAGCGCCTCGGCATGACATGGCTCATGGCCTTGGTGCGCTTTTGAGCTTCCGCAAACCGTTCGATGATTGACTCCACGGCATCGCCAAAGAGGCCGGAGGGAGTGATCGGTGCGTTCAAAAGCACCTTGCGGTCTGAGTCCTTTAGGTCGGCTAAGGTAAGCCATAGATGCCTCTGCTGGACTACCATGAACCCCATGGTTCGGTTAATTGCCTGGGCAGAGCGCTTTGTTGCCATCAGCGCGAAGTCCGTGGCCGCATGCAAATTGTTCACCGCTTCCGGTGAGGCGGTCCCACCCTCCAGGGACTGCAGGAGCTTGGCCTGGAACACTTGCAGCACTGCCATAGCATGTAGGGCAGAGGCTCCCTCCCCAGCCGAGGAGTAAGCCTTGCTGGCTAGATGGGCTGTCATCCTGCATGGCTTGGAGGGTAGGCTGATATCCGAGCCCATTGTTTTGGCCGATGCAGGGCACAGATGTGCAGCGACAGTCTCCTCGACGGGGGGCATGCGCACATATCCGTGGGCTTCCGCCCCGTCCACCTGAGAAAACATGGCCTGTGTCGCAGAGTGGACGCGCGCCGATTGGGGCGCAAACCATGTCTTAACGACCTGATCGTGGACGTCGGGAAAAAACGGCACCGACGTTCTCGTGTCTACTTGATGGCAGCTTGCTCTTGGCCCGCTCCTTTGGAGGATTCCAAGCGAGCTCCAGCTCCTGGACCGCCTTATTCATGACCCTTATGAGCTCCTCTTGGAGGTCCCGCTCCTCTGAGCGATCCCGCTCCGATTCAGCCCATTCCTCCTTTTCTGAGGCTGAAATGGACAAGGAGTCCTCCTCGCCCTCCTGGCCGAAGGAAACAAAGTCTGCGACGGACGAAGGGGGATGGAAACAACCATCAGAGAAGGTAACTGGGGATTGAGGCGACCGTTGAGAACGGTGGCTTCGCCCCAAATTGTCGTCTCCACCTCCGAGTGGGGGAGGGGGGCCCACTAGCGGCACGTTGGCGGCAGTGGGCCCAACCCCAAAGAGGCCACGGGCCACATTCCGGCGAGTCCTCAGCACGTGCATTGGCAGATCCGCACAGTGTGCGCAGTCAGACTCCTCCAGAGCCGCCTCTGCGTGGGCCAGGCCCAGGCAGGCAATGCAGTGGTCCTGGCTATCCGCCGGGGTTTTCGATCGGTCCCGTGCAGATATGCCAGTAAGATGTCATCTTACAGGAATTGGTCGTGAAGAAAATATTCTGATGTAATTGTCGCGGGCTCCGCATTTATACTGCCTCTCGAGCTCGTCATATTTGCATGCTTCGCGAAAATTGGCCAGTCAATTGGACTGGCGTGAGCCAATAGGACTTCAGGAAAGGTTGGAGGGAAGGAGTTCCCATAACAGAGAGTTTCTCCGTGATGTCTCGTGAAAGCTCGTAAGGGAACTGTTGCAACAGAGGTGGAAATAAAATGTTTAAGTACATGAATTTCTTTGTTGCCACAGTTTGGAAGTGCCTTTTTCTCTTCTAAAGAAGGGGTGCCAGTACTTTTGTCCATATAATGAATGTACAAGTCATTGGTGTTTGGTTATGAGTTTTCTGTTGCTATAAAATTAGAAACACACAATTCCCTAGAATATCATTATATGCTTAAACATTAAGATTTGTACTCATGCAAATTACAAAAGTAGCCAAACATTTCATTAGAAGGGGGTGACCCAATACTTTTGGCAATGTAGTGTATATGTTTGTCTACAAACTGCAGTACTTTATCGATACGTTTCTGCGTTGGGCTAAAGCATATACCATGGCTGTTTGGGTGTTTACCACCGAACTGTGGCCTAGGTTTGCTAATATAAGCATAAAACAACTTATTTCCCCTCTGAGTCTTTATTTTTGTAACAGAGTGGAGCACCATCATTATTACATTACAGTGTAAGTGATAAAAAGCTCCGTATACTGTAGTCAGTGTTGACCAGCTGAAGTATTTTTAATGCAACTCAGACACATTATTGGGTCTCTGCTCTCCATTGGAAAAGATCTGTGTACCAGTACACCTTTTTCCTCAACATATATGTTGTTTTTGTAATGATTACCAAAGTGATATACTGTTTTATAAAGTATTTTTTGACACTAAATGTCATTTAAAAAAAAAAAAAGGTTTCTTTTTTATTTTAGAGTACATCACAGCAGACCATTCCAAGTGGAGTTATACGTTTCGATGTGGCTTGTCAGACTGACTGTCCCCAAAATGTTTGTGTGATGACACAAACTGATTATTTGCCCAAAAAAATCTGTCGGCACACAACTGTCCTTGACTACACTGAAAGACACACACATTCGGAGTACCGGTATACATTTAAGAAATTTTGTAGTTATTGTTCTTTTGGTTTTAATTTCACTTTTTAAAGCCCTTCTTTGTCAACAAGCTTTTAGAATGGTATGTTCCTTTCTTAAGGCTCACAGGCAACGGTTGATTGTGTGACTGCTGGCACAATAACAACATCAACCTCCTATGATGTACCGGTCTCATCAACACCTATAAAGACTCCTTGTTTCAGACCACCCACAATACCTCATCTAGAGATGGAAGAGGACGAGGCAGAGTCAGACATGCAATTTGAAACTGATCCACATGACTCAACTTTTAAACCAGGCGACTCTACAGTTGCACATGAATCTGAAATGTCGTAAGTAATACACATCAAAATGCTACTAATAAGTCTTATCTGACAATATTACCAAAAACATTTTATTTCTCAGGTTTGGGCAAAGGCACACATATGGAGACGCAAAATACATTGTTTTTGAAACGTGTTTACGTGAGCTGTTTTCCACGTGTCCCATTTGTAAATCAAAGTCTGATGTGGAGCTACACCGGATGGGCACTTATGTTGCATTCAACCAGCTTTGCCCCAAGTGCATGTACAACAGAAAATGGCAGAGCCAGCCCATAGTTGGAAGCACACCCATCGGAAACCTCCTTTTATCAGCAGCGACTTATTTTACTGGAGGATCGTTCAACCAACTACAAAAGGTAGGCCTGTAGTCAATTATAAACTAATGCAATACATTTATATTTTTCATAACATCAAAATTGTTTATATTCTATATAAATACATGTTCCACATTCAAAGATTTGCAAGGTCATGGAGTTACACATTTACCAGTACAACACATTTCGGAGACATTGCAGGAATTTCTTGGAGCCAGCAATTGTACATAAGTGGAAAAGTGAACAGAGAAACATTATACAGAAGTTACAAGACAGAGGAAAGATTGCTGTAGCTGGAGATATGCGGGCAGACTCCCCAGGTAAGACACAGGTTTGTCATAAGTAGGGGTGGCACGGTACACAGATGTCACGGTTCGGTACGTACCTCGGGTCACGGTTCGATACAATTTCGGTACAACAGGGAGAAAAAAAGACATCTAATATGCTCGGTTTCTCTTCATTTATTTTGAACAGACAGTAGTGCAAATAAAAAAACAAATCTCCTAGATGTGAAAATACTCATTATTAATACTAATACTATTATTACATTGTTATATTAAGTATAAAATCTGTTTAGTTTTCATTGTGAGTGTACACCCATAAAAGCAGACCTTTATCCAGTGATTATTAATAAGACAATACGTGTTTCTGCTGGTATAAGGAAAGAGTTGAAGTGATCGCGCTGGAGCACACACTTTTATTATTATTAATTGTATATATTGTTACCCTTGAATTGTATATATTGAACATTTAACATTCTAAATTATTACAAACATGATCACGATTCCTAACACACACAAAGCACATCAGTTCCAGCATTGCTAAAGTTGATAGGCTACTTTATCAAAATAAAATACAAACATCAGCGCACCCGCCTCTGTGTCACGGTTGGAACGCGACTGAATTAACGTAACTTACAAAGCCTATAATTTACATAATAAATAATAGTTTAGCATTCAGATAAGTTACATCGCAAATATGGAAATATTATGGAATGTTTGGATTTGTGCCGGATGAGAAAAGTAGGACACACAAGCTTTTGTCAGTCCAAGTGAGAGACTCGTTCAGAATAAGCACATGGTCACTGTCTAGTGGGCTTTGTTTTCAAGCGCGCAACTCGTGGCATTCGTTGTTCTTCTGCTAGCGCTGGCGGTTATCAAACAGCGTTGCATTACTGCGGGCGTGGATTGGGGGGAATTGCCTGTATTCATCGTAAGGCCTCATGCACCGAACGGAGAGATCCGTACCGTGACGGTTCGGTACGAATACATGTACCGTGCCACCCCTAATAGTTACGTTCCCATCTTTTTGTGTTTTGTAGGGCATTCTGCTAAATGTGGAAGCTACACGGTAATGGACATGCACAGCAATACTATTGTGGACCTCCAGCTTGTTCAGGTATGTAACCTTAATAGACTAGAGAACATGATTGAGTGATAAAAGCATGTAACTTATTTGTATAAAAAAACTCATATTAAGCTGCATACCTAGAGCAATGCGGTTGGTGGTAGCTACCACATGGAGAAGGAAGGCCTAAAGAAATGTCTGGATCTGCTGGAGTCTAATGGTGTAGAAGTGGATTACATTGTCACAGACCGTCATCCACAGATCCAGAAGTATCTCAGGGAACGCGGCATAACCCAGTTCTATGATGTGTGGCACTTTGAGAAAGGTGACCTGCTAACCACATAATAATTTACAGAGCCAAGCAGGGCTCTAGAGTGCGACCAATTTGGTCGCACCTGCAACCTAATTTCTCAAGGGTGCGACTAACAAAAATCTGAGGGCGCACCTGTGCGACCAGCCGTTCGAGAAAAAAAAAAAGTCTCCGCGACTCAGAAAGTCTCTCTGTGGTTCAACAAAAGACACACATTAGGCTCATATCGTGGTCTAAATCAATCAGAGATAGTGAAGGGCGGACCCCCCCTCTGATTGGCCATGGTCCAGATATTCCTGTACGTGTGTGTGCATGTTTACAAATGCGTCACGTGTGCTGCTGCAGTCAGACAGAGAGAGAGGTGAGTAGTAGAGATGCGCGCAGTGTTGCCAATTTAGCGAGATTTTAGCGCCTTTGTAGACCCCCATAGCGATTTTTTTTTTTTAAAGCGACTAGTGACAAATCTAGCGACTTCTTGGACAAACTTTTAGCAAGTCTCTCAGAGTGTCTGTGTGATCGCCGCCACGATGCGAGATCACGCAACTCTTTCTCTGCATCTGCACTGTTCAGTGAGCGTCTGAGAGGAGCAGCCTGTTCAGTTAAAACAGATATTATTACTTCTCTAATTTTACATGCAAATATAGCCGAAATCCAGAGGTGGAAAGAGTACAAAAATATTCTACTCAAGTAAAAGTACAATTACATTACTGAAATTTTACTTAAGTACAAGTAAAAGTACCAGTCTAAAAATATACTCAAGTAAAAGTAAAAAGTAGCTCATTTAAAATTTACTTAGTTACATTTTAAAAATGAGAGGGAGGAAAAACTGGGATAGACCAAAGGTGTCAGAAACTCAGTACCTGGAGGGCCACAGCCCTACACAGTGTAGATATTACACTAATTAAACACATCTGATCCTGCTAAACTAATCATTTAGGCTTATTTGAAAACTACATGGTAAGTGTGTTGGAGCAGAGGTTGGAACAAACTCTTTGGGCTGTGGCCACTCAGGACTGAGTTTGACACACCTGGGATATGGGCCTAAACTATAAATCTCAAACTAGGTGTTTTTAATTAAAGGAATCAGTTATTTAGAATAATAACACATTTGGGCTGTTACCAGGCAAATTAAATCAGTATCAACTAAATTCATCTTTGCAATGCAGAGGAAACGCAGAAGCTTCATCTTAAGTGGCATAGATGTATTACACACTGACATGAATGCATTTAGCCTGCAGTTACAAATGCAGAAATAATGTTTTGATAAATAAGACATAAAATGTGACCCTGAACCACAAAACCATAAGGGTCCATTTTCCTAAATTGCGATTTATACATCATCTGAAAGCTGAATAAATAATATTTCCATTGATGTATGGTTTGTATTGATAGGACAATATTTGAAAATCTGGAATCTGAGGATGCAAACAATCCAAATATTGAGAAAATCTCCTTTAAAGTTGTTCAAATTAAGCTCTTAGTTTTGATATATTTACAGTAGGAAATTTACAAAATATATTAATGGAACATGATCTTTACTTAATATGCTAATGATTTTTGGCATAAAAGAAAAATGTATAATTTTAACCCATAGAATGTATTGTTGGCAATTGCTACAAATATACCCCAGCGACTTAATACTGGGTTTGTGCTCCATGCCAGGGTCACAAATGTTAAATAGTCATTTGAAATTAAAAAAAGAAAAATCTAAAGATACTTTAAATGTTAAATTAGCTAACAATTTTACGTTATAAAAACGTCCCCGTAACGTTCCCATTAAGTTATAAAAACGTTATGTTTGAATGTTCTTAAAACGTTCAAAACGTTGTTTTTAGACGTTGTATTAACGTTCTTGTTTGGTTATAATAACGTTATTCAAAACGTTTTTAGAACGTTTCAGTTTTTTGTTATATTAATGTTATAAGAACGTTATTTAAAACGTTTTTAGAACATTTCAGTTTTTTGTTATATTAATGTTATAAGAACGTTATTTAAAATGTTTTTAGAACGTTTCAGTTTTTTGTTATATTAATGTTCTAAGAACGTTATTTAAAACGTTCTATTCCCCGTTATATTCATGTTCTAAGAACGTTTTCTCAATGTTCCCATTAAGTTATAAAAAACATTGTTTGAATTTTCTTAGAACGTTTAAGAAGTGTTTAGACATTGTATTAACGTTCTTGTTTGGTTACAAGAACGTTATTTAAAACATTATTAGAACATTCCATCCCTATTATATTAATGTTGTAAGAACATTTCCCTAACTTTTCAATTATAAAACATTGTTGAAGGTTCTTATTTTAGACGTATGAACGTTATTTTTTGGTTATAAGAACACTATTCAAAATATTATTAGAACATTCAATTAACTCATTATATAAACACCCTCAATGTTTTTCTAAGATTATAAAAAACAGCGTTCCTAAAAGCTAGACTAGAAAAGTTGAGTCAAGACTGGAACATTGAAATTATCAATTAAATCAAAATAAAATGTGACCCTGGATCACAAAACCAATCATAAGCAGCACAGGTATATTTGTAGCAATGGCCAATACATTGTATGGGTCAAAATCATTAGAATATTAAGTAAAGATCATGTTCCATTAAGATATTTTGTAAATGTCCTACTGTAAATATCAAAACTTAATATTTGATGAGTAATATGCATTTTTAAGGACATCACTTAGAAAACTTTATAGGCGATTTTCTCAATATTAGGATTTTTTTGCAGCCTCCGATTCTGGATCTTAAAACAGTTGTATCTCGGCCAAATATCGTTCTATGCCAACAAACTATGCATCAATATAAAACTATATATTTATTAAGCTTTCAGATTATGCATAAATCTCAATGTTGAAAAAAAGACCATTATGACTGGTTTTGTGGTCCAGGGTCATTAATGTGCAACAAGTATGGATACCACATCATTGTGAACAAAATCAATTGACATGTACAAAGAATCAATTAAATGTATACTTTATATTCTATTGTAGTTATATTCAGTTCATATTATAATTCACTAGCATTTCATACAGATTGATGTGAACTGAAAATAATGAAAATACCTGAAAAACAAAACAATCAGAAACAATTAAGAACTTTCAGACTTTATACAAAATATTTAGAACTAGAAAGAACATTCATGAAACGTACACATGGCAAAATGTACATATGAAAGCAGCTTAAACACTACAATCTAAAACATAAACAAAAAATTAAGAAAGATTTAGAGATATATTATAAATGACAACTGTTTTTAATGATGTCACCGTGACATCTCCATGTCAGCTTCAGTCACTGGTACATCAGAGTGGACTGAAGCTTCAGAGGAAGTCAGGAGATACTGGAAGAACAAAAAGACAACAGTTTTATATTTAAATGTAGTGAGATTTTATATAAAAGCACTGGAATCAGGAACTACTTGCTCATGCAGAAAATCTTATAAAAATATTGTATAGCCAAAGTTGTGTAATTTTTAATGCTTCTGTATGATCAATTAATGATTAGTCTGAGTTATGCATAGGTGTTTTATTTTTTATTTTTTAGGTTAATATTTGTATTTAATTAGTAACACTAATTACGTATTACTGAATCAAAATAATTAGGAAATGAAAAATAATTTTAAAGTGCACTGCACAAAGGCCAGTTAATGCAAAAATGCACCGTGAAGTTCTATGAACTAGCCAGCAGGGTCATTCCTGGAGAACCAATTTCCCCCTGCGGTGAGAACAAGCCAAAAAGTGGGAACTTCGGCAATAGTTCTATGGACTATGAAAAGGTTCCTCCGGTGCAAAATCGCCTTTTGAAAAACATGTGGATTTCTTGATTGTGATAATATTGTCCTATAAAATAAAAAGCAACATTTAATATTTATGATAATAACAATTATTAATATAAAGTATAGTATAATTATTCATATAAATGTTATTATTTAAGTACCCGCCAAACGTTTGGAAACATTACATTTAGGGCTGTAGCTATCGAAAATTCTACCGAAAATTCCATCGATTAATCGAGTAAGAACTACTTTTTCTTTTTAAAGAGCAATCCTAAATATACAAGAGAAAATAAGACAAGTCTCTAAAAATGAACAAGTAATTTGTTTCCTTTTTTTTTTTTAATGTTATTACTGAAATAGCTGAAATATATTAATAACTGAACACTAAACCCATTTAGTGCATTTAATTGCCATATTACATAAAAAATGTGAATACAAATAAGGTAAATATAGTACAACCTAAAACTAAGACATAGAGCTAAATAATAGTATTAAAAAATAATAATAAAATCTAAATATTGTGCAACTTAACTTCCACCTTTGTTCCTAACTAAAGCTCAAGCATGACACAAGCCTTTACTCTCTTTTTAGAAGAATTGTGGCTTTTGTGAGAGGCAAAGATTAGTGGACAGGAAGCTAATGTGGAACAAAAACAAGAGTCCATACATATAACATTAACACATTTCTCAGCAACATGAATTTAAAGTTATTTGGAGAATAAACCCTCTTAAATGTCTCTCTGCATACTGGTGTGTGTGTGTGTGTGTAATAGTTTAAAGGAGCAGGTGGTTGCAAACACAGTGCTCTGTATGTAGTTACAGAAAATGGTAGGGATGCACCAAAATGTAAATTCTGGGCCGAAACAGAGCATTCTGGATGTGCTTGGTCGAAAACCGAAAATGCTTTGTAATATTTTTTATTTTATTAAAAAGTAATTTTGAAAGACTTTTAAATTAACTCAATTTTAATGACACAGAATTTAAAAAATACAAGCCAATAAATTAACCAACATTTTATTGAAAGAAAATATGACAGAAACTATATTAATATTAAATATCAATGTATTATTTTTATTCAGTTCTATGCAACAGAATCAGACATAACTGTTGTGGTTGTTGGTTTTGACTAATTATCCAAATAATCTATAGTCCTGCAAACAGGTTTTTTTTCTGAGGTGGTACCATCCTGATCATGTGCACACAATGTACACATTCAACACTTTTTACATGCAATGTATTTTAGGTGTTATCATAATTATATATTCTCTCACCTAATGTTTTATTGATATTTGTTTTTTAAATAGCTAAATTAAATGTTTCATTCTTCCTCAGAAATTCTGTGTTGTGAATCTAGTTATCAAATTAAGGCATACAACATCTTTACATTTTTGAAAATTAAACTTTTTTGGCAAACAAAGGGAATTGGGAAAGTGGGAAATGAATAGAATTTATGATTCTGTGTAAAGAAACATCAAGTAAACGTGTTATCAGCGAATGTGAGCAGATCAGTGAAGAAAGATTTTACCAGCATTGCCCAGATCAGCTGTACTGCATGTCACTTGAACCATTAGCTGGAGGCCTATTAAAACACTCAGGACATCAGCGCTACTGCAAACTCTTCCGGTGAGCATGGGCGGTAACTGAATGATAGAGCTGAACGTCACACGGCGCAGTGATGACGGGAGAGTAAGTTAACCTGAACACAGCTGGTTGGTGTGGTGCGGTGCGGCATATATTTTCACCTGCCGAAAATTCAGTGCATCCCTAGTGAATGGACAAAACGATTCTTCGAGGCACATAATTTGCCTCGATGATTTTTTGTATTCGTGTTTCAGCCGTAATAAAAACATAACACATGCTGAGAGTATGGTGAAACCGAGATTGTCTAATGAATATCAAACGTCAAACTAAATGTACCGCTGTAGGAAAAAATGCGCGGGCTTTCAATCCCTCCGTCAGCTAACGTTAACCTTAGACGATTTGGTGACTATCAATAATGTGCTCTAACGAATTTTTTTTTTGATATATGGAAAGAGTTAACTAAATGGTAGGCCTACGTAAAAAATCCCGTCTTAGTTAAAATTTCTATCAACGTAATTTCGACTGTATTCCTTTTATTACACGTAACAGTTACTAAATCCTGCTTACGGCTCTGTAAATGGCGGTAACGTTACAGTTATAGTTTTCGAGACAATTCAATCACACTGTTAAACTACTCATAACCTCATTAAAACTAAGCTAATCAACATTGTGATTTTAAGTATTTTTCATACAATCAACAAAATTCACTAAGCTCACCTGAAAGCCGCCGTCGCTCTAAATGAGTCGTCCGTTAGTCCCTCTATTTGATTGTTACGCACGCACGCACTCTCCAAAACCACGCCCATCCCATCACGTTATGAATGTATATACATTTGAACAGGGTAAAGATGATCAAATAATGATTGCAAAAATTCCTTCTGAGAACTAGGAAAAAAAGTTTTGTGAAAAGTTTATTATTTACTGTATTTAAGATATTTTATTCATATGCTTTGTTTTCTATAGTGGATACCAGAACTTGATTGCTCGATTACTCGATTGCTAACACACAATTCATGAAACAATTCACCATTTTCTCACAACTATTAACACAATCTCAAAACTTTCACACCAGTTTGTGCAAATTTCAAACTTCAGGTCAAAGTCAAACATTTTAGTCAAAAACATATTATCTTTTGTCAGTATCTAATCTTTGGCTTCAGATGACACACAAACCTGTCAAATACACACACTTTTTTTCCTTTCTAGAGAACACTAGTGAGATCAATTCCAAACACTGTTACAAAAACCTCCTTTTGGGAAACAGGAGACACCTTGCAAGTTAATGACTGTTACAGTATGCAGCATAAATAGAGTTGTGCAGATACAGTCAAATTCACCAATAAACTTTAAGAAAAAATTACTGTAAAGTGATCCTACAGTAGATGAAAATCATTAGAAGAGAAAAGTACAAAAAACAAACAACTGAATATACAGTAAAAACACACACTGGAATATCCTGTCAGTTTCTGTACAGCAATAAATAAATAAATACAACATCCTCTGCCAAGTTGAATTACAATATTGGCAATATCCTTATTTGTTATACTATATAACAATTTCATAGTCTTCTGAGAAAATACTTTATCTGCCTCCCCTAGACAGTCGAATCTCAGTTCTGCACAAATACATGTAAAACGTACTTGTCTACAAATCAATTCAACAGTTAGGAGTTTGAGGGTGTGTGGTACAGTATTTACAGTACAAAGAATAGTGAAAGTTCTCTCATCTGAAGTACTGCTACTGTGTACTGCAAGTGTAATGTGTAAGTAGATGAGCCTGCAGGCAGCTTTCCTTATGCACATTCCATGCACAAGAACATGCTCAACTATGCTTTATATTTAATCAGGAACAAATTACCTTTGACCTCATCCCCTTAATTTTTATTTTCTCATCCTATTCCTCTTTGTCTCCCATTATCAGGATAAATTTTCCAAAACATATAACCACATGTGTTCTTGTTCATATCATCCTTAGATTCTGACTGCCGTGTCATCAGTTTTGCTGAATGTTCAAAGACGGATAAAAGTTTGCTATTTGTGTACATTTTGTGATTCTTGAGGTAATTATATTGTGTATTTGTGTTTTCTAAATGATAACATTTTTAGATTGTTCCACTAACAATGCAATTATAACATTTTTCATGATAACGTTTTTAGAACGTTCCACTAACAATGCAATTATAACGTTTTTAATGCTAACGTTTTTAGAACGTTCCACTAACAACACAATTATAACATTTTTAATGATAACGTTTTAGAACATTCCACTAACAATTCAATTATAACGTTTTTAATGCTAACATTTTTAGAACATTCCACTAACAATGCAATTATAACGTTTTTAATGCTAACATTTTTAGAACATTAAATTAACAACATAATGATAACGTTTTTAATGATAACGTTTTTAGAACGTTCCACTAACAACAAAATATAATGTTTTTTATGATAACGTTTTTAGAACGTTCCTCTAACAATGCAATTATAACGTTTTTAATAATAACATTTTTAGAACATTCCATTAACATCATAATGATAACGTTTTTCATGATAACGTTTTTAGAACGTTCCACTAACAACACAATTATAAAGTTTTTCATGCTAACGTTTTTAGAACGTTCCTCTAACAATGCAATTATAAAGTTTGTAATGTTAACGTTTTTAGAATATTCCATTAACAACACAAAGATAATGTTTTTATGCTAACGTTTTAGAACGTTTATAAATGGCAGATAACGTTAAGAAAACGTTCTACTAATGTTACCGCAAGAACATTTTTGATAACTTTGAGAGAACCTTTATAGAACGTTAGCCAAAGTTACGAGAACATTCCCTGTTAGCTGGGGGTGTCAGCAAGTCACTGTTAAGAGAGTCATTGCGATTGAACAGAATCATTTAAATGGTTAATTCAAGGAATGAAACACCGTCATTGCTCAGAGTCAGAGACGTAAAACTGTGTATGGTGGCTGTGTTTGGAATTATTTTTGTTGTCGAAATAGAGCAAAAACAGGCAATATGGTGTCTAAAACGCAAGTCTCTTAATTAACTTCTTGTTTTTTGAACTGTTGTAAAAATAAAAACTACAGGCCTATGTAATCATGGTGATTTTTTTGAGAAAAACGGCATTCTTCATGTGATGTTGACTTACTATATTAAATTATATAAATATATAAATTTTCTGCTTCTATATCTTCAATTTTGTGATCATTCTAAATGCATTTTAACAGACTGAATCACGCAGTGAAAGAAAGCACTCCAAATGCACGCGGATTAGTCTTATCTAACGTTACTAGATTAAACGGCACACTGTTTAGAGTGTTGTGTTTGGTTTTTGGCAAAATACTGATAATGTCAAATCGAAACAATTACCATATTATCGCAGACAATATTGCACACCCTGCACCACTGTCTTTTTGGCTCATTTTTGCAAAACCTTTTGTTAAACTGATAAAGCTTCATTTTAACCACCGATGCAAGTATTTACCTTACGTTACCTCTACATGCTTGCGAAGGGTTGATGTCGAGATTTTATAAGCTGCTAGTTCGGTCTCCCGAGGCAAACACAGCTAACACTGCATAATAGAGCGTGAATATATGGCCAGGGGTTCACTTCATTCCTTTGAGTTCAACTTCAGCAGAGTACGACGGGGTCTGGTTTTCAGCTGGGTCTGCACCTTTAACGCCTGTCTTGTTCGTCTGCATCTTTCTTGTGATTTTAGCGCCAGATTCTTCTTCTGCCCATTATTTGCTGCAGTTGTTTCCACGGAGCGTTTTTTTTTTTACTCAGTAATTAATGTGTTTTAAAATATAGCGAAGTACAATACTTCACACAAAATATACTTAAATAAAAGTAAAATTACAGATTAAAAAAATTACTTAAAGTACAAGTACACAAAAAAGCTACTCAATTACAGTAACGCGAGTAAATGTAATTCGTTACTTTCCACCTCTGCCGAAATCACAGCACAGGAATTGTCTTTGTCTTGTCTTATATTGTGTATTATTTGATTTCATCAGACAACGGCTCAATAAAATAATAAATTAGGATATTTGTGCAGACTAGCTTCTTGGAAGGGAGAGCTGGTTATGTATTCTTAAAGGGCTGTGTTTCAGTCACTATTTCATATTTATCCCGTTGACTGACAACATAAACAGTAAAATATATAAAGTAAAACAGTTTTATTGAGAATTTGGCTGCATTAAAATACAGTATGACCACAGAGAGACAATTAGACAGAACAGAACAGTTATTTTTTTCTTTACTTTTAGTCATTTAGCAGATACTTTTATCCAAAGCGGCTTACAAATAAGAAAAAGTAACTAAAATGAAAAGTTAAAACTATAAATATTATATACACACATTTAAGAAGATAAAGAAATGAAATAAAAATGACAAATGCATACAACAACATTTCAAAACTAAACATTTAAATGAAAACAAAAAATTAAGCTAAAAGCAATTCAAAATATTAAATCAAGAAAATGTATGAGTATAAAAAGGATTCTAACATAACACTAAAGGCCTAAGTATACTTCTTTTTTACATAGGAAGAATTGGTTATAAAAACGGTAAATACTTTTCTTTTTCATAATGTTTAGTGAAATTATTTGGTAGTCTGAGGTGGGATGGGGGCGCCATCTTTTTATAGGTTTAAGGGGGGGACGGACCACTGCACTAGAGCATCCCTTCATTCAGACACAGTGGAAGATCTGATAAGAATCAGTGTAGGGGGGCACTAGAGCATCCCTTCATTCAGACACAGTGGAAGATCTGATCAGAATCAGTGTAGAGGGGTCAAGTCTGGAAGATGTTGATGCTAGAGAGAGTGTGGCCAGCTGGTTTAGCCGAGGCCAAAGATCAAGAAGGACAAACTACGGGAGTTGGCCATCCGAGGGCCATGTGACTGCAATGGAGGGTAGTCCATAAGACATTGAGCCATGAGATGTTCAGTTTGACGCCCTTAAAACACTTAATTTAGATTTTCTTTTTATTAAATTTATCTTGAGATGTTTTAAGCTTAAATCTCAGCTCAGCTTTTCAGTAAGTTACCTTTCCTGTAGAATTGTGCTTCAAATAAAGAACTTTATGTTGACCAGATTATTAGTTAATCGTTTACTAGTCAATATTGCCTATATGAAAATTTGCGTGCACCTAACTTTTGTGCTGGTGCACCTAAGAAAAAAAGATAGGCGCACCAGTGCAACCAGTGCATATACCATGGACAACATTCTTCTAACATTGTTATAACTTTTCTGACTTCGAGAACCATCGTAAGGCTCCAGACTAACATTTGAGGACACCAGCTTCATTAAGTTATACAGAACCAGCACCTGATAGTAAAGCACTCACCCTAATCGCACATGCACATCTCTGAGATGTCTATTTGATGTCTGCATTTACATATGCAAGATGTATTTTTTTTAGGGCGCTTGCTCATCTGCAATTTGTCTTTAAGACGTTTTCCAAATAGACATTTATTAAAATGCATGTGAAACTGCTTCTGAGACGTTTATCAGATTACAAGGCAGATGTTTCCCAGATATTTAGCAGACGTCTTTCTAACTGAGAAACAACCTTTCTTTGGCTGAATGCGCGTTGCGATTACGTCACAGGCATTTAAGCCGGAAAATTGCAGCAAAACCGCAAAATTGCGAGCAGCTCTTGCGAAAATTGCAGAGTTTGCTTGATTTTGCGATAAATTCAGCTATCGCAAAATCCTGGAGGGACTGAATATTTATTATTGAATATACTGATGAGTTACTTGAAAGGCAAGTTTTATTATTACTGACAATAGTTTGTAATAATGCAGGGTCACTGGCTATCCACAAAATTGAGAAAGTACTGTGCAACAAGAGAGTGAGGAAGGATGTGGGGAAGCTCAGTCATGATTTTCAGACATCTTCCCTGGAGGCATTTCACAGCCTAATTCTACGTTTTACACCTAAACATGTAGTGTTCCCTTTCATGGGAATGTTGTGCAGGTAATATAGCTTTAAACAAAATTATAAAACCATATTGTAGTGCGGCTGTCATGTACTGTCTGTTTTATTCTTGTAGACTGTACCTTGCTGTTCTTCATCACAACGAAAACGCAAACCGAGAACAAGCCACAACATCAACAGGACAGGTGGTGTATAAAATGGTCTTCCCGAAATCCCAAAAAGGGGAATGCACAGCACGGGCATTAAAAACGGACCCGACATATAGTAAGTAATAAAACAGATTTATTTAAATAAAATAATATATTACATATATAACAAGTACTTGGTAATGTCCCTTGTTTTCTTACAGATTATGTTGAAGAGCTACTGAAGCTCGTCTTTGACGAGGTTATTATGGACCCCTCTCCATTTGTGGATGAAATGAAGGCAATCCCCATTCCCATTCCCCTTAGTGCAGAGTATGACAGATGGTCAAAGGAGGAACCGATTGCCCATCATGTTTCAAAATTAAATCAAGCGGTTGTCGGAAGCAAATGTATTGACCAGCTGAATCTGGGAAATCCCGGCATATCCGGGTGATAACGCAAGCGGGAATGACAACACGGACATTCAGACCTAATGGCGCTTTTCCACTGCATGGTACGGCACTGTACGATTCAGTTACGGTATGCAAAAGAAAAAACTTTAAGTCTGTGTGACCAAATAAAACATGTACAGTGTTTGTAAATAAAGATTATTTAAGTATCATCTTATTCATATTTCATCATTTACGTGAACTAGTTTAAAAATATTGTAATATTAATTTGATTATTGGTATGGTTTATCAGACTAGACTTAGGGTGAATCCCATTTCTCTGTCTTACCCCTTCCCCTACCCCTTCGTCTTACCCCTAGCTCTTGTCCCCTTAAACCGAGTGGTAAGCGCTAGGGGTGAAAAAATACCCCTGTGAAATGAGACGCCACTTGGTTACTGTTACGTCATTGTACATCGTCGCTAGCTGCTGCTACGTCACCAGAGGCGACAAGTGTTGATTGCAAACTCTCCGTCTAAAAGTGTGTGTATGTCCATTGTGTGGGTATTAGTGATGTTTTGTCTAGTCAGAGAAATGTGGGACTGTTGTGCAAATCAGCAATGTAACTTTAGCGTGGAAAAATTATGCTTTTTAAAAACGTTTCAATTAAGAACATGGTTGCAAATATATATATATATTAGGGGTGGGCATAGATTATTTTTAATCTAGATTAATCTAGATTAATTTTGGAATTAATCTAGATTAATCTAGATTAAAATGGCTCATTTGAATTCTGCCGAAGGCATTCAGAATATGTGTGCTACCCAAATAATGACTAAAAGTAAGTCTTTGAGAACAGGTTTCTCAAGCCAGGTGGTGCATTAGACCAGGGGCTCATCTCCTGTTTCCAAAATGCATCACAAACTGCTTGAGAAAGCTGTTCTACTATGATAATTGGTGATGAAAATAAACTATGTTCAATAAGATGTACTTGTGTTTACTAACTGTTTATTCAGTTAAACATGAATTTTGAACTGTAGGCCTACATAAGAGGTCGTGATGAACTGTTTACAGTTTCCATTGGGAAGCTTCTTAAAAATAAATTTTCCCTGAAGCAAACCCGGCGGCTTCATAGCTGCATCCATGTTAGCACGTCACGTCTGATGTGGTAATTTCACAGTAAAGTTAGGCATACACACAGGTTCGAAGCAGAGGGTGACATGGGAGTGAATTCTCAAGTTCACATGAGACCTAAAGCGCATCCTGATTGCTTAAAAGCGCAACGTTTCGTTGTTATTCTGAGTGCACACAAATAAACGTAGAGTCTTTACAGATTCGAAAGATGTATTAGGCTACTTTTATCTGTATGACCAAAAATGACGGAGATTTTAAGAGCAAGTGAGCGCACCGGAGCCTGTCCTGCGCAAACGCGCTTCCACACAAACACTTCAATAGCGCACATTTCTCTAGGTTAACATCATATTGAGCGGCCATGTAAAGTTGCTACTACATACATCTTTCAGAGGAAAAGCCATATTTGAGGTTGATGAATGATAGGTGAGTGTTTGGATGTCATGCCCGATTACCACATAGACCAGCCGTTAACAATCTGTCCATCACGGACTGTGAGCCTCTAGTTCGAAGACTCGTTCTCGCCCCCTACAGTGCAATTCGCCAGGTATACATCCGCGCTAAAATATCAGGGTGAAAGTCATCATAGCTTGCGTAGTATAGACCCAGCTCCCAACCCAACTTTGAGAATAGATTAACGGCGATATTTTTTTTATCGCCGATAAGAGTCTCACGTTAACGCAGCACGTTAACGCCGATAACGGCCCACCACTAATATATATATATATATATATACAGGACTGTGTAGAGCACAAAACAAGACTGTCGTAATTTTTAAATCAATTATTTAAGCCGAAAATACTCTCTGGATGATCTGGCCGCAGTGTGTTCTGGGTACCCCTTGGTTTCAAGTAAGCTCGCAAAAATTCTTGGTTTTAAGGGGTATCTACCCCTTCCCCTTACCCCTACCCCTCGATCAAAACCAGAATTAGCCCTTACTCTCACGTGAACACGCAAAACTAAGGGGAAGGGGTAAGACAGAGAATTGGGATTCACCCTTACTCTTCTGATATCCTGCCTCTTATACGGCCAAAGTTGCTTCTATAGATGTTGTAGATGTTCTGCAGAGTATATGGATTTAGTCAATTTGGTTCAAAGCATGAATGCAGTACCATGCATGTAGGTGGGACTGCAATCTGGTTCATTCTTCTTGTAACCTAAAGTGAAAAAATCCAGAACAAGTTGCTATAATAATATATATTAGTGCAGGGGTTTTCAAACTGTGGGCCCAGGGGGGCGCCAGCACGTGTCAAGGGAGGCACGAGAATCAATTAATTCATAGACATTCCCTTGATAATTTATGAATACGAGCTAGCAAACCGAAATCCAGCACTATCTTCACCGCTGATGCTGAGACTATTCTTGTTTGAATGCGTTTCTTCACTGACATTTTCCACATTTCGTTTTCTCCCTTAACAAGTTTGTCCATTCTGATGCTCAATTTTACAGAACTAATGGCTGCTGATGACTATTTTAATTAATTCTGCCAAAGTGCGCGCTTGTAAGCGTTCGTTAAATGCGTAACATTAATTACGTGAGTACATAGGTCTGCTCATGTCTGAAAATAATATATGAAAAACTAAATTATTTTCAATAATTTTGTTAGCTTATATTTGCATAAACATAGCTTAAACATAGCTTATATTTGTTTAGTACATTTTTAAATGAATGTTAAAACTAATAGTAATACTGAAAGTTAATTTTTAATTCTGTTCAACACAAGACTGTAACATTCAGCATGGAGGGCCGTATTCGGATTCGTGACGGGCCGCAGGGGTTGAGAACCGCTGAGAGGAGTATCCTCGTAAGCACAGTCGGTTGTTGTACGTGAACGTAAACAGTAAAATAAATATCAGTACATCAATATAATGGATCAATGCATTTATTATGTTAATTATGTTAATCAAAAAGAGCTAAAGAATAATAATTTGCTGTTTTAATAGCTTTAATGGATATTTGTGTTTATGTTCATGTTAATAAAGTAATTCGGTGTGAATACAATAAAAGGGGGCGGGGGGGTGGGGGGTTGTGTTGGGGGGGCGCGAGTGAAATTAGACAAACTTGGGGGGGGCGCATGTCCTAAAAGGTTGAAAACCCCTGTATTAGTGTATATACATAATATATGTAAATATTTCAGTAAAAAAATATTACAACTCGCGTTAGGATTGTGCTTTTATTCCATAGCGTTCCATTACACTCTCATACATTACATGTGCTACGCGTCAAAACCGCAAGTGTTGTAGAAACAATTCTCTACCTGTCATACTTCTTTGCAGCAAAGGTTTTTAGCCTCGCTCGGGATATTGATACAGTTCCCACACATGCACCTAAATAAATTCATAAATTAATTGGAATGTCACGCGTATACAGTGTCAGTGCCATAAACGATATTGACACTTACCTTTGAGAAACGTCCTGATCTAGTCATGTTTGGGCTTTACTTTCCGCTTCCTCGTCGGACTCGGGCTTGAATTGATGATGCAAAATTGAAGCCATGTTGTCTGTTCATAAAATATAAAATCTTCAACAGTTGATAAACCGTAATCCAGTATTGTTGATGGGTGTTCCATTTCGCACATGCGCGGCACGCGGTAGACCAATCACAACAGACTGGGTCATCGGACAAATCACCGCAGATTAGCATCACGCAAGAGAGGTTTGGCAAAATGAATCGTTAAACAAATCGTTTGAGAGTTAAAAAAATAAATGCATATGAGACAATACAAATGTTTTTTGACCTTGCATGCATGTCAACCTGTTGTTGTGAACTCCCAAAACATAATGATGAACTTTCCTAACCCATAAAGGTGCGTTCACACCAGACGCGAATGAAGCGTTACCCGCAAATTATTTACATGTTAAGTCAATGCAAAGAAGCGATATACAATCCTGTGGCGCTATTCGCGCGAATGAGGTGGCGCGAATTACGCGTGGCGAATTGAGCATTTGACACGCCATTCGCGCGAGAAGCGCGAGTTGAAAAATCTGAACTTTGGCGGATATTCGCGCCGCTTTAACCAATCAGGAGCTTGCTCTAGCAGTGACGTGATTACGAGCGGAGGCAGAAAATCCGAAACAACAATGGAGGACAAATTAATTGTGGTTGTATGTGGATACCCGGAGCTGTACGATATTACTTTTATAGAAACAAGAATACATTTTGCAACGAGACTGGAGCTGTCTGAAGAAGCCCCCCCATGACGCGAATTCACGTCTGTTGTGTAGTGAATTTCACGCGTGAATTAAGCAAGTAAACTCAAAATGTTCAAGCGTCCAACTACGCGCGAATAGCGCAATTTATTTGCGTCTGGTGTGAACGCAACTTAATAGGGGCACTTTTATGAAGCCGACTACACTGAGCGTTCGCGTGCAACCATCGTGCACAGTACACTTCGTACTTTTCACAGTTGAAAAGTAGCACATGAAACACTGCTTACATTTATATTTTATTCTGTGATAATTCTTGCGTGCCACCCCGGTAGATCCACCCCTGTGTGTATGTATGATTGCAGTTATTTGAAAATGTAATAAATTTTGTGTTCTGTTATCTTTTGTAGTTCTATTTTAGAATGTTCTCTATTTATTTGATTTCATTTAAGGCTATTAATTTATCACTGTGACTGACCTGTTCCAGCGCACTGACTGCCAAACCAGGGTGCTAGAGATTGCAATGGATTTATTTTTCTTTCTGTTAATTATTCTCATCTTAAACATGACAGAGAGGCCAAAAATGCAGAAAAACTCCTGGTGAAGCAACTGAGCTCCATCTGACGAATAAAAAGATGGCGTTTATTAAGGAGGAGAGCGAAGACTTGAAGATTGAAGACGCGTTCAGGGTGAAAAATGAAGATACCGAGGAACAAACAGGTTAGTTTCCATTCTCAAAGCAGAAAACAGAAATAATGTGTATTTTTAAAGAATGACATATGAGTGGACTAAATAAAGCAGTTTTTCTGACATGGATGGGATTGCCACATGTGAACAGACATGTTGAAATCACACAACCAGTCAAATACTAATGCACTTTATTCTATTTCTATTCTAAAAAAAGCGAATTGTCCCTTTTAGACTTGCACTCTATTCATTTACTACCTGCTTGTTTTCTTAAAAAACACTTAACACTATCTTCACTATTCTTTTTATATTCTATCTGTTTTCTTTTTATTTATTATATAATAAAACAATGTGATACGTGTACTGTGTTAAGCTAACTGAGACCTGCTATAGCTCTTTGCTCTTTTGTTAATTTTGATTGCTTTTATTGTCATCATTTGTAAGGCACTTTGGATAAAAGCTTCTGCTAAAAGTAAATGTATTACAGTATCACAGATTAAATTATGACAAAATATGTAAATGTTAAACAGAACAAATGTTTTGTGTAACATTAACTGGATTGAAAACAATGAAAACCATTTGGTTTATATATAATTGTGCAACTGTATCAAACTAAAATGGTGTTAATAAAGCAAGCCATGTAATGTGACTGATTAACTTTATATTTGTTATCTATAAGCGCTTTTTTTTCTTCCCATTCTCAAAAGCGCTCGTTGTATCAAACTAAAGCATGACTTTGTTTTCAAGCAGATTGCTTGAAAACACCTGTGTGCCCTTTACTCTTGGAAGTACTTTGCAGTGAATGCTGTTTTATATTGTTTCACTTTTTTTGTGTGATGCGTATGGAACCTATCAATATTCAGAACCTCATAAAATTCTGAGGATCAAAAACACTTAATTTACAAACAGAATATTATAATACTAACCCTAACATGCTTGAACATAAATAGCATACATAGCAGTAATGGAATAATTGAATGTGGTAAAGCAAGAAATACGTTTTTTGTAAGCTTTCTCTCCCTTATTTAAAAGCCTGATTTCAGCTTTATATATTTTGTATCTTCATTTAAGGATTAGACACCAAATATGTTTCTAACACAAGCAGAGACGAGAGAAGGAAAACTAGAGGAACTTTTTATTTTTCAGGAAAATCTTAAATGGGCAATTTTCGAAATTTGTATCTGTGATATATTATGTTCTGTTCTTAAATTGTATGTTCAATTCTTAAAATGTAATCAAATGTATCCATTAATTCAAATACTATTACACTCTATGACATTTGCCTATAAAATGAAATATTTATGGACAGAAGCTGACCCTGGAGAGGGTGCAATTAACTGGGAGGGCAGCAATTCAGCTTAAGTGAGCTTTTGTGGATTTCAACATTCAAAATATTACATCAGGCCTGAGTTTTGTGACCATAATTAATGTGATGATCATACCAAGGTAGACGGTTGCATGAGTAGTAAAGAACTACTTCAGCTACCAGATTCAAGATTTTATTTGTCACATATACAATTATACAGAATATAATCAGCAGTGAAATGTAAGTGCTTTGTGTATAATTAGATACATTTTACAATTAAAATACAAAATATTACAGCCAGTGTAGTGATGAAAGAAAATGGGCTGTTGTAATCATATTTATTGCATCTAGTAAGCAAATTAGCTGCTGAATTTTGAACCAACTTAATATATTATTTGCTGATTATAGAAACACAACACCCGGGTTCTTATCTGTAGCAAAAGTACATCCACAGAGATCAATAATCTTCAACATTGGCATAACTGTGAACTGAAATATCCCTTAGGAAAATCATACAGAAGGAGAAAAGTATAGGAGCTAATACTGAACCCTGTGGTACTTCATATTTTAATGAGATATTCATTTAGTCACTCTTCATTTACACAAAGTTGTACAGGACATAAACCATGCTAATACAGGTCCTCAAAGGCCAAAATAACTCTCTCTCCAAGTGAATGTTGTCTGTGTTGTTGAAATATCTAATAGCAAAGGAAGAGATATGCACAGAGTTGTAAGTTTCTGTGCTATGATGGAGCTTAAATCCTGACACCACTTTTAGTAGTTTAGTGGGTATAATATCCAGCATACATGTTGCTTTCTATTTTTAATAATTTCATGTCTGTTACTTTGTGCTGTTAAACTGAGGTTAAATTATATTTGTTTCTTTCTTTCTTAGACCTGGTAGCGTTGAAAGAAGAGAGTGAAGTTCTCAATGAAATGAAAGAGGAAGACAATGATTTAATAACTAAAGAAGAGTCTTTTAGTTGTTCACAGTCTGAAAATACTTCCTCACGAAATTTAGCTCAAATGACAGAAACCATTAATTCCCACCCAAGAGAAGCTTCTGGAGAAAAGCCTTTCAAATGCCAGCAGTGCGAAAGGAGTTTCCGATTAAATAAATACCTTAAGAATCACATGAAAATTCACGCTGAGGACAAGCCTTTCACGTGCAATCATTGTGGAAAGGGTTTCTATAATAAAGGTAGTCTCAAAACTCACATGAGAATACACACGGGAGAGAAGCCCTATTCATGCCCTCAGTGCGGAAGGAATTTCACTTATAAACCAACCTTTAACGCTCATATGAAAAGTCACACTGGAGAGAAACCTTACTCCTGCAAACTGTGTGGAAAGAGCTTCTCTCAAAAAGGAAATCTAAAGTATCACATGAGAGCTCACACTGGAGAAAAACCTTTCATGTGCCCTAATTGTGGAAAGCATTTCAGTCATAAAGCCTCAAGTCTCACATGAGGATTCACACTGTAGAGAAGACTTACTCGTGCCCTCAGTGCGGAATTAATGTTACACATAAAGAGTCCTTTGATATCCACTTGAGAGTTCACACTGGAGACAACCTTTACAACTGCAAACTGTGTGGGAAGAGCTTCTCACAAAAAGGAAATCTTAAGTATCACATGAGAATCCACACCGGTGAGAAGCCGTTCACATGTGATCAGTGTGGAAAGAGTTTCAGACACAAAGTGACCTTAAATAAGCACACCGGGATTCACACAAGAGAGAACTGTCCTATATGTCATCAGTGTGGAAAGAGTTTCACGGACAAGAAAGAGCTTAAAAGTCATGTAATGACTCACATCGGGGAGAAGCCTTTCATGTGCAAACACTGTGGAAAGAGTTTCACACGTAAAGGAAATCTCAAGACTCACATGATTATTCACACTGGAGAACGGCCTTTCATATGCCATCACTGTGGAAAGAGTTTCAGATTTAAAGGAAACCTTCAAACTCACTTGAGGGTTCACACCAGAGAGGCCTTACACATGTCTTAAACGCGAGAAGGGTTTCAAAAATCAAAAAGACCTGAAAGGACATTTACAAACTCATTCTGGAAAGAAACGGCAGTGTTTACAGTGTGGCAAGATGTTTGGGAAACTGAGCAGTTTCAAAAATCATCTGCGCATTCACTCGGGAGGAAGACGATTTGATTGTGATCAGTGTTATAAAAAATATTTTCCCATCACACTTACAGATACATATGAAAAGTCATGCAGATGTGAGACTCTATTTGTGTTATTTGTGTGGAAAGCGTTTTAAGTGGTTTAGCAAGTTTAAATTGCACCAGAGAGCACGTATCTGTGTGAAATCAAGGCTACGATTACGCCAGAGTTGAATGTAGTCTAAATGCACATTTTCTTCTCAAATATGATTTTATTCACATTAGCTTTTAACCGTGGCCCATATCAGATACCATCTCAACAGGTGACACTGCACCATGTGTTTTAATTTGTAAAACCCTATTTTTACTTTTCAAACTTTTTATAGCAGCCATATCACCCTGCAACCCAAGACTGTAGCCCACTGAAGCTAAGCAGGGTTGAGCTGGTCAGTACCTGGATGGACCTCCTGGGAAAACTAGGTTGCTGCTGGAAAAGGTGTTAGTGAGGCCAGCAGGGGGTGCTCACCCTGTGGTCTGTGTGGGTCCTAACGCCCCAGTATAGTGACAGGGGGACACTACATTGTAAACAAAATAAAAGGCACCATCCTTCGGATGAGTCGTTAAAGCGAGGTCCAGGATGTCCTTCGAAAAATAGTAGGGGTGTAACCCCGGCATCCTGGCCAAATTTGCCCCACTGGCCTCTGACCATCATGGCCTCCTAATCATCCCCATACACTGATTGGCTTCATCACTTTGTCTTCTCTCCACCAGGTGGATGCTGCACATCCCCCCTTCTATGTAAAGCGCTTTGAGTACCCAGAAAAGTGCTATATAAATGTAACAAATTATTATTATTATTATTGTTTATATTTTGACTGGAGGCTTTTGTTGTTTGATATATATATATATATATATATATATATATTTATTTATTTATTAGGGGTTGAACGACTTCTGATTTTTTATGTGATTCAAATCGAAGTCGACTAGTCTCTGATGACGTCATTAATGCTCAAATAAACCTGGAGCTGAGACTCGAACACCTTGTGCACAGTTATGAAATATGACACAGCGCTGCCCACATGACCATTGCACGTATAACAGCTTATTTTTATCAGTTCTTTAGTCTTTGGGTCGTTATATTTCTCACAGATTCCTGCTCGTTCTAAATCAGATACAGATAAGTAGTACAGTTAAGATTACATTCATATGAATGCATGCATTAGTAGGAGCGGTTGCGTGTGAATTAATTCTACCTGCAGCGTCTCTCTACTAGTAGTGAAGCTGTAGGATTTAGTTATTAAGAAATATATGCTTGAACTTTTCAGTTTCTAAGCTATTTTACCGAGAAATCACAGAACAGTGTTGACAATATACATGTTCGCGCTGAATGATTCTGTGTGCGCAGTCTGCGCATGATGTATTGTACGCGCTACTGTCTGTAGCTATGTGTGTGCATTACAGTGCAGCAGTGCATTAGATTAGAAGGTGATTAACTTACCTGTACAATAAGTGTTTAAAACCTGCATTCTGCTGTTCAATTTCCAGCATCCAGTAATATAATCACACATGTCTTGTGGAGCGCATTCAGAGTATGAATTAGTTTGTAAGTTTAACTGTTTGGAAACGGAGTGTAAATGTGGATTTATTATCCTATTGCACCCTCTATAGGACCGTCGACATCAAGCTTAAAGCATCATAGCACTGAAGTAGACTAGTCTGTGCAACCCTATATATATATATATATATATATATATATATAAAATGAGCACTTGTGGCCTCACCTGATCATTTCCTTTGCTATATAGTTTCAAATATTGCACTGTTGCAGTTGACAGCCTCTATTTTGTTGTTGTTGTTGTAAATTTTGTAAAAATATATATAAAAAAAATATTTTGGTTGTTTCTTAAATATTTGATTCTGAAAAATATTAGATAAACTTTTTCTTGCTGTGTAATGCCACAGTTGCTATATTTACATACAACCTAGATAATTCGCCCAGATCTATTTATAATCAAATTAATGGATCAATCAGACTCAACTGGAAAGCCTTCATTCAATTCGATTGAATTTGACTCTGGTTATTATTTATTTAAATTTTTCAATTGAGAGGGTGGGGGCGACTCACTGAATATGTAAGGTGTTTGCTAGAAAAAAAATTCTGACAGACATATCAGCTTTCTTTCTAGATTCATGTGATTAAATTCAATTTAAATTTTTGCATACATACAGTATCCATATTTTTCTTCAATGCAGAAGTAAGCCTATGGACGAGACTTCCGGTTCATTAGCCACTATAAATAACGAGTAGAAAAACAAACGGTAAAACTGTTTGCACTACAAACTAGTGTGTTCATAATTAAGATAATACATTAAAATAATATGATAAGACACACCAGTTTGCAATATCAGGCAGCAAAACAAACTGTTTTGTACAGCTAAAAATAGCTGGATGCGGATGAGAATGGAAACTAGACCCTATATAATTTACAAATGGCCGCGCCCGTTTTTACGGCAAGAAAAAGGTGGATAACAACTTTGGATACATAAATTTGTACTGATGAAAATTTGTTCAAGTAAATATGCATTTATAAATAAACTGACAAACTGAATGAGATTATAGACATTGCCCTGTGTTATTTGTTTTTAATGAGGGAATGCACAGATCTAATCAATCTAGACTTAAATAGATGGTATGCACGTTATGTCACAATAGGTGTAAATGCAAAAAGACAGTGGCAGAGTTAGTGTGCAGCGAAAACACACAGAAAACATCTGAAAGATGTTCAGATGTTGTGCACCTAACTGTACTAACAGTCTCTGCTATCGTTTTACAGATGCCACATGTACAGAAAATAAAAGCATATGGATTGTTGCAATTTGCAGAAACAACTGGAAAACCGTCACCCAACTGTATTTGTAGTTGCCTTTTTGTCATGCATGTTAAGTTTAATCATATCATATTCTAGATTATATACTGTATTTGCTATTTATGAGTTAAAGCTGCAGTCCGTAAGTTTTGCCTCTTTGTCGCCATCTCTGTTTGCAAACCTGCAATTGCAGCTATTTGCTGAATTATCTACCTTGCGTGGGGTTGTGCACTGTTGTGGATAATGCACTTTGTATTCACAGATTTGACATCTTGAAAGTATGACCCAAATAAGAGTTATACTGGAGAATGTCATCTGAACAAGAAAGATACAACTGTCACTTTTGATCCGATCAACTGAGGAAAAAAAGCATTGCAATTGTGCTATCGATGGTGATTAAATCCAGCGATCGGTTAGCTCATATCATATCAAAACGTGCTAATTATTATTATACTTTTTCAAATTGCTGATGTTACTAACATCAGCATTGCGTGTAGAGATCGACCGATATATCGGTTTACCGATATTTTTCCCGATATTTAAGCATTTTACCATTATCGGTTATCGGTTTTGTAAAAAAAAAATATCGGTTTTGAATTTTTTTTTTTTTATACATACATAATTATACAGAGTATAACCAGCAGTGAAATGTTGACCTACATTTGACCCATCCAAGTACACACACACCTGGAGCAGTGTTCACTCAGGAAATGCTCCAGCACGACCACACATGTAACTTTATACAAGATTGACTTGTTTGAAACACGCTGAATTATATTAACATTTACTATAGAACCATTATTTCGCCAATAAACATCTAAATAAATACATCTCTATCGAAATTAATTATTTATTTTCTCCACAAGCGATCGCAGTTTGAGTATAGTTCTGTGTAAATGCATAGATAAACCGCGCTGTCAGCAGTTATTTCATAATCTAGAATGACAAAAACATTTGAATAATTCTGATAAAACATGCCAGTTGAGAAATGCAATAAAATACGATGTTTTGTTTGTTATAGCTTATTTCAATATTTCAGAGAATATTATTCAGTGAATTAACATTATCCAGTGAATTATTATTATTCACTCTTCAGCCTATTAAACTGCTTATAAACCTAAAACTGTAGTTTAAAATGAAGTTGATATTTTGTTTGAGTTTTCCTTATAGGTTTTAAATAAGCCTGTAAGCGCCGTGCGCGTTTTACTTTGACTTTAATATCAGCAGCAAATTCGGTGTCAAGCAGTGTTTAAAATAAAAAACAGCAAATACTGTGGAACCAAATAAATGAGAAACGAATGTTTTTTTTTTAAACATTATCACTTAGATCAGGGGTAATAGATCGTATTCACCTCTCTACGTATTCTGTGTTTAGGAGGAGAAATACGGTTCTCATGGCGCTGTGAATACAGACTGAACGGCGGCTCAAAGCCGCGGTATGAGCACATGATACACAAACTACTGCTCTCGCTGGATAAAAGAAGCCAGTGTCACACTAGTACACACAAGTTTGGATGGGCAAGTCTTGTAATCAATGTAAAGCTGATTACAGTGACATGATCGTGCATTAGGCGCGCGTTATGTCCGTTATAAATGACGCGCAAACGAACCGTGTATGTGCGCTCTCAATAACATCATATTTCTGCTTGAATACAGCTCAGTATATAGTTGAATACAGCGACGTGAATAGTGAATAATAATAAAATACAATTGTATTTATCATTATTAAATTAATGCAACATAAAGATACATCACAACAAGCAACAATATTTATTTAATGCGTATTTGATCATTTATTTACTTTTCACTTGGTAGATCTCAGTGAGTTTTCTCCTTGACCTAGATTCATGTCAGACTCAGAAGTCAACAGGCTTAAAACGGGCACTTTTACATTTGGTTTCGAAACTCTTCCACATCGTCTTGTCTGTGTCACCTCACTCTTCTTGTCTGTGTCACCTCACTCTTCTTGTCTGTGTCACCTCACTCTTCTTGTCTGTGTCACCTCACTCTTCTTGTCTGTCTCGCCTCACTCTTCTTGTCTGTCTCGCCTCACTCTTCTTGTCTGTGTCTCCTCACTCTTCTTGTCTGTCTCGCCTCACTCTTTTGTCTGTGTCACCTCACTCTTCTTGTATGTCTCGCCTCACTCTTCTTGTCTGTGTCTCCTCACTCTTCTTGTCTGTGTCACCTCACTCTTCTTGTCTGTCACCTCACTCTTCTTGTCTGTGCCACCTCATTCTTCTTGTCTGTGTCACCTCACTCTTCTTGTCTGTGTCACCTCACTCTTCTTGTCTGTGTCACCTCACTCTTCTTGTCTGTGTCACCTCATTCTTCTTGTCTGTGTCACCTCACTCTTCTTGTCAGTCATCTCTCTTCACGTGATAAATGAAATCTGATCTGTGATGTAGAGGTCTGGGACTGTTTGAGGTTTTATTCACCACACCGCTCCCGCGATATATTCTGTTTGTTCACATTTCTGCTGAAAGAAAGAGAGCTAGGCTAACAAATAAAAGTTTAGTCTGCACAAAGTGTATTTATTTTATTTGTCTTGTCAAGAGTCTTGAATTTATTGACTGATAAATGTCAATAACATTTTGCTGCCAACACAATAAAGTTTCACAGAGAGGAAAAAGTTATAAAAAAATTGTAATCCCTATTATAATTTGTTTTGTCAGGATATAATTCATTTATGCTAACATTCAGCCTACAACACAATAGGAAAAAAATGTAGGTTTAGCCTAATAGCTATTTTATTAGTCTTGTCAAAACACTAAATTAATTTAACATCTTGCTGTTAACACAGTGAAAAGTGCAGCAGAGAAAAAAATAAATAAATTCGACACAGTCTGTCATTTAAAATGATAGGATAAGCATAATACAAAAAAAAGGAAAGAGAATTGCACGTCCTTCAAGGACAGCGGAGTAATAAATCTGGTCGGGACGGCCGCGGCAATGCAGACCTAGACTGCTGTGATGCAAGACTCTCGTTCGTTCGGTGCGTTGCATTTAGCAGCCGCGTTCAGTTTTAATTTTAGTGTCCTCTATCTGAACTAATTTATTTGTATTACTATAAAAACAATCTAAAGGACGGTGGGGGATGGTGCCATGGTGAGCAAGTGATGTAACAGTGTTGCAGCTTAACACCAGTATAACCGTCGTCACATCTATCGCGGCAAGCCTACTTCACTCTGTTATTTATTTACTTTAAAACAGTAAATAAATATCGGTTCTGAATATGTTATCGGTTAAATAAACTATAAATAATCGATATCGGTATCGGTTATAAAAAGTCAATATCGGTCGATCACTAATTGCGTGCGTATCAGCGTTACTTGTACATTTAATTTTCTAATCTCTAATTGTCACACCATTTGAATTTCATATGAAGAAATTCTTGTAACCCAAAAAGCTAATTAATATTCCTTACAACTCATTCACTTTTAAATAAATATTTTATTCAATTCAAGTTTAATTGTATAGCGCTTTTTACAATACAAATAGCTGCAAAGCAGCTTTACAGGGAATTAAGTTTCTACAATATATGTATTATCAGAAAACCATTGCATGTTCTTAAAGTAAGTCATATATAATATATTACATGCATGCACAGTTTTAATAGCTTTTTAGGTAACTTCATGACTTAACTGATCACAACATTGCATGCTCGTAGATTCTTTCTCGACAAGAAGTAAATTTATTCAGTCCGAATATCATAATATCATTTATCACACTAATATAATTTATCATTTAAAACATCTTCCGCTTCCGGCGCGGCCTTCCGCTTCCGGCGCTGCGCTGTACAGTCGACGTTAGGGATGGCTCCGCTCAATTTGTGCTTTAATATACTTTTTTTAACGTATTTTTACTTTCTCTTTTTACACGCATAACGTCTGCACTGTTTATATACGACAGAAGAACACTTTTGGACATTAGGCACCACTGCACTAACCTGTTTCAGGACACTTTATCCACGGATCCAGCGTGGCCATTGGAGATACTTCGGAGCACCGAGGTTAACGATGACCGCCTCAATAATCCCAGGCGGCGTAGGAAACATCGCGGGAGACGCGCTGGAATACGTAACAGACTGAGAAAAAGGGTGTGATGGAAATTTCCTTATGGGTATTAATCAAAACCGTGAAACCTATATTCAAAAGTGTGCATTATATGTTTTCTCACTCATAGTTAGAAAAGCATTCTTTATGTGATTTACTATGGGAGAGGTAAGGAAAAGCAGATGGTTAACGGATCATCATGAGGGCAGTTACGACTTATAGCCTGGGGGTCAGGGGGGCATTTGCCTGCCCTTTCTGTATAACCATTAAGAGGTGAACGAACTGACATCTCTCCCTGTAGGGAGGGAGAGAAGGAAAGCCTTGAAGCAGAGGGGACTATAAAACAGACTGGCAACTGCTTTCTCTTATCTCTCTCTGTCTTCCCTCACTGACTTAGCTCATGTGTATTGGTGACGAGATCTCTCTTGCAAGAGAATAAATACTTTTATTACTATAATTTGGACTCAAGAGTTGTCTCTTACTCAGTGATGATGTTTGTATGAAAGAAATTGCCACAACAATTTGGTGTCAGAAGTGGGATTCCTTGGACGTGACTTCTGGACCTGACAGCGGACGGAGGCAGGCCACCTTGGAGCTGAAAAGTTCCAACCCTACCTCGCAAAAAAGATTCAGAGACGAGGGACCGTTTCCGCTGTTGGGACCGGAGGGATCGACCACTGGAATCAAAAAGAACCCAGGTGGCACGAAGCGACATCTCTGGTAAGAGTCAATTAAATTCAATTTAATTAGGGTGAAATTCAGTTTAAAGAGTGAAATTGAACCATATTGGCTGAAAATTGTTTCTGTGGTAGAGTAATCTGAGCACGAACGTTCAGATTAGGTAACCTGAGATTAATTTGAGATCCGTAAGGATCAAGAGGGTTTCAAACAGGTACCGAGGTTAATTGGGGTTAGGAAAAATCGAAAGATTTTGATAAATCACAATTAAGAGGGCACTAATAGTGCAACCCGATCCGATTGCGGGATAAGAGAAAATCGGATCTGCTGGAGACGTCTAGCAGATTAAAGAGACGCGCGTGAGTAAATCCACAGAAAGCAGAAAACAGCCAGTATGGGGATATCTCAGAGCAAGTTTGTGAAATATGATACACCGGTGTACTACCAAATGAAAAAACATTATGGTCAGAAATGTATGCAAGATATTGAAAAATTAATCAAGCATCATGATTTTCCCAAAGAGGGAACATTGAGCCTCACAAAACTGAAAGTGGTGAGGGACTCGGTTGAACAAAGTAGCGACAAACAACCAGGTTGTTGTTGCAAATGTGTTAAACATGTATGTAAAAGATGTGAGCAAACAGTAGATTGTTGGCTAAAGGAAGCAGATAAAAGAGAAAGAAAGCAAATGCAGAAAGAGCTAGCAGGAAGAAAAAATGAAAAGTGTGAAAGTAAATCTGTATGCGTGTCCGCACCACCAGAACCGACTAACCCACAGTATGTTTCTGTTTCCCCACATGAAAATACGGTGAGGCTGGCACCGCCAGAATACAGAACACACATCTACCCAATAGCCCAGCTGAGTGCGTTAAAATTCGACCCCGACCTCGACTGTTCTCCCATAAAACAACCGCAGCAGGACGCACAAGCACGCGCAGCGCGAGGCGCTGAACGAGAGGGGCGAGAAACAGCGCGAGCAGCGCAGGCGGCGGAAGCAGGACGAGCAACGCAAGCAGCGCAGGCGGCACGAGCAGCACAGGCAGCGCAGACGGCGCAAGAAGAGCGAGAAGACCGCGCAGCGCGAGTGGACGCGCTGGCAGCGATTGTAGAGCAAGAAGTGCGAGAAACAGCGCGAGCAGAACAACAAGCGGAGCAGACAGCACAAATGGCGCTGGCAATACAGCAACTGGTGAGTGCAGTAGCTCAAAAGGCGTCCAGTCAAGCGGACCAGGACGAGGAAGAAAATAAAGATACCCCGGATGAGAAACTGGGGGCCATACCGAAGAAAATCGTAACAAGATCGCAAGCCAGAGAAAAAGTCAACTTCACGGCGCCAATGGTAGAGGTGGCGGGACCTGACGGATCGGTGATGGTCTACAGACCATGGACTGTGACAGACATGAAAGAAGCAATGGCTCATCTGCCGAGCCCGGACGACGCAGGTGACAGATTTTCAGACGAACTAACCACTTTCTGCGAGGAGTTCAGCCCCACCACACAAGAACTGAGGCGGCTGTTAGCCGTGAAACTGGGGGCCACAAACTGGCACAAAGTGAGTAGCCAGATGCCGACAACTGAGCGACGACGAGTACACGGAACCTGGCTGCATGAAGCCAACGAACAGTATCGATCAGCAGTGACGGATCTCACACAGGCAATGAAAGCCGCTTTCCCAGCACGAGTGGACACAGCGAAAATCAACGGCTGTTGCCAGGTGAGAGAAGAGTCTGTTCGAGACTATCATGCCAGACTTTTTGAAATATTTCGGAAACACAGCGGTATGGCTGAACCAGCGGACAGAGGAACGCAGCCGGGCACGTGGGAGTGTCATCTGCAAAGCTGCAAATCTGCAAAAGACCGGAGATCGCACAAGCGGTGAAAGCAAGTTACATCGAATGGCAGAGCGGGCGCCTGACAACCACATTAGCGCACGCTGTGCACGCCGAGGAACAGCTGCTAACAAAGAAGGACAAAGCCGCGAAGGTGAGGGGGGAGAGAGAGATGCAGCTGGCTGTTGTACAGATTAAAGCGAGCACGAGCGCAGCACCAGCGAAGCCAAACTGGACAAACAAGAAGAAAAGAGGGTATCAAGGGAAGTGGAAATGTGGACTGTGTGCGACCAATGAACATGAATTTTCAAGCTGCACGAAGTGCAGGCTGTGCAAGAACGATGGACACTGGGCACAGGACTGTCCAGAGGCGCGTAAGGCGGATTGAAACGAGAGGAACGGAGAACAGGAGAGGAGAGGGCGGGTGACAGGCACTCAGCAGGCTACGAAAAGGGAAGTAAAATTTATTAGCACACACACACAACACGCTCACATACACTGATTCAAATACCGCTCTCTGCAATGAAGACATGCTTGCAAACCCTTTATGTGTGAGTGTTGAAGATTTGAGTAAGGCTATGTGCAATGAAGAAAAGCTTGCAAACCCTTTATGTGTGAGTGTTGAAGATTTGAGTAAGGCTATGTGCAATGAAAAGCTTGCAAACCCTTTATGTGTGACGGCTGAAGTTTTGAATAATGCTGTTAGTGATGAATGTCTGAGAATGTACAAAGGTTTAGGGTTTTGAGGCTACCGAGATATCCCATGTTAGTTGACGGACAATGATAGATTTTATGGTTGATTCTGGTGCGGCTCGATCTACGATAAGACCATATGACTTGCCATGTGAACCAAAATTGACGGATTTTGTGTTTGAAAGCACGTCCGCGTCAGGGCATACCATTTCAGAAAATTATACTGTGCCGTTGAAATGCGAAACGGAGGGGGGCAGGGCATTGAAACATGCGTTTTTGTGCTCTGAAACCTGTCCGGTTCCGTTAATGGCCAGGGATCTAATGTGTAAATTAAATCTGAAACTCACTGCTGGGCCGTTTGGCATAGAGATTGAAGAGGAACAGCAGATGAGTTGTGCTAAATTTGAGCCACAATGGGCTTACGAGTGGCAGATAAAAGATTCTGATTGGGCACGAATGATTTTGACACTGGCAAAAGATCGAACAGCGTCAACAAACACAGAAAGTATGTTGCCTGACAGATTACATTGTACGTCATATGTCGTAGGCGAGCGTGAACCAGAATATGAGGAAGAGTGGTTTAACGGGGCAGAAAATGAGACTGGAATGAAAATGTGTGTGTGCTTTCAGCTTGCCTGTCAGAAAAACAAATGCAGCTGTATTTGATAACAGAGGACTCTGCGCCTCACGTATCACTAATGAAGGTCACTGAGCAGAAAAAAGCCGCTTTAGGCCTGCTTGTGAGAGGATTTATTTCTGCCACAGATTGGGCGGAAAAGCCAAACGGGCAGAAATACAGCGAAAATGAAGGGGTTTTTATGGAGGAATGTGAGTTTGATGTTGCCGTACAGAGAACTGTGACTGCTATTGTCAGGAATGCAATGGAGAAACATGAACACGGATCTATTTCTGCCACAGACATTCATCCTGTTCTGGCAGAAATACCTCCAAAATTGTGGGCAAAACACAAATATGATGTTGGGTTGATTAAAGGTTGTGAACCAGTTGTAATCACTCCAAAGTCTGATTACAGGCCATGTCAATCGCAATATCCCCTGAAGATGGAGGCATTGCGAGGGATACAGCCGTTTTTTGAGTCTCTCCTGAAGGAGAGAGTAATAATTCCCTGTCATGATTCTCCAGTGCGAACTCCTATTTTCCCCGTAAAGAAAATAACATCTAACACAAGTGAACCAGTCACGTGGCGATTTGTGCAGGATCTGCAGGCTGCAGATTGCGTTATTGCAAGAGCTGCCCGCGTACCTAATCCATACACAATTTTGTCACAAATTCCGCAAAATGCAATGTATTTCACTGTGGTTGATTTGGCCAACGCTTTCTTTAGCGTCCCAGTGGAAGAAAAAAGTCAGTTTTGGTTCGCGTTTGATTTTGACAACAAAGGGTACACGTTTACCAGGTTGTGTCAGGGCTATTGCGAGTCTCCGACGATTTACAATGAAGCGCTCAGACGGAGCCTTGAACCATTAACTCTATCGAGCGGAACGGCGCTATTGCAGTATGTAGATGATTTATTGATTTGTGCACGAGATGAGGTTACGTGCGTGGCTGACACTGTAACTCTCTTGCACCACCTGGCGCGGGAGGGTCACAAGGTCAGCCTGACAAAGCTGCAGTTCGTGAGACAGGAGATAACATTTTTGGGTCACATTATAACACCAAACAGTAAAGCTATCTCTGAGAAACGGATAAAAGCTATCAAAGATGTACCGAAACCCATAACAAAACGACAATTGTTATCATTCTTGGGAATGTGTGCATATTGTCGAACGTTATTATTCAAATTATGCACTTCTTGAAAAGCCCTTGAGAGCCCTGACAACAGGGAAAGGGCTGAGGTCATGTGACAAGATTGATTGGCCCACAGAAGCACAGGATGCGTTTGCAAATATGAAACTGCAGCTGGCTCAGGCTCCAACGTTGGGCCTGCCTGTGCTGGATAGGCCTTTCACACAGATGGTAGATGAAAAACATGGATTTATGAGTTCAGTGCTTTTGCAAACCCATGGGGACAGATTACGACCAGTCGCATATTTTTCAACGAAGCTTGATGCAGTTGCAGCAGGCTTGCCACACTGCCTGAGAGCTGTGGCAGCTGCGGAGCTGGTTGTGCTGGCTTCAAGGGAATTTGTGGGGTATTCTGATTTGACTTTGATGGTCCCACACGCGGTCTCCATGATTTTGCAAGAGCAGAGAACATCACATTTATCAACAGCCCGATGGCTGAGGTATCACACGATTTTACTTGACATGCCAAATGTAACAGTGAAAAGATGCACAACTTTGAATCCTGCCACACTCCTCCCTACAGAGGAGGATGGCGAGGAACACCACTGTTGTCTATCAGTCTTGGAACAGGTGTGCACACCACGTCCAGACCTGTTGGACACACCTTTGGAAAACTGTGACAATGTCCTCTTTGTGGATGGATCGGCGTCCAAAGATCCACAAACAGGCTTGAATAAGGTTGGTTTCGCGGTGACCACTGAATTTGAAGTCGTAAAGTCTGGCAAATTGCCATCAAATTATTCGGCTCAGGCAGCTGAATTGGTTGCTCTGACAGAGGCATGTAATCTTATGGCAGACAAGTGTGTGACAATTTACACAGACTCGCGTTATGCTTTTGGGGTCACTCACGACTTTGGGGCGCTTTGGAAGCACCGAAATTTTTTGAAGTCGGATGGACATCCGATATTAAACGCAGCTCTTGTGGCTAAGCTTTTGGAGGCCATTCTTTTACCAGACAAGGTCGCGATCTGTAAATGCGCACACACTAACGATAAAAGTTTTATCTCCACAGGAAGCGAGAGCAGACGCTGCAGCGGCAGGCGACAGCACAGGAAACAAAAGAAACAACTTGTGCTTTAGTATCTGTGACTAACCCTGATATTTCCCTTGTTTACAGAGTATGCAGTCTTTTTCCACAGGAGCGGAAAAACAAAATGGAGGTCGTCTGGCTGCAGTCTCCGGGGGTGTATGGATGAGTGTTGATGACATTCCTTGTTTGCCCAAACACTTCTTTCAGCATTATGCTAAGTTGACACATGGGTTGGATCATGTGTCAAAAGCGGGTATGATAATGCAGATGAGGGAATTATGGTTTACAAAAGGGTTTACAGTGGTTGCTGAAAATTTTTGCAAAAGATCGTCACTTGTAACACACACACAATGTGGCTAGAGGATAAAAACACCCTTGGCATCTCAACCAGCACCAGCAGGTCCATTTGAATATCTAATGATGGATTTCATCGAATTAACCCCTTGTGGGAAACAGAAACACTGTCTGGTGATGGTTGACATGTGGTCAAAATGGGTTGAGGCCTTCCCAACCTCGAAACAAGATTCGGCGGCAGTGGCAAAGGCCCTGTTAACGAGATCGTTCCGAGATGGGGAATTCAAGAAAAATCAGTTCTGATAATGGCAGACACTTTGTCGTCAGGTGGGAACAGACAATTAAGAACAAATTGGCGAAATGCTGTGAAGGGTCTGACTTGGCTTAAAGCCCTCCCAATTGTACTGATGTACATGAGAATGAGAAAAAGAGTAAAAACAAACCTGAGCCCATTTGAAATATTGTTTGGCAGGCCACCATTCATGGGCATGGAAGGGGGTAAACAAAGGCTGCCATCAACGGATGTGTGTGAAAATGACATGTTGAATTACTGCAAAGAAATGTCTTGTCTGTTGTCAAATATTTCTGTGCAGGTAAAAGCTGCCCAGGGGAAGGTTGCTGAGACATTCCTGCACGAGGTCAGACCTGGCGATTTCGTGGTGATTCGTGATCACAGGAGAAAGAGCTGGAAATCGAAAAGGTGGCTAGGGCCTTTCCAAGTGCTGTTGGTGACGCACACGGCAGTGAAGGTCGCAGAGAGGGCTACGTGGGTTCACATAAACCATTGCAGGAGGGTGCCGCCCATTGCGGAGGTGGAGCAATCGCTGGAGGAGGTTCAACGGGAGTGTCAGTAAACGCTAAGACCCAGTTTGAAAAAATATCAGCAGCAAGGAGGAGACAACTTTGATTGCGCAAACGGCATCTGGGTGGACACTGTAATCAACAGAACAGATAAGACTCTTAGTGTTTCGAAAACAGCACTTTCTCATATTCTTTGGTCATAGCAGCATCTTTCGATACAGAGTAACTGAGAGAATGGAGCGTCCAAGACCGTGGCACCCATTCAGAGTGCCAGGAATGTGTGGCTTGTATAAAACCACATGTATAATGACTGTGTTGTCAGTAACAATTTGCTTGATAATACTATACTTTTCCTAGGGGTGGGAACAACAGTAACGATAAATAAAGTGAATGGGTTAGCATGGACTGTATTGGCAATAGCAAATGCCACTGAAAATGCTTTATCGATGATAAATGATGAAATGAGACATTTAAGAGAGGCAGTTATTCAGAATCGTTTAGTCTTGGATTTGCTTACCGCAGAAAAGGGAGGGGTTTGTAAAATGCTTAGGCTGTTTTTGTCGTTCCTCACAGTCCCCCTCTACCGAGTATTCTGCTCGCCAATGTCCGATCCTTGGAGAATAAGATGGACGATCTTAGAGCCAGGATAAGTTTCCAACGGACATTAGAGACTGTAACATCCTTTGTTTGACGAAGCGTGGCTCACGCCGCCGACGGTCCCGGACACCGCTGTAACGCCGTCTGATAACTTTTCTGTTTTACGGATGGACAGAACAGCCGAGGCCGGAAAAACCAAAGGTGGTGGAGTGTGCTTCATGATTAACAAGAAATGGTGTGACCCCAGGAATATGGAATGACGCCAGATGGAATGACGCCAGAACGATGGCGGCGCGCACGGTCGCAGCGGCTTACAGCTCTTGCTTTTGGTGCACTTTTGTTTGTTTTATTGTGTGTTTTTCGTTCGTTACGTCTGTGAAGCATAATTACAGCCGTCAGGAATTATTAGACATCGGATTTCAACACAAGATCAAAGTCACACATGACTTTTATCGCACACATAATATCCCGAAGGACATCACCAGACCACCGTCATCTCCGTGGATTGTTGTCGGCCTTGGCGGACGACGCAGACGGCGTCGGGAAAGGAAACAAAAGCGGGGCTGCCGGGCCGGCCTGCTGATAAGACTCAGAAAACAACCATATAAGCCTCCTCTACCAAGTATTTTCTTACCAATGCAAGATCCATGGCTCACAAAATGGACGAACTGAAACTGTATATCGCTGGGAATCACCACATCCGCGATTGCTGCATTATGGTAGTATCTGAGACTTGGCTTCACCCACGGATCCCCGACGCAGCAGTGCAGCTGGCGGATCACACTTTACACCGCTGGGACAGAAACAACGACTCTGGTAAGAGCAGGGGTGGTGGTGTGTGTATATATGTGCATAATGACTGGTCTAATAACAGTATTATCATAGATAGCCACTGCTCTCCGGATTTGGAATTCATGACTGTTAAATGCCGACCGTTCTTTTTACCGCGAGAGCTAACAGTAGTGATTGTCACCGCTGTTTACATACCACCTGACGCTAATGTCAGCACAGCTCTCGCTCTCTTGCTAGATGCCATAAATAAACAGCTGCGTGCTCATCCCAATGGAGCACACACTATAGCTGGTGATTTTAACCAGGCAGATTTGAAAATAGTACTTCCACATTTCTTCCAACATGTTAAATGCCCGACCAGAGGGGATAACACACTTGACCGTGTGTACACTAACATTAAACATGCATATAGAGCTATTCCTTTCCCTCATCTAGGCCAGTCAGACCACCTCTCTCTGCTTCTTACTCCAGCATATATTTCCCTCAGAAGAAGAACAACACCACTCACAAAGACTGTTTCTATATGGCCCGAAAATGCACTTTCTCAGCTCCAGGACTGTTTTACACACACTGACTGGGAAGTCTTTAAACATCATGACCTGGCTGTTCACACTGAGGCGGTATTGGCCTACATCAAGTACTGTATGGACAACGTCACAGTGAATAAAATCATCCGGATTTTTCCCAACCAGAAGCCTTGGATGACCAGCCAAGTCCACAAGCTCCTTAAAGACCGGAAAGCTGCCTTCAGGTCAGGTGACAGAGCCCTTTACAGTGCGGCCAGAGCCAACCTGAAGAGAGGAATTAAGGATGCAAAGAGGGACTACAAAAAGAAGATAGAAGACCACTTCACAGATGGAAAATCACGACAGGTATGGCAGGGATTCCAGCACCTAACAAACTTCAGAGGTAGCAGCTGCACAGCTGGGAACAGCTCGGCTCCACTGGCAGAGGAACTTAACCACTTTTTTGCTCGTTTTGATACACCACAGCAGCAAAAAAACACATCACCTCAGCCTACACTAGACCCTGGTACCCCCCCACTCACTGTCTATGAGCATGAAGTGAGGCGGGTGCTCAGAACAGTGAACACACGGAAAGCTGCTGGCCCTGACGGCATCCCAGGGATGGTGCTCAAAGGATGTGCTGACCAGCTCTCTGGAGTCCTCACAAACCTCTTTAACCTCTCCCTGATACAAGCTTCAATTCCATCCTGCTTGAAATCTTCCACAATTATCCCCATATCAAAGAAATCAGCCACGGATAGCCTCAATGACTATCGCCCCATCGCCCTCACGCCGATCATCATGAAGTGCTTTGAGAGGCTGGTGCTACACCACCTGAAAACCTGCCTCCCCTCCACCTTCGACAATCATCAATTTGCCTACAGAGCGAACAGATCGACTGAGGATGCAATTGCCATAGTTCTCCACAATGCGCTGAGCCATTTGGAACATCAGGAGAGCTATGTGAGGATGCTTTTTATTGATTATAGCTCAGCTTTCAACACCATCATACCGGACATCCTCTTCAGCAAACTCACAGATCTGGGCTTCCCCTTACTCACCTGCACTTGGATCAGGAATTTCCTGACTGACCGTCCTCAGACTGTTAAACTCGGTCCTCATCTGTCCTCCACCCGCACGCTCAGCACTGGCTCTCCTCAGGGGTGCGTACTGAGCCCAATTCTGTACTCTCTCTATACGCATGACTGCCGCCCAGTCCATTACCAGAACAACATCATCAAATACGCCGATGATACCACAATAGTAGGCCTAATTACAAAGGGGGATGAGGCTGCCTATAGAAATGAGATCCTGAGATTGTCAGAGTGGTGTTCAGCCAACAACCTGATACTTAACACCACCAAAACAAAGGAAATCATCCTTGATTTTAGAAGGCATAAGGCAGACCCTGCTCCCCTCTACATCAATAGAGACTGCGTAGAGAGGGTTCAGACATTCAAATTTCTCGGCACAATCATCTCAGCAGACCTCAAATGGTCAGCCAATTCTACACTAATCATCAAGAAGGCACAACAGCGCCTTCACTTCCTGAGAGTGTTAAAGAAGAACAGCCTAAATGTCAAGCTGCTGGAGACCTTTTATCGCTCTGCAGTGGAGAGCCTGCTGACATACTGTATCACAGTATGGTATTGCAGCTGTACTGAGGCAGAGAGGAAGGGAATACAGCGGATCATTAACACAGCACAGAGGATCATTGGCTGCCCTCTACACTCGCTGAAGCACCTTTACAACTCCCGCTGCCTTAGCAGAGCTCAGAACATTGAGAAAGACCACTCTCACCCTGGTTCCCACTTTTTTAAACTGTTGCCCTCAGGCAGGCGGTATAGATGCATTAAATCACGGACCAATAGACTCAAGGACAGCTTCTTCCCCAGAGCTATAATTACAATGAATACAAACATGCACTGAACACTTATGTGCACTGACATCTTACTCAGCACAATGTGTATTTATGTGTATCATATTTCTGTGCAAATTCCACTCTTAGTGCAACATCTTCTATATCTTTATTCCGTTAGTGAGTACAGCATTATATTCCAGCAACATCAACAAACACCCTGACGCTGCATGCATCATCGCCGGGGACTTCAACAAAGCCAACCTCAGAAAAGTCATGCCAAACTTCCACCAACATATATCCTGTCCAACTAGAGGACAGAATACACTGGATCATTGCTACACCCAGTTTAAGAATGCCTACAAAGCTCGTTCCCTGCCTGCTTTTGGCAAATCAGACCACGCCGCCATCTTCCTCACACCGGAATATAAACAAAGGATCGTTCAGAAACCGCCGGTGGAGAGGGAAGTGACGTGCTGGTCCTCCCACTCTGAAGCTATGCTACAGGCATCTCTTGATGACGTCGACTGGGACATGTTCCGGGCGAGTTCATCTGATGTCAGTGAATTCACGGATGTAGCATTAAGCTTCGACAACACGCTAACCAACCAAGCCACCAAAACAGTAACAATAAGGACATTTTCTAATCAGAAACCGTGGGTGGACAGATCAATCCGTGATGCGGTTAACCATCGCACTGCTGGCGCTGGTCTTTTGTCGGGAAACATGAGCGAATACAAATCATCGTGTTACGCTCTCCGTCGGGCAGTTAGAGCTGCTAAACTCAGATACAGGGAGAGAATTGAGTCACATTTCCAGCTCAATGACTCTCGACGCATGTGGCAGGGACTGAAGACCATCTGTTCCTCTGGAAATAACTCCTCTGCAGGTGAGAGCAGATCCGTTGCTGGCCAAGAGCTAAACACCTTCACGGCTGCTTTGAATGGCGGCGCGACTCTGCCGATCTGCGCGCCAGGAAGCAGCAGACAGAGCAGCGATGTTTGTGCTATCACCTTTTCAGAGGACGACGTTCGGAGGGAACTAAAGAGAGTGAACGTAAGGAAAGCAGCAGGACCTGATGGGATTACTGGCCGCGTTCTGAGGTCCTGTGCTGATCAGCTTGCTGGTTTGTTTACTTCCATCTTTAATGAGTCCCTTGCTACCTCTGTGGTTCCCACCTCATTTAAAAAATCTGTCATAATCCCTGTGCCTAAGAACAGTAAACCCTCTTGCCTGAATGACTATCGTCCAGTTGCCCTCACATCGACAGTCATGAAGGTTTTGAAGACTTTAAAGAAACACATTTGCTCCTCCATTCCTGCTACTCTGGACCCTCTTCAGTTTGCCTATCGGCCAAATAGGTCTACTGATGATGCCATCTCCCAGGTACTACACTCCTCCCTCACTCACATTGACAGCAAAAATGGCAACTATGTCAGGCTGCTATTCATAGACTATAGCTCAGCTTTCAACACTATAGTCCCCACCAAGCTAGCTGTCAAACTCTCAGACCTCGGCCTAAACACTTCACTCTGTGACAGCATTCAAGATTTCCTCACCGCCAGACCACAAGTGGTGAAAGTTGGCCAGTTCACCTCCAACTCCATAACCCTGAACGTAGGAGCCCCACAGGGCTGTGTCCTGAGCCCCCTGCTCTACTCTCTCTACACACACGACTGTGTGTCCTCTCACAGCTCCACTTCTATTGTCAAATTTGCTGATGATACTGTGGTTCTGGGCCTCGTTTCCAACAACGATGAGGCCGCATACTTGCATGAGGTGGAGAGACTCACATCATGGTGCCAGGACAACTGTCTCTCTCTGAACGTGAGCAAAACCAAAGAGCTGATTGTAGACTTCAGGAAGAGACAGCAGCAGCCCTACACTCCTCTTATGATCAGTGGGACCCCTGTGGAGAGGGTGAGCAGCTTCAAGTACCTCGGTGTAAACATCTCCGAGGACCTGACTTGGACTGCACACATCCAAACACAGGTGAAGAAAGCCAGGCAAAGACTGTACCATCTGCGACAGCTGAGGAAATTCAGGGTCTCATCAGCTATCCTGAAAACTTTCTATTCAGGGGCCATAGAAAGTGTTCTGACTCAGTGCATCTCAGTGTGGTATAATAATGCCACAAACCAGGACTGCAAAGCTCTACAGAGAGTCGTGCGCTTAGCTGAGCGCATCTCAGGGTCTACTCTCCCCTCTCTGCAGGACATCTACCTCAAACGCTGCAAAAGCAGAGCTGCTAAAATCATCAAGGACTCGAATCACCCCGGTAACCCCGGCAAAAACTGAAAGACTGAGGAGGAGTTTCTTCCCTCAGGCCATCAGGCTCCTAAACTCAGTCTCATAACATCATTACATCCACAGGACTCAATTTAATAAACTGTATACACATCCATTATTCTCCATCATCCACACTGCTGCTATGTTTACATACCCGGTACAACCTATTTGCACATTCTCTTGCACATCCGTGTTTTTTATTAATATTTATTATCCACAGTATACTGTATTGCACATTTTATCTCATTGCACATCTTACTCATTTTATTTTATTATTTGTTCCCTTTTTCATTCTCACCTATATTTATATATATATGAAGAGCTCTTTTCCAAAACGCGATAAATGCCAAATTTAAAAAAAAATTAGTTCGTCATGCCATTTTGCTGTGTACTGAACCTATTCACTGCTCCATCAATGTTTCATGCCAAATCGCTATATTTCCTTGTTTAAAATGTACTGCAAGATGCAGTTCTTTTCCAAACCGCTATAAGCGCCGAACCTGTTTTTAGCCAAAATGCGATAAATCCTCTCGATCAATCAGAATTCGTTCGATGCAATCCAACACGGTGACGCTTTGAAGCGTTTGTTTGTGCTCAGTCTTCAAAATGAGTGCTTTAAACTCTAATAACACTTTTGATGGCCTGGATGAGCCAGTGAGACCTACACCTGGGGGTAGAAAACGCAGACTGGACAAAGAAAATCACAAAAAACAACAAAAAAGAAGGTTCTCAGGTGGCGCGTTAATACCCATATTAATACCGCGTTAATATGGGATGTCAATGTAACAGATGTGTATACCAGTAAAGGTGGTGTTTAACCGATTGACGCTAGAGGCTGTAGCCTTTGGCGTTCCTTGTTAGAGCGCCTGCCTCCCGCACCGGCAACCCGGGTTCGAGACCGGCTCGGTGTGATGGTGCGGACCCGGGGGGCTAACATCAACACAAGGCTGGTGCGACCGGTTTATAGTATGAGTCCCTGATGTCATATGTTGCATGTTCTCTTTTTTTTTTAAGACATAAACCAACATTTAAAAAAAAAGGATGGATTTGTAGCGTTTTGAAAAAAAAAAAAAAACACTTTGCATTCATAATCGACAATATTGTTGTTTCATTTAACAATCATTGTTTAACATGTTCAGACTGAGCCAACAGACCATTTTAACAGGATAAATTGAATATTAACAAAATGTATGGGTCTAGGTAAAAAAATGTAATTTTCATGAAAACTATTAAAATGGATTTATAGCGTTTTGGAAAAGAGCTCTTCATATTCTCTTGTGTTATGTTTCATTGTTTTATTGCTTATTTTATTATTATTTTTTTATTTTTTTTGCACTTTCCATTGAGCGGACCTGTCCTGACCTACATTTCACTACTGATTATACCCTGTATGATTGTGTATGTGACAAATTATAAAGAACCTTGAACCTTTATGATATTACATTATACTGCTTTGTGCATGTATTGGAGAGCACGCACTGCGAGCACAGTACAGTTTCCGCGCCTGATGCTGAAGTGTGCATCTGAAACATCTCCTGTTTGATGGGCTCATAAAGACGTTCTGCGACTGAATAAATTCACTTCTTGTCAAGAAAAAATACAGAATTAGCAGTTATGAGTGGGGTGGCCAACCTAAGCCCCATCCCTGCGTTAAATCATTTTAACGCGTTAAACTGAAAAAAATAATTGCCTGCGTTATTTTTGATAGAACAAATTTTAACATGTATGCTAATAGATAAATAATACAACATTCAGTGTTAGTGTGCAATTTAATATACATCTATTTAATTTAATCTTGCTATTATTTAAGGTAGTCATTCTTGCATCTGGTGCAGTTTGAGAGCCAAATAAAAAAATGAGACAAAGCTAAAGAAAATTACATCTAAAGCATAGCTCCTAGATTGCTTCGAGCAATAAATAACCTGAACACTCGGCTGTTAAACACCTTCAAAACAGATTTGGCAGCCTTTTAGGCTTTCTTTAAAATGGCCATTCTGTATATTCAAGGAGCTGAACTAATGCTTATGTATCAATATACATTTTCCACGTTGTTTGTGCTGATAGCCAAGGCAGTGAGCTGCTTCATCATCTTTAATCATGACTCCTGGCCAACAGAGTAAGTGCAGATGATCTTGATTTTCTCTTGAAGAATTTCTTTTCTCACCCAACAGTGCAGCACATAATAATCAGCTGGAACATCTGAAGGAGTATGTTGCTGTTGTTAATCAGCTATTATTACTGTTAAAAAATCACATCTCTCTGACTGCAGACCTACTAAAGGGCAGTGTTTATCACGGAGTATAAAACTGAATACCTAACCGTTTCTATGCACTCACAGGACTTTTATTTGTTGCTGGCTGTGTGATGTCATAAGGCTGCGCCGCGCTTTTGCGCCCGTTAGGCTGAAGAAAGGTTTGTGTTTTAAGCATTTAAATCGATACAAAGCGTTCAGTCTAATTATAGGTTTTACTAGCGATGTAAAATGAACTATTTATTATTGAATGCAACGTTGCAATACGTTATTTAACATTACAGAACGACGTTTATGTGAGTAAAACCCATCCACACACGTGTAACAAACGCTAGCTGCGTCTCATTTCGTTCCCTATATCGTGAAGCAGTAGTAAACACGAATTCAGACTCTAGCTAGTCGTGTTGGGAGAAACTGTGATCGAGTCAAATACTTGGCAGAATGCGTCGCTGTTTGGAAGCGCTGGAGTCATGACAACACAAGCGACACCTGCTGCTCAAAACAGTGTAAATACAACGAGAACACAAACGTGTAATAACATAAACACATTTGGACTTTATTTAAATTGTGTTCTTTTATTAACTTGTAGTCGTAGCTTTGAGTGTAGTATGGCTAATACGGTTATTTATGGCCATTAGCTGACCCTCTGACAGTCTACTGCCCGCTGAACTAGGGAACTTTTTGAGAGATTTAGTTTGGATTTATTTGTGTTTCTGTTAATTATTCTCGAACGCACAGAAAAACTCCCAGTGAAGCAACCACGTGACATACTATTATAAAAATGGCGTTTATTAAAGAGGAGAATGAAGACATGAAGATTGAAGAAGCATTCAGAGTGAAACATGAAGATGCAGAGGAACAAACAGGTTGGTTTCCATTCTCAAAGCTAAACTTAGTCTTCTGAATTTGATCCTTGTTAAAATATTGACCTCTACGTAAATGAATGATTAGCATGTTATGCGAGTGTCCTAATTAAAATAGTCATATTTGACACGGAGCCTCATGTGGAGATCACATGACCAGACCAAAACTAATGCTGCCTTTAAGTGCACCTGAGAAGATCCTGCTTCCAAATTGGGAATTGGGAATTCCAATTGCGTTCCTTATTACAACGCGTCACATTAAATTAGGACAAAACAATACTAACCTAAACAAAAGCACGCTGACCATACCTGTCCACTCTCTGGGATGCTCCCATATTTTACCATTCTATCCCATTATCATCCCGTTGAAATGCTTTCCAGTATTTTTAATCTTTCTATAAAAATATCCGGTAACACTTTATTTTAAGGTATCCATAATGCAGAGTAACTGTTCTTACATGAAACTAAATGCACTTACCATGTAATTAAGTTACATGTACTGTTTGTAATTATGTAGATGTACTAGCAGCAATAATAGTAATAGCACTGCTACTGTTACACATTTGATACAGACCGAGTCTGTTATACAGCTACTTGTGTAACGAAAATATTGTTACATGTGTTGTAAACTTTATACAACGTAATTATAAATGTACGTACACAGACATAAGCACTGTATCAAGAGTGTACTTAAGTGTACGTTGTGTATCTATACTGTACCTTAACCAGCTTTTCCTTAGTTTGATTTAACCCACCAATGCACAGCTAAAATGCATGTAATACCTTTCTAATTACATTAAAATGACAGAATATTACACAGGCATAAGCTACTTAAAATAAAGTGTATCAAGATTGTACTTAAGTGTACTTTATGTGTATCTATACTGTACCTTTTCCAGCTTCTCCTTAGTTTGATTTAACCCACCAGTACACAGCTAAAATACATGTAATACTTTTCTAATTGCATTAACATTACAGAATATTACACAGGCATAAGCTACTTAAAATATAGTGTTTCAAGATTGTACTTTATGTGTATCTATACTGTACCTTATCCAGCTTCTCCTTAAGGCCCGTACACACCGGGACGAATTTCGCGCGCGTTATTCGCCGACGTTTAACGCCTCATGACTAAACAAAGGGCGCCAATGTGAGTGTGCACACCGACACGTAAAACGCCACGCGTAAAACCGTCATTTTTTTTTAAACGCCTCGGGTTCGTTTTTTTGGTTTGACGCGCTGCGTCAAAAACTATCCGACCAATGAGATTAGCGCTTTTGCTCACGTGTCTGGAGCAGCTGAAGTTACAGTAAAACACAACCTGGAGGCGCTCAAACACAAAACAGTCTTGCTGAGCACTAGGGTTGTGACAGTGAGGAAATGTTCCCATTATTACACACGATGGGGAGTTATACATTACAATACCCTGTAACCGCCTTGTGTGTTTTACTTTGACTTTAATATCAGCAGCAATTCTGCTTCAAGCACTGTTTAAATAAAATAAAAATCAGCAAATAAATTCTCATTACAATAGCCTGTAAGCGCCGTGCGTGTTTTACTTTGACTTTAATATCAGCAGCAATTCTGCGTCAAGGACTGTGTTTGAATAAAATAAAAATCAGCAAATAAATTCTGAAATAAATGAGAAACGAATGTTTTTTTTAAAACATCACTTAGAGCAGGGATGCCTAATAGATCGATCACGAAGACAATGCTGGAAGATCACTTTTTAGGTAAGTGTTTCTCAACCAGGGGGAGAGATAAAACTACAATATAATATATTCACTAATATTATGACTATGTGTAAGTCATGTAAAAAATATAGCCTATAAATAAATAACAGTACCACCTCTCTACATATTATGTGTTTCGGAGCAGCACATATTTCTCATCGTGTGTAATACAGACTGAACGGTTGCTCAAAAACCCTAAATATATATCATATGATACGCAAACTACAGCTCTTGGATGGACAAAAGAAGCCAGTGTCACACTAGTACACACAAGTTTTGATGGACGACTATTGTAATCAAGGAAGAGATTATAGTGGCATACATGATCGTGCATTAGGCGCGCGTTATGTCCGTTATAAATGATGTGCAAACGAACCGTGCGCGCTCTCGATCACTCATATTTCAGCTTGAACAGATAGTTAGGCTAACAAATAAAAGTGTAGTCTGCATAAAAAATGTATTTATTTTATTCGTCTTGTATTTATTGACAGAAAAATGTCAATAACATTTTGCTGCCAACACGGAATAAAATGTCACAGAGAAAAAAAAGTTAGATAAAAATTGTAATCCTTATTTTTAATCGTTTTGTCAGGATAAAATTCGTTTATGCTAACAATCAGCCTACAACACAATAGGAAAAAAATGTAGGTTTATAGCCTAATATATATTTTATGTCTTGTCAAAACACTAAATGCATTTAGCATCTTGCTGTTAACACAGTGAAAAGTGCAGCAGAGAAAAATAAATAAATTCGACACAGTCTGTCATTTAAAATGATAGAATAAGCATAATAAAAAAAAAGAAAAAAGGACAGATAGTTGAACGTCCTTCAATGACATCGCATTCACACTCCATCTTTATTTTGATCTGTCACTCATCACAACCTGCCAGTTCTGTTTGAGAGCTGTATATTATATCTGCATCGTTGCACATGCTTTGCTCAGACCTCGCAAATAAAACGAAGCACTGGTTCGTGCTGCAGCGCGCGCATAACGGTCCGAGTGCAGGCTGTACCGGAGCTCGATAAGAATAAAGCGCAGATATGCTGTTCTGAAAGGACGTATGGGACCGGGATAATGTTAGACCGCCCGCTCCCGTTCAAACTGCACCAGAGTTACCGACCGTTACCACGTTATATTCAGGAAATTAATCCCGCGGTGAAATCTGGTTATCAATTATAACCCCAAACACAATGTTTGGTTTAAAATACAGGTAAAATCAATACTGTGATTCGCTCGGTGCACTGCATTGAGCAGCAGCGTTCAGTTTTAATTGCAGTGTCCTCTAACTGAACTAAATTATTTTTATTACTATAAAAATAATCTAAAGGACTGTGAGATCTACACTGCCGGGAAGAAATAAGAAGACAAAGAAGATACAAGGCAAGATGAATGTAGAGCTGCTGGTCTCCTTGGTGTCTGAACACAAAGAACTCTATTTCAAATTTGTATGATTTTGACAAGTGCGTAAATACTTGCTCTCTTCTTCTGATTCTTTACATTAAGCGCCATCTAATGTCAGGGAATGAATTTGCATGTTCACTCGGCTCATCGTCAGCGAAAATCGCTTGGGTGTGAACACAAAAAACGCGTTGAAAAACGCTGACGAATAACGCACGCCGATATTCGTCCCGGTGTGTACGGGCCTTTAGTTTGATTTAACCCACCAGTACACAGCTAAAATACATGTAATACCTTTCTAATTACATTACAATTACAGAATATTACACAGGCATAAGCTACTTAAAATAAAGTGTATCAAGATTGTACTTAAATGTATTTCATGTGTATCTATACTGTACCTTATCCAGCTTCTCCTTAGTTTGATTTAACCCACCAATGCACAGCTAAAATACATGTAATACCTTTCTAATTACTTTACAATTACAGAATATTACACAGGCATAAGCTACTTAAAATAAAGTGTATCAAGATTGTACTTAAGTGTACTTTATGTGTATCTATACTGTACCTTTTCCAGCTTCTCCTTAGTTTGATTTAACCCACCAGTACACAGCTAAAATACATGTAATACCTTTCTAATTACTTTACAATTGCAGAATATTACACAGGCATAAGCTACTTAAAATAAAGTGTATCAAGATTGTACTTAAGTGTACTTTATGTGTATCTATACTGTACCTTATCCAGCTTCTCCTTAGTTTGATTTAACCCACCAGTACACAGCTAAAATACATGTAATACCTTTCTAATTACATTACAATTACAGAATATTACACCGGCATAAGCTACTTAAAATAAAGTGTATAAAGATTGTACTTAAGTGTACTTTATGTGTATCTATACTGTACCGTATCCAGCTTCTCCTTAGTTTGATTTAACCCACCAGTACACAGCTAAAATACATGTAATACTTTTTGAATTGCATTAAAATGACATAATATTACACAGGCATACGCTACTTCAAATATAGTGTATCAAGATTGTACTTAAGTGTACTTTATTTGTATCTATACTGTACCTTATCCAGCTTCTCCTTAGTTTGATTTAACCCACCAATGCACAGCTAAAATACATGTAATACCTTTCTAATTACATTACAATTACAGAATATTACACAGGCATAAGCTACTTAAAATAAAGTGTATCAAGATTGTACTTAGGTGTACTTTATGTGTATCTATACTGTACCTTATCCAGCTTCGCATTAGTTTAATTTAACCCACCAATGCACAGCTAAAATACATGTAATACCTTTCTAATTACATTACAATTACAGAATATTACACAGGCATAAGCTACTTAAAATAAAGTGTATCAAGAATGTACTTAAGTGTACTAGTAGCTGTGTAACAGACTCGGCCTGTTACATGTGTAAGAGTAGCTGTCTATTACATCTACATAATTACAAACTGTAATTACAGGCTGTTCCATAACTTAGTTATATGGTAAGTACATTTTGTTCCATGTAAGTACAACGGCTACTACTAAATACTTAATTAGTTAAATACTCTGTTATTATGACAACTTAAAATAAAGTGTTACCAAAATACCACTGACCGTATTTGATTTTTGCTACATTCACCTCTGGTAAAACTCCCGTAATTTGTATGGCCCAAACCTCATTATATGAATAATCACATCAACATATTCCAAGGTTGTCAAGCTGCCAGATCTGGTATGAAACGCATCCTTTTCATTGACACATACAAATTTCAACCCAACCTCAACTTGACAACCTACAATCCAGTGGGGCTGTTGATATCTGCGCAGGTAGTGTGGGAAGGAAAAAGCATCACTGTAGAAATGGGAGAAGACGACCCAGTTACATTTTTTTTATAAATATACATGTAAATTTATCAATAGCTGGACGGAAGAATTCAATTTCGAATCCCGGAAGCCATATCGTCAATGCATATGCCTTTTGCAAAGTGTGTTGTACTGATTTTAATATCAGACATAGTGGGAAAATGACATTACACAGCACATTAAATCACAAAGGCAATGATTTAATTGATTCAATATGAGCGCTGCAAGTTTCAAAGTCAAGTGCTGTTCTACTGCATGCTGTCTGCATTTGTTCTTCATTTAAAGGAACTGCAAAATAATAGATTCAAACAATTAAAACATTTGTAAGCAACACAAACAGTTCAAATTATTATAATTTTTGTCAGATTTTGTACTAAACTTCTATTAATATCAGTTGTAAATTTACCATTCAAAGTTTATAATTTGATGAATGAACTCAGTGATATTCTTCACATTAAGAGCCGCAATGTAAGTGAGGAACAGACTCTTGAGGGATATTTTGTAATAGGTGGATTCTTTGTAGCTTGTATGATGCTGTGAGTGAGTGTTATTATTTATAGCTAAATAATAATATATTTTAATGAATATAATGCAAATACTGCATTATTTAAATGGCTGGTATTTTCTCACTTCACTTGAAGTTGGCAGGTGTTTTTGTACTCATTCTGCCCTCCTGCAGCTTCATTTTCATTTTAAGATTAGATATTAAGTATGTTACCAATCACAGCCTCTTTTTACTCTGTACTGCTTTCTGAATATGTGTTTTCTTTACGAAGACTAACACAGAATGGGTCAAGTAGAAGATTTGAGAAAACTAGAGGGATATTTTATTTATGTTAATAGCATGTTGAATTATGTATTATAGAAATATAATTTGTGTGGACTCCACAAATTGTATAAAACCACAATATAGATATGTTGTCCTGTTACACATTTTGTCCACAGTCACCTTTGTCTTAAGTACCCCCCAAACCCCATCAGTATGCTGTCAGTTTTAGTAAAAAAAATGTAAGTATATTTTTGTTATTTAAATCATTTAATATTTCTGTATTCAAAAATAAATTAAAAATCAAAACCTCTAAGCATAATTAATCATCTGAAAATACACCTACAAGACACTTGGGTGCTCTTCGGTGCCACATCTAGTACAAATGTATTTCTTAAATACTGATTTCATTTGATTGGTACCTTATTCTTAATCTACTTCTTATTCTTCTTGTTTTTATTCTGTTGTTTTTAATTAGAAATGTTAAAAAGCTTATAAATATATGTATATAATTTGTAATATCCTCTAGACCCTATCCCCTCACACCTTCTCCAAGCAATCTCTCCCGCACTCTTACCAGCACTCACACATTATCAACACACATTATCTCTCCTCACAGGCATCTTCCCCACTGCATTCAAGCAGGCTCGGGTAACCCCACTGCTCAAAAAACCTACATTAAACACTTCTCTTTTAGAAAACTACAGACCTGTCTCTCTCCTTCCATTCATTGCCAAAACACTCGAATGAGTTGTCTTCAACCAGGTCTCAACCACATTTAAATGCTGGGAAGCAGAGCATTGTAGGGAGCTTCTGTGGGGTGTGCGTCGTGAAGCTCCGCTGCTGGTGTTGCGCCGTTCCGTTCTCTGTCTCCTGCCCCAGACAACGTTGATTGACTAGTGTGTTAAACGACGGTGTTGTTGACTTGCCATAGTGTGAGTAATTATTTTTAAAGGACTAAACTATATTGGAGTCCTCTGTAATCTGACACTAAGGTATTTTTGTTAGTAGACAATTATTCGATCTTTGTATTACTGCTTCGTTATCTGTAAACCATTATCCGTTTTTTTGAAGCAGTAGGTTGGGGATTGCCTTTTATTTTTGTGAACTTAGTTTTCTCCTGTTTTTGTCTAGCTAGGGAGTTAGGGAAGACTTCTGTATTTCTTTTGTGATTTTTCTTTGTTAGGTAATTTAAGTCTTTTACTCTTAGTCAGTACTTTGGTTTGTTATTTTGGCCTCGATCCCCTTTTGAAGAAATGCGCTTCTTGTTTTATATAACAATAAAACTTGTAATAAGCTCTGTTGTGGTCTTTGTGAGCTGGGACAGGAGAGGACGAGTGTCGTGGTTTTTTCTTATTTTATTATTGTCACCGGCCTTACCAACCCTAGACTGGTGAGGACGTGACTGTAAAAAAGTTGCTACTGTAGTAGTACTTTGTACTTGACCTTTTACTCAAGTAATTTTGAAAATGAATATGCCTACTTATAATTTTACTGGAGTAATACTTTATTGGGGTATCTGTACTCAAGTACTTGATTTGTGGGCCACAACCTGATTATTATGGTGACTATTTGCTTATAACTGTTCAGTAGTAGTTATTTAATAGTTATATTTCTTGAACCTTAACTAGTAGATTGTCAAGGTCAGCAGGAAGGGACCCACATGCAGAGAGAGTGAATCAAATATTTATTGACAGCACAAGTTCAGGGGGTGAACAGTCTTGAGAAAACGCCAACCAGCGGGAGAGAACTATGCCTCCAGAGGTAAACGGTCTGAAGAACAGTCCCAGTCGGTGGCCAAATCAGACAGAAGAATGGAGAGAAGGCCAGAGCAGAGAACAGAAGGGCATGCAATCAGAAGGTGCTTAAAGAAGGCCAGTATCAGAGAAAGAGTCTCAGCCCCAGGCTAGGTTGTTAGACTGCCTTGGGGAACCAACAGGCAGGGGGTCTCAGGCTGGTAGAGCAGGACTGGAGGGAACACACAGCACAAACACAACAAAACCACACAACATCACTACTCGGCAACACAAGAAACATGTAATAAAAGGGGAATTTAGACTAATGAAAGACTAAAGAATAAAATCAGAGCAGGCTAGAAACAAGACTGATAAACAACTAAAGACAATATTATAAGTAAACACGAGCAAGATTACTGAGGAACAAAACCAAACAAAATCAGAAGATATAAAATCAAGAGCAAAACTGCAGTACAATACAATACAATACAAATTCGATTTCTATAGCACATTTAAAACAACTGCCGTTGACCAAAGTGCTTTCCAGCATCATTACATAGTCACATAAACACATTTCAACATTAATTCAACATTAAAATGTAAAACCTGATCCCTCTAATCGACTCCAAAAGCTCTACTAAAAAGGTAAGATTTCAATCTAGACTTAAAAGCATCCACAGATGGGGAAGATTTAATATGCATTGGGAGAGGGTCCCATAAACGGGGAAGCAGCCACTGAAAGGCCCTATCACCTTTCAAATTAACATTTAAATCTCGTTTTAGGAACATGAAGAATCATCTGATTCCAAGATCTCAAGTTCTTGTATTTTGATAAGGAATTAAAAGGTCAGCGATATATTTTGGGGAAATGCCATGCAATGCTTTAAAGACCATCAACAAAACCTTAAATTAAATTCTAAATTCTACAGGCAACCAGTGTAAAGAAACCAGGACTGGAGTAATTATCTCTCTTCTTTGTATGAGTCAAAAGTCTGGTAGCAGCATTTCTTACTAATTGAAGACGAGATAACTGACCTTGTGAAATACCTATATATATATACAGAATTACAATAATCGATGTGTGATGACACAAAGGCATGAATAATAGTCTCCAGATCTCTAAATGAAAGAATAGATTTCAGTTTATAAATAATTCTAAGTTGAAAAAAGGCAGCCCTCACAATACTAGAAACCTGTTTATCTAAAACTAAAGCTGAATCCATTATAACACCCAAATCTTAACATGATCTGAAACACTTATCTTCATAGAGGCAAACCTACTTATACTTTCCTTGGAAGCAGAGGACGGCCCAGAAACAACACACTCAGTCTTATCTCAGATAAAGCTCTTATCTCACCTAAACACTGAGCAAGTCCATCAAAAGATTGAGATCCATTTGGATATATAACTGAGTATCATCTACAAATAAATGATACATAATATTATATTTACGAAAAATGTATCCCAAAGGGCCCATATATAATGAAAATAAAATAGGCCCAGTAAGGATACACAATGACAGGGCAAGACTGGAATATAGAGCAGCAAATCAGTAACTGTCTCTATGGCACAAGATGAACACGCAAACACAAGAGGAAAAACAGCACAATATAAAGGAAGGAAAGTACACGAGGACCAGGTGAGCACAGTTAAGGAAATGAGGACAAAACAAGAGGGCGTGACCAAGGGAAACAAGGAGGTGGGATCACAGGAGCACATGGTAGACACAAACAAAGACAAAGCAATGTGTTAAGACGCAAGACAACACAGACAAGGCTGCCAGGGCAGAGCCCTGACAGTAGATAATTAATAGTAGTTCTTCAGGAGGTATGACAGAATACATTGCACGTCCTGATTTTGCTGAGTTAGATGTGTTCCTGGGTCAACATATTTTGTTGACCCTGGAACAACATTTTAATCCAGAATTTTAATCTTGATCATTTCCCTACACCTAAACCTAACCTTAACCATGAGTAATCCCTAAAATCAGACGAAATGATAGATGAATGACACTGATGTACAAGCAAAAAACATAGATTATAAGCCTAAACTTCACAAAAATTATAAACTTGTTCTTCAAATCTGATTGGTTAATAACAATGTTGTTCCTGGGTCAACAAAGATGTTGACCCAGGAACATGCCGCACTTGGTAAAATCAGGTTGTGCGAATACATTAGTTATTGATTAGCTAACTGTTACTTAACACAATCATAAAATTGTATTACATACTGATTAAACACATCTTCCTTAGTAGATAAAAGTAGTGAGTTAAGTTGTAATTAACAATTAACTGATAGTTCTTCAATAATTCCTTATTAGTCATGCAGTAAGTAAGAAACAGTATCCTAAAGTGTTACCACATTTGTATCTGCGTCCGAGGTGTCGGTTACACATTTTCCCCTCTGTGTTAACGTCAGTAGGCTATTTATGACTGTTTTCGCCCCCGCCCCCAAACAAATAATTCAACTATCAGTCGACTATCGGCAAGATTAAAAAATTCTGATTCGACTGAAAATCCTTAGTCGGGGACACCCCTAGTATGTATGTATAGATTCTAACATACATGTTAGTTGAAATCCTTTAATGTTTTATGTTGTTTTGTTATGTCTTTTGCTTTGGGCCATTCAACTGGGGTTAACTTGAAATTGTCTTTTTTTTTTTTGCTTAAGACCTGACGGCACTGAAAGATGAGAGTGAAGAACTGACTGAAATGGAAGAGAAAGACCAGAAACTTGATTTCATGTTTGGAGAAAAATCCACAAAGAATAAGAAGGCTTCCTCACGAAAAAGAGATCATAAGAACAAATGTAACAGTTATTTCACTTGCCATCAGTGTGGAAAGAGACTGACTAATAAACAAAACCTTGATGTCCACATGAGAATACACAACGGAGAGAAGCCTTTTACCTGCCAACACTGTGGAAAAAGTTTTAATCAGAAACAAAACCTTAAAGTCCACTTAAGAGTTCACACTGGAGAGAAGCCTTACACATGCACTCTCTGTGGACAAGGGTTTACATAAGGAAACCTTAATGCCCACATGAAAATTCACAAACGAGAGAACCCTTACAGCTGCAAACTGTGTAAGAAGAGCTTCTCACGAAAAGAAAGTCTTAATGCCCACACGAGAAGTCACACCGGAGAGAAGCCATTCATATGTGGTCAGTGTGGAAAGGGTTTGAGATGTAAAAAAACTCTCAATTGTCACATGAGGATTCACTCAGGAGAGAAATGTCTTACATGTCATCATTGTGGAAAGAGTTTCAGTCATAAAAGTAGTCTCAACACTCACATTATAATTCACACTGGAGAGAGGCCTTTCACCTGCCCTCAGTGTGGAAAGGGTTTCACACTTAAAGGAAACCTTAAGACTCACAAGAGGCTTCACACCGGAGAGAAGCCTTACAAGTGTCTTCAGTGTAAGATACGTTTTACATATCAAAGAGACCTGAAACGTCATTTGCAAACTCATTCTGAAAATACATTGCGAGTGTGGTAAGGTTAATGAAAATGAGCAGTTAAAATTTTTTTTGCTTGTGCATTCATTCTGGAGCAAGGCAATTTAATTGTGATCATTGTAACACAAATTTAATTTGCCACACTCATGCAGATGTAAGACTCTATTTGTGTTCTTTGTTTGTAACGTGTTTTAAATGGCTCTGAAGTTTAAAATGGCACCAGGAAATATGTATCTGCGTGAAATTAAGGCTACATTCAAATTACAGATGAATGTGGAACAAATCTGATTATTCAGCTTAATGAACACTTATTTTATTTTCATCCATCACCTCTTTATACTCTGGCTTGTGGCTTTTTATTTTATTTTGTCTTGTACACGTGAACTCCTGTGGCCATTTGAACTTACCCGACCATCTCCTTTGCTGTATTTTTAAATACTGAGCAGCTCACACAATCATTCCAGTGTCACTCAATTTCAATGTTCATATTGATACTTGGCACGGAACGAAAATATTAAACTTCTATCTTGCTGTGATATGCCACAATGTGAAAGGGGTGGTTGACTTTTTTTTTCTAGGCTTGATTGTGTTTATGGGGTGCAGTCTAACATTCAAGATTATTTCTATAGCGCTTTTTACGATACAATCGTTGCAAAGCAACTTAAGTTTCTAAAATAGATTTATATTGTAGAAACTCAATATAATTCACTTATGGCAAAATTTGGTTAATTCAGTATAATCGCTGATGGTTGGCTTCCTCTGAGGTCCTCTTAATGTGTTAATTCTTTGTTTAAAAACAAACAAACAAAACCCCCATTATTTTTCACCTAATTTTCCTTTATTCTGCACCTCTCTGTCCCATCTCCTTTGAATGATTTGATGATTTCCTGGTTTTAGGAAGCCCCTCCCTCAGAAATACGCAATGGCCTCTGATTAGTTAGCTGGCCCAGTGTGCTGTAATTCGATAAACAGCCTCTAGTGCACTTCTAAACGTCCCGCCCCTCAGCTCAGCGGCATGTGCACCCGTTGTATTGTAAACAATGGCATTGTCAATATTGCTGATCAATTTGAGCCAGAATGAAACCCAGGGAATATTAATGAAGAGGATCACACAGAACCTGTGCAAGCACGGCTCTTAATGGTATGTTTTTTGTTTGTTGTTGTCTCATTCTTTTAGATACGCTGTTAGTTGTAAATGCTACTGCTTCTGTTAATATACGATTTTATCCTGATTAAAGCTTTAAAACAACATGGCAACCTCATGTGCGTCCATGTTTGACGCTTCTCATAGCTATGTGAAAAAAATATATGTTTGTCTATGCACATAAAGTATATAATTGGAACAGTTCATTGTTGGAGCTGAGCTGATAAACTGATGATCTGAAGGAGAGTTAGAGATGCAGAGCAGAGTGATGCGAGGAATGGTATTAAGAACCTCTGCTTTAGAACAGTGACTTGTGAATCCATTAGAATCAATAGAATAGAATCAATAGAAGACAGAATGGTGATTCATAAGTAAATAGATTTTCTTGTGCACCCCTAGTTTTGACGCCATGGCAAGAACTCTTCCTATTCTCTAAATCAGCGCAGCATGGCCCTGCCCCCTTTGTTACATGTTCGTTGTAGTCACTACAAGCTGTTTTTGTAAACATTAAACTGCCATAATTTTAAAATATATCCGTTTGCATTGAAATTTCAACGTCGTAACGTTGCAGTTATTGTTTATGCTCAAACAGCAACATTACGCAGTAACGTAAAAAAATTGAATTCGCAATCACCCACCCATTTAATGAAAATCTTTAAATAAATGGATACAAACTGTAATATACTGAATATTTTTTTTGTTAGATTGTACCAATATCAGTCCTCGCTCTGATTCTTTAATAGAGATATTAGTTCCTCTGTTATTCCATCCTGTCCACTGTGGCAAAATATCTGTTTGTTCTGACCTTAAACAAAAATTGAACATCCAATAATAATCTCCATGTCAGTAGCACTGTCAGCAGAGTTTTGTCTGATATTCAAAATCAGGTGACCCAACTATATTAACTAAACTCTACTATTAGCCTCAGACGTTGACCGAGAAAGCTGCGAAATAGCAGGAAGCAAGAGACTGATAAAAAAAGTCAGCAAGTGATATTTTACCAAATCATAAGCAATGAAAAAAATATAGCTGCAAACAGTAATTAAGGAAGCCAAGGACAAAGAAGGAGTAACGAGTCATGTCAGAAGGTCTGGAAGCATAAGACTAACTGCAACAATGATTGGTTTAATACATATTTAGATTATATTAAGGCGTGAAATGGCCGAAAGATCACAAATACTCAATAATCACTAGTAATATGATTTAATTTATTATCTCTTTTGACCAATAGGAGGAGCTGTTATCAAATTATTATGGTGTGGTCAGTGTGAGGTGACGATACATAAAAATTTGCCAGAGCGTTGCACAGTTGCAGCCCCAGAATATTGATTGATTGATTAATTGATTGACAGAAAGGACTGAAGATGATCTAATCCGTTTTTAACATCGGTCTAGGAGGAGCATGAAACGGTAGGTTTTCATATAAATTCAAAATGGCAGACTGTAAGTTCGACCAAATTTGCATAATTGGCATCAGTGTTTTTGGGATGATCTAGGGAATCTATCAGGACTGGTTCAATGAAAATAGATAGAATTTATTAAAAGCTATTAGCATTTTTTTATTTTATTAAGAGTTTTATTTTATTACGAGTCGAATGTGGTAGTTTACTATTAGCTAATCAGTAACTTTTATTTTTCATACCTCCCTAAGAACTACTGTATACAGATTCATAATTATTATAAATAATACATAATGCATAATTCATTCTAAAGTAAAGGTCATGGTAACCCACTAGCAATGACTCAAGTATTAACAAATTCTTCTGAAGGAATTACTAATTATTTGGATAAGTATTCTCAAGTGAAGAACATGATAACTTTTTTGTAATGTTTTAGTTAGTAATTCATTTTGCTAGATTTGGTTACACTTAAATCATTACTAGTGGGTTACCGTGATCTTCACTTTAGAATACTGATCCAAATAATTAGTACTTTCTTCAGAAGGATGTAGTAACACATGAGTCATTACTATCCAAAACCTTACATATATTCAAAAGCTTACAATTACGTCAGTCAATATAATCCAAGTAACTAGTTCCTTTAGAAGAATTTGATAATTCTAGAGTTATTACTTGTGGGTTACCATGATCTTCATTTTAGAATGAAATATACATTATGCATAATTCACATTCATTATGAACCTGTATAAAGTAGTTATTAGTAGTTCTCTGGGATATATATATATAAAAATTATACAGACATGGCCAAAACTATCGGCACCCTTTGTAAATATGATCAACAGTGGCTGTGAAAATTAATCAGCATTGTTAATCCTTTTAAAATTTTATTTAAAAAAATCAAAAAAATCTAACCTTTCATTGGATTATAAGAATGTAAAATGGGGGTATCATTATGAAATCAATGTTTTTCTCAAATACAGGTTGGACACAATTATTGGCACCCCTAGAAATTAGCTCCAGGGTGATTATGAACATGAAATTATCCAGGCACTGCTTCCTGTTGCACATACATATAAATAGGAGGGGGAAAAAGCCCAAATTCCCTTAATCATCTATCACAATGAGAAAAAACAAAGAATATATTTCTGATGTGCTGCAAAAGATAATTGAGCTTCACTAATTATTGAAGTGGCTTTAATAAAAGAGCTAGAGGAGTGAAAATTCCCATTTCCAACAAGGCAATAATTGAGAATTTCCAATCAACATAAAATTATATGAAACTGCCTGGAAGATGACGTGTGTCTATATTGTCCTATACACAGCGAGGAGGAGAGTTTGAGTGGCTAAAGACTCTCCAACAGGAGCGTAGCCAGAAAGGAGACTCTGGATATGCATCAGAAATACTGGGTGTGCCACATTTATTGTCAGATTAATGCGCAAAAAAAATGCATGCTTATTGGGTATTAATATGTTAGTTTAACCATTTCATTTTTGTGTAGGCTACATGTGTCTGTTAATCTATTCTCCATTTTGGATGTCTTTGAAAATAACTATGTTATATCTGCAACAAAGTGAGTGTGTGTGTGTGTGTGTGTGTGTGTATGTGCGTGTTAGCATGCGTGCTGTATATTTAGTATTATTAAACCTTTCATTTCTGCGTATGTGTGTGTGTGTGTGTTTGTATGCTTACTGTTTATTAAGCATTTTTAAACCTTTCATTTCTGTGTGTGTGTGTATGTGACAGAGAGAGAGACAGTTGTAATGAATTCTCCATTGTGAATGTGTTCTATTGTCAGCCCTGCATTTCACATTGGCCTACCAGGGGTCTCCAACCCTGCTCCTGGAGAGCTACCGTGCTACAGATTTCCGCTCCAACCCCAATCAAACACACCTGAACCAGCTAATCAGTCTTCAAGGCTACTTGTTAATTTCAGACAGGTGTGTTGGAGCAGGGTTGTAATTGAAATCTGCAGGATGGTAGCTCTCCAGGAGCATTGGAGATCCCTGATATAAACTCTTAAAAAGAGAAGACTTGCAAAGAGTATTGTCAATGTCATTTATTTCAAATATCTATATCTGCAACAAAATATGTGTGCATGTATGTCCGTATATGAGTGTGTCTGTGTGTGTATCTGTGTAAGCAAGCTTAATGATTATTAATATGATAGTTTAACCATTTCATTTTTATTTGTGTGTGTGTGTGTTTCTGTGAGCCTATAGTCCATTTTCGATGAGTTTCACTGTCAGCTATGCATCCAGCTATGTTGGCCTAGACTCTAAAAGCATACCACCTTAGGCCTTAAAATTCTTGAACCCTGGTTATCGCTGCTTGCAGCTATATTTTTGTTGTTGTTGTTTTTTTCCATTTTCCGAAGCTTTCTCGCTCAAGAGGGTTACCGACAATCACATACAGTATAACCTACAACAGCTCTTTAACTGCGCTCTAGTCAAACGCACTCACTGTAGCCTAATCATTAACTACACACATCATAAACCCCTTTTAGGCAAGTACAATTTATGTCACATATTTTAATAAGACTAAACTCCTATTTAACCTGATGATCACAGGTTTAATAAAAATACATTTTAAGTTTCTAATTATAGCACCGCATTTCCATGGTGAAACAACGAACAAATTATACAGTGAGCAAAGCACATTTACTTTATCAAAGAATAACCATTGACTTCAGTGACTAGGCTATGCAAAAATATATTATGTAAGCTGTAGCTGCTGTACTAAATAAAAACAAAATGCTTTTAAATAATCCCTCCTTTTATTAAATCATTAACATTTTGCACATCCTGCAATGATGACTTAAACTGTACGTGGGCCTACATATAATGTTCCTTTTAAATTACTTTTGGTGCAATAAACAATCTTGAATAGATGTCTTGCAAGACACATTAGAGAAAGCAGTAAAATATTTTTTATACATTACATTCAGGATCGCCAACATCATAGCACAGTACATTTAATGGTGCCTGTTAGCTGCTCAAAGGGCGAGACGGCGTGGTCTGGCCTTGAATGCCTCAATTATGTTATTATTATTATTTAATTTTTTTTATAATTAAAAAAAATTAATTAAATTTTAAATTAACAAATATTGTAAGCACTGCTTAATCTGTAAATTGTGAGGTCCCGGAACAAAGCGGGGTAATGAATCCATCCGGCAAGTTTTTCTTACATTATTATTGAACTTTCAAAAATACTAAATTCAACAGCAAGTTCATATATATATATATGCTTTTATTTATGTAGGCTACACAGAGAAACAATACATAGAGAAGCAAGATGTGCTTTCTGCCGTCTCATGCAGTCTCCGTGAAATGGAGCGCGTCACAACAATGAACCGACTACTTTATTAAACGAACGAACGAACCAAAAATTACAAATCTTTAATTAATGAATTAATCGGAATGAAAAGGTGCATTTCTTTATTAAAGTCAGCGTCGCATTCTGCAACTTTATCTTTTCAGCCAACACTGACTGAGAAGAAATCACTAGTTAATAAACGAATAATTAAAATGTTTTATTTTGCCTTTCCCCCAACATTCATAATCATTAGCCTACTTTTGCCGTTGCAAGCTTTAGACGTGCGCTTGGGCGTGGAATAGGCTATACGCCTATATAGGAAAGGATGGTTAGTAGCCTAAGTTATTATATTAATCAATTTATGTGTGATTAGGGAAATCTTTAGTCGGGGACAGGCCTTCTTGGCACAAGGAACCGATACATTTTTTAAATAAAATGCTGTCAATTCGAAAAGTGCGCCCGCTAATCACGTCACGTTATATTGCAATGCAGAGTTATGAATGCGTAATAATAAGTAAAATGTTTTTAATTTATTTCATTTCTTATGGGTGCAATGGCGGTGCTTTGGTCTTTCTTGGGGGTGCTGAAGCATCTGCTAGCCCCTCCTTTGCGCTGCCCATGTTTATTACGATTAAAAAAATAATAATTCTGCATCTGTTTTTAGGTGTGCCAGCTGCCACTGTGGGTGGCACCGGCACACCCGTGGCTATGCCCCTGCTCTCCAAGGACCACAGCTGGAGAATTACAGAAAATAGTTACCTAAAAAACCTAACATTTTGTTTTGACAAAACTAATTGTCAAACAGCAGCTACATCACCACATGTTGTTTGGGAGGGTTTCAAGAACAATTATTCTAGCTCATCCAAAAACAAACTCCAGCATATTCAGTTATCAGACATGACTGGAACTTCAAATGGGACTAGCTTCTATGGACAGATGAAACAAAAAATGAGCTTTTTTAGCAGCAAACACTCAAGATGGGTTTGGTGAACACAGGGATAAAAAGTACCCCATGTGTACAATGAAATATACTGCTGTATTTTTGATGTTGTGGGCCTATATTTCTGTTGGAGGTCCTGGACATCTTGTTCAGACACATGACATCATGGATTCTATCAAATACCAACAGATAAAAAATCAATAAGTGACTGACTCTGTTAGAAATCTTATAATGGGCCATGTTTGGATCTTCCAACCGTACATGAATCCAAACGAACCTCAAAACCAAAGCAAAAATGGGTCACTGAGCTCAAAGCCAAGCTTCTGCTATGGCCATTCCAGTCCTCTGACCTGAACCCTATCGTAAATAAGTTGGGTAAACTAAAGAGAAGAAGCACCAACATGGAGCTGGGAATCTAAAGGATCTTGAGTGATTCTGGATGAAGGAATGGTCTCGGATCTCTTGTCAGGTGTTCTCTAACCTCATCAGGCATTATAGGAGATGATTTAGAGCTGTTAAACTGGCAAATTAAGGTTTCAAAAAGTATTGAATAAAAGGGTGCCGTTAATTGTGGCCAATGTGTATCAGAGAAAAACATTTATTTCACAATGATTACCCCACCTCCCCAATTTTGATTCTTATAATCCAATGGAAGGTTTAATTTTTGTGATTTTTAAAAATAAAAGATCATAAGGATTAGCAATGCAGATTAATTTTTACAGCCTTCTTTGATCAAATTTACCAAGGGTGCTGATATTTTTGGCCATGACTGTAGTTATTGATTAGCTAATGGTTAACTACCGCTTCAACTTAGCACTTAATCAATAATCAGAGTTTATTGCTGGGTAATAGTAGTTAATACAATGTTGTTCCTGTATATTTGTTCATTAACAAAGGATCAGTATTCTAAAGTGTTACTCATTTAATATTTTAAAACCGACTGCTTTGTGAATTACTGTAAACCATTGTTTGAGTGTTGATAGAATATGTTAAGTGGATTATGACAAGTACTGAAAATTAAGCAAGCAAAACCAATTACCATGCTGAAACAGACTGTTGCAATCATTGTGGTTGCATTGTTTTCACTTCTAACTCAAGCTCAAACATACACTCACTTGCCATTTTATTAGGTACACCTTGCTAGTACCGGGTTGGACCCCGTTTTGCCTTCAGAACTGCCTTAATTCTTCGTGGCATAGATTCAACAAGATGTTGGAAACATTTGTTGCAGGCCCCGCCTTCAGGGACCCCGCAGCCAGATTACTGTTGCCTGTAAAACAGGAATAATGTCAGAAGAACGAGAGAGTCGCGTCTGCTCTTTCACAGCTCCTCTGCTGATCTGTTTATTAAATGTATAAACAGTATCATTCCAGCATAAACAATTGCTTTTAAAGCATTACTTTACATTCTTTTGTATGTTTTACTCTTAGTACATCACTTAAATGACATCAACATCAAAATAAATCACATTCTGACACTCTCTTGTCTCCTTTCTTCATCTTACCATTTTTAGATAAATACGAAATACTCAACAGACATTTTATAAACATCAATAATGATATTAGTAACCAGAAAGTTATATTCTATGAATTTACTCATCATATTAATTGTAAACTTTAGTGTTGCAAACTACTTTTGTTTCTTAAAACCAATATTAAATGCAACACACTCCTTTTCTCCCCATAGAAGTATATTTACTATTAAGCACACACAGATCTAACTGCTTTCTATGCCTTCTTCAGTGAGTGATCACGTGACCATAAAGCGCGCCAAACGCGACCACAGAGTGCGCTTCCCGAAGATACTTAACGCTATTAATTAACATATAACATGAACAAACAGCTATTTTGTGACTTAAACCAAGTAATATAACACGGTAGTAAGATATAATGATCACTAGAGCATACTTGAATTACTTTTCTTCACATATCATGAACATCACATTCTCAAACCACATCACAATTAACACTAACTTCCGGTTTGTCGCTGACGCGTGTTCTGAATTGAATCTCCGTCAAGCCAATTATTTATCGTCTATTTTCTATCTTAAATTCCGATTTTATACACAATAATTTTTGTTTCTATAACGTGTGAATATATCCCCGATCGCATTCTGCAACGAGAATAATCAGAGCGGCTTGTTATCGCAAGTTTTATTTTGATTTCCCGAGTCCGCTATTAGCTTATAGCCCGTTAGCAAAGCCAGCGCGGGTGCCGCTAACACAGCTAATACCCCTTTTCACACACGCATACACACATTTAACATTGTTTCACTGTTACTTGCTTTAATGGCGGATTTGTGTCTACCTTTGTGTGCAGGTGAGGACACGTTCGAGCTGCATTCGGTGCAGATGGAGCTGGAGGCCGTGGAGAGACGGATCCACGAGCTGCTTGGGAAACAGGCCCAGCTGAGGAAACGGAAAGCAACGCTGGAAACATCTCGGGCTGACGCTCATAAGTCCGGGGTAAGTATGCAGTGCGCTGCTAACACTCCCACCACCTCTACTCCGTGTGTTTCTCTGCACAGGCCCCGTGCACCCGGGACGCGATCGTCACAGATGGCCTTCACTCCGGCGCCGGGAAACCACGGACCCTGGGTGCAGCAGCGGAAGACGCGATCCAGGCCCCGGGCGACGACTTCTCCCCCTCCGGTCTTCGACATCTCATCACGGAACCGCTTCGCCCCTCTCTGCGAGACTGATCGTGACGCTGTGGTCATCGGAGACTCAATCGTCCGGCATGTCCGTGCTACATTAGCTAAAGGTAAAGTGCACACTCATTGTCTCCCTGGTGCTCGTGTTCTTGATGTTTCTGTGCAGATACCCGCGATCCTGAAGGATGACGAGAGCGTTGCAGCTGTTGTGATTCACGCGGGGGCTAACGACACCAAGCTGCGGCAGACGGAGACACTGAAGAGGGACTTCAGGAGCCTGGTCGAGACGGTACGCAGCACATCGCCCGCGGCAGCGATCATCGTGTCAGGACCTCTTCCCACGTATCGACGAGGACACGAAAAGTTCAGTAGACTGTTTGCTTTAAATGAATGGTTGTTTTCATGGTGTACAGAGCAGAAAATTCTCTTTGTTAATAATTGGAATCTTTTCTGGGAGCGTCCTAGACTATTTCGTGCTGATGGCCTGCACCCCAGCAGAGTCGGTGCGGAACTCCTGTCGGACAACATCACCAGAACGCTACGCTCTATCTGACTAGTAAGCCAATTCTCCAATAACAGCTATGATGACTTTTGTTCTACCCACTTAAATGATAAAGGTACTTGCAGTGTCCAATCTATACAGACTGTCTGTTCCCCAAATAGTGAGTTCAAAATATAAATTTAATGCAGGATCTAGAACAAATCTGATCGTGATTAAACCAGAAAAATGCAAAATAAATGAACAAAAACAATTTTTAAAACTTGGTCTCCTAAATATCCGATCACTCACACCGAAAGCAGTTATCGTAAATGAAATAATCACAGATAATAGTTTTGATGTACTCTGTCTGACTGAAACCTGGCTTAAAACAAATGATTATTTTGGTCTAAATGAATCTACTCCACCAAGCTACTGTTATAAGCACGAGCCTCGTCAGACTGGTCGTGGCGGCGGTGTCGCAACAATATATAGTGATATTCTCAATGTTACTCAGAAAACAGGATACAGGTTTGACTCATTCGAAATACTTATGCTCAATGTTAAACTGTCAGATAAGCAAAATAAATCTGTCCTATCCCTTGCTCTGGCTACTGTGTACAGACCGCCAGGGCCATATACAGATTTTCTAAAAGAATTTGCATTTTTCCTCTCAGACCTATTGGTTAATGTTGATAAAGCACTAATTGTTGGAGATTTTAACATTCACGTTGATAATACAAATGATGCGTTAGGACTTGCGTTTACTGACCTAATAAACTCTTTTGGTGTCAAGCAAAATGTCACCGGGCACATCGTTTAATCATACGCTAGATTTAATAATATCGCATGGAATTGATCTAACTGATATAGATATCATACCTCAAAGTGATGATGTTACTGACCATTTCCTTGTATTGTGCATGCTGCATATTACTGATATTAACTATATGGCTCCGCGTTATCGTCCAGGCAGAATTATTATTCCAGCCACTAAAGACAGATTCACAAATAACCTGCCTGATTTATCTCAACTGCTCTGTGTACCCATAAATACAGATGAACTAGACACAATTACTAGCAACATGGTAACTATCTTCTCTAATACGTTAGAAACTGTTGCCCCCATCAAATTAAAAAAGGTTAGAGAAAAACGTACTGCCCCATGGTACAGCAGTTATACCCATTCTCTCAAGAAAGAAACTCGTATTCTTGAGCGCAAATGGAGAAAAACTAACTTGGAAGTCTTTAGAATTGCGTGGAAAAACAGTATGTCCAGCTATAGACAGGCTCTAAAAACTGCAAGAACCGAGTATATCCGCAAACTCATAGATAATCACCAAAACAATCCAAGGTTTTTATTTAGCACAGTGGCTAGATTAACAAATAAACAGATGTCACTCGATCTAAATATTCCCTCACAGTTTAATAGTAATGACTTTATGAATTTCTTTACTGATAAAATAGATAATATCAGAAATACAATAACAAATGTAGATCCTACAGCGTCTAGTACTTCAGCTTCATTCATCGCACCCAAAGAAATACTGCAGTGCTTTACAACTATAGGACAGGATGAGCTAAATAAACTTATAACTGCATCTAAACCAACAACATGTTTATTAGATCCTGTACCCACTAAACTATTGAAAGAGTTTACCTGTAGCAGAAGAACCGCTTCTCAATATTATTAACTCCTCGTTATCTTTAGGTCACGTCCCAAAACCATTTAAGCTGGCAGTTATTAAGCCTCTTATTAAGAAACCAAAATTAGATCCTTGTGAACTGGCAAATTACAGACCCATTTCAAATCTTCCGTTTATGTCAAAAATATTAGAAAAAGTAGTGTCTGCTCAACTGCGCTCCTTTTTGCTAAAAAATGATATCTATGAAGAATTTCAGTCAGGTTTCAGGCCCCGTCATAGCACAGAAACTGCACTTGTTAAAATTACAAATGACTTGCTTCTTGCGTCAGACCAAGGCTGCATCTCGTTGCTAGTTTTACTTGATCTTAGTGCTGCGTTCAACACTATAGATCATGACATACTGATAGATCGATTACAAAACTATACAGGTATTCAAGGGCAGGCTCTAAGATGGTTTGGATCCTACCTGTCCGATCGCTACCACTTTGTTTATTTAAATGGGGAGTCATCTCAATTATCACCAGTAAAGTATGGAGTACCACAAGGATCTGTCCTAGGTCCTCTGCTATTTTCATTATATATGTTGCCCCTTGGTAATATTATTAGAAAATACGGGATTAGTTTCCATTGTTATGCTGATGACACTCAACTATATATCTCAACAAAACCAGATGAAACTTCTAAACTATCTAAGCTAACAGAGTGTGTTAAAATATAAAAGATTGGATGACCAGTAATTTTCTCCTATTAAATTCAGATAAGACCGAGATATTACTTATTGGACCTAAAAACAGTACACAGAATCTCTTGGATTACAATTTGCAACTAGACGGATGTAATGTTACTTCCTCTACAGTTACAAATCTGGGTGTTATATTAGACAGCAACCTATCTTTTGAAAATCATATTTCCCTTGTTACAAAAACAGCATTCTTCCATCTTAGAAACATTTCCAAGCTACGGAACATGTTAAGTGTTTTTGATGCAGAAAAGTTAGTTCATGCATTCATGACCTCTAGACTGGACTATTGTAATGCACTGCTAGGTGGTTGTCCTGCATCTTCAATAAACAAGCTACAGATAGTACAAAATGCTGCGGCTAGAGTCCTTACCAGGTCAAGAAAATATGATCATATTACTCCAATTTTACAGTCGCTGCACTGGCTACCTATTAAGTTTCGTATCAGTTACAAAATATTATTACTTGCCTATAAGGCCCTAAATGATTTAGCTCCTGCGTACCTAACTAATCTTCTATCACGCTACAATCCAACCCGCTCCCTAAGGTCGCAAAACTCTGGACTCTTGGTAGTACCTAGGATAGCAAAGTCCACTAAAGGAGGTAGAACTTTTTCATATCTGGCTCCAAAACTCTGGAATAGCCTTCCTGATAACATTCGGGGTTCAGACACACTCTCTCTGTTTAAATCTAGATTAAAGACGCATCTCTTTAGCCAAGCATTCATATAATGCATCTCATAATCTTGTACTGCCAGTCTATCTGAACAAATGCACATTATTATGCTTTAGCTTGGGTTATACTGATAATTTCATCCAGGGTTATTCCTGGATGGAACAACTGCTACGCTAATTGTCTTACTGTTTCTATGTTTCTGCCACGGGATTAACATCCCATGGTAGCTAGGAATTACACAAGCTTCAGTCTGGATCCAACCCTTAAACGATCTGAGATGACCGAACACCTGAGAAGAGACGATGACAACCCCTCCGAGGACCTCAGAGGAAGCCAACCATCAGCGATTATACTGACTTAACCAAAGTCTGCCATAAATGGAGGATCAGCACCTGGACAGCCCTGACCGTCAGTGGAGTCTAGGACACATAGATGAGCCCCAGAGACAGATCTCCAGTGAGAACCTCGTCACCTAGACATCCATCGGGGAAAGACCCCTGGAACCAGTGGACCACTTACACTCTGACTTTGCTGCAGTTGGAACAAACTACTGATTCGTCTGGCTGGAGGGGAACTGGCCCCCCGACTGAGCCTGGTTTCTCCCAAGGTTTATTCTCCATTCTGTCACCGATGGAGTTTTGGTTCCTTGCCGCTGTCGCCTCTGGCTTGCTTAGTTGGGGACACTTCACTTGCAGCACAATCATCGACTTGATTGCACAGATATTATTTCAACTGAACTAAGCTGGACAATGCCATTACTAAATTCAATAATGAAATGCATTCAGCTGATAATTGAGTGTTAAATCCTGTCATTTTACATTATTGACACAATTTGCCTATTTTGATATTGTGCAGTGCTTTGTTACAATTTGTATTGTTAAAAGTGCTATATAAATAAAGGTGACTTGACTTGACCTTCGTCATACATTGTAATCGTGTAAATACAATACAACAGATATAGGTCTCTCTTTTAGTCTGTAAAACAGGAATAATGTCAGAAGAACGAGAGAGTCGCGTCTGCTCTTTCACAGCTCCTCTGCTGATCTGAGGACACATGCGCAGTTCGTCGTTCTCTCCGCGACTCTCCAAGCAGACGGTCAAAATAAGAGTCCCTTTTTTTCTCTCCATGTAGATCAATATACAGTTGCTAATTTGCACATAAACACTGCATTAGAAAATAATGCGATCAATAAACTTAAAACAATATAAATAATTCAAGGAAAATAAAGCAAATATAACACAATTGTGTACATACTTTGTGTGTATCACACATTCATTTGAGATTTTGGTCCATATTGTCATGATAGCATCATGCAGTTGCTGCAGATTTGTCGGTTGGACATCCATGATGTGAATCTCCCGTTCCACCTCATCCCAAAGGTGCTGCATTGGATTGAGATCAGGTGACTGTGGAGGCCATTTGAGTAAAGTGAACTCATTGTCATGTTCAAGAAACCAGTCTGAGATGATTTGAGCTTTGTGACATGGTGCATTATCCTGCTGGAAGTAGCATCAGAAGATGGGTACGCTGTAGTCATAAAGGGATGGACATGGACAGCAACAATACTCAGGTAGGCTGTGGTGTTTAAATGGTGCTAAATTGGTACTAATGGGCACAAAGTGTGCCAATAAAATATCCCCCACACCATTAAACCACCACCACCAGCCTGAACCGTTGAGACAAGGCAGGATGGATCCATGCTTTCATGTTCTTTATGCCAAATTCTGACCCTACCATCTGAATGTCGCAGCAGAAATCGCGACTCATCAGACCAGGCAACATTTTTCCAATCTTCTATTGTCCGGTTTTGGTGAACCTGTGTGAATTGTAGCCTCCGTCTCCTGTTCTTAGCTGACAGGAGCGGCACCCGGTGTGGTCTTCTGCTGCTGTAGTCCATCTGCTTCAGGGTTCGACGTGTTGTGTGTTCAGAGATGGTATTATTTAGACCTTGGTTGTAATGAGTGGTTATTTGAGTTACTGTTGCCTTTTGAGGGATTTACATTTTTCTAACTCATAGTAGTTATATTATACTATGAATATAATCAATATGTGATGATTTTTATGGGATTGTTTATTAAAGGTTAATTACAGTGCTTGCTGGGAGTATAATGCTATGAGCTGTAACTGATGTGAACTGAACTGAAACCACAGAGGGGTAGTTTGAAGAAGCTACAAGCACATAGAAAACAGAGAAGTACACACTGTAAGAACATTCTGTACCAAGGTGAAGTGGGAAAAATACCCCCACACACATACATAACAGTTGAGTGTTTGGTATCAGTTGATAAGGGAGTAGAAACTGAAGGGGGGAGAGAGTCACATGTTGTTTTGCAGGACCCAGAGGGAACAAAGGGAGAAGAATGTTGGGGGAGCGTTGGACGGTTCTGGCGGCCACCGAGAAGATGACGCACGGCGACACATATTATAAATAATCTGTTATGCTGTACTTCTGGGTTGCTTCTTTGTAAGACTCTTGTCTGAGAAACAACCCAGCTGAATTTTTGATGACTTCTGATTAATAAACTTCATTACCTTTTTGACATGAGCAAGCCTTCCTTCGATTTTTGATCACGCAGGACGATTTGAAGTCCAACACTTTCTATCATCTCTAACCAGTCTACCCATTCTCCTCTGACCTCTGAAATCAACAAGGCATTTTCGTCCACACATCTGCCACAAATGCCTAAATGTTTTGAGTTGCTGCCATGTGATTGGCTGATTAGCAATTTGTGTTACTAAGCAATCCTAATAAAGTGGCCGGTGAGTGTATATGGCCCTTTCAAAGTACTTAACATATTGAGTATCAAAACAATCAACGTGCTGTAAAGGTGAGTATGATATGGTGTGATGAAGTTAATGAATCACAGCAGTGGCTGTTTATTTCCATGTCTGCAAGAGGTAAGTGTTAAGTGAAATGTTTTTCACAGAGAGTAAAAATGAGAATGGGAAATTATTTTTAATTTACAAACATTGGATTTACAAACATTGGATCCCCCCCAAAAATACCTTCCTAAAAGTTCATTAAAATAACCTCAAGAATCATTTGAAACAGTATTTTATGACTCTTTTAAAGGCATCATGACATGAGAAATCAAATTTGCCTTGATATTTTGGCATATAAGAGGTATTTGTAACATTAAAACATTCTGCAAGTTTCTATGCATGACTCTTAATGCATGGTTTTTCCATCTGGAGCATCAGTGAGTGTTTGAAACCTCTGTAATAGTTGCATATGAGTCCTTCAGTTGTCCTCAGTGTGAAAAAAATGGATATCAAAATCATACAGTCATTGTTGGAAAGGGTTCAAATACACAAAAAAATGCTGGAAAACCAAATACTTTGTGGGAGCGGAAGGATTTTTTCAGAAGAACAGCAGGAAGTTAAACTGTTCAGGACCAACAATGGACTTATGAACAACTATCAAAAAAAAAAAAAGAACCAGCTGTGGTTCATTCAGGGGACAACACAGTATTAAGAATTAAGCGTACATGTAAACTTTTGAACAAGGTCATTTTTATAATTTCTACTATTTTCTCTTGTGGACTACATGTAAACATCTTTTATGTGAAATATCTTATTCAGGTCAGTACTAAATACACAATAGCATGCATTTTTTTTTGTAAAGATATGTTTATTGGGAATATACATACAATTATTTGGTATGCAAAAGTACTAAGAATATCAGAATATTCCTTTTTTTAACAGTTAGCAAAAAAGGTAAAGAAAAAACAAAAAATAAAATGAACACCCCCCACCCACACCCACCCACCCACACATGGCATAATTGTCTCAAATGTTTGTCAAAACTTTTGTCATAATGTTAAATAAAGGTAGAATTACAATAATTAACAATAATAATAAATAAAAACTATAATGTCCAGAGATGAAGCAAGAAAATAAGAGAAAGGAAAAATACACATAATTAATTTACAAACTGGTCAATCATTAAAGCCTAACAAAGGTAGTGCATCAAGAAAACGGGCCCAAATATAGTCAAAGTCTGTGGGTTTTTTCCTGACAGAATATAGTATTTTCTCAGGGGTACTATAAGATACAAGCTCATTAATCCAGTGTTTTCGCTCTGGGGGGTTCTCTGATTTCCAGTTTTTAAGTATGCATTTTTTAGCTGCAGTGCTTGCAAGCAAAATAAAATAGCCTTCATGATAGGTCATGCGAAGTGAACTGATATCACCAAGTATCCAAATTTTAGGATCAGGATCAATATGATTCTTTGATATTTCAGAAATTGTTGCAATAACATACTTCCAGAATGTCTCTAAGGCTGGACAACTCCAGAGCATATGAAGAAGAGTCCCAGTAGAAATTTTACATCTTTGACACATGGCAGAGATCCCACCATTAAATTTGTTTAGTCTATAGGGGGTGTAATATGTTCCATGTAAGATGTTAAATTGAATTTGTCTGTGTTTGGTGGATACCAATACAGTTTGTGACTTTTCTAGAAGAGTACACCAATCACTGTCATTATAAGAACACTCCAGATCCGATTCCCATTTTTGTTTAGTTGAAAATCTTTGGTATGCTGGAAGATCGTTAATAAGAATTCTGTATATAGAAGATGTTAAGCTTTTTGTAGAGGTATGTCTGATATCGAGCAGTCTGTCTTCTAATAGGGACTTTTCCGGTATATTAGGGAATGACTCAAATGTTTGACTTTTAATCCAGTGTCTTATTTGTAAGTACTTAAAAAGGTTATGCTTAGGCAAGTCAAATAATTCAGATAACTGAATGAAGCTAGCAAATATGCCGTTTACATAAAGATCGCCAATTGTTTTAATTCCTTTCTTAATCCAGCTTTGTATAGTTTTGTCAACAATGGGACTTGGGATATTAGGATTTCCATCAAGAGGAGTGTTCACAAGTAACGATGTGTTTAAACCCAAGAGTCTATGTGATTCCTGCCATGCATCAAAGTTATCCAGGAGAACAGGGTTTTCGTAATCACAGAAAGCTTCTTCCTTGTGCCGAGAAAAGGAATAACTGTTACTGGGGTAGCTTTCATTTCATGCTGCTCTATTGAGACCCATCTCACATCACTGTTCCTTGGATGCAGCCAAATCCACAGTGGGCGGAACTGTGATGCTAGATAATAAATTCTAAAATTTGGGAGATTTAGCCCTCCTTTAACATATGGGGCCTGAAGTGTGGTTAAATTCACTCTTGGGGTTTTCTTATTCCATAAAAATGTGGATATAGCTTTGTTAAGATCCTTAAAAAAATATTTAGGAATTTTAAAAGGGATACTATGAAATAAGTAAATGAATTTGGGGAGTATATTCATTTTTATTGTATTGATTCTACCAATTAATGATAGAGGCAAATCCATCCATCGCTGAAGATCAGTTTTAGTTTGGTTCAGCAACTTTACGTAATTATCATGATATACTTTATTAAAGGAGCCACTAATATTAATACCCAAATACTTAAAACCACTGGGACACCATTTTAGAGATCCAGAGAGAATTCCAATATCATTGTCTGGTATATTAATTGGAAAGGCCTCACTTTTTGAGTAATTTAACTTATAACCAGATACAGCACTATACTCCTTCAGACACTGAAATAATGGGGGAAAATAATTAATTGGATTAGTTAAGAATAATAAGAGATCGTCTGCATATAGACATAATTTATGCTCCTCTATACCAAACAATATGCCAGTAATGGATGGATCAGAGCGAATTGCTATAGCTAAAGGTTCCATAGCAATTGCAAATAAACCAGGTGAGCTTGGGCATCCCTGCCTGCAACCTCTGGAAAGTGAGAAGGCATCCGACAAAACTCCATTAGTCACAATTTGAGCCTTAGGGTCATTAAAGAGCGTTTTGATATACTGAATAAACGTATCCCCGAAATTCATAGCTCTCAATGTGCATGTGAGGAAATTTGGCTCTATTCTGTCGAACGCCTTCTCAGCATCCATCGATACAATCATCATGGGATGTTCTCGTTTCTGAGCAGCATCAATTACATGAAACAATCTTCGAACATTGTCTGCTCCCTGTCTGTTTTTGATAAAACCGGTTTGGTCTGAATGGATAATTTTGGGGATGACATTTTCTAGTTGCAAAGCAATTAATTTGGATAAGACCTTATAGTCAGAATTCAATAAACTGAGAGGCCTATAGGAGCCACATTCTTGTTGATCTTTTCCTGGTTTAAGTAGCAGTGTTATTGTCGCGACCTCCAGAGAATACGGTAATACTTGATTGTCTAGTGCTTCTCTGATCATGTTAGTTAAAGGGGACAGCAACTTTTTAGCGAATACTTTAAAGTATTCGATTGGAAATCCGTCCAGACCGGGTGCTTTATTATTCTGTAAAGAATTGATAGCACCAAGTACCTCCTCCTCAGATATTCCAGCATCAAGAAGATCTTTATCTACTGTATTAATTTTAGGGATAGGTAGTCCATCCAAAAAGTTTTCTATTTCAGTATTAATATTTTCATTATCAAAATCGCTTTTATACAGTGCTTGATAATATTTTTTAAATTCCAAATTTATGTCTTTTGGATCTTCTAAACATATACAATCCTCTGTTTTAATAGAATTGATATATTTTTCAGAATCTTCTTTTTTAATTTGCCATGCAAGTAGTTTGCTTGTTTTATTGTCAAATTCATAATAGTGATAATTTGTCCTAGCCAAAGCCGCTTCAACCTTACTAGTGCATAGGTTATTATATAATAGTCGTTTTTTTAGTTAGAGCATTATAAGACTCGGGTTTTTTTGTCAAGGAATGATCCTGCTCCAATATTCTGATGTCTTTTTCTAATTTGGATAATGCTTCTCTCCTTACCTTATTTTTATGCGCTACATATGACGATATGACCTCTCATATAAGCCTTAAGGGCTTCCAAAATATTAGAATGAGAAGAGGAATTCAAGTTAGTTTCTAAGTATACATCAATGTAATTATTCATAAAAGTAATAAATTCTGGGTCTTTCAACAGATAGCCCCTGAATCTCCATCTATAAGAAGCAGGTTCAGGTGGGCCCACCTCTAGTTCCATCTTTATGGGATTATGATCGGAAAGAGTAGCGGCTAAATAGGAGCAAGCTTTGACTTTTGACAAATTAATCTGTGGTGTCAGAAACATATCAATTCTCGAATAGGTATTATGAACACTAGAGTAAAATGAGTAATCTTTTTTATTTGGATGTAGTGATCGCCATGTATCACTTAAGCCTAGTTCTTTCATTCCTTGGTTAAGGGCTACTGCTGATTTAGATAATAAAAGAGATTTAGGTGAAGAACGGTCCATTGATGGATTTAGAACCAAATTAAAATCACCTCCTAAAATACACTGACCTTCAATTATGGCAAGCTTCATAGTTAAATTATTAAAAAATGTGGGATCGTCTATGTTAGGTCCGTACAAAGACACAAGTGTAAATTTATTCACATTTATAACACAATCTATAAGAACTAATCTACCACACTTATCTGTTTCAATGGAGTTTAGCTTGAATCTCAGATTCTTGTTAATAAGCAATGCTACTCCTCTTGCCTTAGATGAAAATGAGGAATAAAAAACATGGCCCACCCAGTCCCTTCGTAACTTCATATGTTCAAGATCAGTGAGATGGGTCTCTTGAATAAATGCAATATCGGCAGATTGTCTCTTTAAGTATGTTATGACTTTCTTTCTCTTAATTGGGGAGTTAATTCCTCTAACATTTAGTGAAATACAGTTCAATAGACCTGCCATATTGCTACGGCATAAGGGGAATTGCATGCATTTTGTATGATCCCTCTTACTTGGTAAAATAATCAACATTCTGCAAGGTATATGTAAACTTGACTTCAACTGTGTGTGTATATATATATATATATATATATATATATATATATATATATATATATATATATATATATATATACACACACACACACACACACACACACACAGAGTATCTCACATAAGTGAGTACACCCTCACATTTTTGTAAATATTTTCTTGTTTAACTTTTCTCCATCACGGATGTGCTGTGGTGTTATCCCTTCAATTTGTATGTGTTTTCTGCATTCTAACCAGTGGTGGACAAAGTACACAGATCAAGTACTTGAGTAAAAGTACAGATACGTATAATAAAATATTACTCCAGTAAAAGTAAAAGTACTGCTTTTTCAATTTTACTCGAGTGAAAGTACAAAAGTACTCAATTTTTTATGTACTTAAGTAAAAAAGTACTGATAGATTTATTTTGCAATTTTATATAGACTACTTTATTTAATTTTATATTAGCACATATTTGTATAATCCTGCTGCCCAAAATACCTGGGTTTTTCCCAAAATAACCACTATATAGAGTCAAGATATATATTTTGTTGATATGGACTACGTTGATGAGAGTGATGTAGTAATGTTCACTGTGAAACTTACACTGCCGTGTACCTGAGAGAAAACAGATTTCACCATCTAATTTTCACCAGTAAGAAAAAAGTGTTTTAGAACTTGTTGTTTTGCAGAACGTCAGTAATATATGACATGAGAATTAGGCCTGAAATTAGGAAGAACATTTTAAGGAAAATCTAATTATATTTTCATAATGATTTTCTTTTCTTCTCAAACCTTGTCTGCGGTGTAAAAACACCCCTGGCCAAATGCCCCCAGAGGGCATCACTTCCCATTCTGTAGTTACTGATAATTACTGTAGTTACTATGTTCTGAACATCACATCCTTTCTTTTTCCCTCAGATGGAATCTATCTAGGTGGCTGAATAAAGATATTTGGACTTTATATCTAAAAATTCTCATCTTAGCACCAGCAAGCTTGTTAGCTAGACAGTTAGCATCAGCTAACAATATTTACTTATTTTCAGTATGGTTATGAATAAACATTCATATCTGTCTACTCGGCTAGTTGATCTAAACAATATACAAATGTATACTGTTGATAAACAATATAAAAACAGACGTCACATAGGTCTAAATGCGTAGCATTTTAATAAAACTGCTGATGTTACAGCAGCGGGGAATATGAACGTGCATGAGTTATTTTATTTAATCGGTGTTATTTTAATGTTTTATTTTTTGACCTAAAACATAACGTTAGAGACACTGATGTTGATCTGTCTGCATTCAAGCATTTCAGTGGGCTTAAATAGATCACCCTTTACAGCAGATTTAGTTCACAAACAACTGACAGGTTTGACCTAAATATTATTTTCAGTTACAATAATTAATCCTAAAATTCGACATTAGTAACTTACTTTTCACAGCATCAGTAGCGCGCGCTCACGAGATCTCCCGGTTCTTTACTTGTGAGTTCAGTTCACTGAAGAAGACTCGCTCTAAACGGATCATTTGAATCAGTGAGTTTTCGACTCGAGAACAGCTGCAATCGGATCATTGCAATTCGTGAATGAATCGTTTGTTGCGATTTGCGAACCGATTGAACAGGTTCATTGAAAAGAATCAGTTTGTTCATGAATCAGACACCGCTTCTGCGTCTCGGAGCACGTGATGTATTATAAGGAGTAACGATATGTTTTATGAAATGTAGTGAAGTAAAAAGTACGATCTTATGCTTTGGAATGTAGTGAAGTAAAAGTAAAAGTTACTCAAAATAAAACTACTCCAGTAAAGTACAGATACTTGAAAAATGTACTTAAGTACAGTAACGAAGTAGTTTTACTTCGTTACTGACCACCACTGATTCTAACTGTAATTTTTGACAAATGATGTAACAGAAATCAGTATTTTATAGTCTCCCATTGATGTCTATGGGTGATTTTTAGGGGGTGGGAGGGGTTCTGTGTGTGCGATCAAGAGCGTTCTACATTGTGGATAAGTGGAAGGGTTGCCACTTAATTTTTGTTTATTTTTTTCTGTTCTGCATTGTGGTGGATTTAGTTATTTTATGTGGCAAATTATAAAGAAAAAAGTATAAATTGTATCATTTCGCCATTCATTTCAATGTGGGGTCGCCAGATTGTGAAAACATCTTGAGTGTGACTTTTTTTTTTCACACTAACATACAACCATATATCAATCCAATTATTCATTTTTTGTTTGTTTTAGAGCTAGAAAGTGTTGAGAACCGTCCAAAGTCTCATGCCATTTTGATAAAGGGAACTTTTTATTTTCAGCAAATGTCATTTGGGGTCAAAAAGACCCCGGACAGCTTTGAAGGGTTAAGTGAATCTGCATGTAGTAATTAAGGGATACATTATATCATAGACTCTTCCCACACTGACCAAATATAAATATTTATCTCCCTTGTTAATTCTTATGTGGGCTTTAACACGTCCATGTGAATCAATGTGGAAGAGGTGTTAGTGAGTCCAGCAGGGGGTGCTAACCCTGTGGTCTGTGTAGGTCCTAACGCCCCAGTGAAGTGACGGGGACACTATTCTGTTAAAATGCACCATCTTTCGGATGAGACGTTAAAACGAGGTCCTGACTCTCTGTGGTCATTAAAAATCCCATGGCACTTCTCGTAAAGATTAGGGGTTTAACCCCGGTGTCCTGGCCAAATTCCCACCACTGGCCCTTGTCAATCATGGCCTCCTAATAATCCCCATACACTTGATTGGCTCTATGACTCTCTCTCTTCTCCACCTGTAGCTGGTGTGTGGTGAGCGCATACACATGATTGACTCTATGACTCTCTCTCCTCTCCACCTGTAGCTGGTGTGTGGTGAGCGCATACATTTGATAGTTTCTATGTCTCTCTCTCCTCTCCACCTGTAGCTGGTGTGTGGTGAGCGCATACACTTGATTGGCTCTATGACTCTCTCTCGTCTCCACCTGTAGCTGGTGTGTGGTGAGAGCATACAATTGATTGGCTCTATGTCTCTCTCTCCTCTCCACCTGTAGCTGGTGTGTGGTGAGCGCATACACTTGATTGGCTCTATGACTCTCTCTCTTCTCCACCTGTAGCTGGTGTGTGGTGTGCGCATACACTTGATTGGCTCTATGACTCTCTCTCGTCTCCACCTGTAGCTGGTGTGTGGTGAGAGCGTACAATTGATCGGCTCTATGACTCTCTCTCCTCTCCACCTGTAGCTGGTGTGTGGTGAGAGCATACACTTGATTGTCTCTATGACTCTCTCTCCTCTCCACCTGTAGCTGGTGTGTGGTGAGCGCATACACTTGATTGGCTCTGACTCTCTCTCGTCTCCACCTGTAGCTGGTGTGTGGTGAGAGCATACAATTGATTGGCTCTATGTCTCTCTCTCCTCTCCACCTGTAGCTGGTGTGTGGTGAGCGCACTGGCGCCGTTGTCCTGTGGCAGCCGTCGCATCATACAAGTTGATGCTGCAAACTGTTGGTGGTTGAGGAGAGACCCCACCCCCACATTATTGTAAAGTGCATTGGGTGTACAGCAATACACAATAAAAGCGCTATATAAATGCATCATTCATTCATTCATCTAAACTCCTCTTCTCCAGTGTGAATTTTCATGTGCTTGTTAAGGATTCCTTTTCGGCTGAAACTTTTTCCACACTGGTGGCAGGTGAAAGGCTTCTCTCCAGTGTGACCTCTCATGTGGACTTCAAGGTGTCCTTTTTGAGTGAAACTCTTATCACACTGAGTGCACGTGTAAGGCTTCTCTCCAGTGTGAACTCTCACATGGGCTTTAAAGTTTCCATGTCGATCGAAACTCTTTCCACACTGAGTGCATTTGTAAGGCTTCTCTCCAGTGTGAACTCTCATGTGGACTTTAAGGTTCCAATGTTGATCAAAACACTTTTTACACTGAGGGCATGTGTAAGGCTTTTCTCCGGTGTGAATTCTCGTGTGGACCTTAAGGTTTCCATGTTGTTCGAAACTCTCTCCACACTGATGGCATGTGTAAGGCTTCTCTCCAGTGTGAATTCTCATGTGCCTGGTAAGGCTTCCTTTTACAGTGAAACGTATTCCACACTGTTGGCAGGTGAAAGGGTTCTCACCAGTGTGAACTATCATGTGATAGTTAAGGTTTCCTTTTTGGCTGAAACTTTTTCCACATTGTTGACAGGTGAAAGGGCTCTCTCCAGTGTGAACTCTCATGTGGACTTTAAGGTTCCCATGTTGATCAAAACTCTTTTCACACTGAGGGCATATGTAAGGCTTCTCTCCAATGTGAATTCTCATATGCCTGTTAAGGCTTCCTTTTTGAGTGAATATGTTTCCACACTGATGGCAGGTAAAATGGCTCTCTCCAGTGTGAAATCTCATGTGGACTTTAAGGTTCTCATCTTGTTTTCTACATTGAGGGTATGTGTAAGACTTCCCTCCAGTGTGAAGTTTTAGGTGGACCTGAAGGTTTTCATGTTGATTGAAACTATCCCCACACTGAAAGCATTCAAAATAAATTCTTGTTCCTGTCTTTTGAGCTATCTTTTCAGAGAAAGAATCTCCAGTCTGTGAGCAACTAAAAGATTCATCTCCAGTTATGAAATCATGATGTTTCTCATATTGATATTTCTCTTTCATATCAGTCAGCATGTCACTCTCCTCTTTCAGTGTCATCACTTCTAAAGAGAAACAAAGAAACAAAAAAGTTAGCCCCAGTTTAATGGAACTAAGAAAAAGGCATCAAAACGAACAACATACAGCTAGAACCTGTATTAACCAAGACATTGGTTTTCAACCCTGTTCCTGGAGTTACATCAGCATTGCACATTTTGCACGTCTCCTTAATCAAACACACCCGATTGAGGTCATCGGCTCTTTAGCAGAGACTCAAAGAACTGAAATGTAAGGCAACAACATGATAATTATTTGTTAATGAGTTTATTAAATAAATATGTAGATTTACATTTATGCATTTAGCAGATGCTTTTATCCAAAGCAACTTACACACATTCAGGCTATACATTTTAATCAGAATCCGTGTTCCCTGGGAATTGAACCCACAATCTTTTGCGCTACTAATGCAATGCTCTACCACTGAGCCACAGGAACACAATATATATAATATTATATAACAAGTCAACATGTATTAATGTTGTTGATAAGAGCTATCTGATACCAAAATAACTTCTGAAGGTTGCCATGCTGTCGTTATTTATTTTATTTTATTGTTTATCTTGTGCCTCTCTTATAATGTTGGCCCATTGAAGGTTAAATAGATCCATGTTCAGTGAAAAACGATTTGATTTCAAAACGAATATATTTTATTGAATAAAATTCAAATAAGTGAGCAAGTTTTTCGTTTTGTTTCTCGTTTGGCTCTCAACGGAGGCAGTCGCTTTTTTTCACTCTCCCGTCCTCCCCCTTTTTTCCTCCCTGCTTGCTTCTTCTGTCTCGTCTCATATCTATTGAAGAGACTCTCTCTGCACGGCTCTCCAAACTGGAAAATTATGGATTTGATCAACTGGTCTCTCAGCGCAATTGATACCATCTTCTCAAGGAGAAGTCTGGGTTCTGGGGAACCCGTTTGTCCCGACGGGACGTTGGCACCATGATAACAGGTATTCTGCTGATTGGATTAGGCTTTGCCCTGGGTTATCGGAAAATTCGGAAGACGGGAACAGCTGTCCAAAGTCTCATGTAACCTATATACCGGCAGGAATTCACCAGAAGGGGGGCAGCTAAAGAATCAGCAGCCCTCTAAAAGCCCCTCCTCCGCCTCAGCGCAAAAGCGCGCGTTTTCTTCCTGTTGTGGAACAAAAGGAATGTGCGGGAACGCTTCTCAAAGACATTCGTTCATTTCATGACTTGCAAAGCATCCACAAAGAAGATATATGGATATTAATGTGTACTCTTTCTCTCATATGCTTGTGGAATATGAATATTAATTTAAGAAAACGTGGGCTGATTTCTAATCGTGCTTTAACCTGGAATGTGTAGGCTGCAGTGTTTAGACTTTTATGAATGGTTGCAAAACTTCATGAATCAGTACTATAACGAATGTGGTGATATTATAAATGTGTAAACTTGATAAAAGTTTTAATACAGGGATCAAAAGTTATTCTTTTCTCCATTGAAAATGCCTTGCAAGAAAACCATGGACATGGGTGGAGCTCCGCCCCATAGGGACAATCTGATTCGATCAGCCGCCGGTGGGCGGCGTCCAAACCGGACAGTTGAAAAGACGAGGCGCGTCCGCGTCTTCTCTCTCTTCTCTTCTTCTGGCGCTCTGACTCTCTTGAACATGGCTTGAACATCTCTGAAGCTACGCTTCCCGTTTTCGCGGCTACGCCCTACAAACGCGCGCAAGGCTGACCTGGAAGCCGGCCCGCTGGACTCTCACGACGAAACCAACCATCGGAGGGGGTCTAAGACCGTGCCAAAGCCGTAACGGAGCCACGAAGTCAACGGTTGCGGAGGAGAGCTTTCCCCGGTGACGTCACGCAGCCATCTCAAGTCTCCACACGAGAACGACCGAAGGAGCCCGAGCTGAACACGTGACACCCGAAACAAAGAACTGAACTCACGCGGGAAAACGAAACAACTCCGAGCCTGCTTTAAACCCATCCAAGCAAGTACAAACTGAATTCCTAATCCTGACTAAACCGTTAAAATTCGATCTGAATGCAGTAACAAAGCAAAAGATTTGTTCGTGATCATTTTCCTGGTTAGTTAAGCTATGAAGTAGAAAGAATGGTATTCTTTCATCCACAGTTACCTTCAAAACTTTCGTATGCCTATGTGTGTGTATGTCTATGTCTTATCAGTTAATCCATTTATGTTAGAATAGCAATATCACGAATAAATCGTTTTTCATTTCATAAAGAATTGTCTCTGGAATGTGATTTTAAGTGTTTTTATCCTTATTTGCCCTAAAGATAACGCAGCCTAGCTCTAAACTAGAAATTATTAATCTTGTGTATCGTTACCTGGGGCCACGGGGAATGTAAGCGAGATTTTAATTGAGATTAACAGAATGTACTTTTAGTGATTGCTGGACAAGCACTTAATAAGGTGTAAACTGTAAAGAAATATTAATAGGGCTTAATCGAGCATATTAAATATTTAATAACTAATTCCCGGAGCTGAAACAATAGCTCCATATTAAACTGGTATTTTCATTACATAAATGGTGGAGGACAAAAGCGGGCATTAAAGATTTAGATCTGATAAATCAAACCAGAGACAATATAAATATTTCTCACTTTTATCCGGAAGAATTGAGTAAATATAGAGAAACACGGTTATTTGTGATATTGCATGCTTGTAAAACACAGTGAGGTTGAATGAAAGGGAGTGTAACTGTTAACTCGAGTTCGAGAAGAAATTAAACTGCAGTAAATAATTAATAAAAGTCGCTCTAAAGCGCATGAGAGGCGAACAAGCGTGTCCCTTGTTGCCCCTCTCTTAAGGCCTTCGTGGTAATGCTTTGTTAGTGCGTGTTCCACTGCAAACCCAGCCACCTGACTCCCGCTGTAGAATATTAAAGTAGCTATTTAAGTAATTCTCAGCCAATTTTTGATTTCACGAGTGAAATTCAAACGCACGGCGCTCAAAGGAGGGGCCAGTCGTTTTTGAGAAAGGGAGACATTTTGCAAATCGATTTAATTGTTTGTTTTGTTATATGTGCGGTCTAAACAGACAAATATTCACATAATAGCCCGCTGAGGCTTTGTTGGGTTATAAGTAACCCGTAGATAAATGTATCTCGTCCTAAATGAGTGAGATTATATGTGCTATAGAAAATTCAAGTCTGAAGCGTGAAGCACATTTTCCTTCTGCCTACAGGCACTGCCTCGCCATAGCGACCAGTTTAACCACGTGGAGCTTAGCCACGTGTAAATAGCATTAGCGCTAAGCTAACAAAGAAACTGTAGCATTGTAGCAAAAGCCATGCTGGTAGCATTACGGCTAGCGATTAGCACATAGCATTTAAAGCTTGAATGCAGTGTGTTTGGAAATGTGGTTCACAGCTAACACTAATTCCTCTCTCTCTAGTCTCTCATTTAAAAGACTAACACGTTTTAAGTTGGCTGTGTTAATGTTTCCCAATCATCAGTGTTGACATTTCACAGGTTGGTTTAATATAACAGCTGATTAAAGTCTTCTTACCTTTTGTGGGACCAGCTTAATAACTGGTGGGTTGTTAGAAGATAATTCAGTGTTACTTTGATAACATAGTGAGGTTGATTTAGTCCAATTATAATGGCTTTTATGATTTCATAACACATCAATGGATGAGCGCTATTGTTAGGAATTTTTAATTGTTAATTGAATGTCACAATTGATTACAAATTAATTTTGAATTAATTTCATTTAATAAAATTTTCAATTCCTGCTTCCAACAACAGCATCCATTTACGAACCATAAACGCGCTTATAATTTGACCACTACAATAAAACCTTAAGTTATCTAGAGGGCCAGAAATTTTTAATTTCATTTACAAGTAGGATACCGATTAATTATTATTATTATTATTTTTTTTTGGTGTTAAGGACAATGAGAGGAATGCTTAAGTTTGGAAATTATTTTAATTACTATTATGGGAATCCAAAACTAGTGATTTAGAAGCTGTAAATTAATTTAATAATTAATTATGAATTCGAACATTCTAATTACATTTAATAATTAATTACACTTCCTGTCTACATTTTGCAACAATATTGGTTTGTCAACTCAATTGCAGATTGCATTTGTAAATTCTAATCCTAAGTGAATCCTATTAATTTTAATTATAACATCATAAATTTTAATTAGAAACCAAATTCTAATTTTTAATGCTAATTCAAACTTAAATACAAGTCCGGCTCTATCTGTAGGCCACACTTCATTTCCTTAGGTGATCTGATTAACTCAAGTAAAATTAATAATAATTTTATTAAAATAATTTTATTAAATTAAAATTAGTCCTCCTTACTTAGGCCTGAGAGTAGATAGTGCTCCCCTAGCGTTGTGTTGGAGAAGTGACAGGGACACCATACAGTCAAAGTCATTTCTCACCAATCTGGAGTATGAAAGCGTAACCTTAGCATAGCGACTCAACAGCACCACCTTGTGCCAACGTATTAGTTTTAAATCTTGGGAATAAATCTTAATTTCTCTTTCTTTTCTCCCTGTTACTAACTTCTAATTTGACTTGTTTGCTTAAAGCTGACCAGGGAAGATCAGAGCGAAATGTCACAATTGAACATATGTATGAAACTTGAGAACCACATTCAAACTGTTTATCATTTACCCTCTATTGTGAAATCCTATTCCCCCAGGTTAAAGCAGGCGCAATGAGAAGATAGACATCGGCAAAAGTTTTAACACGCGTGACACACGCTGACCAGCGTATGTGTAAAATCCTGCCATTCAGGGACAAGTACTGTCATTGCTGTTGTTTTCCTCCATCAAGGAGAAAATTGGAATAGCAATACCAGTCTTGTTACAAAAGAGAAAACTCGCCTACAATCCTCTGATTAGAAGCGTCCTTCTAAATCAGACTTAACAAAGCGAAGAGAGAATCTGCTATTAAAAGAGAGATCGGTCTAGTGTTATTGTCCCTGTGTACTCATTCTGTTAGTGTGCTTTTCTTTCTGTTTCCCAACAGTGCTGCCTCTACGGGCGCAATTTCTACGCAGAAGCTGCAAATTACACGCACCCCATCACAGAGGACCACAGAAACAGAATCACACTCAACACTAGCATACACTACACTGTGCACATTCACACCCCTGTTGTTTTGTTTGTGTTTTGTTTTGCTTTGTTTCCCATCCAAGGTCTGTGTCAGTTCGGTCCAAGATCCCATCACCGCCAGAACATGTATCACCAGCCAGAACATGTCGGTCACTGGGAAGGACTGGAAATGTGGCTAAGTGCTACAACAAACAGCATCCTCCCTAAAGCTGCTGAAGCACTCCAACATCAGACACAGGACCAACTAGATGACAACATCACAAGCATCATGAGACAAGACCCAAGTCAAAACTACAATCACAAAGAATTAGCCAAGATCACCTCAAGCTTAAGTCACACACTCATCGCCACCCTCAAACTGAGCGACAAGCGCCGCTGCGCCAGCAGGAGCTGACAAGCGCACAACGACGCACAGAGCAGCTGGAACGTGAAGCTCAGGTACGACGGGAAGGGACCGATGAGGTGGAGCAAGGCGCCGATGAGGAAATCAACAGGCTAAAAGAAACTCTAGAAGCTACCAGCCACGAAATGCAGCAACTCAAAGAGGATTTCGCTGATCGTGTTGACAAGCTACAGTATGCAGAGAAGCTACTAGAGAAGGCAAAGACTGACTTCAGGGACAAAAACAGCAGAATCAAGGCCCTCGAAGCTCATTTGGCTGAATCAAGAAACGAGATCAGCCTAACACAACAGCTCGACTACGTCACAGAGGAGTCTGAAAGTTTCCAAGAGGAACTCAAGCACGCTTACGAACTACGCCATGAGCCGTCAAGGACAGGACGTGCACCAACCGCACCCCTGCCAAGCAGGACCAAGTCACCTGTGCCTGGACTGACACGTGAACATAAGACAGAGGGGGTGATGTTAAAACAGTCACCAGCGCCGTCTGAAGAACTTTATATCACGACAGAACCAGAAGAATCTGCTGCAGCCAGCCGCAGATCGTCGCACAGCTTGGACCTAAAAGACCTTGACAAGCTCGCCCAAACGTTGGCAAATTCAACCCCAGCGTGCCAAACAGCCAAACGGTCCAAGCGTATCTGCAAGATATTGATTTCCATCTGGAAATGCGACCTAACGTTACGGACAAAGATAAACTCTATTTACTCCGAACGACATCCAGCCCTGAAGTACGCAGCTTCCTGGACCGGCAGCCTGTTAACACAAAGACTGATTATCAACGGCTGCGAAAAGCCCTTATTAAAGAGTTCGCCGACCCTGAGTCCGATCAAGGCTTAGTGGCTGCCCTGGAGACGAGACAAGGACGTCACGACACTCCTCAAGCTTACTATAGTCGACTCAGACAAGCATATTTTGGAACTCGCAATGATTCTGACATGGAAGATGAACTGAACTTTAAAACTCTCTTCCTCAGGAATCTTCATCCTGGCATAAGCCACCATCTTGGCGTTCTCGCATGTCCACGAACGATGAACACTCAGCAGTTGCGAGACTTGGTGCAAAAGGCCTACTACAAACAAAAGATGGCCTCAGAAAAGAGCACAAAACCCCAGCAGTTCTTGATTTCAACACGCAACACCATGAACTGGCTCTAGAGGGCACCCAACGCCAAGACAGCGCTAAGCCACCACACAGAGAATGGAATGCACCCCGTCCAACAGAGAACGAGACTCACACGCTGACACCCGACCTGAACAGAGGTATGACCGATGGGATGGACCGCGTGGACGTCCAACGCTCACCTGGGCGACACTGGGAGAAGTGGTCTCATGAGAATCAGTGGGAAAAGGAAGACGAACCAGAGTCAGCCTGACTAGCTGTCAGACGGAACGGCAGTGACAAGCTGAACAAATCAGCCCCAGAAAACAGCACCGCTTCACCTTGCTCTCAGAGAACAGTAAACACCCTAACTTCAGATGGACATGAAACCCCACCTGAAAACCCAGCAACAGAGTTAAACACTAACTCAACACCCAATACTCCAAATCACAGCAGCGTCCAACAAACACCTGCTGATGAAACTCCAAGTTCCTGAAAGTGCTGTCTCAGTCACCTGCCATTCCTCCGGAGAACACCAGATCAGGTCTGACATCCTAAACGCTTTCCTCCCAAACTCCAGCCCCTCAAATGACCAAAACGATGCCCTCACCATAGCAGGTGCATCACATGAAGAGTCCTGGACCTTTCATGCCCTCCCACCCAACCCTACAGTGGCAGCAGTAACCCGCCAGCACGCCACTGGCGAGCACACCCCTGCCCTCCAGCATTACCATACCACCTCAGTTCGCTGCTGACGATCTCCTCACCCTCACATGCGGATTCGTCACACGAACCATGACAGCTCACATGTCAAAACCATGATAACACATCCTCCGAGCTCCAAGCTCCACTCTGTCGACTACATGCTGCATCTGCAAGACGGTGTCCACACGTATGTCCCTGAGCCACTCACTGCGCCACAGCTCGTTCCTCACGGCCAGAGGGGAGTACATGGACACACGCACACGATGCACCATGATGGGTTGCCAGTGCCAACCGGCAAATCCAAACCCATCAACAGGAAAAGGGGGAGGATCCGACCCACTGACACAGACCGACAACCATATGCACCACACAAGCATAATTATTGTCATTTTAGGAAAACATATAGCAACCATGCTTAGACACAACCCATATTCTCTCCTCCGCAGCACTGCTAGGACCAATCTAGTAGAGAGGAGTTACTCTCAATTTTTTTTTTTCCATTATTATATAATTTTTTTATTAATTTTTTTTTTTTTTTTTTTTAATTTTTTTTTTAGTTTAAAACTTTTTTTTTTTTTATTTTATTTTTGTTTATTTTTTATTTTTTTTATTTACTTTATCGTTTGGGTTCTTTATCGCGTGTCTCACTTTGTGTTTCCTTTCCTCTCTTTCACTTTGAACCCCTTAACCAAACCTTGAATCCAGGTCCTGAAATTGAGATCGACTTCCGTCAGTAAAGTCGTTGTAATTCGTTGTGAGAACCGCTGTCGACCGATCGAGGCCACCCGCCAAAATCATGAACGACATGATACACGATGTAAGTTCCTCGATTGACAACGTAGCCATGAATAGGATTCCGTGCTACACGATACCTCTTAGCCTTGTTCAAACGTTGTAACTTCGGCCACTGCGGGCCCCGCTAGTCTCATCCAAACCCATCTCGCCCCTTTCCCGGTAGCGCTATTCCCATATACGCAAACCCGGAAACAGGTGATTTAGTGGCCTTTTCAGTTTGCCCATTATCGACGTTAATAATGTTTACCGGCTCAAAGACGCTGTGAATGCGGGATTACGGCAAGGGAAAACCTAGGTAAAAATCCAAACTCCTAAAGTCGCTGCGTATTACGAGAACAACGAACAGTTGTATCCGGCCCCAAATTCAAAGATGGGCACGCTCACTTAGGACATTCACTCCCCCTACCCGAGTAAACTCTGCATACGCGATAATACCAAGGGCATCTGCGGTTTAGAATCCATTAAACCCGACACTAGTGCCCCGCCGAAACAACACCACGTTCTCAAGTTGAGGTAACGCAAGCCGAAATCATCAGGAACCGATGGCTGGTCAGTACCCCAGCACGACCAGCCACCCTCACATGCGATTAACACGACGCCACGCGCATTAATTTGCCCAACCAAATGTTATGGATCACTGTCCCGAAGGGCGTGATCCTCCATATTGACGAGTTAGCATTGTATCACCTCACCGACGATGAATATCAGGTTGAAATCGAAATCTCTTAGTGAATTGACACCGGCTGACAGCGCTAGAAGCTATCGCCGCTTCCACCGGCCGCGCCAATTATTCGGTCCTGGTCTGCCGCTGACACGGCGCTTTGTATCTCTACTATCGTAGGATATGTTATGAATTTGACACTGGCCTTCCTCCTACACAAGCGAGTGAACGTCCAAGAGTCTCAACAAATGCACGCCAGGCGTCCCTCGCCTTTTTCGACGTGGTAATCCCGACCGAGACCCCGAACCCGAGAATTTGAACAACCTGACTGAGATCATGCCTATACCGCCTCGTCGAGCCCCTGACAATTAAAAGTCAAAATGACCCAATTGTCAATAATGATAAACAATGCATCCCTATGTCTTCTCAAGTTTCTAACCTGTTCCTTCCCAAATTACCCTGCACCAGGTTTTAGTCAGTGATAGGAATGATGTTTGTGTCTTGTATGTGCCTGTTCTTCCTGCCTCTTGTTCCAGGGCCTGACAATGTTCCATCAGGGGAACATCACCAAGCCCAAGGGGGATATGTAACCTATATACCGGCAGGAATTCACCAGAAGGGGGGCAGCTAAAGAATCAGCAGCCCTCTAAAAGCCCCTCCTCCGCCTCAGCGCAAAAGCGCGCGTTTTCTTCCTGTTGTGGAACAAAAGGAATGTGCGGGAACGCTTCTCAAAGACATTCGTTCATTTCATGACTTGCAAAGCATCCACAAAGAAGATATATGGATATTAATGTGTACTCTTTCTCTCATATGCTTGTGGAATATGAATATTAATTTAAGAAAACGTGGGCTGATTTCTAATCGTGCTTTAACCTGGAATGTGTAGGCTGCAGTGTTTAGACTTTTATGAATGGTTGCAAAACTTCATGAATCAGTACTATAACGAATGTGGTGATATTATAAATGTGTAAACTTGATAAAAGTTTTAATACAGGGATCAAAAGTTATTCTTTTCTCCATTGAAAATGCCTTGCAAGAAAACCATGGACATGGGTGGAGCTCCGCCCCATACGGACAATCTGATTCGATCAGCCGCCGGTGGGCGGCGTCCAAACCGGACAGTTGAAAAGACGAGGCGCGTCCGCGTCTTCTCTCTCTTCTCTTCTTCTGGCGCTCTGACTCTCTTGAACATGGCTTGAACATCGCTACGCCCTACAAACGCGCGCAAGGCTGACCTGGAAGCCGGCCCGCTGGACTCTCACGACGAAACCAACCATCGGAGGGGGTCTAAGACCGTGCCAAAGCCGTAACGGAGCCACGAAGTCAACGGTTGCGGAGGAGAGCTTTCCCGGTGACGCCACGCAGCCATCTCAAGTCTCCACACGAGACGACTCCAAGGAGCCCGAGCTGAACACGTGACACCAAACAAAGAACTGAACTCACGCTGGAAAACGAAACAACTCCGAGCCTGCTTTAAACCCATCCAAGCAAGTACAAACTGAATTCCTAATCCTGACTAAACCGTTAAAATTCGATCTGAATGCAGTAACAAAGCAAAAGATTTGTTCGTGATCATTTTCCTGGTTAGTTAAGCTATGAAGTAGAAAGAATGGTATTCTTTCATCCACAGTTACCTTCAAAACTTTCGTATGCCTATGTGTTGTCTATGTCTTATCAGTTAATCCATTTATGTTAGAATAGCAATATCACGAATAAATCGTTTTTCATTTCATAAAGAATTGTCTCTGGAATGTGATTTTAAGTGTTTTTATCCTTATTTGCCCTAAAGATAACGCAGCCTAGCTCTAAACTAGAAATTATTAATCTCGTGTATCGTTACCTGGGGCCACGGGGAATGTAAGCGAGATTTTAATTGAGATTAACAGAATGTACTTTTAGTGATTGCTGGACAAGCACTTAATAAGGTGTAAACTGTAAAGAAATATTAATAGGGCTTAATCGAGCATATTAAATATTTAATAACTAATTCCCGGAGCTGAAACAATAGCTCCATATTAAACTGGTATTTTTACTACACTCACAACGCTGCCCGTTTTGATTGAAGCCGTGGGAAGAGCGGTCAGCAATGAGACTGAGACTATAAACCGGAATATGGATGCCATCATGTTGAAACTTACGGCTTTGCAAAATTGATGATTTCAGAGACCAGAATGGACAGAGAGAATAAAGCTGTGAAAGGTATGCAGCTGTTCGCCCCAAAAGACACAACAAAATTTAATCTTATCTTTTCTGGCTCCCCGTACCGGCTGGCTTTGGCCAAGGTCATGCTGGATAAACTACCCTGGAAGAGCGCTGCAGTGAAGACTCTCTTGCTCCCTTCCCCCATTACAGACATTACTCCCCTCCCCGATCAACTGCCTCCGAATGCTTTGTACCGCCACCTGTCGTGCAGGTCTGCGACCGGCGCCGTAATAAATGGCTGCTGGACCGGACGGCTGCTTGCCAGAGCTGGATATGTCCCCCTGTTGCAAGTCATGTGTTTATGGTATATGTGCTTTTTTGCTGAGGTGTTTTTTTTCTGTTCTCACACTGTACTCCCCAATGGAGCATAGTCTGGGGGTTAAATTTTTTTTTCCTCCTCTCTTTCCTCATGTAAATGCTGTATTTTTCTTACATTCCCTGTCTTCCTGTTCTGTCTACCCCGTTGTCATATGTATGTTGTGTATGTATGGACAGGTTGATGGCTAATTTCGCTGGTACTTGTTACTAGTGACAATAAAGGGCTACTACTACTACTACTACTACTAAGTGACAAATGTTTGTATTTGTATCAGAATTGGTGAATAAGTTGTTTTATTAAAATCTATATTTTATTGTCAAAAGGTACTATCTGTGGATCCCTATAGTCTGAAATAAAAGCTTTTTCACTAAGCCACTTATATGACATTCTTCAAAAATAATTATTTCTGAAGAGAGAAACATCTTAATAAGGATCACAGTTCAGCTTTGAGAATGAAATCTAACCTGTTTGTTCCTCAGTATCTTCTTGTTTGACTCTGAACGTTTCTTCAATCTTCATGTCTTCACTCTCCTCTTTAATAAACGCCATCTTTATAATGAGATGTCACGTGGATCTCAGTTGCTTGACCAGGATTTTTTCTGTGTGTTTGGAGTCTGCCATTTTAGAAATAAGAAAAAAAATCCAAATTAAATCTCTAGCTGAGTCTCAACCATCTCCCTAGTCAGGGCACTGGCAAACTGGATTTCTAGATTAGGCTACAGGGCTGTCCAAACTCGGTCCTGGAGGGCCAGTGTCCTGCAGAGTTTAGCTCCAGCCCTAATTAAACACACCTGAAGCAGCTAATCAAGCTCTTACTAGGCATATTAGAAGCTTCCATGCAAGTGTGTTGAGGCAAGTTAAGAGCTAAACTCTGCAGGACACCGGCCCTCCAGGATCAAGTTTGGACAGCCCTGGGCTGCATTTAGTAGATTACACTTTCATTAAAGTGCCCCTATTATGGATTTTTGAAAATGATCTTCCATGCAGTGTGTAACCACTCTAAGTAAAGGAAAACATCCTGCAAAATTTTTAATCTGAAAGTGCACCATGTATAAAGTTATTGTCTCTCAAAAGAAAGAGTCGACTCTGAATCATCTCATGTGGATGTCAACACGAAACATTAGCATATTCCCGCCCCCTTATTGGTCTTTTCTCGTTGGTTTGAATGAAAAATGCTAATTCAATCTTTGTCACTAGGTGCTGCTTTTGAAGTGGTAAAAATATTGGTTTCCCCGGTAACGCTGTACACAAATCAGCTCTGCACGCTCACAGCTTTATCAGGCATTACAGGCAATATGAGATGAAAATGAGACCAGGGCGAATTCCAAACGGAAGTGAGCATCCCTATGCCCTACTCCCATGGGCGTAACCACCATATACTTTGGGAATAATATTGGAAAAATACCAATCTGTCCCCCCCAATAATAGGCCTATTATATTGTAATATGTGACATATGATATGCCCTCCTTTTATGAACCCTGGTTGAAGCCTAGTGGATATGTTGTTATTTCCGATTTACTTTCAATTTAGGAAAAACAAGGGAAACAAAACTGTGTGACCACCCCCCCTCGATTGTACACTTGGTTGAGCCCGTAAACGCCGGCTTGCGGCATCGTTTGAAAAAACCGCTCAGTCCGCCCCAAAGTATATGGTGGTTACGCCCATGCACTGGTGCTTAAATGAAATGAAGGTAGGAGCTAAAAGAAAGAAGCAGGACGAACAGGCGGACATTCGCCTTTTTTTTCAGACGGTAAGCAAGTAGACACCTAAAAAGTAGTGTCATGGTCAAAAATACCGCGGAAATTTTTGAATAAATGTGAAAAAATATCACGTTTAAATGGCTCAGTATTATAGCTAGGTAGCTAACGTTAGCATGATACCCTGAAAATAGGCTGAATAATGAACTGCTGGAGTAACAGAGCAAGGAGTTCCCGCACTTCCCACTCCATTGATAAGCCTCTATTCATTCGTTGATGGCCTGGCCTGTTTGTTTTTACGATCTGATCCGCGACTGAACTTAAAAAAAATATCTGGGGGAGGGCTCACATTTGGACCCCCCCAATATCTATACCATGGTTACGCCCCTGCCTACTCCCTTCAAAGGGCACAGCCATTTGAAGTGTGTTCTTTGAAGGGTGTAGGGCATTACTTTCTCGTATAAGCGTTTGTATCTCCCTTAGCAAAGGGAATGACGGACATGTTAACTTGACAACGCTGCACATGCATGCAGCATTCAGCACTCCAACAGTTGTTGCAAATAAATATTTATTCTTATTGTTATTATTTTATTCAAATACTGTTTAATTGTGTCGCATTTACTATTAAGCTTTTTCAAATTAAACTTGTTACAATACATCATATTTCTTTCACTAATGAAACTATTTTGTATTACATGAAAATAAAGACTATTTAATTAGCTTATTCTACTTATGTTTGTATGTAAAGTCAAAATAAACCCAGAACCACTGATTACAGCGTTTGAATCAAAAGCTCGGTTTCTCACATCACTGCATGCCAGCGGCCCAATTCGTGCTGATAATAAACAGATTCTTGATTTAGTGAGCTAAATGAGATGCTCCTTTTCTGTTAAAATAACGTCCATTAATGTCAGGTAAACCATTACATTATTAATAATTAATTATAAATCGCTTGTATAATATCAAATAGACTGAATGATTTGCATCTGATTTAAAGATGTTAAACAGTTAAAATCCACAAACCTTTCTTCAGCCAAGACCCAGCATGGCGGCGCGTTCTAATGACGTCACATACTAAACCAAAATAAGAGTCCTTTATAAATACTGGCGGAAATACAGGCAAAAAAACCCATACAAATTATAAAACGTGTCAGCGTTGAATTCTTGGTGAAATACATATTTACAAGCCATTTTCTCTATCGTTATTTGCTATTTTTCCCGTTGTAAATAAACAAACAAGGTTGATATTTTTTAGAGCCATAGACAATAGATAACAGATTAATATCACACGGTAACAACAGGGAAAAAACGACTGGAATTATGTTAGTGCAGTGATATTTATTTTATAATGCAGAGCTAATTATCTGTGGTTTGTTTAACGTTATTTGTAGCAGTGAATACATAGAACAAAAAGAGGCAGATGGTTCGTGCTACATAATGATTTGAGCGAATGCAAGTCTGATTTTTATTTATTTATTAAAAACACACATGCATCACCAAGTATATGAAAAAAAAAATGCAAAGAGAAAGAAAGATGGGAATTAATAGAGCAAAAGCTTATTTCGGGATGAAAGCAAGTTTAGCCACAAAAGGAAAGGGATTATATATTGCTATTTCTATACAAAATAATAATAATTTGTACTGTGTGATAATTAGCATTATTACTAGTTGCATGTTTCTGTTATATTAGCCTTAAATATGCTGGAGAAGGGCATGGGTGTTTGGATGATGGAGGTCAAAAGAAGGTAAAGAAGGCCTGTGCTCAAAGTGAAACAAAAAGCTGCTGTAAAATTGATTCCCACAGTCTAAAAATCTGTGTGTTGAGAAATCACCACTCAGTGATGACTGGTCAGGTTTTGAAGACTAATTCAGCATGGCTTTGATCATTATCAGGTCAATCACAGCTCATAATAACACATGCGTGGAGAACCTATACGAGTGGAGTATACGGTTACACTTTATTTAGACAGTCCTCTTTAGACATTATACAAACTATAGGTAACTTTGTAACTACATGTCAACTAATTATCATTCATTTGCATCTACATGTCTACTAACTCTCATGTTTAGGGTTAGTGGAATAAGGTGACATATACTTGCAAAGTTTCTCAGAGTCAGTATGTTGTATGTTGTGGACCCATCAAAATAAAGTGTCTCCTTAATAACATCTAACAGTCTACTAATACTCTAATGACTGCAAGTTGACATGTAGTTGCAAAGTTACTTACTCTTAGTAGAATGTCTAAAGTGGATGTGATAGACTGGAAATGTGATAGTGAAATATAAAAGTATTGAGGAATTCTGGATACCCAAAAGTTATTTTGTAATTTTTTCCCCTTTCTTCAGATTCTTTAAGAGACTTTAAAAATGTGTTCTAATGTTACATTAGTTTTAGTGTCTTCTATAAAATGCCTGTAGGTGGCGCATTACACTAGAGTGATGAGGATTTTACATTCTGGTCAAAGGGCAAAGCCATTAAAGAAAGTGCCAGAACTCTGCAGATTCTAATCTGTGTGTATCTCATCATTTCCTACAGGTATGTAGGCCTAAAATGTTTTTTTTATAGACCAATATCTATCAATATTGAAACTTAAGGGGTTCATAAATGTTCAGAGATTATGTTCGTACTGATAAAGTGATTGTCGAGTTTTAAAAGGATTTCTTTAAATCGCGATTCAGTCGATGTAATTCCATGTCAAGTAAACAGTTAAAAATTCATTATACTGTTAAAAATAAGAAGTTTAAGTGAGAGATGTGAAACAATCTTACTATTTTCCTTGTACAATCTTGATACATTCCCCAGACTGAGCTGGATGATGTACTATATTGAGTTGAGTCACTCCATTTTGCTTCTGTGGAAAAGTTGAAACATAAAATTGTGGTTTTCTCTAAAATGAACACTCGTAAGGGTTGAAACATCATACCTGCATCAATTAAGACTGTTGATTCTAATTAATTGTTTATTCCATCGAATTGATTGTGTTGTTGCATTGTAGTGATTCTCATTTCTCTTTATATAGAACTTCACTATATCTAAAATAGACAGAGTTATACATTAAAGACAAATTGAGTGATGGTAAGAGAAAAGACACGTTTTTAGTTGTATCCGGATGTTTATTGCTGCTTAAAAATTTACAACCAAAGAGAAAGGTTCAAATGTATTGCATTTGCAGACTTAAGGGACATACATTTAAATGCTGTGAATGGAATTGTCCCAAAAGCATGACCTGTGAAGGAATATTGTTAATAGTTATGATTTAAAAAAAAAAAATTATACTTGCCTGTTATTTGCAAGAAGAGAAAAAAAAGGAAAAAGCCATTAAAGAAAGTGCCAGAACACTGCAGATTCTAATATGTGTGTATCTTATCATTTCCTATACTTACTAGCTCTCATCCTTCCCTGTTTGAGACCGGTAACACATGCGCTACCACTGGCAGCTCAAAGGGGCACTGGAGCTGGACTGTCCACTTTTTACATTGCGGCCTGTACTTTCCTCACAGCAGGAGGGGGAAGTACCCAAGGGTCTTCAGTTTCTCCACCTTAACATAGAAATGTCAAGTCAAGTCAAGTCACCTTTATTTATATAGCGCTTTTAACAATACAAATTGTAACAAAGCACTGCACAATATCAAAATAGGCAAATTGTGTCAATAATGTAAAATGACAGGATTTAACACTCAATTATCTGCTGAATGCATTTCATTATTGAATTTAGTAATGGCATTGTCCAGCTTAGTTCAGTTTATAATATCTGTGCAATCAAGTCGATGATTGTGTTGGAAATGAAGTGTCCCCAACTGAGCAAGCCAGAGGCGACAGCGGCAAGGAACGAAAACTCCATCGGTGACAGAATGGAGAAAAACCTTGGGAGAAACCAGGCTCAGTCTGGCCAGTTCCCTCCGGCCAGACGAATCAGTAGTTTGTTCCAACTGCAGCAAAGTCAGAGTGTAAGTGGTCCACTGGTTCCAGGGTCTTTCCCGATGGATGTCTAGGTGACGAGGTCCTCACTGGAGATCTGTCTCTGGGGCTCATCTATGTGTCCTAGACTCCACTGACGTTCAGGGCTGTAGGGGCTGTAGAGGTTGTCTCCAGGTGCTGATCCTCCATTTATGGCAGACTTTGGTTAAGTCAGTATAATCGCTGATGGTTGGCTTCCTCTGAGGTCCTAGGAGGGGTTGTCATCGCCTCTTCTCAGGTGTTCGGTCATCTCAATCGCTTAAGGGTAGGATCCAGACTGAAGCTTGTGTAATTCCTAGCTACCACGGGATGTTAATCCTGTGGCAGTAACATAGAAACAGTAAGACAATTAGCGTAGTAGTTGTTCCATCCAGGAATAACCCTGGATGAAATTATCAGTATAACCCAAGCTAAAGCATAATAATGTGCATTTGTTCAGATAGACTGGCAGTACAAGATTGTGAGATGCATTATATGAATGCTTGGCTAAAGAGATGCCTTTAATCTAGATTTAAACAGAGAGAGTGTGTCTGAACCCCGAACGTTATCAGGAAGGCTATTCCAGAGTTTAGGAAAAAGTTCTACCTCCTTTAGTGGACTTTGCTATCCTAGGTACTACCAAGAGTCCAGAGTTTTGCGACCTAAGGGAGCGGGTTGGATTGTAGCGTGATAGAAGATTAGTTAGGTACGCAGGAGCTAAATCATTTAGGGCCTTATAGGCAAGTAATAATATTTTGTAACTGATACGAAACTTAATAGGTAGCCAGTGCAGAGACTGTAAAATTGGAGTAATATGGTCATATTTTCTTGACCTGGTAAGGACTCTAGCCGCAGCATTTTGTACTATCTGTAGCTTGTTTATTGAAGATGCAGGACAACCACCTAGCAGTGCATTACAATAGTCCAGTCTAGAGGTCATGAATGCATGAACTAACTTTTCTGCATCAGAAACACTTAACATGTTCCGTAGCTTGGAAATGTTTTAAGATGGAAGAATGCTGTTTTTGTAACATTGGAAATATGATTTTCAAAAGATAGGTTGCTGTCTAATATAACACCCAGATTTTTAACTGTAGAGGAAGTAACATTACATCCGTCTAGTTGCAAATTGTAATCCAAGAGATTCTGTGTACTGTTTTTAGGTCCAATGAGTAATATCTCGGTCTTATCTGAATTTAATAGGAGAAAATTACTGGTCATCCAATCTTTTATATTTTTAACACTCTGTTAGCTTAGCTAGTTTAGAAGTTTCATCTGGTTTTGTTGAGATATATAGTTGAGTGTCATCAGCATAACAATGGAAACTAATCCTTTTCTAATAATATTACCAAGGGGCAACATATATAATGAAAATAATAGAGGACCTAGGACAGATCCTTGTGGTACTCCATACTTTACTGGTGATAATTGAGATGACTCCCGTTTAAATAAACAAAGTGGTAGCGATCGGACAGGTAGGATCTAAGCCATCTTAAAGCCTGCCCTTGAATACCTGTATAGTTTTGTAATCGATCTATCAGTATGTCATGATCTATAGTGTCGAACGCAGCACTAAGATCAAGTAAAACTAGCAACGAGATGCAGCCTTTGTCTGACGCAAGAAGCAAGTCATTTGTAATTTTAACAAGTGCAGTTTCTGTGCTATGGCGGGGCCTGAAACCTGACTGAAATTCTTCATAGATATCATTTTTTTGCAGAAAGGAGCACAGTTGAGCAGACACTACTTTTTCTAATATTTTCGACATAAACAGAAGATTTGAAATGGGCCTGTAATTTGCCAGTTCACAAGGATCTAATTTTGGTTTCTTAATAAGAGGCTTAATAACTGCCAGCTTAAATGGTTTTCGGACGTGACCTAAAGATAACGAGGAGTTAATAATATTGAGAAGCGGTTGTTCTGCAACAGGTAACAACTCTTTCAATAGTATAGTTGGTACAGGATTTAATAAACATGTTGTTGGTTTAGATGCAGTGATAAGTTTATTTAGCTCATCCTGTCCTATAGTTGTAAAGCACTGCAGTTTTTCTTTGGGTGCGATGAATGAAGCTGAAGTACTAGACGCTGTAGAATCTACGTTTGTTATTGTATTTCTGATATTATCTATTTTATCAGTAAAGAAATTCATAAAGTCATTACTATTAAACTGTGAGGGAATATTTAGATCGGGTGACATCTGTTTATTTGTTAATCAAAAGCATTTAAGCAAACACATATTTTCAAGGCAGGGTTACAAAGGCAAGAAATACATTATTATTATTATTCGCATACAAGCTGAGAGTAGGCAGTCCACTATCCTTAGTCTGTGTTTTTATAATGGTGAACCATCAGACCAACTCCTTTCTGGAGTAACTGAGGCATATGCAAATGTGCCTTTTCCTGTAAGAAAACAAACTTTCTCTCTGAACGATTCTGTAAAGCCCCTGCATCAGCAGGAGCCAAATTTATACATGCTCTACTTAGTGTGAAGTTGCCTTGGATAATGGGGATAAGGCAGTGCTAAATGCGATGTATTGTTTTGATATTTATATGTAGACTAGCTTATTATAATCTGAAATATTGCGTTTGGGTTGATGACATCATGACACATAACATTCCCATAGTTGTTGCTTCCCTGCAATAATGTAAATAAAATCCTCCATTTATGTACTCTTGACAGGAATCTGCAATGCCTGACTAAAAACGAAAGACAAAATGTTTACTAATATGTGTGACTAAACAGTAAGTGGGAGCAGTTAAGAAAAAAAACACATTGCAGCCTGCTGAGACGATGACACAGCAGGCCAGAGGAGATGGTCATCTACACACTGAAGGCGGGAGGAGATGGTCAGCTACACACTGAAGGCCAGAAGAGATGGTCAGCTACACACTTGTTATGTGGGAGTGATATAACTTCTGTTTTGTTGCAGTTACTCAGTAGCTCACCTGCAATCAACAGGCTAATTAATGTCACCTGAAAGGAGCCATTTAAATCTCCAGGGCACATGCTCTCACTCTCTCTCGGATTCTGAAGCCAGCTTGGCAGTGGCTGGGCTTGTTTTTGTCATAGACCTTCTTTTCAGTTTTTTTTTTTTTGCAGCACCTCAGCCTCAAAGTACCACGGAGGAAACGAGATACCAGGGGGTCTTTGCCCAATGACATTCCACCCAAAGGAATGTGTTAAGCACTTATGGCCACCACATAAACCATTAGAGTAGACGGGGCTAGCCCTACAGTAAACCGCTCTTGCAGGAACTCCAGCACTGTACCAACTGGGCAGTCCTGCTGATGGTCACTACACCATGAAGTGAAAACTCCACTTCAAGGCATAAAGTTTCCATGTGGAGGGAGCTCTGGAGTGGAGAATAGCCTCAACAACCTCGGTTGAGGGACCTGAGTCTATGAGCTGGGCCCCCTCAGAGGCCAAGCCCACAGTTTCCACATTTCTGGTTGGGGGTGAAATCTCGAGCCCCTTGCTTGGGACAGATGGTCCCTCCTGACGGGGAGCTCCAGAGGAGGCCCATCGAGAAGGGATATTACATCTGGGAACCATACTCTGCCTGGCCACCACGGGGCAATGAGAAGCAGTAGAACCCGGTCCCTGTGAACTCTCTCCAGGACAGGAGACAGAGCTATACAGATGAAGCCTCGGCCACGTCTGCACCATCGCATCCAGTCCGAGAGGAGCTAGATGCGTGAGGGAGAACCAGAGTGGACAGTGAGACTTCTCTCGCGACGCAAACAGTCTAAAAGCTTGTCGTTGCTTGCTCACCATGTCTGTTCTCTTTGTTTTAAAGTAATGACAGACAACACCAAATAGGACAGCAAATTTCACACAGAGCGCTTGTGAAGACTCAAAAAGCTAGTAACAGCTTAGTTTGGGCAGGTTTTATAGCTTCTTGGTTCGTGACGTCACGCGCTCTTACGTCCCAATTACATCTTGGATTGATTTCACATGTGCTTCAAGACTTATCACGTTAACCATTCCCCAAGCGTCTAAAACTTTGACGCAACGTTCGTTCCCTTGAAAGGGAATGGTCTTTTTCATTTGCTTCAAAATGGTAAGTTCTTGTTGTGTTAATGTCTACAATAGTTAATTGCATGATAGAAAAGGTCAAAACCTCACCTCGAAGAACAACATGTTAGGTCTCGCACTTGAAAAAAAAAGACAAAACAACGAGGCGTCGCCGCATCAGATGGCTTGGGATTCAGCGGTGATACGCAAAATCATCATATTTGCCAACATATCTCCGTGTATGTTCGTTTACCCTCGACATTTTCATAAAAGGTAAGCAAGAGATGTTTTAGATGTGCTTATTTTCTGATGGACAACGTTACGTTACCATGAAATGTCCTAACATTTCCTAATCCCTATCTATTTTCTGAGGTGCACCGGGCACAAGGCGACTTTAAAAAGCACAAAACAACAACTGTATCCAACAGTTGTGAATTGCTTACCCCCGACAGTGAACAAGTCTCCACCCAGAATAACCTCAAAATTAAATAAGGCAAAACAACAAAAGAGTGAACCGAAGAAAGGATTTAATGTTCAACTCAACTGGAACACTCACCCCATCTAACCTGGGAAACTCATGCATAAATCACAAAAATACTCAAACAACCATACTCACCAAAACAAATCAATCAAAAAGGGAAAAATCCCAGTCCCAAAGTATCAAAAAAAAGAGAAACGGATGAGCCCCCATTATGTTACGACCCTGGCTCTGGGGAAACAACATCAAGGACACAAAACAAGTTTACCAAATAAGATTTATTAAATAACAAATTAAAATTTTCAAAAATGTAAATATTAAATGACAAAAACAAGCCCAGCCACTGCCAAGCTGGCTTCAGAATCCGAGAGAGAGTGAGAGCATGTGCCCTGGAGATTTAAATGGCTCCTTTCAGGTGACATTAATAAGCCTGTTGATTGCAGGTGAGCTACTGAGTAACTGCAACAAAACAGAAGTTATATCACTCCCACATAACAAGTGTGTAGCTGACCATCTCCTCCGGCCTTCAGTGTGTAGCTGAGCATCTCCTCCGGCCTTCAGTGTGTAGTGTCAGTCCTCCGCCCGCCCCCCCCACCAAAAAAAATATATTTAAATGCAGCAACGTTAGTGAAATAAATATAATCTTTACACCAAAAATGTATGACTTTTAAATAAAAGAGGGCAAAGGGCTGGTGTTTATTCCAAGGTTTTAATCAGACACGCCACCAAGTTTAAATTTTTAACGAACTTTGGATATTTTAACATCTCATATTCAACACTATGCATAAAATGATTGCAAGACATTTCATGGTAACGTTACATGACCCGTTTCTGCTCACCCGCTCCCTGGTTGTTTATTAGCATTGATAATCCTAAATAACATGTGAATAAAATTTTGGCTACTTCAGAAAGGTATCAAAGGTATCCGGGTGTTTCTCGTGTATTTTTAGGCTCCGCCAGTATGTGAAGTGTGACGTGACTCCTGTCGTTGTTTGTCATCCCGTTGGCTGGGGCGGAGCTTCACGTGTGCTTCTTGTTATTGTTGTGTTGGCCGTCGCCATTAAAGGCTTGATTAAACCATACTCTCGTGTCAGCGATTCTATGTGCTTCGCCAACACACTGGCGCTCAGCAACCATGCTCACTTTTTTTTGTAGGAAGTAAGAGTAGAATTGAAATGATTGAATTGTGTGTGATGTGAGTTAAAAGTTCTGCCACTTGTGTTTGTTTGGTCCATGATCCTAACTTTAAGTGTGCTAGCAGCATTTGTGTGATGTTCCTTTTGTGAACTTTATTGTAGACTAATTCCCAGTATAAAATATTTGTGATTAACTAATGGCACTAGCGAGCTGTTGCTTGTTTGGGATGAGTAACTTGCTGCTCTGTTATTTTTGTAGCTTGGTACTACTGTGGACCTTTGGTGTTAGCTGTACATTTTTGCAGGTTAGTAAGGACTCCGTCGTGCTTTTGTTGTTAGCACTTTAATTTAGTTGGAGTTGAGTTTAGTAATGGCTACTATAGAGGATTTCATGAAGGAACCTCCAGATGAGTTGCTTGAGCTTTTTACAAAAGATCAACTCTTGCAATTAGTTTCTCATTATAATATTACCATTACCAGTAGTGAAAAGCATTTAAAGGATAGTATAAAAGACTAGGGGTCGACCGATTATCGGCCTGGCCGATTATCGGCGCCGATATTAAGCATTTTACCGATTATCGATATCGGCCATTTTAAAAACAGATTTGCCGATAATATTTTTTTTTTTATTTATTTTTTTTTAATGCAAACAAACATACTATTTACAGGTGACATTATTTATTGGTGAATAAATAATACAGGTGAAACTATTTAATGTTTAAATGCACTATTTGGCTCGATGCAGCCTGTCTGAGCTCAACACTCTGTGAGGCGATCTCTCAATCTCTGAGAGCAATCTCCGCCCACCGCTCATCTGATATGTAGAGAGTCACGAGTCCGACCAATCAACGCGGAAAACTGAAGGCAGTCTCACACCGAAAGCACATGCTAACTGGAGCTGCCTCAGTGATCACGCATCAGTTGTCTCTCAAAGGTAAAGCAGCAGCAGACGTTGCTGAAGTTGCAAAACACCTCAATTCAGTGTCTGAATAACCCATGATGTCCGCGATGCGGAAAATGCGGGCGGAATCGCGGAATGCAGTCATATAATGGACTTTACCGTATAACGCGGAATGTCGCGGAATGTGTCGAAGTTTGGATGAATTAATCAAAAGTAGGTCAGTACACTTAAATTGACTCGCGCTATGGACTAGTATCTATAAATATTAAGCCGCAAAAACACTTTAAATATGAATCCTGCATGTTCTGCATCTCTGTTAATGAATGACACAGACGTGCGGTTTCATTTACTGCACATACACATACTGAAGCGCGTGATGCTCGCGGTGACTTCAGCGTCTGCCGTCTCACTAAATGAGGACATAAATACATGAACAACATCCCCAGAACTGCTCAGAGTCACTTCATGAGCATTTGACCGTTTCATTTGAGTAAAACGATCGTCATATCATATATACATAGGCTACAGAAACTTAAAAGGTCCTCATGGCAACCTGTCAAAATATAAGTTCGGTTTAGCCGAATATATTACTGTATACGTAATACAACTACAACAATTATTACAACTTTTGTTGAGAATAATCACACAATACGCTAAATACGTTTACTTTAAGTTTTACAAAATGTTTACAGAATGCTTCTGGGTGATCTCTGTACTTATGTTATTATTAATATTATTAATATTACTGTTTATTTAATGTTGTTGTTATTAACAGTTTTCAGAATTAAAGAAGCATTTAAAGAACGTTTTTTTTGTCAGAGCTCTTGTTGTTATTAATTTTGGCATTAATTTTCATTTTTACACCAGACACGTATATCGGTTCAAAATATGGGTTATCGGTCTACTTGATCTGTAATAATCGGTATCGGTATCGGCCCTGAAAAACACATATCGGTCGACCCCTATAAAAGACATCATTAGAAATGTGTTGATTCATAATGATATTTTGAGAATTAGGCCAGTTTCCTTACAACCCATGGTTGCTCCTATGTCTGACGCTGCAATTCAATTGAGGCTTAAGGAACTAGCTTTACAGGAGAAACAGTTAGAGGCTAGGGAGAGAGAAAGGCAATTTATAGAGACATAAATAAACAATAAATAAACAAGCTACAGATAGTACAAAATGCTGCAGCTAGAGTCCTTACCAGGTCAAGAAAATATGACCATATTACTCCAATTTTACAGTCTCTGCACTGGCTACCTATTAAGTTTCGTATCAGTTACAAAATATTATTACTTGCCTATAAGGCCCTAAATGATTTAGCTCCTGCGTACCTAACTAATCTTCTCTCACGCTACAATCCAACCCGCTCCCTTAGGTCACAAAACTCTGGACTCTTGGTAGTACCTAGGATAGCAAAGTCCACTAAAGGAGGTAGAACTTTTTCATATCTGGCTCCTAAACTCTGGAATAGCCTTCCTGATAACGTTCGGGGTTCAGACACACTCTCTCAGTTTAAATCTAGATTAAAGACGCATCTCTTTAGCCAAGCATTCATATAATGCATCTCATAATCTTGTACTGCCAGTCTATCTGAACAAATGCACATTATTATGCTTTAGCTTGGGTTATACTGATAATTTCATCCAGGGTTATTCCTGGATGGAACAACTGCTACGCTAATTGTCTTACTGTTTCTATGTTACTGCCACGGGATTAACATCCCGTGGTAGCTAGGAATTACACAAGCTTCAGTCTGGATCCTACCCTTAAACGATTGAGATGACCGAACACCTGAGAAGAGACGATGACAACCCCTCTGAGGACCTCAGAGGAAGCCAACCATCAGCGATTATACTGACTTAACCAAAGTCTGCCATAAATGGAGGATCAGCACCTGGAGACCTCTACAGCCCCTACAGCCCTGAATGTCAGTGGAGTCTAGGACACATAGATGAGCCCCAGAGACAGATCTCCAGTGAGGACCTCATCACCTAGACATCCATCGGGGAAAGACCCCTGGAACCAGTCGACCACTTACACTCTGACTTTGCTGCAGTTGGAACAAACTACTGATTCGTCTGGCCGGAGGGGAACTGGCCCCCCGACTGAGCCTGGTTTCTCCCAAGGTTTTTTCTCCATTCTGTCACCGATGGAGTTTTCGTTCCTTGCCGCTGTCGCCTCTGGCTTGCTCAGTTGGGGACACTTCATTTCCAGCACAATCATCGACTTGATTGCACAGATATTATAAACTGAACTAAGCTGGACAATGCCATTACTAAATTCAATAATGAAATGCATTCAGCAGATAATTGAGTGTTAAATCCTGTCATTTTACATTATTGACACATTTTGCCTATTTTGATATTGTGCAGTGCTTTGTTACAATTTGTATTGTTAAAAGCGCTATATAAATAAAGGTGACTTGACTTGACTTGACTTAAATGTATCATGAACATGAATGGTTTCTTAAGGAGTTTGAGTTGAAGATCGCTTCTGAAAGATCAACTCTTAGGGGTGATGCTCCTTTGTTTGATGTTGGTAGACATATTAAGTTAGTGCCCCCCTTTTCTGAGAAAGATGTTGAGATATATTTTTCTCACTTTGAACGTGTGTTAACCACGTCTAAGTGGCCCAAAAATGTGTGGACTTTGCTCTTACAAAGTGTTTTGATGGGTAAAGCTCAGGAAGCTTACTCCGCTTTGAGCCTTGAGAGGAGCACTGGTTATGATGCGGTTAAAGCCACTATACTGAAGGCATACAAGCTATTTCCTGAAGCTTACCGTCAGCACTTCAGAAGTTGTGTTAAACTTGCTCATCACACTTATGTTGAGTTCGCAAAGCAGAAGGAGAGTCTGTTTGATCGGTGGTGTACATCTCAGAGGGCTGAAAGTAATAAGCAAATTTGACAACTTATTTTGCTTGAAGAATTTAAGAACTGTCTGCCTGAAGTTGTGTCTGTTTATTTGAATCAGCAGAAGTCAGTAACTTTAGAGCAAGCTGCTATCTTGGCAGATGAGTTTGTTTTAACTCATAAGGTAAACTTTGGTGACAAACAGGTAGAGTCTCTGAGTAAGGGCCAGAACAACAGGTTCCAATTGAGTTTCCTGTTTCCTCTCCTGCTAAGAAGTTGGTTAGTGATAGTTCAACTTCAGAAAGGGTCTGTTTTTATTGTAAAAAAACAGATCATCTTGTTCGAGACTGTCCTATTCTAAGTAAGAAGCAGAAATTCACAAAAACTGTAGTGTTTGTAAGTTCTCCAGTGTTAAGTCTACCTTTGTCATCTTCACTTGCAAATGTTCCATCTGAGAAAGTGGAATGCAAGAATGGTGAGTTAGCTGGCTCATCATCATTTTTGATGGATGTTTTGTATGTCTGTCTTCTGATCCTGAACATAGACAAGATATTAAGATGTGGAGAGATACTGGAGCTTTTTAATCTGTGATTCTCTGGGATGTCTTGTCTTTTAATGAAAAGTCAGCTCAAGGTTCGGCGGTAGTTGTTAAAGGCTTTGGAGGAGGATTTTTGTCTATGTCTTTACATAACATTCATCTACAATATGATTTAGTATCTGGTAATATTGTAGTTGCACTTTGCTCCCATATACCTATAGATGGGGTGTCCTTTATTCTGGGTAACGATTTGGCTTTTGGTAGAGTGCAAGTTGTTTCTAAAGGAACTTCAACTCCCTGTAAGACCGACAGCCCAGATGAGCTTGAGTTGGCATATCCAGAGACATTCTCTGTTTGTGTTACAACTCGTGCCATGTAAGCTAAGATGAATGTTGAAGGCAAGCCTCCTTCAAATCAATCAGAGATTCCACGTTTTGATACTTTTATGGCCCAAAATGATGTGAACTTCACAGGGTTTGGAAAGATGTTTCCATCTCGAGAACAGTTAATACTCGAGCTAAAGCAAGATCACACCTTGTCACCTGTGTTTGAAGATGTGGTACCAGATGAAACATTATCAAATTTAGCTTCTGGTTATTTTATTAGTGATGAGGTTTTGATGAGAAAGTGGACGGATTCAAAAATGTAAAGTCAGGATGATTGGACTAGTGTGTTTCAAGTGGTGGTACCAGAAGTTTATCGATCTGATATTTTGTATCTTGCTCATGATCATTGTCTATCTGGCCACTTGGGTATCAGGAAAACTTTGGATTGTGTGTTACAGCATTTTTTCTGGGCTAAGGTCAGATGTGGCTCAATATTGTAGATCATGTCATGTTTGTCAGATTATAGGTAAACCTAACCAGTCTATTCTAGTAGCTCCATTGCATCCCATTCCTGCCATTGCAGAGCCATTTGAACAGGTTTTGATTGATTGTGTTGGACCTCTCCTACGTACCAAGTCAGGTAATCAATATATTCTCACAATTATTTGTGCAGCAACAAGATTCCCTGAAGCAGTCCAATCCTTGCGTAAGGTCACAGCCCCTCCTATTTCCAGAGCCCTTGTTAAGTTTTTCAGTGTTTGGGTTTCCAAGAGTTGTACAGTCGGATCAAGGGTCTAATTTCATGTCTCGTCTTTTCTCCCAGGTGTTGAAGCAGTTGTCTATTCAGCATAGCACCTCATCTGCATATCATCCAGAGTCACAGGGTGCACTTGAGAGATTCCATCAGACTCTCAAAACTATGCTGAAGATCTACTATAAAGAGTTTGAGAGAGATTGGGATGATGGCATTCCACTAGGGCTTAGGGCTTTCGCTGTGTTGAATGTTACATCTACTAAGACAGATGGAAGTGTTGCTGTCTCAGCGGTTGATCAGGGTAGCTTGTCAAATTCAAAAATTTTGGTTAATTTGGATTCTCATTTGTCTGTCTTAAATCCTTCCGAACGTATTGACATTATTTAGTTGATTTCTCAACATTTGGCCCTGTTGTCTGATGTTCCAACTTGTACTAATGTCCTTGAGCATGACATTGATGTGTCAAGCTACCCCTATTAAACAACACCCATATAGGGTAAATCCTGTGAAACACCAACTTTTGAACAAAGAGGTACAGTATATGTTAGAACATGGCATAGCTGAACCATCCTCTAGTCCTTGGAGTTCACCATGTTTACTGGTTGAGAAGCATGATGGTTGTCTTCGTTTTGTACAGATTTTCCCAAGGTAAATGCCGTCACTAAGCCTGACTCCTATCCTCTCCCACGATTATATGATTGTATTTTAAGTTAGTTCTGCATCTTTTGTTACAAAATTGGATCTTTCGAAAGGCTACTGGCAGGTTCCGTTTACCTAGATAGCCTGTGAGATTTCTGCCTTTGTGACGCCGGATCACTTTTGCCATTATAAGGTTATGGTCTTTAGAATGAGAAATGCACCCGCTACTTTCCAGCGTTTGGTTAATGTAACGGGCCGACAAGACTTTCTTTCTTTCTTTCTTTTTATTTGACAAAAAAACAATGTAGTGAATACACTTAATTTGTCAAGGATAACACAATAAAGTTTAAAATAAAACTTATTTCCATTGTGGTCCTTGATGTAAAGCACAATTTCCACTCCCGGTAACAGATACACTGACACTGCATTTAAATACAAAAATTACAATAAAATTCCATATTTACAAAACTTTACAGTCACAAATAACCATATACATAATATAAATTCATCAACAAAACAACCTACTTAAAAGCCAACTTTTAGTTTTTAAACTAAAACTGACCATGCCTGAAATATATTTAATATCCAGAGGTAATTTATTCCACAAAAGTGCCCCAGAATATCTAAAAGACCTATGACCATACATAGTTTTAAAACGACAATGTAGTATCCATAAGACTTTGCCTAGTTCTATAACAATGCTGCTCATTTTCCCTAGAACAAAGTACATTAAAATAGGAAGGAGCTCTATTATTGATCATTTTATGTACCATTTTTTATTTAATATATTCTAGTCTACTTTCGATAGGTAACCAATCAAGACACTTAAAATGGGAAACCTCCACATGTGTAAATCGACTAAACCCTGACACTAACCTTATCAATTTATTCTGAGATTTTTATCCAACCAACCACGAGACAAATCAGACATCCAAGAAATACATGCATAATCGAAATGACATGACACTAAACATGATGCAAGTAATTTCATAAGCTGTTTATCAAGAAAACTAACATGTCTGGCAAGAAATTTGGTTCTAGCATTGACCTTACCCAGGACTTTCATAGCCATACTTACACCACTTAAGTCATTGTCAAGGATGCATCCAAGATAATTAACAGAAGTTCGGTTTGATATTAAACAATCCCCCACCCTAACAGACGAGAGGCGTGCGGATCCATGTGCAAGCTTTTATTATTAGGCATGGTCAAAAACACAGGCAAGGTCAACACCTGGCAAACTGGTATATTGAGGGCAAGGCAGATGAGTACTCCAGTAAACGGGCGTGGTCTTCGATCGCGAACAATATCCAGAGGGCTAGACAAGAGGGGTAATCCAGGTACGAGGCAGGAGATCAGGAACCAGACAACAAGGCAACATGAAAAGACTAGACTAAACTAAAATGAGACATGGAAAACTAGAAAAGGCTCTGTAAAGCAGCTAAAATTTGGAGAGTGTAAAACACAGAACAATACAGGAGACTGGACACAAAAACAAACATGGAAAGGCTTGGTACGTAGCTAACATTAGGAGAATGCTAAATGCTAAACAATACTTGGCCAACAGGAAGAGGAAGTCCATGGTTTAAGTAGGTCGTGTGATCAGTGCAATCAGCTGTGTGTTCAGAGCAATCAGCAGTGTGTTCAGTGCAATCAGCTGTGTGTTCAGTGCGTGTATTTTTCAGTGCAATGGGTGATGGGAATTGTAGTCTGAGGTGGAGTGCAACAGTGAGTGTAGTGCAAGAGTCCATGTGGTGAGCAAGTGACCTCTGGTGGTGAGTTAAGGGAAGCCCATGAACCGGATTTGTGACAGTTAATAAGGCGTTGGAAGGATTTACAGGCTGTGAGGCTTATCTTGATGATTTGGTTATTTATAGTTTTTCCTGGCCTCAACACTTGGCCCAGCTTGAGGATGTGTTCAAGCGGTTAAAGGCTGCAAACTTGACTTTGAACCTCTCCAAGTGTGAGTTTGAACAAGCCACTGTAACTTATTTGGGCAAAGTTGTTGGCCATGGATAGGTGTCTCCAATAGGAGCAAAGAAGAGGCCATTGTGAACTTTCCAGTGCCATCTTCACGGAGGGAATTAAAGCATTTTTAGATATGGCAGGATTTTATAGTTGTTTTTGTCTGGACTGAGTTATGTCAGGTTGCCTTCGACAATCTGAAGGCCTTGTTGAGTAGTTCTCCTATTCGTGTTGCTCCTGATTTCAGTCGGCCCTTTAAACTAGCTGTGGATGCTAGTGACTTTGGTTTTGATATTGTGCAGTTGCTTTGACACAATTTGCATTGTTAAAAGCGCTATATAAATAAAGGTGACTACACACTGAAAGCCGGAGGAGATGGTCAGCTGCACACTGAAGGCCGGAGCAGATGGTCAGCTGCACACTGAAGGCCGGAGGAGATGGTCAGCTACACACTGAAGGCTGAGGACAATTCTCACTTCATTTTAAATACTTATGTCAACCTCATGCACCTCATATTGGATCTGGCTGCACAAACACTGTTTTAGAAAACTGTGACGGGCACAAAATTGGATGCAGTATAGCAATGATTGACTGTTTTGAGATTTCCACAGAGAAACCATTCAGTGTGAAAGTGTGTGTCGGAATGTCTTCTACCTACAAGCAATATTAATGGCGCTTTTCCACTGCATGGTACAGTTCGGCACGGCTCGGTACACACTCGACCTAAGCAGCAGCGGAGACCACCACAGTACCTTGAGGAATATGAGCTTGGCCTGGAGAGACAAGGGAATCATGTCTCACCTCGTACAAGTTCATTACAGTATATGCATGGGGAAGAGGGGTTTAGCTCCTATTTGGAGGGAGCAGCTATGATGATGCAAGCGGAGAGTGCACATACTTCAAGGCCTCCTCGTCAGGTGCAGTGGGATTCAGATATTAGTGAGCACGCCAAAGTGTACTCTCCCAGCGATGATGTACATTCAACAGGCCTACGTGCAGTGTGGATAGATGCTCTTGCACCCTATGCAGAGGGCAGGAATGAGCGGTATGTGATGTATAGAGAGGACACATCATCACGCAGATCCACAGAGAATGTGCAGAGCAGTCCTTCACAGCTTTGGGGTGTGGAAAGGGAAATTCGTTCTCTTACAGCACAACAAGAACCATGGCCGATACCACCCCCTCCAATACAGGGTGACTTCCCTGCCCGAGGGAAAGAAGATGAGTATGATGACGGGTTACCACCTCCACCATGGTACTCTAATGAACCAGCGTCAATGCCTCCAGAGGGTGAGGTGAGACAGATGGTCACCATAATAGATAGGATGATGAATCAGCTCCAGCTAATGAGAGATAGTGCCGTGTCAAGCTCAGCAGTCTGTCTTCAACCCCGGAGAGACCACCCTTTAGGAAGACTCACGATACTCCAACTCAGCGGTCGCAATGTTACCCACCATTGACAGGCTGTCCTTCTGGCATGGACTGGGCTGAATCTGGGCCTTCATTCCAATGCTTACCAGGGCCGCACATGAGACAGCGTACCTCCTTCCGAGACTTACCTTATCAGCCTTCGTCAGCTGCTGTGGAGGAGAAGGAATACCGTGGGCCAGCGCCAAAAATCCCCCTCTTCGTTCATAGGGACCCCATGGAATTTTCCCGGCTGAAGCTCGCCCTAACAAATTTGTTGCCGAGGGACATCACTGAGCTCTTCAAATATCAGGTTCTCGTAGACCATCTGAGGTTGGAGGAGGCTTGCCTTATAGCTGACTCATACATCAATTCGACTAAGCCATACTCAGACACAATGGCGGCATTGAATGAGAAGTTTGGGCAGCCACATCATGTTGCCTTAAAGAGGATCGCTGTTGTCATGGACTCACCGGAGATAAGGCGGGGAGATACAGCAGCCTTTGAGAGGTTTGCTTTACAGGTTCAGTCACTGGTGGGGATGTTGAAGACCTTGGACTCTGTTGCATGTTCCCAGACCAGCTGCGTATCCGGCTCGAAGGACCAAATGTAGCTGAGGGGCTAAGGACTGTAAGGTGCTAGTCGGAGCTACGGAGGTGGAGTTGGTCCAGGTGTGTCGGTTAGAACACCAAAGAGGAGAAGAGGATGAATTCAACTGTTTATTGGTATAAGCATATGCAATGGAGGGGAAGCCAGGTGGTAGCGAGGTGCATTATTCTATGTTCTTTGTTTGCATATAAGAGGTGAGCATAAGTACTGGTGCAGAGCAGTTCTTTATATCCTTAGAAGTGTCAGCATCCACTTGAATGTGGGTGTGTGTGTGTGGTCTGCAACAAATAAAGGCATATTCTAATAAACAATGCTTCTTCTTATCACACTATACAACATCAGTATGCTTACATTTATAACATAATTTAAAGTATTAAGAGGCTATTGGCTTCCCCCCATGCATCAACACAAGCATTGAATACAACAAATAAGGCATTATGAATGGATTAAACAATAGAAGTTATTACTATGCATCATTTGTTAACTCAAACACTGCGGTACTTCGCATCAGCGTCCATTTTGTATGCATCGCCATTTCAACTTCTCTATTTAGCAGACGGAAATCAACTCGAATAACTGTGTAATCTACTTACTTTCTCTCTGGACGCACACAACTTAAACATTCAAATGAACATAAAGATGATCATCCGGCCGCTATCTGCCAGGAAATCCCACCACTCATTCCCGCTGGAGACAGGTAATAACTAAAGCGAAACTGAAAGTCACATATGCACAGCGCGGTGATGCACTTCACCAGAATGTGCTGCATTCCGTCAAAATAAAAGTCCTCACGCTCGGGACGAGCGCGTTCGTGTGCATACACACAGTATATCATTATTCGATACTAATGAGCCTTTCTCACACAACACGTCACGTTTTGGTAACGGTACGGATCGCTTGGAACCCCGGCTGAGGTGGTACTAAACAAGTACCAGGTACCAGGTACAGTACCCAGTGGAAAACCCCCCAAAAGTGAACCGTACTGTGCCGTACCATGCAGTGGAAAAGCGCCATTAGTATTTGACAGCCAGATCACTTAGCACTTCTAAGAATCCATGCAAAAAAGGGTCGTCAGAAATGTTTGGCAGAAGCATCAAATCATCATCTTAATGTAGTCCGCTTTCTTTGTAGTACTTACACTGTGTCCACTTAAGAAAACAGTGTGCTGATGATTCATCATGCTTGCCACATCTTCTGTTATGCATTTTGAAACTGATTTTTAAAACAGTGTTGCATTAATAATAAAGTATGTATAATGCCATTTTCATAAATGTGCTTTTGATTGTCTCCTTGTTATGAGTAGCTACTGATCAGTACTTGTTATCAGCCAAATAATGTACGGACAATTTTGAACAAACAGAGTAAGGTTTAATGGTTGTGACGCACATGATTTAATTACTTACAATTGTGCAAATTATGTGTGCAAATCAATGGTAGGCAAAAATAGAACATATAAGTGTATACGTAAGTTTTTATACTGTAAACAAGATAATCATAAATCCAACGAGGTTGGAGGCAGAGATGCCGGCGGCACTCAAGTTTTTGCGTAAGGTAGTATGGATCACTTATTTGTTAATCATCAATGACAAAATTATATAAAAAGAGATTATCTCGGTACCGTATCTACTTGGTTTGCATCTGTTTCTCCAGTGTGAAGATTTAATGTGTCTTTATTGTACGGCTCTGTACACTTTTAGTTCACTGCTCATACCTTCATGAAATAAACCTTCAAAATAGTGTATATATAGTATTTATATAGTTTTAACTCATAGTTGTAGTTACTTTTTCTTATTTGTAAGTCGCTTTGGATAAAAGCGTCTGCTAAATGACTAAAAAGTAAAAGTAAAGTAAAATGGCAGCTCGGTGACGTCACACATAATAAACGCACGTGACTGACAAAGACCGATGGAGAGCATTGGATTGTCCGGTGGGACGTTGTTTTCGGATAATGACACATGTCACTCTGTCTCTATATTAGGGTTGGTGTAACCCCTCTGGTTCGTGCGTTCTTTTATATTTATAATGACCACGCGAGAACAGTTTTGCTGAGCACATTCACTTTACTGTTTACTGTAACTGGAGATCTGGAAAAGACATGGAGAGCACAAAATAAACAATAAATTCTGCTAGTCCGGTCACAAAACATCCTTATCAACAGCTCGAATGAACTGAGATCTTATGTCAATAAACTCTTTTTAGTTACATATGAATATGACTCAGTCTCTTTTTTCTTTTATAAACAGAGAACACAAAATTGCATGAAAAGAAAATGTAATACATCATACCTGGAAAAGACACGGAGAGCACAAAATAGACAATAAATTCTGATAGTCCGGTCACAAAACTGTCAAAAAATAATACACAAACCAAATGAATATAGGAAATGAAAAGCAGACGCCATTAGCACGTGGTGTGCACAACCACCTGTTAGGCACAAAACTCTGCTACAAACTTCTTTATTTACCCCTCTGCACACAATAATACCGAGTAAAGTTATCTCAAACACATTTCTAGACATATACAATTGACTTGATAAAAATATCTTATGACATTTTTTAATCGATTGACCAGAGACATTTTCACCTACCATCCTTATCAACAGCTCGAATGAACTGAGATGGCGGCTGTCACACTTCTTGCCTTTAGGTGCCTCCCCTTTTTCCCAAGATGCATTATTTAAATAAACAATGAACATAGAATAACATTTGTTTTAGTAGAACAAACATTTTAACCAAAACAAGCATTTTGACACCATTCACACTTAATTTCTTGTTTCTTTTCTTTTTTGTCCTTGTGACGAGTGGGGCGGGGCCGAGAGCCGTGGGAACGGAGCGAGGCCGGTGGAGTAATTGGTAATGAACGACACCTGCACCACTCACCGGTCTCGAGTCCCACGGAGGAGCTTCGGAAGGGTTAAATGAGGAGTGACAACAGTGGAAGACGAGAGAGGACCAGGCCTGAATTTTAGTTTGTGTGTTGTGTGCGGCAGTCGTCCGTGAGGGCCTGCCGCTTTTCATTTGTATTTGTTTATTTTATTATTAAAGTGTTAAATGTTCGCCGGTTCTCGCCTCGTCTGTCCTTACCCCCAGGCGCTTGGCGCCGTCTGACGGGCTCCCCGGGAGAGGGGAGGGGAGTAGAGCGCAGTCTCGTGGGTACCCCCGGCCTGCGAGGGGGTATGTGGCGAGTGGGCGGGGCCGAGCCGTGGGAGCGGAGCGAGGCCGGTGGAGTAATTGGTAATGAACGACACCTGCACCGCTCACCGGTCTCGAGTCCCACGGAGGAGCTTGGAAGGGTTAAATGAGGAGTGACAACAGTGGAAGACGAGAGGACCAGGCCTGGAATTTTAGTTTGTGTTTTGTGTGCGGCAGTCGTCCGTGAGGGGCTGCCGCTTTTCATTTGTGTTTGTTTATTTTGTTATTAAAAAGTTATTAAATGTTAAAAAAATAAAAATAAAAAATAAAAAAATATATAAAAAATAAAAAAAATCTCGGTCCGGTTCCCGGACACACTGCCACTCGGTCCTCAACCAGCTGAGCGGTTCACTCGCGGTGCCATGCGATGGTACTGGACATCTTTGGTGGACGGCCCGATGCTCCTCCACCTCCTGGCGGACGGCGGTGGCTCCTCCGGTCGAGGGCAGCCGGCAGCGAGTCCCCCGTTCCCTGCTCCTCCCCAAACATGGCGGATGGCAGCAGGCTTCGGCCTCCAGGCGAACGGCGCCGACTCCTCCGCTCCCTCTCGGACGGCAGCCACCCCTCCTCAACCCAGGAGCACGGCAGCAAGTCTTCCGTCCCACCTGTTCTTCTTTTGCTCCAGCACCACCGCCTCGGGCAGCCACTGGCGATCTCCGTTTCTCCCTGCTGCCCGATCTCCTCAGCACCGCGATCCCCCTCAGCAGCGAGGGCTCTCTGACAGCATGTCCCTCCTTCCTCCCGGGTTTCGGTACCAATGTAACGCAGATGATAGATATGGGAAGAAGGAGGCGGGAACCGGCGAACATTTAACATTTTAATAATAAAATAAACAAATACAAATGAAAAGCGGCAGCCCCTCACGGACGACTGCCGCACACAACACACAAACTAAAATTCAGGCCTGGTCCTCTCTCGTCTTCCACTGTTGTCACTCCTCATTTAACCCTTCCAAAGCTCCTCCGTGGGACTCGAGACCGGTGAGTGGTGCAGGTGTCGTTCATTACCAATTACTCCACCGGCCTCGCTCCGTTCCCACGGCTCTCGGCCCCGCCCCACTCGTCACAGTCCTGTTACATTCTCCCCTACTGAATGTGACAAAATGCAATAAACCTAGAAAATACAAAAATACAGCTTCTCAAAGACAGAAATAAACCTAGAATTACCATTCTTAGCATCAAGCTTATGATCAGTAAAGACTGTTCACATGAAGAACTAATAGGGAAAAGTGCTGTGCATTTCACCTTTCCCTAATCATGACCCAAATAAAGTGCCTTTTACACTTCATCTCAGCAATTCCATATCCACACAAAAGTTGACATAATACAATAAACTGAACAACTCAATGTTTTAGACTGAGAACTGAAATGGACCATTTACCAAGAGTTTGCTTTCTTGTGTGAAGCAAAGTCTGCTGATTCATAGAAGAAATAAGACGATTGACTGGTTTCAACAATCTGCCAAACCTTGATCTGCGGCCCGGCAACTCAGTACCATCCACAGTACCATCAACAGCAAGATCAGAATTGCAGACATTAATCATTTCCAGACTTTCTTGATGGACTGAATGATCTCAAGGAGGATCTCCAGAAACCCCACTTTGCAATGGCACAACAACAACCTCAGCTGAATCGGGAGCGTCACCCGACCTTTCCATCTGAAGACCATTATCAGCCACAGAGTCAGCTACGACAAGATCCACACCATTGGGCGTTGAATCATCAGAAGTTACAGAACATTCATCAGAAGTGCCATCATCTACAGAAAACACGCTCTCATCATCATTAGTCCCCACAATGTCACACACAGGGAGAAAATTGACACACAGAAGTAGATTCCTGTGTACCACTTTGAGCTGACCAGATAAAGGGTGTTTTATCCTGTAAATGTGGGTCTTAGGATCACGATCAACCACAGTATACACCACACTGTCCCACTTGTCGGAAAGTTTGCGCTTGCCACGCTCACTTTTATTGGCCAAAAGAACCCTGTCACCAACTTCAATATGCCCACCCTTATTTCTGCGATTGTACATGCGGGCTTGGTGAGACTGTTCTTTTAAAGCATTAGCCTCGGCAACAGCGAGTGCATCTTTCAAGTCCCTATTCAGAGACTCTACGTACTTGGAAAGAGATACATTCAGATCATCCCTCAACACACTTTTAAAGATGACATCAATCGGTAGTCTTGGGGTACGACCAAACATTAGATAGAAGGGAGGAAACCCTGTAGTTTCGTGAATGGTACAATTGTACAAAAACGTCAATGTGTGAAGCATCTGCGGCCAGTCATGCTTTGGTCGTGGCTCAAGGGCTCTGATCATATTTCCCAGCGTTCGATTAAATCTTTCAGCGGTGCCATTCCCCATTGGATGATATGGGGTTGTTTGCGACTTCTTAACTCCAGAGAACTCAAGCAAGTGTCTGATTAGCTCGCTACAGAAATTGGCTCCTTGATCAGAATGAATGCGCCTGGGAAACCGTAGTAACAGAAATAGTTATCCCAGAGCTTCTTTGCCACTGATCTAGCAGACTGATCTGGACAACGGAAAGCATGGGCAAGTTTGGTAAAATGATCAGTGACCACTAAAACATCAACTGACTTATTCTGCGAGTCCTCCGCTGTCCAGAAATCAACGCAAACCAACTCAAGTGGAGCAGAAGTCTTAACACTCTCCAATAAAGCCCGTCCCTCCGGCTCTGGCGTCTTCGCAAGCACACAACGACTACACCTTTTCACATACTCACGAACATCTTGTCCGATGCCAGTCCAGTAAAAACGCTGACAGGATAGGTGGACAGTACGATACTGGCCTTGGTGTCCAGCCTCATCGTGACAACCTCTCAATACTTCGATTTTGAGAGATGAAGGTACTACATATTGAAACCGTTTGTGACGTGTCAGAGGATCTTTTGAAACACGATACAGGACACCGTCAACCAACGATAGCTTGTCCCACTGCTTTAAAAACTTCCGTACAGCACTGGGCTCCCCATACGCCACGCCTCAAGGCCTGCGGTTTCGGTCAACGAGAAAATCACCCTCTGCAAATGTTCATCCTTAAGTTGTCTATTTCTCAAGTCTTGATGAGAGTATGAAGGAAGAGCATCGAATCCAACATCTGAGACCTGCTGGACAAATCCAACCAAAGGAATGGCCCGCACTCTCATTCCTTCATCCCAAGAAAGGTGATTAGAAAACAGCAGCCACTTCAGCACTCGAAAAACTCCCGGACACATCTGCGCGCCTGAGTTAAGCCCCATCCGATCACAAACACCTGCCTGAACCTCCGCACTGCCAACTACCGCTGACTGGCGTTGGACAATCGGAAAACATCCTGAACGGCAGCACAGGTATGGTTCTTGACTCCGCCATCAGCTTGTCATAGGGCTCCTGACTATGCGATGGCTAACCCGACTGTCAACAAAAGGTTGTCTGCTCAAGGTGTCAGCTATAGTGTTCTTCGACCCAGGAACATATTTGATGTCAAACTCAAAGGCAGCGAGTTTAGCCACCCACCTTGTTCACAGGCCCAAGCCTAGGTTTGGTCAAACAAAGGCCAAAGGATTATTATCCGTCTAAGCTGTGAACTGATGTCCTTTAGCCAGTGGCTAAACTTATCACATACGGCCCACTTAAGAGCTAGGAACTCAAGACGATGTGCTGGATATTTGGCTTGTGCTCTGGACAGTGACTTACTCAAACGCAATGGGCCGAGCCCGGTTTTCCAGGAGGACTCAGTTGCGAAAGCACTGCGCCCAACCCTTCGGATGAAGCATCAGTGGCAAGAATAAAGGGTCTGGAAAAGTCAGGGTGCGCGAGAACTACATTAGCAATGAGGGCTTCTTTCAATGCAGACAAAGACGCCTCGCAAGCTGGAGACCAATCATCGGGAGTGAGCTTCCTCAACTTGCAGGTGAGTTACAAAGGCCTTGAGGTAACCTGTTATATTCATGCAACCCTACCGGCGTAGTGAATGCTGTGTACTTTTTGTCATCTTCGTGTAGTGGGACATTATAAAAACCGGAAGTCAAATCCATAGTACTGAATAATGAATTGCCACCGAGTGCCGCAAGACAATCCTCTTGATGAGGCAGAGGGTGCGCATCTTTCACAGTACGCTCGTTAAGCCAACGGAAGTCCGTGCAAATCCGCAAATCGCCCTTCTTTTTCCAGCACAAAACCAAAGGCGATGCGAATTCGCTAACGGACTTGCGTATTATACCCCTCTCTTCCATTTCATTCAGAGCAACACGCAACTTCTGGTACTGCGAAGGGGGAACTCGCCTAAAAGGCAAGCGAAACGGTCTTTCATCAAACAAACGAATTCTGTGTACAAACTCCTTAACTTCGCCACAGTCAAGAGAATGTCTTGAAAAAATTGACTCATATTCTAGCACCAAATCACACAGCTTTGCCTTCCAAAAATCTGAAACTTCACACGTTTCTAAGTCAACAGTCTCCAGACCACACTTTTGAAGCCTGTTGCTTAGAGTATCAGATGTATCTGGTTCACTAGCTGACCGCTGAACACTTGACCGTAGTGTAGACTCGGGCCCTGTTTCACACACATCCTCTAACGCAATACAAGGGTAAACGTCCGCTACTTTCGTGTTTCGCCTCAGAGTTACTGGCTTGTCACTAGGATTGATCAACTTTAGTGGTATCCAGCCGTCACCCCAAAGAGGAGAAACAACACGACCCACCAAAACCTTTCTAGAGGCAGAATGCAATCTAGATGGTTCCACCATGACAGTACTACCTGGTTGGCCACATGACTTAGCGGGTAGTTTGCCCCAGACAAGGTGTTCTGTGCCAGGTGAAAGTGTGACTGCGTGATTAAGCTTCACTGTACCGATAACATCTGGAACTGTTTCGCCTCCCCATCTATGTATACCAGCCAGCATCGACAAGAACTCATCACCCTCCGAATTAGGTCCACTGGGCGTAGAGATCAGTTCCCAATACCTGTCAGATCCCTTCAGTCTGTGGACAAGATGCTTAATGACGTTTGTCCCTAAGATGAGGTCATCACTTTGGCCTGGAACAACAAGACATGGGACAAAAACATCACAGCCATATACATCCAGTTTAAGTTCAAGCACACTCTTTGGGAACACTCGTTTGCCACCGCATCCTATTATGATGACATCAGTTTCTTCCTCCTTAACAGTATCCCAGACACAATGTTCTCTCAGTTTAATGACTACCGAATCGCTCAAAGTACAGGCCATAGAGCCGGTGTCTAACATGGCATTAACGGTAAGAGAGTCATTAATAAGAACAGGTGTGTAGAAAAGTGTATCTGAGCAAGCAATGCGTTGTGTATTCTGAAAGATGACTTTCTGGGGAGCAGGACAAATATTCTTAAAGGAGAGAAACAGAGCTTCAAAATCAGTATCCACCTCGAGGAAATTTCCAAAATCACCCACACTCCCCCTCTCCGGGTGCAGGCGACTCAGTTTCCCTGACCGCCAGGCGAATCTGAAGCAGGACGTGAATTAGGGAATTTCTTTGTACAGTCACGCTTGGAATGGCCAGAAACATGACATCTGAAGCACAAGTGATCAGTTCTGCAATGGTCAATTGTAGTGTGAGATGCGTCACCACAGATTTTACAGTCTCTTTGCCCAACTGCAGTATTTCCTCGTGTTCTCCCTGCAGACACATACTCAGACTTACTCTCCTCCCTCTTCTTCAAAACGTCAATCAGCTGTGCCAGCATATCAGCCATCCGATTCAAACTAGACTGGTCTTTGGCATCTGACTTTGATTCGTGAAATCCGCTGGTTCCCTGCTTAAAACATGTTACCAAAGACTCAGGACCAGCATTAACATGTTCACAACCGTGCATAGAAATCTGTGCATTATGACCGATCGCATATTCATTTGTGCTTGCTCTCAACTTGCTGTCACGCTGGAAGCTGTCTAAAAGCTCCTGAACGTCCTTTGCAGTCCAGTTTTCTAACGGACGCACTTTAAATGTACGCGCCAAATCGGTGTCTGGACAATTTCGCACAAACATCATTGCAACTTCAGAATTCAAATTGTCCATACATCTACCCTGAGCTCTGAGACACTCGTCAGCAATGTCTGCTGCCTTATTTAGACGTAGCCAGTAGTCAACAGGATTCTCACCATGTCTAGGTAATGTGCTGTAAAAATCTGCAAGAGGCATACTAGAATAGGACACATTACTGAAATCTTGTTTAAGTATGCTGTATATCAACTCTGGGTGTGTTTTGCAGTCTAATGTAGGGTTACTGCGTAGAGTTACTTTTACAACATCTCTTGCCCTACCCATAAGGTGACTGATTATTTCATCTGCTTGACCAGGGATATTGACATTTCTCTTTTGTAGATAGAGCTGCATCATGTCATCCCATTCCTGAACATCGCATCTACCCAGATTGTCTCCACTAAATACAGGTGGTTCTTTCTCATCTGATTTCAAAATGACATTCAACCGTGATAAATCGAGGTTAGCACATTGAGAAGTCGTGGTGCTGGTCTTATTACTGGTCTCAGCGAATCCACCCTCTGACAAAAGTCTAGCAGTAACTGATTCGCCGATTTTTCGACCCAATTCTTCAACTAAAACACCAAGATCACTGACGCCACGGCATCTCCATTTTATCTGGTCTGGGAGTAGATGTGACAGGGAAAGTCTGGTTGCCATCATGAACCATATGATCCTCCTTTGCTTTATGGTCTTTGGTCCTAAAATCTATTTCACTCTGTCCCGAATTTGTACTAGAAAACTGCATCAGATATTTTCCCCGTCCGACCCCAAATAACCAGCTATCTGCACCTCCCTCAGCCATTTTCAGGTTGTCACTAACAGGTATCACGCTAAAATAACACTAAAAGTAAAGAAATTAATCAGAAAAACTCTGTCAATAACAGTCACTTAGCTGCAGTCCATCGATCTTCCCGTTGCTCGAAAGTTCGTTGGAAAAACAAGTTTTTTTTTTTGTTTTTTTTTTACCCGAAGAATCCGCTGACAGCTGGAAAATTGTCCATCCGAATACTGCGACGTTACTGCTGCACTTCTCCCTTGTCAGATCCTCAACGATCTGCTTCACGCGAGCATAGAAGCCCGCCATGACTCAGTCACACGCCTCCCTCGTCAGTCCCTCAGCGATCTGCCTCACTCTGCCGTTGTCGCACCCTCAGCGTCGCGTCGATCACGAACGGGATTCACGGCACCATTGTAACCCCTCTGGTTCGTGCGTTCTTTTATATTTATAATGACCACGCGAGAACAGTTTTGCTGAGCACATTCACTTTACTGTTTACTGTAACTGGAGATCTGGAAAAGACATGGAGAGCACAAAATAGACAATAAATTCTGCTAGTCCGGTCACAAAACATCCTTATCAACAGCTCGAATGAACTGAGATCTTATGTCAATAAACTCTTTTTAGTTACATATGAATATGACTCAGTCTCTTTTTTCTTTTATAAACAGAGAACACAAAATTGCATGAAAAGAAAATGTAATACATCATACCTGGAAAAGACACGGAGAGCACAAAATAGACAATAAATTCTGATAGTCCGGTCACAAAACTGTCAAAAAATAATACACAAAACCAAATGAATATAGGAAATGAAAAGCAGACCATTAGTACGGTGTGCACAACCACCTGTTAGACACAAAACTCTGCTACAAACTTCTTTATTTACCCCTCTGCACACAATAATACCGAGTAAAGTTATCTCAAACACATTTCTAGACATATACAATTGACTTGATAAAAATATCTTATGACATTTTTTAATCGATTGACCAGAGACATTTTCACCTACCATCCTTATCAACAGCTCGAATGAACTGAGATGGCGGCTGACACACTTCTTGCCTTTAGGTGCCTCCCCTTTTTCCCAAGATGCATTATTTAAATAAACAATGAACATAGAATAACATTTGTTTTAGTAGAACAAACATTTTAACCAAAACAAACATTTTGACACCATTCACACTTAATTTCTTGTTTCTTTTCTTTTTTTGTCCTGTTACACTGGCTGGTATATCGCATTTGTATATCGATATATATTTTTTATAAGTGATACAGTATGAAGCAAACTCGTTAATATCGAGTTTGATATGAGTCCGGAAAAAATAATCTTTAGGGAGGAGGATACAGACTGAACTGCTGCAGAGAAAGTGCATAATACGTTTTGTTCTAAACATGACAAGCTTTATATGAAGGGCATTAAAAAAAACTTGTAAAATATAGTAGCCGATAGTTTATAGTTTCAGTTTAATGCGGCTCTGCCCGTCAGATGCTCTGACAGAAAGGCTGCGTGTGCCCTGACAGAGATGCGCTGTTTTGAGCTATGTGCTCTTTTCTTAAATGCATAACTTACATTTCACAGGTATATACTCCATCTGTAAATGTTATAAAGCCATGGAAATATGTCAATTTTGCTGTCAGAAGTGCGTGAGATTTTGCGTGGCGATATTATTCTAAACTTCACAGACGTAGTTCAGAACGAGCACCGTCACGCGTGTAATATTTTATAGCTATTATTTCAGCTTTGGGGAATCATTTATTAAAGATTCAATATTGATTTGATTGAAGTGATATTAATCTTTAACTTATGATTTATACCTTATTAACGACTCGTCCAGCGACCATTAACATCAGTATATCTTTAACAATTTAGTTTATCTTACTTCGTGGCCAACGATAAAACAAACAAAATTACTACTTTATCAAAGTTTGAGCTAGCTAACGCAATCTTTGGCAAATAGTTTAAAACTTGAAAATCACACAGCACAAGACACCATTCTTTATAAATGAAACCAGGTTTATTTGCTAACTGTTATTCTACAATACATGGACTAAACGTAAACTTAAATACACACACATATGCACACACATACGCACACACACACACACACACACACACACACACACACACACACACACACACACACAGGACAGGAGTTTTGCGGTTTTAAGAAAGTTAAAGGCTAGCATTCTTTTGCTGTCTTGTAACTTTAACTGAGGTAGATCACAAGCAGATACTTCGCTATCTTTACTGCATACAGATCAATTTGCCAGTTTCCAGCCACAATAGAGATTTGTTTGGTTTACTTGCTTTCAGTTGAGTTTGACAGTTGATCTGGTGTTCCCGTGTGTTTCCGCGTGGTCGATGGATACCTCTGGGGCTGGGGGTTGCGTTGTTTCGTGATGTCACTGGGAAACCCCTCTCATGATTGACGGTTTCTTTGTGACGTGATGACGCTCTTTAGTTAGTTTGTTTAGAGTTCTTACGGTTTCAGGTGTTAAAGTTCTTCAGTGAGAACTTTGACAAAGCCTTTGAGTTCTTTAGACGGTCACTAAATAGAAAAAGGATCTCCCGCCAGCAGATGATTTTGATATTCTAGGTACTATAAAAATGGCAAGAGTCTTGAGATCATAGAGGACTATAATGTGATAAGAGCTAGCTCAAGTACTGAGGAGCTAAGCCATTTAGGGCTTTATATGTAATTAAAAAGATTTTTAAATCTATTCGATGTTTAATAGGGAGCCAGTGCAATGTTGACAGAACCGGACTAAAGTGGTCATACATCCTGGTTCTAGTAAGAACTCTAGCTGCTTCATTTTGGACCATCTGTAGTTTGTTTATTAAGTGTGCAGAACAACCACCTAATAAAGCATTACAAGAATCTAACCTTGAGGTCATAAACGCATGAATTAACATTTCTGCATTTGACATTGAGAACAAAGGTCTCAGTTTAGATATATTTTTAAGATGAAAAAAAATTCAGTTTTACAAATGCTAGAAGCGTGGCTGTCAAAGGAGAGATTGCTATCAAATAGCACACCTAGGTTCCTGACTGATGATGAAGAATCGATAGAGCAGCCATCAAGTGTTAGACAGTGTTCTGGGTTATTACTTTTGTGGTTTTTAGGTCAGATAATTAACACCTCTGTTTTTTCAGAATTTAGTAGTAATAAATTATTCGTCATCCAGGTTTTTTATATCGACTATGCATTCCATAAGTTTCTCAATTTGGTGTGTTTCACCAGGCCATGGAGCTGAGTATCATCAGCATAACAGTGAAAGTTAACCCCATGTTTCCTGCTGATAGTTCCCAAGGGTAACATGTAAAGCGTGAAAAGTAGTGGCCCTAGTACTGAGCCTTGAGGTTCACCATACTGCACTTGTAATCGATATGATACCTCTTCATTCACTGCTACGAATTGATGGCTGTCAGATAAGTACGATTTGAACCATGCTAATGCACTTCCACTAATGCCAACAAAGTTTTCAAGTCTATTCAAAAAAATGTCGCTAAGATCCAGGAGCACTAATAGAGAGATACAACAATGATCAGATGATAATAGCAGGTCATTTGTCACTCTAATGAGAGCAGTCTCAGTACTATGAGATGGTCTAAATCCTGACTGGAAATCCTCACAGATATAATTTTTCTGTAAGAAGGAATATAATTGTGAGGATGCTACCTTTTCTAGTATCTTTGACAGAAACTGAGATTTGATATCGGTCTGTAATTAACTAGATCTTTGGGGTCAAGTTGTGTTTTTTTAATGAGATGCTTAATTATAGCCAATTTAAAGGTTTTGGGGACATATCCTAATGACAATGATGATTTAATAATAGCCAAAAGAGGATCTATGACTTCTGGAAGCACCTCTTTTAGTAGTTTAGATGGAATAGGGTCTAACATGCATGTTGTTGGTTTAGCTGATTTAACAAGTTTATACAATTCTTCCTCTCCTATTGTAGAGAATGAGTGGAATTGTTCCTCAGGGGATCTATAGTGCACAATTTGAGGCGATACTGCAGCTGTCAGCTGAATGGTTACAGTTTGATCTCTAATAGTATTGATTTTGGAAGTAAAATAGTTCATAAAGTCATTACTGCTTTGCTGTTGGGAAATGTCAATCCTAGTTTATGTTTTATTTTTTGTAATTTTGTCACTGTATTGAATAAACGCCTGGGGTTATGTTTGTTTTCTTCTAAAAGAGACGAAAAGTAATCAGATCTAGCAGTTTTTAATGCTTTTCTGTAGAACAGGGTACTTTCCCGCCATGCAATACGAAATACCTTGTTTTGTTTTCCTCCAGCTGTGCTCCATTTTCTGTGCCGCTCTCTTTAGGGTGCGAGTGTGTTCATTATACCACGGTGTTGGACTCTTTTCCTTAATCTTCCTTAAGCATAAAGGAGCAACTGTATCTAAAGTGCTAGAAAAGAGAAAATCCATAATTTCTGTTACATCATCAAGTTTTTCTGCGCTGTTGGATGTGCTGAGGAATTGAGATAAATCAGGCATATTACTTACAAAGCAGTCTTTTGTGATAGAGGTGATGGTTCTACCATATTGTAAGAAGGAGTTGAATTTACAGCTTTAGCCATATGGAGTTTACACAAGACTAGATAGTGATCTGATATATTATCGCTTTGCTGCAGAACTTCAACACCATTAACATAAATTCCATGTGACAGTATTAAATCTAAAGTATGATTTCGACAATGAGTAGGTCCTGACACGTGTTGTCTAACCCCGATAGAGTTCAGAATTAGGGCTGTAGTCAAGTCCACCTTTGTCGAGTCCAAGACAAGTCCATATCCAGGACTATCGAGTCCGAGTCAAGACCAATTCCAAAGAGGTTCGAATCCGAGTCAAGAACGAGTCCAAAGAGGTTCGAGTCCAAGTCAAGTCACAGAGAAACAGAGAAAGAAAAAAATTCTTCTTTAAAACCACATACTTAATTATTGATAATAATACATATCTTCTATTCTAAGATAATCAATTTGTATTATTATTATTTGTAATGATATACAAGCATATGCAGCAACACTGTAAGATCAAATTAGGCTATTTTATTTTTATTATAGGTTTAGCAATTTCACTAAAGTCACATAAGCTGAAGTGCAACTTCACATTTTCAGCATTTTTATTATAGTGTAACAATCACATTCTGGGCTACCAATGGAAAATATTACAAATAATAATCAACATAAGTGTAAAAAAAATTCAACATGTTCCCATTCATGAACTGGTTACTTATTCTAAAGCAGGCTGTCCAAACTCAGTCCTAGAAGGCCGGTGTCCTGCAGAGTTTAGCTCCAACTTGCCTCAAAACACCTGGCTGAAAGTTAGCTGGCTTGTTCCTCCTGTCTTCTTACTGCCCGTTGAAGATGGATGTGTGCCTGGTTCCAAGTCTCTTCACTACGTTGGAGCCATTCAGTGACAAAGGGAAGATTGGATGTTTCCCCTGACTAAGGAAACAGAGGTGGTTGATAGCCCAGGATGCATTTGAAGGGAGTTAAGCCGATTGCTGGTTTCTGAAGAGAGTTTTGTGCGTACACTGCCCACATGAGGTATTTGCTCCAATCTGCCTGGTTCTGTTGATAATATGTTCTCAGGAAACGAGTCAGTTCTTGGTTTCGGCGTTCAGTCTGACCATTGGACTGAGGATGGTAACCGGAAGTAAGACTGATGTATAGGTTAAGATGTTTGAAGAATGAAGACCAGACTGTAGATGTGAATTGAGGACCATGGTCTGATACAATATCCTCTTGGTACAAGACCATAAAAGGGAAAGACATTATTGCACAGGATTTCGGCTGTCTCAAATGCCGTGGGGAGCTTTGGCAGGGGAATCAAGCGACATGCTTTGGAGAATCAATCAATTACAGTTAATACAGTGGTGTTACTTTGAGAAATGGGGACGTCTGTGACAAAATCGATGGCGATATGGGACCAGGGGCGTTGAGGAATGGGTAGTGGTTGAAGCAGACCTGCGGGTAGTTGTCGTGGAGATTTGGATGTATTGCAAGCGGTGCAGGCATTAACAAATGTGATCGTATCTGTGGACATGGCAGGCCAACAGAATCGGTTCTTTAGTAGTTGGATAGTAGCGTTTATACCAGGGTGACCTGAGCTGGGGGAGTTGTGAACCTGATGCAAGAGTTTATCTCTGAGAGTTTCAGGAATGTAAGAGAGTTCAGGTGGGCAATTCGGTGGAGGAGGAGTCTGCCTATTCATTTGATCAACTTCTGTCATGATATCCCGTTGTACTGGTGCAACGAGCAAAGTCTCAGTAATAATGTTCTCCTCGATCTTAGGGCAGTTAGTTTGATCTGTCTGTCTGGATAGAGCATCGGCCTTGATATTCTTGGTGCCTGGGCGGTAAGTGACTGTGAAATTGAATCTTGTAAAGAACATTGCCCACCTTGCTTACCTAGGATTCAATCGTTTGGCAGAATGTGAATATTCCATGTTTTTGTGGTCAGTCAAAACAGTGAAAGGATGTTTGGCTCCTTCTAGCCAGTGACGCCATTCCTCTAGGGCTGCCTTCATGGCTAGAAGCTCACGATTGCCCACATCATAATTCCGTTCGGCTGAGGATAGTTTCATTGAATAAAAGACACAGGGGAACATTTTGGCTGGATTACCTTGACGTTGTGACAATACTGCTCCGATTCCAGTATTAGAAGCATCGACTTCCACAACGAAGGAGATACTGGAATCGGGATGATGGAGGATATGTGCGGATGTGAATCTTGTCTTGAGTTCCTGAAAAGCTAGTAAGGCTTCAGGGCTCCAAGTGAGATGAGAAGTGGAATGTTTTGTCATAGTAGTTAAGGGAGCAGCGACTGTGCTGAAATTTTAAATGAATCGTCGGTAGAAGTTAGCGAATCCTAGAAATCATTGTAATTCCTTGACTGTGCGAGGTTGAGGCCATACCAGTACTGCCCTGACCTTGCTCTCATCCATGGCCACGCCCTGCTGACTGATGATATATCCGAGGAATACTGACAATACAAATGTATAGCCTGAATGCACTGTAAGTCGCTTTGGATAAAAGCGTCTGCTAAATGCATAAATGTAAATGTAAATGGAATGTGGTGGAAGTCTGATCGAACTCACATTCTCAGCCTTAGCATAGAGTTCTGATGTAAATGGAATGAGGTGGAAGTCTGATCGAACTCACATTTCTCAGCCCTAGCATAGGGTACTGAACACACGTGCTGGGTGTGTTTCTTTAAAGAGTTAGAATATATCAGAATATCGTCAATGTAAACAATTACCCACCAGTCTAGCATGTCATGGAACACATCATTAATGAAAGATTGGAACACTGAGGGACTGTTGGACAGGCCGAACGGCATAACTAAGTATTCATAGTGGCCAGTGGAAGTAGAGAATGCCGTCTTACATTCATCTCCATCTTTGATTCGGATCAAATTATAGGCACAAAGTAGACCTAGCTTTGTGATGTATTTGGCCTGACAAAGCTGCTCAAGGGCGGAGGGAACTAGAGGTAAGGGGTACCTGAACTTGACAGTTATATCATTGAGTCCACTGTAATCAATACAGGGTCGAAGGCCTCCATCTTTCTTTTTAACAAAGAAGAATCCAGCTGATGTGGGTGAGGTTGAAGGTCTGATAAAACCTTTGGTTAACTCCTCCTCTATGTAGGCTTTCATGGATTCTGATTCAGGCTGAGATAAAGGGAAAATTCTACCCTTGGGTGGTGCGGCACCTGGGAGTAGTTCAATTGAGCAGTCACTAGAGCGATGTGGTGGTAACTGTGAAGCTTTGATTTTGCTGAATGCTTCAGTGAGGTCAGCGTATTTGGTAGGTAAGCCTGGAATGTCTGGGTTCTGTTCGGTGAGGAGGATTGACTGTAAGGGAAGTGGAGTGATGGGAGTAAGACAGTGCTCATGGCAGGTGCAGTTCCAATTAATTATCTGCCCCTCCAGGAGATGTGAGGGTTGTGACTGCGGAGCCATGGTAAACCGAGAATTACTGGATTATTAGGTGAAAAGATGATGTAGAATCTAATGTTTTCATGATGCAATGCTCCCATCTGCATGTGAATTTCCTCTGTAAGGTGGGCAATTTGACCCTTTCCGAGGGGTCGGCCGTCTAAGGCTTCCACTGCCAACCGAGAATCACATGGGGTTCATTTCAAATTGTGTTGTTGAGCAAATTCAGATGAAATTACCAGCAGCTCCTGAATCTAACAAGGCATTTGTAAAAATAGTTTTATCTCCGCTGGTAAGAGTTATTGGAATTTTGAAACTGGAGGTAGATTGACTGAAATGAAAACAGCAACTCACCGATTTTGAATTTGGGTTGAGAGGACAAACAGGGCATGACATTTTGAGATGGCCGGCCTTTCCACAGTACAAGTAGAGATGATGTTGTAACCATCGTTCTCGTTCTTCAGGTGTCAAGTGAGCGTATCCAAGTTGCATGGGTTCATTATTGGTCGCAAAAACTGGGGTATCGTTGGCCAGAGCATGAGCGGGTCACCGTGACCTTATTAGGTTATCTATCTGGATGGATAATTCAATGAATTCTTTCAAGGTTCTTCCTTCATCGCGACACGCCAGCTCCGATTGAAGTTCCAGACTTAATCCTTTTCGGAACAGTAATTTCAAAGCGTCCTCAGTCCAGTCGGTTTGTGCAGCGAGAGTGCAGAAGGATAAGGCATATTCCGCTGCAGCCCCTCTCCCTTGGTTTAACATGAGAAGTTGTTCACCAGCACTCCTGCCTCCTGCGGGATGATCAAATACTTCTTCAAAGCTCTGTAGAAACACTTGGAATGAGGGACATGTTGAGCCGTCTGCTCTCCACACAGCGGTGGCCCACTAACAGCACTACATTAATGTAGCAATTTGTGCACTCATTGAATAATTACTATGTAATACTTTGGAAACATTGATTTACTAGTCCTGAAATGAAATATTTTGACAATAATGGTTGTATGTTGAGTTATTTTCAGAGGGCAATAAATCGTTACTGTTATACAAGTTGCATATTGCCTACTCTAAAATATATCGAAGTTTCTTTTTTATAGTATTGTCCCTTGAGAAGATATGATAAAATAGCTGAATGTGAGTGGTGTACTCACTTTTGTGAGATACTGTATGTGTGTGTGTGTATATATATATATATATATATATATATATACACACACTGTATATACATTTGAAATTATATATTATTATTTTATTTTATTGATATATTTTTTGTTATATATTATTTTTAAATTTGTATTTATGTCTAATTGACAGGTTTAATTTATTCATTTTATTATTTTATTATTTTGATTGGCTAAGAAATCAAATACACTGCTTCACAAATACCAATAAATTGTATTCTGTGATACGTTCCCTATATTTTTCTAATGGCAAGTTTATGATTTGTTCATATATCCTACTACACATTCCCATTTGTAGCACAGAATAAGGCAGAAAATATATTTTACAGTTTCTATAGGCTGCGCTAATGAATACAGTTAGCATTATTCGATAGATTGATATAAAAAAATATATAAAAAAATTATTTTTTTAGCTTGGCCACGACTTTGTCCATATTAGCGATTCCTGGTACGTCATTAGTTAGTTCTGTGAGTCCGTTTGGGTCTTTCTGCACGAGAGCGCCCTCCAGCTGTGAGTATGAATGAAACACACTGTAGGCTAATGCTACCGCTTTAGCTAGAAACGTTAGCTATCAATAAATTATAGCCTATAGACATCAGCCATGTCTAAAAGCTGAAGACTCATGCCACAGCATGATTAAAAACTGTTTTATTTATTTCAAACTGCAACAAGTCTATAGTCTACAGTCGAACTTAGCTTAGGCTAATGTCAAAGGTGCTAACTGAGCAGCCCGCTGTTCCACTAATTTGAACGCATACGCTGCCATTTTAAATCAGGACCCCATGTAACGTGATGCAGAAACACTTATTTAAATAATACCCTTAACCCTGTAATTACAATAATAATCAAAAAAAGATTGTTGCCCTTACTTACCTGATCGAAGGTGTACGTGCATCAGGTGAACTGGGCAAACTGACTGAGCCTCGCTGGTGACGTCACTGCCACTGAAGATGACGAGTGGTATTTGGACGCATCTGCTCTCCACAGAAGGTAATGGGAAGGATTGGCGTATCATATGCATGCAAAATTGGCACTTGGCGTATGCATTATACGCAATTGGAAAGTGTAAATCTGTGTTATTTATACGCAGGTTGATGAGAACGGGTTGAATGGTTATTTACATGTTACATTTACATTTTCATTTTTGACATTTTTATGCATTTAGCAGACGCTTTTATCCAAAGCGACTTACAGGCTATACATTTTTTATCAGTATGTGTGTTCCCTGGGAATTGAACCCACAACCTTTTGTGCTGCTAACACTATGCTCTAACACTGAGCCATGGGAACATAGCCACAGGTTATATAACGTGAGCCACAGGTTATATAATATGGTGCACTTTTTTACAGTATTTTTACAGTAGTACCTATTATCACAAATCAGGCCTCTGTGGCTCTCTCCGATCGCCTCCGGAAGGCACCCTCTCCTGAGTACTAGCTTACATACACCCCGTACCTGGGACTGATTACTGGAACAGGTGTTTCCCCTTTGCTTCCCATATACAGTAAGCTGCATCCAGACTCTTAGTTCTCGCAAAGTCTTGTTTTGCCACGGCTAACATCTCTGAGCGTTTATCTCCTGTCTATTTGATCTCTGGGTTATTATCTTGGACTGTTTAACCTATTGTGATTCTCTGCCGCCTGCCCCGACCCTCGCTCTGTTACTGTTTACTCTTCTGGATTGTCCCTGTTGTTTCGGTCGCCATTGATTGATCTCTGCCTGTTTGACTCTGATATTTTTCCTAGTAAAAGTTGCAAATGGATCCGCACGCCTCTGACCCATCATTATACCTATTTCCATTTATGTACTATGAATGTACTAGTGAATGCACCTATTAGTTAATGCATAAGTTACACAGTATTCAGGTTTGGGGGGATGGGGTATAGTAAGGATGGACAAAGATACTTATTGAGTAGTTGATGGTATTTGGCATTGCACTGATTCTATTAACTGATTGGTCCGATATAGATTTTAGATGACATCCATACCTAATAATTATGAGAGAGATATAGTGTGCTATGTGGCACATAAAAATGATTTATTACCCTCATAAAATACCCCCCCAAAACCAGACACCTGTTTGTACAGCCCCCACCCTTGCGTCTAAGTTTTTCCCCACGTGGGGATCAGGGTAATACCACGAGGGGTTTTTTAGACCACGTGGGTTTTTTAGACCACGTGGGTTATCTGATACAGGGAATGTGTTGGGACATGTTTTTGTGTGTTTAAACCAATAAAATGTGAAACTGTGTAAAATAGGAAGAAAGGGTAGTTTTTATTCAAGTTTTTTCATACGCATACATGTGAAGGTATTATATATACACGTAAAATGAACAACATCTATTTTTCCAGAAAGCGTTGTTTAAAAATAGGTAAAATGGAGTGTAAGAAAACAAATAAACATGAGTCAGACGCATTTGTTAAAACCTAGTGATATTGTAATTCAAAAAAAGCAGTTAATTCGACAGAGTTAAAGACAAAGTAAATAGACAGAAGCGTGTTACAAGGAAAAGCGGTTAAAACGAAGGAAAAATAAAACGCACATATAACGTTAGCCGTTGTCCAAAAATAAGGTAACGTTAATCTCAGACGCGTTCGTTAAAACCTAGTGATAATGTAATTTTAAACTAGTTAGTTCGACAGAGTTAAAGAAAAATACGAAATCAGTGTAAATAGACTAGGTAAAATGCGTCAGACGCGTTTGTTAAAACCTAGTAACATTACAATTTTAAACTAGTTAGTTCGACAGAGTTAAAGAAAAAATACGAAATCAGTGTAAATAGACAGGAAAAACAAAAGGTAAAAAGGTTCATACATTTACCAACGATCTAAAAAGAAAGGCAATCTCGCAGAAGTTTGTTAAAACGCCCAGCCGTCAAATGATGGTCTCGCAGTACGGAAAGTTAAACAAAGAGAATAAGTCTTTATCGCATTTGCGGTGTCCGTATAGAGAGCTCCGTGAATAGGTCCGTGTACTACAACGACCAAACTCGAAATGAGCTACGAACGCAGCAGGGGCCAGACCACGCCTACGTCCCACCCCCCTAGATCCGGAGGAGGAGGGACCAAAACGGGGTTTAGAGTAAAGTAAAATGTTAGAAGTTATTTTTAATAAGGCTTTTATATGTCTTAATTAATTAACCCATTCAATATCATACACCTAAAACATGTATAGCTTGAATCGCTATCGTAAGTCGTTTTGGATAAAAGTGTCTGCTAAATGCAAATCCTTCTTTTAAAAGTTGATAAGTGTCTGCTAAATGCAAATCCTTCTTTTAAAAGTTGATGTTTTAAGTCATAAGATGTGGAAAAAGTTGTTTTATTTGTTTAACAACACATGTTCTTTTATTTACTAGTTGTTTTTGTCAATCTTACAAACGTTATAACTTTTTAAATGTACGATCTGATATAAACTAAAAGTGTTTGAGAGACTCTGTGAGACGCGTTATCAGTAGAGACAGATGCGTGAGTTTTACAACAGAGACAGACAAATACCAGAACAACACTGGGCAGATCCACTCATTTACATTTTAATGAGATTTTGAGCAGAACTTGTGACATTTAGGGACGGATTTTTTTACATCGATGATCAAAGCAGATCCGTTACATTAATTTATGGTATACGTCTGGTAGGTTTTGATGGGGAAGTTCAGAGTGTGAACTATTTAACCTAACACACACGCACACGCACACGCACACGCACACGCACACACACAACACACACACACACACACACACACACACACACACACACACACACACACACACACACACACACATACATACATACGTGCACGAACGTTGGAACGGTTCACAGTCCGGTCAGAGGAGGGTCACACATCCCTATGAAACCTGTTTATGTCGAATTTAAAAGTTAGGGTTTGTGTTTTAGAAATAAAATACATTTTCTAATGGGTCATGTTTGCCATACAGATGAGTGTAACTTCAAACTGAAATTCAAGATGGTAGTGGTTAAAGAAGCTGACAACAATACATTTAAATAATACATAGAAATTTAGCTTTTAAAAGTTGATATTTTAATCAAACGGTCCTAAGTCGCGGGGGGAAAAGTTGTTTTATTTGTTTTAACAATGTTCCTTTATTTACTAGTTGTTTTTGTCAATCTTACAAACGTTATAACTTTTTAAATGTACGATCTGATATAAACTAAAAGTGTTTGAGAGACTCTGTGAGACGCGTTATCAGTAGAGACAGATGCGTGAGTTTTACAACAGAGACAGACAAATACCAGAACAACACTGGGCAGATCCACTCATTTACATTTTAATGAGATTTTGAGCAGAACTTGTGACATTTTAGGGACGGATTTTTTACATCGATGATCAAAGCAGATCCGTTGCAGTTGCATTAATTTACGGTATGCGTCTGGTAGGTTTTTGATGGGAAAGTTCAGCGTGTGAACTATTTAACCTAACACACACACACACACACACACACACACACACACACACACACACACACACACACACACACACACACACACACACACACACACACACACACACACACACGCGTTCGGAGGTAACCTTGAAACAATTAAGTTTTAAAAGAAAAAATCTACGGTTACATTAACTAAAAATGTTGGATACACACGAACATATAAGTGATTAATACTGTTTTGAGATGTTATAACAAAAAGGCAAAAGTCAAATAAATATATATGATGGTTGCGAATAATAATAAAGTATGTACGTGGTTTTGTTTTAATGTAAACTAAAATGTGACATTAGGTAAATTGGGTAAACAGATAGGCCTAGCTTTGATTTTTGTGTTAAAATAATAAAACGAAATGTTTATAAGTGTGTAAGAATGACGTTCTTAAACAGTTATTTATAGAATACTTATTATAACGTTTAAAACAATAATTTCACAAATTAGACAGAGTTAAAACCGCAATCAAACTTGTGATTTATATGTCAGTATTTATTTATGATGTTAGAACGTCTCCTGGCGGGTGTTTTATGATCTGTTTCGAGAGACGCCCCATCATGAGCAGATCTGTTAAAAATGGACATACAGAGTTCATTTAGTTACAAACTCGAGTTTCTTCACGGTCGATCATCTTATACCTCAACAACCTTCGGAAAAATGGCTAACAACTACAATGGTGAGCGTTTTTGAACATTTTTTTCTTCAAATATTTGAATGGGAATATTTGTTTTTACATATTATTATTATTATCTACAGATGTTTTTGAGAATATCGAATTTGACGACGATCTGGAAGAAATCCTTGAAGCGATATGTAAGTGTTTTTATACTTTTATGTCGTTTGGTTTAATGTCTAAAACAATAACAATGTTTTTCTATCATTTAATATAGTTCATGAACCATTTCCGGTTGCATATGATGGGCCCATCGAAGGTGTTGACGGTAAGATATACATGTGTTTTGATATTCTACAACATTTTTAAAAGTTTCAGTAATTTGACAAAATATGTTTACTAAATTTAACAGTTGAGTACAATATTGATGTCGACTGTGTGATAATGCAATCTACAGAGAACTGTGCGCAAGAACCCCTAGACAGCACGGAAGCGCGTCATGAACCAGAAAATGTCACAGGAGGCGTCTCCTCCCGAGGGCCGTGCGTGGAACATTCTGTTCACACGGTTGAAGACAGAGCAAGCGAGAGCACATCCGTAGGTAATACATCCACGGACCGTGTACCTACGCAGTATGGGATTGGTACGTGTGTAAAACGTATCAGAATACCGGAGCAGGATGACAGCGAAGCCCCGTCCACAAGTCGCTTGAGAACGTCGGAAAGTAATGGTAAGAGTTAAAACATATCTGTTAAGTTTTATGTTTGACTTTTATTTAATAAAATAATAAAATGGTCGTTCTTATTCTTTTTACAGAGCAAGATTACGACGAACACGCTCTAACGGCTTGGAACGACTCTGTGATCTACGCGTCGGCCCAGGCAGACATCGGCGATTCCGAATCCGAGGAATACGTTGGTTTGCCGCATGAAATTCCACAGCCGGTGTTCAGAAATCGTGATTTAAACAGAAGGTTGGATTATGATATACTGAATCGGGTTAATAGGTTTTTTGAAAGATTGTTTGACCTGGCCGATCAACGTTTAATTCGCAGACAGCTCGAAGAGGTGACGGCTAACGCACAAGCTGATGTATTTGCTATTTTAACGAATATAATAGAATGTCAACAACACCACACGGATGCGTTACGCTACGCCGCAGATTTCTGGCGAGAATGTCACAATAATTTGTATGGAGAATTTATTCAATTGCAGCAGCGCACGGATGGGTGGGCAGCGGATTTGAGATTGTTAATCACGGAGCAAAATCTTACGGTAAATGCGTTATCATTGATTTCAGAACGTCTAAATGTGATACAAAGAATGTTGTCCGAATATTTATTTAGACGTGAGTAGTAATTATAATGAACCCTGTTTTTATTCGTTTTTAATCTCACATTTTTTGTATGTTAGTGGCATTGTATTAGTCTACATTTATTAGTGTTTTAGTCACATAAGAGTGATTGTTTGATTTAAGCCTTTTCATATATGAGGATTGTAACTGTTTATTATTTTTGATTTTATTTTGCTGGTTGTTTGTGATTTATGTTGTAAGGATTTGTGAAAAAAAAAAAAAAAAAATTTTCAAGAGCGCAAACGGTTTGTCTTTAAGGTTGAACCATTTTGTATTTGTCTACATTTAAGTCGTTTCATATATATGCTGATTTGTGACTGTTTTATTACTGATTTCATTTGTTATTTGTGATTTATGTTGTAGGGGATTTTATATTTTTGTCACAGCTGTTTATATCGATTTGTGAAAAGCTGTGGTGTTTTCAAGAGGTCACACGTTTGTCTTTAAGGTTTGAACCATTTTTGTATTTTTGATTTTAAAATAAAACTTTCAAAATGAGCGGTAAGAGATGTCACGATGATGTTTCACACAACGGTGTGCCAGAAAGTGATGATCAGAGATCGTCCAGACCTAGACATGATTTTCAAAATAACATAAACCATTTACATACGCTTATCGACAATCATTTACAGATGATACCCACAAATTCTCTCAATATGATCGAAAGATTACACGAAATCATTGATGAACAGAACGAATGGTTGGGTGCCTCTGTAAATGACGGTGTACAGATTGGCAGAGGTCCGTCTAACGATGACGCCTCAGATTACGATCAGTCAGCTCCAGATATGGGTCTTACGAGGGATTTTATAGACAGATTAATAAACGAAGGAGGGCGCGTCGGTGATTTTACAATTATCCCAAGACAGAGATTTAATGGTTTAGAAATTCGTAGAACTTTAAATTTCCGCGAGATCGCTACAGATGATTTTGCAGCATATCACATCTTACTGCACAATATTTTGAACGAGATTATAGATTTTTCGCGGTTGATGGCAGGCGAAAACGGTTTTATGAACGTTTCTCTGCATGGTGAGAGTCTTCCCACAGATATCAACGCTGTTCTAACACCTGATAATAATCATGATGTTAATACATTCATAGAACAAGTCGAACGAGCGTTTCAAAGCAACGCGGATGTGGGGTGTGATTCTGCTTTACAGTTATGCGTCTCTGTGGCTCGTAATAGACAAGGTGGCGGTCGTAGAAAATTATCCGATTTAGCTCATAATATGGTCATTCAAAAAAATAAAATGAATCTTTTCGTACCCGGAAATATAACAAACAATATGTGTTTTAGCATTTGTCTAGCGCACTTTTTAAACCCACAGTCCCCCGACCAGGAGCTGCTCAGAATAGGCAGAGACATACACACAGATCAGGGTTACGAGCCGCAAGATAAAATTGCATTTCACGACGTGTCTAAATTCGAGAAGTCCCTAGACTTGAAAATAGTCATCTTTCACAGATCATCTTCAGGTAAATTGGAACTGTATAAAAATACAGATAAAACACATCAGAAAACCGTGCACTTATATCTGCACGATGGCCATTACTACATGATAAAAAATCTGAAGGGGTTCTTAGGCTACGCGTATGTGTGTGAGTATTGCTATCAAGGATTTAACGACCGCAGTTTACATTATTGCAAATTTGCATGTAACGTATGCAATACAGCTCAGTGTCACACACACCCAAAGGAATGGATACAATGCAAGGATTGCGCGAAATATTGTAGATCTGAGTTCTGTTATGAAAAGCATAAACAACCGGAAAGTGACGAACCTAGATCAAGATGTGACCTTTTTAAATATTGTGACAAGTGTTGCATACAGTATAGAACTAAATGGTCGGGCGATAAAATGTTAGCACACACATGTACGCCTTCCAAATGTCCGCATTGCAACGACAATTTGATAGACGAAGGACATCACAGATGTTATATTAAGCCTCTAAAAGTTGAGGAACACGACGACAAGTATATTTATTTTGATTTTGAGACAATGTGTGTAAATGAAAAACACACAGCGAATTACGTATGCGCCATATCGCAAGGGGGTGAGGTGTTTACAGCCGCAGGGGTTGACTGTGTAGATCAAATGATAAAACATTTCAGACGTCCAAAATTTGCAGACTTTACATTTATAGCTCACAATGCTGCAGGTTTCGATTCTTATATATTGCTTGAGTATTTCGCAAGTCAGGGATTGACGCCGAAAATCATACTCCAAGGATGCAGGCTCGTATATATGTACGATCAAGCGTTTAAACAGAGATACATAGACAGTTACAGTTTCTTGCCTATGAAATTGTCAAAAATGACCTCGGCCTTAAACCTCGACACCGACGAAAAAGGTTACTTTCCACATCATTTTAATCGTTTGCAAAATGCAGATTATGTCGGACCATATCCGTCTAAAGAACATTACGGGTATCTTACAATGTCCGACCACGAGCGTGAAAAGTTTGACAGGTGGTACGAGAGTGTGGAAGGACAAATATTTGATTTCAAAAAACAACTCGCAATGTATTGCAAAAATGACGTTGTGTTGTTGCGAGAGGGGTGTATAAAATACAGAAAGGAGTTTATCGAATGTACAGACGTAGATCCATTCGGTTGTGTGACGCTTGCGGGTTGTGCCATGAAAGTGTATAAAACCCTTTTTTTAACCAAAGACACAATAGCCCTAACGCCCAAAAACGCATATCTTGATCAATACAAGGCATATTCCACACCGTCAATACAGTGGTTGGAATATATTAAAGCAACCAAAAACGTCGACGTACATCACGCATTAAATCACGGCGAAGTCAAATTCGGGCCTTATCATTTGGATGGGTATTACGAGCTTAATGACGACAGAATAGCTTTGGAATTTCTGGGGTGTTTTTGGCACGGCTGTAACTGTCGTTTTAACCCTAGCGAATTAAATCCCGTGTCAAAAATACCTTTCGGAGTGCTCAGAAGGCAGTCTGATAACAAACTGAACGTTTTGCGCGACACTTACAATCTCAAAGTGGTTACTATTTGGGAATGCATGTGGGAGAGAGCCAAACAAAACGATCCTGATGTTATGACCTTTATGAGTAAATACAGCGCACCTGAGCGACTTAATCCTAGGGAATCGCTTTTCGGTGGCCGTACGAACGCTCTGAAACTTTACCATAAGACTGCTGAAGATGAGTGCGTATCATATTTGGACTTTACGTCGCTGTACCCTTTCGTACAGTCACGTAAAACTTATCCGATCGGGCATCCCGAAATCATTTTAAAAGATTTCGAACCGGTCGAGTCGTATTTTGGGGTTATTAAATGTACGGTACTACCACCTCGCGCGCTGTTGCACCCGCTCATCCCGTTCAAATCCCCGCAGGGAAAACTGTTGTTTGCGCTGTGTCGCACATGTGCAGAAAAACAACAACAGGAGCGGTGTCAACACAGTGATGAAGAAAGATCAATTTCAGGGGTATGGACATCTGTGGAACTCTCGCACGCTATCGTTAAAGGTTATACAGTTGTCAAAATTGTGGAAGTCTGGCACTTTCCGCATACATCAGACACATTGTTCGGAGATTATGTAAAGACATTTCTCAAGTTCAAACAAGAGGCTTCGGGTTTCCCCTCGGATGTAGTGACAGACGCAGAAAAACAATCTTACATCAAAGATTATTTCGAGAAAGAGGGAATTCAGCTCGACGTTGACAAAATATCTCTCAACCCCGCACGCAGGTCTATAAATAAATACCTTTTAAATTCTCTTTGGGGAAGGTTCGGACTTAGATGTAATTTACCTACCGCGGAACTTTTAACAGAGCCTGAAGATTTCGCCCGTTATATATTCGGAAATAGTCATGTCATTAAACACTTTGCATTCGTGTCAGACTCTGTGGCGCTAGTTCAGTGGTGTTATGCAGACAACGACCCCGCCCCCGCATGCGATGTTAATGTCTTCATCGCTTCCTTCACTACTGCGTATGGCCGCTTGGAATTATACAAACTTATGGACAAATTAGGACCTCGCGTTTTTTACGTAGATACGGACAGTCTTATCTTTTCGTCGAAAAAAGACGATTGGATGCCTCAAACAGGCTCATATCTCGGCGAGCTGACAAACGAACTTGAGTCAGACGACAACATAACGGAATTTGCGGCAACCGGTCCAAAATCATACGGTTTTAAAACTGCAAAAAACAAAGTCACTCTTAAAGCGAAAGGTATCACACTCAATTCTTCAAACGCTCAAATAGTCACCTTAGAAAGCATGGTCTGTCTGGTCCACAATTATGTGACATCACGTGACACAACTCATCTGCTCACACGTACAGAAACTATTGTACGTAATAAAAAGAAGTTCACATTACATAATAGATCAGTTTTGAAAAGGTTCAAAGTGGTTTATGACAAACGCGTGCTCTTGCCTGACTACACGACATTACCATACGGATATTAACAACATGTCCAGATCTCATGATGTGTATGCTGAAGAAGGGTTTGACTTCCGTTTGCAGTTCCCCTTCTCAGCCGTGATCTCCGGACCTTCAAGCAGCGGGAAGACTGTCTTTGTGAAAAAATTGCTGTGTAATGCGGATAAGCTGATTAATGTAAAAATAGATAATATTGTTTTTTTATATAGTTGCTGGCAACCTTTGTATGACGAACTCTCTTCATTGTTTGATATTAAATTTATCGAAGGTATACCAAAATCGTTAACGGATGAAAATTTATTACCACCCAATAAGAAATCTATTTTAATTTGCGATGATTTGATGGAAGTAGCCTATTCGAACGACGAACTCACACCACGGCGCTCACGAAATATGTACACCATAAATCATTTTCCATTATATTGATAACTCAGAATCTGTTTTTTCAAGGTAAAACCAGTAGAACTATTACGTTGAACACCCAATATATTATTTTGTACAAGAGTCCGAGAGATGCGATGCAAATAATGGTTTTAGGACGTCAGATTTTTCCCGGCAACACCAAATATTTCATGGAATGTTATCAGGACGCGACCAATCAGCCTTTTGGTTTCCTATTGATTGACTTTAAAGCTAAAACGCCGGAGCGTTTTCGTCTCAGATCGGGTTTGTTTTCAGATCATCAGGTGGTGTACGTACAGAAAAAATAAGAAAAATGAGTGATAGGCTTTGTAAAAACCTACCTCTTTTAAAATTACTATATAAGTCTTCGACGAAGCAACGACGTGTTATTTTGCAATCGGCGTCAGATCAGTTGATTCTAACCTTATGCGAAATAGCTCTTAATGTACTCCGTGGGACCATACCTCTAAACAACGCTCAGTTCCGAAGATTAAAAAAGAGAAAAGAGGAAATCAAATACGCTGCAAGTAAAAAGATAAACGTTGAAAGAAAAAAACGTATGATTAATCAAAGAGGCGGTTTTCTACTCCCTCTGTTGAGCGTGGCCATCCCGTTTATCACCAGTTTAATAACCTCCAGACAACATTAGAAAATGGAATATGCTGAAAAGCATTATGTAATTCCTCAGAATCAGATGAATAAATTGAGAGCTGGCAATCCACGCGAGACAATTCAAGAGGTTGTGGAGAACAATTTGGACGTGGCTATAAGAAATATATTACAGAGGTCTGATTTAGATTCGTACGGGAAAGCTAAACTTTATTCCAGCGTCTTACAGAGATTTTTAACGATAGTAAAACAGGGTGATTTAGCAAGTGACACTTTAACTCTTACACTACCGAAACCGGACGGAGATGGTAGTGGTACAACTGTTAACGCGCCCACCCCAACGTCTAATAACGTTGTAGACGTACAAGATCAAATCGTCGATGAAATCTTACACAATGTACCGCAAAGGAGTTTGAAAAATGTCAAATTCATCTTGAATAAAATATCTAATGCCAAACAATTGTGTACATGGACGAATACTGGAGAATTTGTTTTTAAAGGACGTGTAATTAATGGATCACACATGCTGGACTTGGTTAAAAGTATAACGGCACCTCATACGATCCGTGATGAATATAGACCTCGAGGTTGGAGCGAATTTCTGGATGCTTTTGCTGTTTTAAATATACCCTTTTCAACCGTAACCAACCCACAAGTTAAACGCTCTATCGAGGGTCTCAAAGGAAAATCAATCACACAGACCCACCAGATGTCGCCAGAGATACCAACCCCTTTGAAAAAACGGAGAGGTAAAAGGGTCGTGGCTACGTCACATCTTATCACCCCTGTCGGAAACGCATTTAATTCACCGACTCTTGATGCCAATGCATGGTTATCTTTTTAATATTGTTTGTAAAATTTGAAATGTTTGAAAGATTTGTATTAACATGTGTGTTGTTAATAAATAAATAAAAAATGTCTGATTGTTTATTGTCTTTTATTCATACATTGAGACTTTTTGTGATTACAACACCTTTTATTAAACACACATTATAGACTTGTTCTAGTCGCATTACAACGATTTACATATTTGCACACACTGAATACAATTCAATGTATCACAGAGACTAGGTTTCAATCTCTTTACAAATCGAACGACCATGCTATCATTTTTAATCAGATCATCGTAATACTTTTTAACAATATTATCATAAACAAGGCCTTTTGCCATGTGATACAGAAAAAACACGCAATGCTGACCACAAGTATCTGATGTGAAATCTTGGACCTGCTTTTTAGAGTATTCCACACTTGTAGAATTGCTTTTTAAAAAATCACACAGGTTCTTCGGAAAACGTGGATCTGTAGGAGGGCCTCCAAAACTGTCGAAAAAACAACTAACGCCATCGCTGTTTATGTAGACGGCCACCCAGTGCTGACCCGGTTCTGTGGATGGGTCGGTGTTAAAAATAACCATGGCCGGTAAATTCTTTAATGGAGTTTTAGGTAGGTAATCGCATGGAAGAACACCTAAAAAATATGTGTTATATGTAATTTTATCCATAACAGCCGTTAGTTGGACTGTATTCATCTCAGTAATAATCGACCAACACCTGTCTCCGGTTGGATATTTCAATGATCGAATCAAAAATAGCGTATACGATAATGGTTATGGACCTTGTGAGAGGTTGTCTGAAACGGGCTTCTAATCTAATATTCCCCGACCGTGTTAACGATACGTGATTCGAACAATCTTCGTCGGGTGATAAATTAAACCCGTAGAGAGTATAGCCGTTGAGAAAATCCTGTCGATCTATTGCCAGAGCCTGATTTTTGAGATGTCTTCCAGTAGATAATACGAGCTGATAAAAGTCCCTCACGGCACATCCGTTCTCATATTCCGGTTGAAACGGTTTGGAAGGGATTTGAACTCCATCACGATATAAAGCCAGAAATTCCAGATTAAAATGTTTAAAGGCAAAGGGGTTTTTATCGTAAGCCCCTGAAAAAGCTGCATTTTCTGTCATTGCCAAAATGATAGATTTTGGTAACGTCCCAAGAAAAAGATTTTCTTGATTAGACACGCGAGATCCTGGTGGGATCGAGAAATTTTTTAGACACACGCGTTCTATGGGATATTTCGCTGTGGTTGATAGAAGAGCCTGCGCGTGTCCTAGCCGAACACCCGGCGAAACAGATACTTTTTTCACAAAAAGAGATGCGGATACTATATTGAGTTTATAAGCTATAGCATCATCACGCATCAGACAGAACTCGTCTTTACCCCTCGTCATTCGTATTTTTATATCCACACCGTTCAACATTAATTTTTCTTGAAAGAAAATGTCACTATGAATGGGGGCTAATAATTCTACGACATTGCTAGCGGTTGTAAACGCTGCTCGCTTCATTAACCCTACGTTTGGTCCCGCAGGGTCTGTGGCATCCATGTGACCCGCCGTGTCTCTGTAAAACAAGCCTGCCGAAAACACGCTTTCGAGCGTGTCTCTACCGAAATTGATCAGAGCTTCGATCAGACATCTATAAGGGTACGTGCTGGAGCTCTGTGTTATCAGACGGTCGCCTAGAGAAACATCCACCTGGGAGAAAATACAAGCCCCAGGGTAGTTTATTAATCCGACAGGTGCACCATCCGCTATATCACCTCCGTCCGGTCTGGTTATTTTGATCCTGGTGTACATCAAGGTATTATTTAGATCGATGTAATCTTCGCCCCTCAATAAAAATTCTATCGGTGACGAATCCGTTATTGCTGATAGAGGAGGTATTTCGACGTATGTATTTTTTTCAATAGACGTCTGGGTCATAGGCACTGTAAATAAATCTAGTTCAGATTTAATACATTCCTCCGACATATTGTGGAATAGAGCCATGGTTTAGAAAATAGTATTCAGGTGTCTTTTGACACGGAGGATTTTCTTTACACGCTTTACATCGCCTCGCACGGGAACGCTAGAACGTTTTGCGACCGTGCGTCTCTTACTAGTACGTTTAACTTTCTTCACACGGCCACTCCCCCTACGTATTCGCGCGCCGGGAGGTTTAAAAGAACCGCGTGACATAACCATTAATCCGTTGCCACTTTGACCATGGTTGCTGTCAGCGTCGTTATAAGATCTTGATAGGGCACTGGTTACAACGTCACTAGCTATGTTTCTCGCTGCGGTTTTTAGATGTGGCTTTACTATACTAAAACCTCTTTTCAACAGAGGTAGTGCAGTTCTGAAAAGCGCTTTGAAAATGCCTCCTATACCACTCCCGTACATAACAGGCCCACCGGCATAGCCAGGTAACCCGTTACCGGCTTGGCTACGGTAGTATGCAACGTAGCGTTCGGGGTCCATGATCGTGTGATAGTTTGTTAAAACCTATTTCACAGGTCTGAAGTGTAGTTTGGCCACAACTTTACCGTAAGTGAAACGGACGTGTTTGTTCTGATCGTCTTTGACTTCGATGCAAATGTCCGTAATATTAGATTTATTCACAGGCGCGTAATGCGGCTTATCAAACCTGACACTGACAAAGTCGTTAGATGCTCCCTCTATATGTACAGTTCTCAGTAGTGGCACATACGAATCACCGACTGATTGATATTCGATCATGTCTGTGTATATGTACATGCTATAAAACGCCCCTCTTATATCGGCCTGGTGAGGCGCGTACGTCACGACAGGTGCGTCATCAGAATGGTCTTTACGACTTTGATTTACAGACCCTAGAGGAACTCCTGGTTTTAAGCCTAAAATAATGGCTAATTTTCCGTGAAATATCAGAGATGTATTCAACGGTGCTTTAAGATACGTCCTGTTTTTGACGTGATCGTAACCAATGGTCACTCTAGGAGGTAGATTTGTATTTATTTCTCTAACCAGAAACAGTACATCCTCGTAATATCCTGGTTTTAATGCATTGCATACTTTAGATATGTTTTTAAGGTTTTTTTCTTTAATATACATAATCACACCCTCGACCTCTTTGGGGTATTTCTCATCATATCCCAGTATAGAGGGGTCCGTGTTGATAATAAATGTTGCATCCTCATCGTTAAACGTGTACCAGGTATTCGGATAATGAAATTCGATCAAACCCACTTCCCACGGTCCCTTGAGATTAATGCTCCTGGCGAGTCTTGTTTTGTAATTAGAAATACGATTGTCAGGGTATATGTTCATCGATGCGTTGCAGGGTAGCGTAACGTAAAACCCTCCTTCACCCATGTTGTAGATTTTTTTTACGAATGATGGTTATGATAGACTCGTCCTTACTTTAAGGGATTCTGTATGTCCAAGATATCCCGTTCTGGCAACCATGACGAGAATTTAGGAGGCCAACCGCGCCATTTCACGAGACAGAGCATCTGTTTTCCTCTCTTTTTTCGATCTAAAATCTTTTCTATTTTAAATGTCTTATCTTGGTTTACTATAATCTTTTGTATTTCTTTTTCATAAAAACAGCCCTCGATAATATCCCCATCATAGTCTTGCAACCTGTACACCGGAGGGTTTCGTGGTACGCAGGCCGCTATTGTGAAAAACTCTTCAGTGTAATTCTGTTCATAGCCCTTAGAAAAGACGTTTCTGACTTTAGACACCCTAACCACATCGCCTATTTTATATCTAAAAACGGGTACGTCTTTAGGCATTCTTCCGTACAGATTATTAAACACATCCGCTTCGTTTTCTTTATGTACATCCAGGGGTCGCATTTTAATACTTTTGTGATAACTAGCGTTATATCCATCTATAAGATCTTGTAAGATATCGTAATAACGTTTTGAGTTGACAGCCGTTAAAAACCGTGAGGATCTGTCCCGAAGAGTCCTATTAAAACGCTCTATTACAGATGCCTTGACGTCACTCGCTGTAGCAAAATGATGTATGTTATACTTTTTCATCAGTTGCTGAAAATGTTTGTTAAAAAATTCGGTGCCCTTATCAGTCTGTAATTTTTGTGGCACTCGGTTTTCTTTGAGTATGGAATCGAATGCTTTCGTGACCTCCTTTCCTGTCTTATTCTTCAACGGACGAGCCCAAGCATACTTACTGAAAACGTCTATACAAGTCAGTAAAAATTTTATATTATCGTTTTCTTTCGAATGTGCAGACATGTCGACCAGATCTGCTTGAAACTGTACATCTTTCCCGTACACCACTACTCTGTTACGTTTGTATTTGACAGGTGCAGTTCTGTGTAATGTATAGGCGTCCTGAGCTGCTAACCAGTCCGTCACGTCTTTATCCTTCAGAGTTACTCCGTATTGCTGTAACACACCTTGTTTTAAACGTTCTTTACCTCCCAAAGATCCTGGATCTGCAGGGGTGTAGTACACATTTTTCATTAAATCAGACATGTTACTCTGATGTTTTTTCAGAAAATAATGACCACTATGTTAGTGTCGAAGGTTTTTATTTACAACGGATGTAAAAACATTGAATACGATTGGTCAGACAACATCTAGACACTGAAGGAATTTCACACACATTACAATATTTTTCTCAATCACATAATCAACTAATACATCAATAATTTTAAGCACATCCGTCGATTTGTTTCTTGCCTGTATCATCACACATACATCAGTTACATAAGTACAAAGACATAAAATGTTACCTATTTTAAGACTTTCTTCAGTTTCAGACAAAAGTTCAATAATGTTTTTAACCACAGTCTGGGTTTCACAACCCTTTACGACACATTGATTTGTCATAACACTCCACTCAGTCGACATACCCCGTACAACAGACATTAGATTTTTTAATTTCATTAAACGTTTATTACCCCCATCATCATCATCATTGATAATCTTATATAATAAATGTATTATTTCGCTCTTAATTTGATCTTTAATTAAGAATTTTGTCAGACAATTGCAGAGATTCCCCATGACTCTTCACTTTTAGACAGAATCTGCAGGTTCGCTTTCCTTCCAGCTGTCAACAGCGTCGTATACAGCTTGTTCACAGGTTTCATCCACAAGCTTCGTTCTGAGTTCAGCCAATCCGCCCACAATAAACATTTCATCTCTGAGTTCGCACAGAACAGCGTCGACAACCCCCTGAATCCTTTGGAGGTGCGGCGTTAAACCAAACAGTTTCAAGGTTCGGGCCAGAATGAGTTTTAGAGATGGTTTACACACTTTAGCTCGCAGTTCTTCAAAATAGCCGAGAAAATAGTATGCAGGGGCCTCGTAGAGACAGGAATGTTGCGTTTGCGAAGGATGATCGACTTCGCAGCCGTAACAATTTTTCTTCAGATGTCTGTCCACGAGATGTTCCAGAATGATACCGACAACTGATTTAATGATTTTATGACCCGTCACACCGATGCACCCGTCGACCGCATCCGAGACAGCCTCGGTACCTGCAGTATCAGTCGGGTCAGTTGGAGAGGTTTTGTACTTTGCCAAGAATGCTAGATTATGATATATAAGTTCTGTGCAAATTTTGTCCAGCCATGCGTTGTCCGTAGACGAGCCAGTAGCGGTTACACCATCATCGCATACAAGACTAGGACTCGCTGAGGTATTTTCTTGGGACATGTTGCTGACGTTAACGATTGAGGTTTATATCCCCTGAGAGTCCTGGCTTCTGTATTTAATGCTTATAGAATGTAGGCGGAGCCACGTGAACGCCTCTCCGACTGGTCACACAGCATATTAGGCCTACTAAACTATTTTTAAAGGAAGGATTTGCATTTATTTATTTAGCAGACACTTTTATCCAAAACGACTTACGATAGCGATTCAAGCTATACATGTTTTAGGTGTATGATATTGAATGGGTTAATTAATTAAGACATATAAAAGCCTTATTAAAAATAACTTCTAACATTTTACTTTACTCTAAACCCCGTTTTGGTCCCTCCTCCTCCGGATCTAGGGGGGTGGGACGTAGGCGTGGTCTGGCCCCTGCTGCGTTCGTAGCTCATTTCGAGTTTGGTCGTTGTAGTACACGGACCTATTCACGGAGCTCTCTATACGGACACCGCAAATGCGATAAAGACTTATTCTCTTTGTTTAACTTTCCGTACTGCGAGACCATCATTTGACGGCGGGGCGTTTTAACAAACTTCTGCGAGATTGCCTTTCTTTTTAGATCGTTGGTAAATGTATGAACCTTTTTACCTTTTGTTTTTCCTGTCTATTTACACTGATTTCGTATTTTTTCTTTAACTCTGTCGAACTAACTAGTTTAAAATTGTAATGTTACTAGGTTTTAACAAACGCGTCTGACGCATTTTACCTAGTCTATTTACACTGATTTCGTATTTTTCTTTAACTCTGTCGAACTAACTAGTTTAAAATTACAATATCACTAGGTTTTAACGAACGCGTCTGAGATTAACGTTACCTTATTTTTTGGACAACGGCTAAATGTGCGTTTATTTTTCCTTCGTTTTAACCGCTTTCCTTGTAACACGCTTCTGTCTATTTACTTTGTCTTTAACTCTGCCGAACTAACCGCTTTTTGAATTACAATATCACTAGGTTTTAACAAATGCGTCTGACTCATGTTTATTTGTTTTCTTACACTCCATTTTACCTATTTTTAAACAACGCTTTCTGGAAAAATAGATGTTGTTCATTTTACGTGTATATATAATGCCTTCACATGTATGCGTATGAAAAAACTTGAATAAAAACTACCCTTTCTTCCTATTTTACACAGTTTCACATTTTATTGGTTTAAACACACAAAAACATGTCCCAACACATTCCCTGTATCAGATAACCCACGTGGTCTAAAAAACCCACGTGGTCTAAAAAACCCCTCGTGGTATTACCCTGATCCCCACGTGGGGAAAAACTTAGACGCAAGGGTGGGGGCTGTACAAACAGGTGTCTGGTTTTGGGGGGGTATTTTTATGAGGGTAATAAATCATTTTTATGTGCCACATAGCACACTATATCTCTCTATTATGTGTGTTGACAGATCTAATTTTGTTCAAATACAGTAGCTACCAGACTTCTATTTGCACTTGCAAATCCCAGTTGTCATGTGCCATGTGTTGGTCCCTCTGTGAAGGGGCTAAAACTGTACTGCTTTACCTACTAATTTAAAATTAGAAAACGATGATAATGTATTAATAGAGGACTTAAACAATGGTTAAAAAAACAGCAGTGTTTACAAAAATAGTCTACTACCAGGTTCTTTTTTGATCATGTTGCATTGCTTTGTGTGTGTGTGTGTGTTGTAATTAGTACTATTGTTTGTTTGTTTTTATTATTTAACAACAAGCCTCCCTTGCAGGTGTTGAAAGTTAGCATGGTAAAACACAGTCTCTTTCATTCTTGTTCCGAGGTCACCGGTGCCATCTAGATCCAGTCCATGTTTTAACCTTCTGGTTTCATCTGGCCAGGGAAGAACGATGGAGTTTTGGTTCCTTTAACACACTGTGATATGATGATGGAAATGAGCCACAGCTGCTGCTGTATCAGAGCATGCCCTTATTACATCTTTTGTTTGAAGAAGATATGATATGCGCATGTGCTGGTTCATATTTGGAGTGCGGGAGAATATTAAATATGTTCACATAAACTTGAAACATGCTTGCTCCGGTCTGGATATGAACTATGATCCGTGCAGCGAGTGTTATTAAACTCATTGTGGCGTTCGCACAGAAAAGTCTCTCTCTCATGCACGCTCCACGTGTAGTTGCATATAAAATATGTTTACAGAGGTGAACTGACAGCAGGTTAGCTCTTTCATGAGATTTGAATTGTCCGCTGTAAGACAACCTCATGCACAACCTTATGCATAATACAGTGCAGTGATTGGATCATAAAAGTTCATTTTAAGGAATAATACTGAAAGGGAGCACAATGGATTGTAGCGTTCTAGACCATTAAGGGCCTTATACGTTAGCAGCAATATTTTGTAACTGATGCGAAACCAACCTCAAAAGTAAAGCCATTGCGTTTCGATCAACCTCAGGTTGCTGGTCCCAGTATAGGTCATAAACCCCGCCCTCTCCATGTAATCTAATGGGACGTGAGACAAACTAATTACATTTCACTTCAAACATTTTGTTTTCAAACTTGGTTTTTGTCATTGGATGTAGATTTTCTAATGCTTGATGTAAGTTTAATTGTTGTTGTTTTTTTAAATAGGTTTGGTTTTAGTTAGTTATGTGATGCTATACAAACGTGAGTGGGACATCATGATTGACAGCTCAAGCTGACAGCTTCTGAGGTGTAAACTGACTTTTTCGGGATCTTCAGTAAGATATTGGAGTTGTATTTACCTTATTTTAACACAAGCCTCTTATACGGCAATAAGCATACAAAAATTGGAGCAGTAATTTAAAAAAGAGTCAGAGGCATGTGCTTGTGATCGAGTCAGTGGGAGTGTGGGCGGAACGCGGCTCCACTTTGCTCGCTACTGTACAGACTCTGGTCCCAAGTTCGCTACTGTGCAGACTCTGGTCCTATTGGGATGATGGCGGCTTAACTTTTCTTCAATGGAAGTGAGTGAAGGTGTGTCATCCATCTTTTTTACAGTCTATGTGCGGAACTTAATAGGTACAGAGACTGTAAAATTGGAGTAATATGATCATATTTTCTTGACCTGGTAAGGACTCTAGCTGCTGCATTTTGGACTACCTTTAGCTTGTTTATTGAAGATGCAGGACAATCACCTAGCAGTGCATTACAATAGTCCAGTCTAGAGGTCATGAATGCATGAACTAGCTTTTCTGCATTGTTTGGCAATGTTTCTAAGATGAAAAAAAGCTGTTTTTGTAACATGAGAAATCTGATTTTCAAAAGACAAGTTGCTGTCTAATATAACACCCAAATTGTAGAGGAAGTAACAGTACATCATCACAATTCAGCTCACCTTCAGTGGACTTTGTTACAGTCATCATTGTAAATTGTTTCTACTGGGACTCTTGGTACTTGGGTTGAAGTTCTTGTTAGGAGCATCTGGCAAGATGTAGGATCAATTTATCTTTATTCTGAGGACAAACACGAGATATTTTCAAATGTTGTAATAATTACGTGCCATGTATAATTATAAACAGGATGACATGGCACCTTCTGAATCTGTTGCACCTTCACATTATTACTATGTATAGACTACATAATGTATAGATAGTGTACATAATGTAGATGTGCCCATACGGTGTATAATGTGTTTGGAAATTAAGTATGTCTTTATAGTACACTATGTGTACTGAGTATATGTATGTGTATTTTGCACATTGTCTTCTGTACAGTCTGTAAATATGTACTGTCCATATGTAAATTGTTGTTTTTTGCACTGTCTGGAGCACGCTCATAAGAATTTCACTCACCAAGGCACTTGTGCTGTGGTGATGTGACAATAAAAGTGATTTGAAGTGATTTGATTTGATTTGGCATCATTGTGCTAAAGGTTAACAAGGTGTTTTGGACAAAAGCAATAAAGAATCAGTGATCAGTGGAGAGAAACACAAGAACAATATGTTTGAGATGTATGTTTCTGAACAGACAGCAGATGTTTGTGATTCTTGTGGTTATTTACTGTTGAAACCATCATTCAGAAAGTGAAAGTAAAGTTTAAGTGCCGGAGCTCAAACAGTGAAAATGGATTCATCTTTAGAAGAACTTTATTGTCCTGTTTGCTTTGAAACCTTCAAGGCTCCTGTTATTTTATCATGTAGTCACAGTGTCTGTAAAGAGTGTCTTCAACAGTTCTGGAAAATCAAGAAAACTCAGGAGTGTCCTGTCTGCAGGAGAAGATCCTCAAGAGATGATCCTCCATGTAACCTTGTGCTAAAAAACTTGTGTGAGTCGATCCTGAAGGAAAGATATGAGACTCTGAGGGATTTATCAGGGAATGAGGAGGTCTGTAGTTTACATGGTGAGAAACTCAAACTCTTCTGCCTGGAGGACAAAGAGCCTGCATGTGTAGTGTGCTTTACTTCACAGAAACACATTAATCACACAGTCAGGCCCATTAGTGAAGTTGTTTCATCATATAAGGTAAGACAATATCATGGGTTTGATTGTCTTTGTGTCTTTAATCTTTGATTCTAAACTGGCTCTCAACTCATCAGTCATGTGACCACACAAATACAGTATGTACAAAACCCACCAAACCGGTTTCAGATAGATTTTTCATGCTTACTCGTGAAATAAACTTGCAATAAATATAGAAACCATGATATGTATTTAAACAATATTTGTTCATACTGTCTCTCTTATACAATATAAATTAAATTGTATTCTCACTTTGTTTAATTCTAGGATGAGCTCAGTATAGAACTCAAGTCTTTACGAAGGAAGCTGATACACAGAGAGAATGGTAAAGAAGAGTGTGTAAAGACACTTCAACAAATGAAGGTGAGCAGTTCTGATGAGCACCAGTGGTTCTCAAAGAAAGTGTCACAGAATCTCATTTCAATATTTCAAATGTATAAATGCTGCGATCCATCAGCTATGATGAATGATAATCAATTTTTAAGGCTGTGTACAAAATCAACCCACATGCTTACAGTAATGTCTCGAATACAGTGGTATGAACATGCAATGGGAGTCAAGCCCGTATTCCTTTTCAGTAACCAAAGATAGAGTGACTAATGTAATATCCAAGATGGCGATGTCTTATCACTTTTCGACACAACAAGAGTTCAGTTGAGATTGAGAATGCGGTTGTGAGACATAAATATTTTCAGGTGTGAGTTCGGTTATAGAAGGCAGTTGTCACTCCCGTAAATAACTATACTGTGTGTGAATGTACCCATATTAAGGACTCAAATACAGGACTGACAAACATGATCTGCTGCTGTGTGAACGTGGCCAAAGAGCAGCAGTAACTTTTTTTTTTACTTGTAACAACTTGTCTAAATATGTTCACCTAGGTTCATTTATGTACATAGTAAGTATAAACTTTCAGTAAAATTCCATCTTGATAAGATATAAGTTAACATATGTGCCATTAGATTATAAAGTAAGTTGAAACTCAATATTTGGATTTAAAAGTGTAATCGCTCTCAAAAAAAATAATGTTTTTCATGTTTGGCTTCTGGTGTCATCATGTTTTGCTGCTTGTCTTTTGTCTTTACTGCACTTTCTTATTCTTCCTGTTATTTCCCTACAGTGGCTAATAAATCATGGCCCGTATTCACAAAACATTTTTATCTTACCACTAAGAGTTCTCCTAAATAGCCGAAAAAAGTTTTCAGCTAAGAGTATTCTCTTAAAACCTATTCACAAAACGGCTGAGACAAACGTTTACTAAAGAACTCAACTCACCCCGCCCCTCTCTGAAACCCAATATAAACCCCTACCTCCTGAAACATGGACCCCCCTCCCCCCCAACCTTACAACATCATGGAAAAAACTATGAAACTTTTTTTGTGCAATTCGAAGTGTGCTACACACAAGTGAGTGGGCCTGTACAAACCACCTGTAGTAACACACTCTCCTCTACTCGCACTAGACACTTTTCACACATTACTATGTGTACATAATCCCACAAAAAACTCAATAGTATATGTATGTTTACATGCTCATGCACTACAAATCACCTTACACTGTTCACCAGCCAGCTGCTTGACTTACGATGTTTCTCTCTGCACATGTACAGTATTCATTTGAAGCATTCATACAGTTTGTATAGTTTGTATTTTTAGTTTATGTATAGGTTAACATTTATATACAATATATTTATAGTCAAAATCTGTCAGTAGGTTAGTTGTGTATAGGTTTATAGTGTTCTTTTTTACTTCATTGTTGTATGTTTGTATTTACAGTATGTAGCACCGTGGTCCTGTGAGGCACAACGTTTCGTTCCACATGTAGTGGAATGACAATAAAGCTCAACTTAACTTGACTTGAATAGAGAGAAGTCTTAAAGGGATAGTTCACCCAAAAATGAAAATTCTGTCATTAATTACTCACCCTCATTTTGTTCCAAACCTGTAAGACCTCTGTTCATCTTCGGAACACAAAATAATATATTTTTGATGCATCCTGTGGGCTTTCTGACCCTCCCATAGACAGCAAGGATCCTTACAAGGTCAAGGCCCAGAAATTTAGCAAGGACATCATTAAAATAATCGTGTCATATATCGTTCAATAAAATGTGACATCAGTGGTTCAACCGCAATTTTATGAAGCTATAATAATACTTTTTGTGTGCAAAAGATTAAAAAGATATATTTTATTCAACAATTTGTCTCCTCCGTGTCACCCTGGCGCCATTTTGGAGAGTATCCACTGAACGTAACAACACATGCTATTCTGTGTCAGCTGCGCCACGTGCTTTGATCTGAACGAAAACAATGTATCCGAGGAAAACAACTGACACAGAACAGCATACGCTGTTTACCTTGATCGTGTAAGGACACTTGTTGTCTATGGGAGGGTCAGAGAGCTCATGGGATGCATCAGAAATATCTTAATTTATGTTCCGAAGATAAGCGGAGGTCTTACAGGTTTTGAATGACATGAGGGTGAGTAATTAATGACAGAATTTTTATTTTTGACTGAACTATCCCTTTAAGCTAAGAGTAAGGGCGGGGCTGACCTCATTGCTTTGGATGATGTCAGCATGCTTACTAACTATGCACACAGTGATTGGCTGATAGTCTCTTTCAAAGATTTATTCATAGAAATATTGTAAGGCGTAATTTTTATATTACCTCTTTCAAATATCACTAATTAAACAAGTATATGCTCAGCTAAACAACCTTTTAATTAACAGAGTAGAATAATCATGGCTGATTGTAAGACAAACAAACGTAAAATAAAACCAAACTGGACGCACAGCGTATTTCTAAAATGTTTATGTTCCGAGGCAGATTGCTGGCAACAGCCATTTTATCCCTGCTGAAAAAAAAAAATCTATAGAAACCATCACATAAATTGTAATGGTTTTACTATTTATAATGGAAATAGTATCTGTTTTAATGGTAACTGTAATGGTGCCTGTGTCAGACTTTGTTTCCCTGTGTCTTGTATCTCCCTTCCTCTTATGCCCAAATATGGTCCTTCCTGTTTCCTGTTTGTTATGAGTTCAGTTAGTCCCAGCCTTGTGTCCTGATTATGTTCCAGGTGTGTCGAGTTAGCTCTGTCTATTTATAGTCTGTTCTGCCCCATGTTTGCTGTCAGTTGTTAAATGTCATTTATGTGCGTCAGATCATTAATATCCATGTTCCTTTGCTTTCTGTCATTAAAGACATTATTATTTAAAGTGTCTCCTCGTCTCCCTCGTTCCATATCCCTGACGGAACATGACAGCCTGTCTCTACTGGCAATTGGTTGCCTTTTATTGTTGGCTTGTTAAAACCACTAAATCATGATGGAATATGTCCCAAAACACACTACAGGAAACAATTTTTAATGGTTTTAATGGTTAAAAGTGGATGGTTTGTGATGATGTGTAGTGGAAACCATTAGAATTTCTGAGATGGTTTGTAATGTTGTTGTTTTTTCAGCAGGGAGGATAGTTTGTAATTTGGTTTTAGTGACTTAAGAGTCCTCTTCACAAATCCTAACGGTTTTATTTAGGAGCTCGTTTTAGCACTTAAATACTATTAGAGTGCCTTAAATGTAGGATTATCTCCAAAATCTGCAAGTTATGAGCTACTTTTAACCTTAAGATGTTTTGTGAATATGGGCCCAGAAGTCTTGCACATTCAAAGAAAACTGCTTTGAATGACCATGTTGAAATAAAGGTGGATAGCCTAGATAGTCTGAGCCACAAAGGATCCATTCATTGTATCCTTTCTAGCCGCATTTAAATGAGCCTTCAAAACAGGACAGCTTTCACTGCGCCGCTCTTATGCATTCGGCCTTGGATGCAGCACCAGAATTGTGACAAATATTGTGAAAATAATTCAACAAGTTTAACGTGTTGTATTACACAATTCTTCATTAAATAATATTAATTTCAGTATGAATTGACAGTTGACAGTCCGTATAAAAGTGCTCATTGCGCTGCATCTTCTCAATTCTTCTCACACAATAAAATACACAACTTTGTATATAGAAAGGGAAAAACATTTACTATGCAAAGCAATTATGCAAACACTCTACCAGGGAAATCAAATATAAAATGAACAAAAATATTACCAACATTAACAAAAAAGATGAGAACATATACATTACTTTTTACAAAACATTACTTATAACCAAAATTGATAGTTTTGTGTTATTTCAAATATAAAATAAGCAACCTACACTGGCCTACTTCTATCATTACTTCCAGGGGCGTAGCCATCATTTCAGAAGTGAGAGGGTCAGAAATGTAAAAAAACAAAACAAAAAAACATATCATTTCCCTTTTGTCTAATTGACTGGGTTTATTTTTTCTTCTCTTTTAATTGGCTAAGAAATCAAAAGCTCTGCTAGAGAATATTAAATAGTTTTGTAGGGTCCACACAATTGGTCCAAGGAAGGTATCCAATGGTGGCTGAGGCTTACTGCATGTTCGGTCTTTTCAGTCTTTTCAAGTTATTTAATTTAAGTAAAATTCTAATCTGACTCCATTTTATTATGACCTCGAATTTAGGTTTAAATGCAAATTGTTTTGTCATGCCTCTGAACTGTTTGTGTGTTTTTCTCCCCATATGCTCCCGTGACCCAGTTTATCCCTGGTTTGATTGTGTTAATTTGGTTCTGGTGTGTCGGTTTATTGTCCTTATTTCCCAATGCATTTAAGTCCCAGTCTGTGGTGTCTGTCTTTGTCGGGTCTCAATCATCATGTACGTTTGTCTAAGCTGTTCGTAGTGTGGATTACCCTTTGTTTTGGATTTAATAAAGACTGTTTCTCTGATCCATGTCACCGCCAGTATTTTGTCTAGCCCCCATAAATAACAGAATTACAATTTAACTAAAGTCAAGCAGTTAGTCAGAAATCTAAAATCTCACCTGATGTGCCCCATGCTCCATCTAACCTGAGAACTAGTACAGTATGTTCTTAACCGTGGACACAGATTTGCTGTAACATACTTAGTCTACTTGAGAAAATAATTTAAGAGTAAATCAGAATAAATTCAAATGTAACAATTTATTATCCATCAGGTAAATATGCCAATTCAGAGTTTTATCACATCAAATAAAATCAACACAAAACATCAAATTATCAAAGATAAATCTAAGAATAAAGGATGCATACCTAAATTAAGAAAACTACATAGTATGGAGTGAATGGATACACTTAGCAGTACGGGCTCCATCTGACTTACAAAAGGGCCCTGATCCTCTATGCCAATAAAAACAAACCAGGGCAATAGAAACAAAGTACCTTCCCTAAGTACCCAGACCAAGACAAACATCCCCCAAAATGGAGACAGGAACTAACAACTGACCTATTTGTAAGCCCCTCCCCTCAAATGCTGATGAGCCAATGGAAGTCAAGTATCAGTTGCATGGGAACCAGAACTCTAACTTCTTTAGGTTTCAGTGCCATAGAGAAACATTGGAAGATCCAAAGTTTGCATCGTTTTGATAGTGTTTATGCTACAAAAATGGAAAAACTATTTGGCTGGAGTACTTGTAACTATGATTACAGTTATCATGAGAGGATGGGAAATATAAATTATTTTGTTTTCCAATTTGATACTGTAAAGTTGCTTTGACACAATCTGTATTGTTAAAAGTGCTATATAAATAAAGGTAACTTGACTTGACTTGACTATTACATTCCTTAAACCCAACCAAAACAGAGCAAAAATGTTCATAGGCATTCAACCCCAATCCCGATGAAGACAAAAATGTAAATTTTCTGGTTGTCATACTCTCATTTTGTTATAGTTTTCATCTGCTCAAGCAGAACATTAATGTCATCTTGTGCTCCAGCAAGGTAACTCTAGCTAACGTTAAAGTTAGTGAGTCCATGCTAACGTACAAACATAAATAGCAAACTGTTCTCACCTCATGTACAGTGTGGGTCAAAAACACATGAAGGATGGTCTACATTTCAGTACCTCTTCACATTAAAATGGTTCAAATTAATTTAATCTTACACTGTGGTACATGAACAATGTTGATCCTGGATGTTGTCACTGCGATCATAACAAACGTAACCTGAGGCTTCTCCCGTTTCACATTGTGATCTGTATTTTTACATATTTATTTTATATATTTATATATTTATTGGCATATTTAAGTCCCACTTGTGTCCAAAATGTATCAAAAACATCTTAGGACAAGGTTTTCACAGCTGTCATTGTAGGAGAGTAGCAGCTCCGTTTGTTTGTCCGAGTGAGCAACAGTAACTAAGGGGGGCTTCCTGATACTTCCTGATACTAGTAAAAACTCTAGCTGCTGCATTTTAAACCATCTGTAGTCAATCAATCAACATTTATTTATAACAGCCCTTTACAACACTCAAGGTGAACCAAAGTGCTTTCCAATAAAAAGTGTGTAGTGTGTTTATTAAGCGAACAACCACCCTATAAAACATTACAATAATCTGTCAGTGAGATGTGGAAAAAGATGTCTGTATGTCTGTATACACTTTGTGTGTCGTGTCCATCTCAGAAGATCAAAGTGTTTGAGGTTCTGTAAATCTTACAGTTTGTATTCAAAAATATAAATTTTCCTATATTTTCCCATTACAGTTGGTAATTAGTGATTGGTTTATACAAACACATGAGGCGGAATAGTTTATGCACTATAATAAATGTTATGTCAGTTAGCACTGCATTAAACGTATACTTTATTTATTTATTACCTCACCTGGAAATCACTTAAAATGACATTTTTGAACTGCAGCAATAGCAGGATACCTTTGTCCATTTTAGGGATTTCCTGTACTTCATAAGTTATTGGGAGTGTCTATGTACACTAAGTGCAAATAGCCCGCCTTACTGGCAGAAGCTTATTAAAATAACGCCGCCCACCAAGATGTGATTGGGCTAGTCAACACTACAAATGACGCTTGTCAAACATCCAGTGCCAATAGATGGTAAAGCGTGTGCTTTTTGATTTGATTGACCAGGGTTTTTCTCCTTTTTCAAATCTCATATCACATCAGAAATTCTCAAAAAGTTGAAAATAATGTATCGGGTAGGGTTTGGATTGGTGTAGGGAGGGCTTTATTGTGCCAGTAAGGTGGCATTGATTTTATAAGTTGGATTAAAATGTAAATTTACACTCAATACGTTATGATTGCATATTGCTTTGTAATGTACTACAATACTGAAGTGCAGATAATTGCCACTATTTGCAAGCAATAATTAGTATAAATAGCAGAAAATCCTGATATTTTAACATAGTGTAAATAGCATTCATCGCTATTTACACTATTTGCAAATCGTTCCTGCCAGAGATTGTCTTATTATTGGGAGATGAGAGGGTCTGTATTACATACTATTGGAGAAAGTGTAACGGCTTACTCAGATCACGTGTGCCTTAACCAATCTTATGCCTTAACCAATCACATTGTAGCCTTGACATCATTGAATCATTGAATCATCTCCCCCACATCCCCTGAGTATTCTACAGTAACTGTGAGCAGAGAGCTTGTATAACCGCATATGGCAGAGCTTATAAAATTAATTGGTGATTGTTTTGAATGAAGCATCTCTAGTGTTTTGTTATAAAGATTCACAACTCTATGCAAATGGTTCAAATCATTTAAGTACAATCATTAACGTATTTAACATTTGTGATTTTTCAGGACATTTTTGAATGTTAGTAAAGTCATCAAAAATAATCTTTGTACGGTTAATTCATACATTTCTTAATTTAAACTGATGCATTCAATTGCAATAAATTTAGATTGAAGATTGACTTTAGATTAAAAAAAACACATTCTCCATTCAAAGATAACTAAAGTGAATGTGATTTTATTTCAGTCTCAAGCTAAGCAAACAGAGCTTCAGATTAAACAGCAGTTTGAGAAACTTCATCAGTTTCTCGTAGATGAAGAAGAAGCTACAATCACTTTACTGAGAAAGGAAGAGGAGCAGAAGAAGCAGATGATGAAGGAGAAGCTGGAAGAGATGAACAGACACATCTCAGCTCTTTCACACACAATCAAAGACACAGAAGAGATGATGAAAGCCAGTGATGTTTGCTTTCTAAAGGTCTGATTTCAGATCATTGATTGATTAATTTATGGATGGATGATTGATCGAGTTCTTTGTGATAAATGGTGTTTGTTCTGCAGGAGTTTCCAGTCTCAATGGAGAGGTGAGTGATCTGCTAGTGTCTCTGGTCTATCTGCTAGTGTCTCTGGTCTCTCTGCTTCTGATTCAAAGCCACTGCATTTGTGACTCCTAAGTGTTCTTCCAGCATCCAGATCTCATCACAGCCGTATCCACAGACGCCTTCTGGAGCTTTGATTCATGTGCCATTTTACTTGGGCAACCTGCCCTTCAGAGTCTGGAAGAAGATGCAGGGCATTGTTCAAAACAGTGAGTCTGCAGAAAATTTTACTGTTAAACTTACAATAAAAAGGACAGATGGAGAAACATTTAAAGATATTAGCATTACATGCAAATAATCAGATGACCCGCTACACCTGCCAAAATAAGTAAGGTACAACATGAACAGATAAAATGTATATCTTCAATGTAATATATGTTGCTTTGAATAATAGCATCTACCAAATTCATACATTTAAATGGAATAATATGTCCTTTATTTTCCAGGAAATAAACTTTGAGATGATTATTTTTCTTATAAGCGTTCTGTCCAAGATGAGCAGCCACAGTAGTTTTCAAAATGTTACAATAAAAGAAAAACAACAACACCATATTAATACATAGTTGAAAACATTTGAATCTTCCTTTAGCAGCACAAATTAAAGATGTAAAAGTGCACATTGACACCAAACTTTGCATCTTCAGTTCATTTTTTTTTTCCAATCACTCAGCACTGCGGCTCTCTGAAAAGCTTGTTTCCCTTGTTTAGTTCATACAAATGAAACCAAAGAGTATACAAGTATTACTGTGAAAGGATATAAAGAGAAGAGAGCAAATATATGATGGCAATTGACCCAAAATGAATTTATAAATGAACACATCCCAATGCTTTAGTTAAGCTTAAGTGTTGATAATGTGAACCAATATACTCTATAATGATGAGTTCTGAAAGTGTGTACAATAATGCATCTGAATAGTAAATTCAATAAGCAGTATACATTGTATACTGTACAGCATTAATTAAGTTGTCAATTAAGTTCCATTATGAACACAGACATAAGCACAATAGAACTGGCGCAGAAGCACCAGTTAAAAGCAGCATTTAAAAGAATTAACAAAATAGACATAACCATTGTTTTTGTAATGATAAGAGTTATTATAAATGTATTTTAATACATTTTATTAAATATGACAACAGTTATCATTATTTTGTTTTAAATAAAACAATACAGACAATAAAACATTTAATATCACTTAAATGCATATCATTTGGATATACTTAATATTCTGTTCTCCAAATGTTTTTTTTTGCGACAATGACAGCATGATGCAAAGCAGGAATCATATGAACACTGGTCATCTCAGAAACACATTTCTAGATTGATAAACACATTTGAGGTCCTCACTTTCAAGTTTTCATGTGATACAATAATGTAAAATAATGTGTGTACAGTTTATTATTGATCAATATATTAAGGCCAGTTCCTTGCTGATTGTTTTCTTTCATCAGCTCCTGTGATTCTGGATCCAAACACTGCTCATCCATGGCACAGCCTGTCTGCTGATCTGACCAGTGTGAGGGGCAGCTGGAACTGTCAACCGCTTCCTGAAAATCCAGAGAGATTTGACATCTATCCATGTGTTCTGGGTTCAGAAGGTTTTAACTCAGGAACACACTGCTGGGATGTGGAGGTTAATGAGTGTCCATACTGGTGTCTTGGAATATCTACTGCATCAAATCAAAGAAAGGGATTTGTTTTCTTTAGGACTGGTGTCTGGAGTGTGCAGTACGGGCTCTTTGAAGCAGCTGGTTTTCCTGTAGAGCAAAGGCTTGAGCGTGTTAGAGTTAATCTGGACTATGACAGAGGAAATGTGTCATTCTCTGATCCTGTAACTAACACACATCTACATACATTCGCAACCACCTTCACTGACATGGTCTTTCCATTCTTCTGTTGTTATGGATTTTTTACTCTGAGGATCTTACCATTCAATAGTTTGTAAATGTTACCTGTAAGTCTGTATCTTCCTGTGTTCACTGGAAGTGAAGTCAAAAACTCAAGGGGAGGAATGGGTTTTTCCTGTGTTGTTAAGAAAAAATAAGAACTGTAATAACCCTGTCCTGCAATATAATAACTGTACCAAATCCAGCTTCATGTTCAAATAGCAGCTGCAACTTTCCACTTCTATCAGCAAGATGATCACTGCATGTTCTTTGAAATATTAATTTTGGAGATTCATTTGATGCTTCAGATGGATGTGCTTCCTTGCCAAGTCTACTTCTGCTCAAGGGTTTTCTCTCCTCATGTAGAATATTGTTTTACCTTGTTACTGGGGACTGACATTTAATTTCTTTCAATCTGTGACATTAAAACATACATCACTGCAGCTGATTATCTGCTATAAAAATCAGTAGGACCCATGTGCATTTTTTATTAGAGAAAATGTTATTAGAGAAAATATTTTATTAAATATTAATGAATTAAAATAAATACAAATTAAAGAATAACTTGACTAGAAATGAGCATGGACAAGGGAATAACTCATAAACAGCAGTCACACAGAAAAATAAACAGCAGCCACACAGAACAATGCAAGACAGTAAGGAATGGGAACAAGAGGGCTACTTAGATAAGAAGGCTAATGATTGACCAGGTACTGTCAGGGCTGCGTGAGGAGAGAGATGAGGCGAGGACTCAAGTGCAAGAAAATGGGTATTTGATAATAAAATAAAACAAAGAGCAACAAAAACCAACCCGAAGGGGGAAAACAGGCAGGTAGGCAGAGAACTGCAGTAGTCAACATGACACACACACACGAAAAAATACAACAGATCACCACAGGACTGCAGACACCAGGAGGCTAAAATAGGGAGACAAACGAGGGAGACACCGGTGGAGCCACTGAAACAACGATTAGTTAACAAGATGGGAGAGGGCAGACAATAGTCAGGAGAGCACATGGCACCAACAACAAACAACAAGCCATGTGCTCAACACACAGAGACATCTGGTGGCCAGCCCGGGCACACCAGCAGGACCGCGACATAACTCCCCCCCTTTAAGGAGCGGATCCCAGACGCTCCACACACACTAAAACAGAAAAATGTCTAGGAGGGGGGTGGGCCAGGCCCGTGGAGTGGAAGAGGGCCTGGAGGAATAGGCAGACAGGGTGGGGCAGGCAGAGCAGGAGGCCATTGGGCGGGCTCTGGAGGGGGCTCTGTGGGCTCCCAGACCGGAGCGGGCACAAGGACCGGAGTGGACTGCATGGGCTCCCAGACCGGAGCGGGCTCAAGGACTGGAGTGGACTGCATGGGCTCCCGGAGCGGGCTTTGGAGCAGACTCTATGGGCTCCCGGACCGGAGTGGGCTCTGGAGTGGACTCTGTGGGCTCCCGGACCGGAGCAGGCTCTCGGACCGGAGCTGGCTCTGGAGCGGCCTCTGTGGGCTCCCGGACCGGAGTGGACTCTGGATCGGACTCCATGGGCTCCTGGACCGGAGCGGGCTCCCAGACCGGAGCGGCCTCTGTGGGCTCCCGGACCGGACTCTGGAGAGGGCTCTGTGGGCTCCCGGAATGGAGCAGACTGCGTGGGCTCCCGGAACGGAGCGGGCTCTGGAGCGGACTCTGTGGGCTCCTGGACCGGAGCGGGCTCCCAGACCGGAGCGGGCTCTTGGAACGGAGCGGGCTCTGAAGCAGCCTCTGTGGGCTCCCGGACCAGAGCGGACTCTGGAGAGGGCTCCGTGGGCTCCCGGAACGGAGCAGACTGCGTGGGGTCCCGGAACGGAGTGGGCTCTGTGGGCTCCCGGAACGGAGCAGACTGCGTGGGCTCCCGGAACGGAGCGGGCTCTGGAGCAGACTCTGTAGGATCGCGGACTCTGGAGCGAACTCAGTGGGCTCACGGACTCTGGAGCGGACTCAGTGGGCTCGCGGACTCTGCAGCGGACTCAGTGGGCTCGCGGACTCTGCAGCGGACTCAGTGGGCTCGCGGACTCAGTGGGCTCGCGGACTCTGCAGCGGACTCAGTGGGCTCGCGGACTCTGGAGCGGAGCGGGCTCTGGAGCTGAGCGGGCTCTGGAGCTGAGTGGGCTCTATGGGCTCGCGGACTCAGTGGGCTCGCGGACTCAGTGGGCTCGCGGACTCTGCAGCGGACTCAGTGGGCTCGCGGTCTCTGGAGCTGAGCGGGCTCTGGAGCTGAGCGGGCTCTATGGGCTCATGGAATGGAGCGGGCTCTGGAAAGGAGCGGGCTCTGTGGGCTCACGGAACGGAGCGGGCTCTGGAGCGCACTCTGTGGGCTCACGGAATGGAGCGGGCTCTGGAGCGGACTCTGTGGGCTCACGGAACGGAGCGGGCTCTGGAGCGGACTCTGTGGGCTCACGGAATGGAGCGGGCTCTGGAGCGAACTCTGTGGGCTCACGGAACGGAGCGGGCTCTGGAGCGGATTCTGTGGGCTCACGAAACGGAGTGGGCTCTGGAGCAGACTCTGTGGGCTCACGGAACGGAGCGGGCTCTGGAACAGCCTCCAGGAACTCCACAAATTCCCCAAACGTCAGGTGTTCCAGTCCCCTCGTTCTCCACCAGTTGAGGGGCTCCTCAAGGGCACTATTGAAGAGGTCCTTGAGGGCCGCATCATTGTATCCCAAGCCCTCGGCTGCCCCATTGAACCTCAGGGCAAACTTCCTTACGTCAGTACACTGCTGACGAGGGGAGCTCAGGGCCTGAAATTGGAGGATGCGTTAGTAGAGGGGGCTGCTGACGTTAGGGACTGGTGGATGGTGTGAGCCCATTCTCCGCTGAGTCCTCATCTGGCTGATCCGTTCTGTCAGGGCTGCGTGAGGAGAGAGATGAGGCGAGGACTCAAGTGCAGGAGCATGGGTATTTAATAATAAAATAAAACAAAGAGCAACAAAAACCAACCCGAAGGGGAAAAACAGGCAGGTAGGCAGAGAACTGCAGTAGTCAACATGACACACACACACGAAGAAAGAACGGATCAGCACAGGAATGCAGACACCAGGAGGCTAAAATAGGGAGACAAACGAGGGTAACCAGGGAGACACAGGTGGAGCCACTGAAACAATGATTAGTTAACAAGATGGGAGGGGGCAAACAATAGACATGGGAGCACATGGCACCAACAAAAAAACAAGCCATGTGCTCAACACACAGAGACATCTGGTGGCCAGCCCGGGCACACCAGCAGGACCGGGACAGGTACACAATCAAGACAATAAACCAATCAGAGAAGAACATGAATGACATGAAAAAGATCAACCAATGAAAAAAACACATGAATGGAAAGCACATGAAAGGATCATATAAGGGCATGGGAAACACATGCCAAACAGGAAACATGAGCGTGAGTAGTGAACATACACCTGGCGGTGGGCAGCCATTTTTGCTGTGGAGCCCAGGGGGGTAAGTGGGTTAAGTTAGCAACTGGGGGTTTGGTGCCTTGCTCAAGGGGACCTCAGTTGAGGATATTGAGGGTTGAAGATCATGCTGTTGAATATCAAGAATATAATTATTTTATATTGTGTTGATTATATGTCATACCAATATTAATTTGGTCCTTTTATTTTGTCTTCCACTCTGCAAAAAAATGCTTTTCTTACTTAGATTACTTGTGTTATTTCCAGCTAAAATATATATACTGTATATATAAATAATCAAGAAGGATTTTCTAGAAATGTAAAATGATGAAATTAAATGATTATTTTGTTTTCAGAAAAAAACAAGTCAAAATTAAGTGAATTTTTGCTTGAAAAAAGCAAAATAATCTGCCAATGGCGTAAGCAAAATAATCTTGTTTTCTGTTTGAAATAAGATTATTTATCTTATCCTATTGGCAGATTATTTTGCTTGATCTAGGATTACTCTTAATGTTGAATAGTTTTTTTTCTGAAAACAAGACAATAATTTTTACTCTAGAAAATCCTTATTGATTTAATAATTTGTCAATAAGTAAGAAAATCATTTTTTGCAGTGCAGGTCAACAGGTTATCTAGAAACTAGACATACTGCTGTCCTCTTTTCTTCTGAGAATGTGTCAGGGTATTAGACTCCTTGTTCTTTGTTTTTTCCCTGTCCTCCCTGAGTTTCCTTATTTGGTTATTTTCCATTTCCTGTTACATTGATTTGATTATTCCTAGCACCAACTAAAACCAGTTTTAGTTTCCCTTAATTAATTCTCATGTGTTTATATGTCCTGAGTTCCCCCTGAGTCTTTGTCCGTTCACTCGTTTTTTTTTAGTTGTGTAACCTGTGTTGTCTTATTAAAACGACCATTTTCTTACCTGAAGTCTCCTGCGTCCTTCCCACACACACGACAATGACAGGATGGCACTCAACTGCATCATTGATTCAGCTGGAGTTAGCTCTCCACTTCGACAGATCTACAACACCTTCCTGCGCGTCATACAGATCCGGTTAATGAGAGCTGCCTAGTGGTTCCATCACAGAGAAGTACAAAGTTGCCTTCCGCAATCTTTCTTCACTTCCATTCGATCTACTGCAACCAACGCTACCTTCAAGTATAAGCTTGAAGAGACACCTCTACCTCAAGCTATTCATGTAGACCATATCCATAATTTTAGGCACTTTGTATAAATATATTCTGTGTGGGGCTCCAAGCTACCAAGGTTCTGGAAACAAAGGTCCGAATTGACTCGAAAAAAACCTTGAGTTCCTCCACAAAGCCTGAACAGTTTTTGTCAAAATTTGCCCACAGGGGCATCAGAACGGTCATAACTCTGCAACCGTTTTATGACAAATTAAGCATTAATCATTGTATTGGGTCACTGTTCTCTGTGTACCATTTCATGTTTATGGCAAGTAGAATGAAAAATGAGAGAGAGAACCGAATGGCAGTCACGATGCAATTTATTGTCATGAGAGTTTGTTGTCAATAAACACATTTATGAATGAAATGGTGTGATGTGTGGATTACTGATCTAACAAAGTAGTGCATGTTCATGGGTAAACTTTAGTGTCAGAGATTATATCCATCCTGCCCTCTACCCAGCCACCCCACATACATTCATCGGACACTAGTTGGTGGTATAATACAACACAACATAATAAACCTAAATTTAATATTTTCATTTTAGTTAATAACTCTGGACCCGGCTAATAAGCTACAGTGGGAATGACTGATGGTTATGAAATGTAGCATATACATGCGTGGTAACTACATGAAGCAGAGTACTATATTTGGTAAGAAATTTCCACAAGTTGCTGCAATAATAAGCTAGATAACATCTTTGTATTTGTGATGGCTACAATAAAAAAATAACCTTTATCTGAATACTTCAGTGTCTTCAAATCAAATGTCCACATGCTCATTCACATAGGCACAAAAATGTGTACATCCCTTTGAGCTCTTTGAAGGAAGGAAAAAAATGCTTTTTAGAAGTTTTCTGATTTGACCTCTATATTTTGGGGTGTGTTTGGGGAAGTTTAATTGACAGGTGATCTGACCAATCATAACACAGAATCTGATATTTGTGTATGGCAAGCAAACCAGACAGGAGAGTAGATTAATGTCAGTGGTGGTTGAAACAAGATATCTTCTGATGAGCATTCATGTTTATTTCATGCTATAAGTAGTAAAGTGGAAGAGATGATCAGTTCACGTGCCTCTTGAACTGAGGTGCTACAGCAATTACAGTCTTCAGTGTACGATTCATCCCCTCCATCGTGTTTGTTTGGGGGTGGTACACAGTCGTGAGTCTTTGTTTAGTCACCAGGGTGGTGACTGCAACATCTGCAAAATCCTTCCCATAATTGGATCATTGAGTTGCATTTGCCTGGGGTTATTACTTGCCCATGGCCTATGGACAATTTCAAAGTCAAAGTCTTGCAATCGGAAACACCACCCAGGCAAAGAGGTTTGGGCGAGACTTTAACCATTTCAAACTAATCTCAAACTGCTGTGGTCTGAAAAGATTGCCACATGAAGACCATTTAGAACTAGATTCAGAATCAGAAAGCGCTTTATTGCCAAGTGTGTTTACACACTCAAGAAATTTGTCTTGGTGATACAAATTTTGCTTCCAGTACAGAAAGTACAATCATAGTGCAGACAACATACAAATAAGGTAATAAAAAACACTAATAATGAACAAAATAGACAATACATTACAAATAACAACAGTAATAAAAACAAAATATACTGAAAAGAAAAGTAGGTGAATGTGTGAAGTGCAGATCAGAGTGGGTGCTGGGTGCTTATAAATGGCCTGAAGTTTTTTAAGGTTCAGATGATGGTCAAACACTCCTTTTCTGGAGTGGAATATGGTCTTACTGACTTGTGCAGGGCACGACTTTCATAGGCCACAACAACGTCTGTACCATTTTCATCTCTTTTCATGAGGGCAGCACCAAGTCCAACATCGCACATATCTTTAAGGATAAAGAAGGAAAGTGAAAAGTCTGGGAATCTCAAAACAGAAAAATCCATGGCAGCCTGACATTCACTCAACTTTAGCCCTTTCACACATACTTGCCATCCCAGCAACAATTATTATGCAATCCCTCCACCTCTTCATCTTCTCCTCCATTTCTGTTATTCTCATTCTATATAGTACCACAATGGGGAGTTGAACTCAGAGCTCAAGTGAGACTCTGGTTCGAGCCACTGTCCAGGACAACAAGCCAAGTTTGTTTGCAGTTATCCATCAGGAATGGATGGGCAGGTGAAGTCATGAAACATTCGTCAAAACAATAGGAGAAATAAAGCACCTTCAAATAATTTGATTCAGAAGCATTTTTCACACTTAACTTTGAAGTATATTTTATGTTCAGGAGATTGAAAACTGCAAGCAACATGGCCGTGTTTGTGTGGGACCTCATAGTACTGAAGTGATCTTTCAACCAAATACACACATTTATCAAAGAAAGTATTCAAAAGATTTCAATTCTGTTCAGTTCTTGCCCCTGTAAACTGAAGGAAAGTTTTTTCGGTAACACTTTTGCAGATTGCATACGCAGTAAGAATTTACTGCTTATGTAAACATAACTTACTATGCTTTTTTTGTAAATATAGATTTATAGATTAAACTGTGTATTATAGCAAATTGACAGGATTTTACCATCCATTGATTTTACCATTTTGATCCACAGTCCTCAAGCACCATTTCGAAGGCTTTACCGCTCATCAGCCATCGCTCAATGTTGTGAGAAAAACACACCAGTCAGTTTAAAAAATCTCTCTCCTTTTTGCTTCGATTAGTTTTCTTCTATTTTTCACACACATATATTCCTGTCACGAGCGCTTTAAACATGATAGACTCGTCTCAAGCAAGTCCTCCACATTCCTAACCAAGCACAGTTGGGTTATTTATTACTATTATCAACCCAAATTGAGACAAATCAAGCCAGCTTCCTTATCCAATAGTCTCAACCAAGTGTTAGGATTGAAACAATAACCCAACGTTTTTTATATGTTATATGTCTATTATTAAAAGGTACACAGTGTTTTTTTTTGCTAAATCGCTTGCAAATATAAAAGTTCTGTTTAGCATTAGTAGGTCATACATACCATGTAATATCAGAATAGGTACCCCTTAGTTTCAAAATAATTATAGCATAGTTAATTTTTAATGTTCCAGGTTGTGATAGCTTTATTCCCCAAACTTCATATTTTATTCCCTTATACCTACACAAAGGTACTCTATAGGTACACTAAAATTACAAACAAAAGTTACGCTGTAAATTATATTTAATTGAGCTGTAAAATGTGGGCTGTAATCTAAAGCGTTTTTTCTTCTTTTTTTCAAAGCATAAGCTTCATTGTCAACTAGTGCTGTGCACTTTATAACACACCAACAGGACAAATATAAAACCACTGCATATACAAGTCCCGATTTACACAAGAGTTCAGGGAACACAATCGCAAACATGATAAACAGTTGTCTTAATTCAGTTGTCAGTTGTCTCTGAACTTAAACTGTCCACAATCTGAGATGGTGATAGTTTTCGTGGGCTTCCCATCTTTAGTGCCCAGCTCTCCGATTTTCCTCACCACATCCATGCCCCCTTTGATGAAGCCGAAGGCCACATGCTTGAAATCCAAGTGCTCTGCTTTCTTGAGGGTGATGAAGAACTGGGAGTTGTTGGTATCTCTGCCGTGGTTGGCCATGGACAGCAGCCCTGGCCCTGTATGCCTCACCTCATAGCTCTCGTCTTCAAACATCTTTCCGTAGATGGATTTTCCTCCTGTCCCATCCTGGTTGGTGATATCACCACCCTGAGTAACAGCAGGACAAAAACAAAAAATATTTAAATAGCCATAAAAAAACTAAGAATCTAGAATTCTAGAATCAGAAACACTCCAGATATTTCAGACCATCGCCATGAACGTCTCTGTTTATATCTAGTATTTGATATATTTAGTTTGTAATCTTCAATATTGACCCATCTTGCTCCAGACATTCAGCAGTTATAGTTTCTTTGATTACTTTTTTGTTAATATTTAGAATAACAGCTTTAATATTGTCTATTTGTATTTGCATTTTTTTAGACATTTTGTTGTTTTTGTCATTTTTATGTTTAAATCATTTTATTCATGTTTATTTATAACTTTTAGTGTATTTAGTTTGAGTTATTTTAGTTCTTCAGATTATATGGAATTGGTACCCAGGAAGAATTTAGAATATACTGTATATATATATATATATATATATATATATATATATACACTCACTGGCCACTTTATTAGGTGTTCATTACCTGTTCATTTGCTTGGTAACACAAATTGCTAATCAGCCAATCACATGGCATCAGCTCAATGCATTTAGGCATCTAGATGTGGTGAAGGTGACTTGCTGAAGTTCAAACCAAGCATCAGAACGGGGAAGAAAGGGGATTTAAGTGACTTTGAATGTGGAATGGTTGTTGATGCCAGACTGGTCTGAGTATTTCAGAAACTGCTGATCTACTGGGATTTTCACGCACAACCATCCCTAGGGTTCACAGAGAATGGTCCGAAAAAGAGAAAATATCCAGTGAGCGGCAGTTGTGCGGACGAAAATGCCTTGTTGATGTCAGAGGAAAATGGGCAGACTGGTTAGAGATGATAGAAAGGCAACAGTAACTCAAATAACCACTCGTTACAACTAAGGTATGCAGAATACCATCTCTGAACACACAACACATCGAACCCTGAAGCAGATGGGCTCCAGCAGCAGAAGACCACACCAGGTGCCGCTCCTGTCAGATAAGAACAGGACACGGAGACTAAAATTCACACAGGTTCACCAAAACCGGACAATAGAAGATTGGAAAAAAGTTGCCTGGTCTGATGAGTCTCGATTTCTGCTGCGATATTCAGATGGTAGGGTCAGAATTTGGCGTAAAGAACATGAAAGCATGGATTCATCCTGCGTTGTCTAAACGGTTCAGGCTGCTGGTGGTGGTGTAATGGTGTGGGGGATATTTTCTTGGCACTATTTTTCTCTCTTCCCTTTACCTCTCCCTGTCTAGCTAGTTTTGCTCTGAACAATGCCTGAAATGTTGTATGACAAGCACTTCCTGTGACCGTTTGCCTCTTTATAATGTATCGCTTATTGTATTCCTCAATTGTAAGTCGCTTTGGATGAAAGAGTCTGCTAAATGAATAAATGTAAATGTATACTGTATATACACTCACTGGCCACTTTATTAGGTACACCTAAATAGCCCCCCGTTCCACAACATCCCAAAGGTGCTCTATTGGATTGAGATCTGGTGACTGTAGAGGCAATTTGAGTAAAGTGAACTCATTGTCATGTTCAAGAAACCAGTCTGAGATGATTTGAGCTTTGGTGCATTATCCAGCTGGAAGTAGCAACAGAAGATGGTACACTGTAGTCATAAAGGGATGGACATGGTCAGCAACAATACTCGGGTAGGCTGTGGCGTTTAAACTATACTCAATTAGTACTAAGAGACCCAAAATATGCCAAGAAAATATCCCCCACATTATTATTATTCAGTATTTTCTGAACATTTCCAACACATTTTAACATTACCATGATAATATACAGTAGATAACCCATGATCATGGTCATTTTTTCATTGTGTGATTCAGTTGAAAACTGAAAAATAAAATTCAAGGCACTTTATGACTTATCTTACTTTATACACAACTGCAGCACTTTATGTTATGTTTTAAGTGTAATGGTTTTCGCTGCAGATTATCAATGCTGTTATAAATGCTGCTATTACCAAAATGTACCATCGTGAAACCCTGCTAGACATATGACATAGGACCACTGGAACTTGGGGAAGTAAAAGGAAGGTGGTAAAAAAATGAAAAAACGGAAGGTGGTGGCATCTGTTTTATAATCAGTGAGTTGTGGTGTGACCATAAGAGCACTCACATCATCAAAGTTTTCAAAAAGCGATTCAACATGCTCCATTGTTGAAAAAAAGTGTCAAACAATCCCAACAGATGCCAACAGGGGTAACACACTGATCAGACAAAACTCAACAAACGTGTCTGTTGCCATTTGTCTGCGTCTGTCAGCGCAGTGTGAATTGTCGTCTACTGCCAGGGATTTGTTGTTTTGCACCACATTCAGTGCAGATGGGTTCTATTGACTTATTATTGCCTCACATCATGTTGCAGACACAGCAAAACCATAAAAATTGCAGGTGATTTTACTGCAGAGTTGTTAATACAAAAAAATATGTTTTCATAATTTTATTTTTTTAAAGTTTAAACATTTTAAAAATAGATTTGATATAGATTTCATCAAAAATGTTTGAGAACCATTGTGATAAATGAACAAATGAACAAAATATGTAGACAACTCTGCAGCAAAATAAGGCTTTGTTCACACTTGGCATCTTTTTTGAAGCTGCCAGTGTCTGTTTTACATTATAATCCTATGGAGTAAATGGTGTTATCCAAAAAGTCCAGCGCTTTTTTAATTTGCAGCTCAGAGCGTCTTTTCAAGTTCCAAGTTTTCTAAATAAAATAAAAAAAACGCCCTACGTTCAAGTGCCTTCAAGTGTTAGCTGACAAGAGAGTAGCAAGTTGTTTCCATAACAACAAGAAAAAAGATAAAAGATAGCTGGTAGATCATACTAGTTTCGGAGCACAAGAAGTATGACAAATCTCTATATAGTCTAAAATATGCTGTAAAGGGATATGCTGTAAATCATCGAACCAGAGCTCCTGGACTAAATTGTTGTAAGCACCATACTGTTTCCTTCCCTGTATAATGACACGCACCCACAAACATCGTTTGAACCGTCAATCTCCTCCCCATTAACTGTGAACACGCCTTAACTTGACCATTATTGATAAATGTGCATTAGTTGTTGGTTGTATAAATAACAGTTGCAATAATGATTGTAACAATTGCAATAATTGTTCTGACACTGAGAATCCAATTTAATTTCTGATGCATGCTGTGTTTTCATAGTAACTTAATAACAGTGGACTCTCACCTGACACATGAAGCCCGGGACGATCCTGTGGAAGACAGACTGGCGATAACCGAAGCCCTTCTCTCTCGTGCACAGAGCCCGGAAGTTCTCCGCTGTTTTGGGGACAATGTGAGCAAAGAGCTCTATGACGATTATCCCAGCATCCTCACCCTCTATGGCGATGTTAAAGAATACCACAGGGTTGGACTCTCGTGAATGTGCCTTAGCGGTGGACGTCTGAGCGGCGTCAGCCTGCAACATGTGGCTCTTGCAGTCGGTGAACACTTGTCTGAAGGACTCGGCCAGCTCTGCAGTCTTGAACTTGGCCGCCAGCTGCTCGACTTTCCCGTGTCCCTCTGTGTGTGTGTGTGAACAAACATGCAGATGTGAAGACACAGGAAAGAGAGATATGTGTATGAGGAGAGGAGTGAGACTTGTACCGGAGTAGTCGGTGGCGGTCCACACCAGCGCGTTAGCCGAGGTGTTCATGGGCTTGAGCTCAATGCTCTGGCTGATGATGTGGTTGGCGCAGACATTTAGCACCTGCTCGCGTCTCATCACTACACGGTAGTGCTTTTTCACGGGGTGGTAGAGGATCTTGATGTCTCCCACGCCACGCTCATTCCACTGAATGAGCTCACGGTCCCAACGGTACAGTTTGGCTCTTTCTTTAAACAGGATCTCTTCGTCCTCCTCACCGGACCTCACCTCTACCTGGACACATCAACACATGTCACACTTCTATAGAGACGTGAAGAGCACAGCTAACAGTATGACAGCAAACGCTCACCTCAGGAAGAGACACAATTGGCTCAAAGTGGATCTCATCATTATCATCATCAACGCCCCCTACACTTTTTTTTCATTTTGTGTCGCTGCACTTCCAAAAACTTTGGCTCCAGTGTTTGACCATGTAAAATTAGGATCTGTAGAAAAAAAAATGCGCTGAAAACATCATCCTGCCAACATTAATACTGACAGCAGCAGTATGCTAACATATACATGCACTTTTATAATACTAATTCATATTAATGCTTCCAATGAAATCAGACAAATGATAAACCCGACCGGGCCAGTGATAGTTCAGTCAACTGTCCCAGCCAATAGTCAGACCTCACTGTCGAGCCCTGATACCTGAACTAGTTTCAGTAATGCATTTCACAAGAGCAACCTACCATGATCAGATGCTCCATCAGCTCCATCCACATATGGCTTTCCCTTCAGATTCCTCACTGCGCTTTCAGAATCTCCTTCTGGGCAACAGAGTGAAAATACACTGGTGTATATCTGAGGTGAATCATTTCTCATAATGACACAGAACATCTTATTTAGTAGAAGCTGTGGATACTAGGCATGGAAACCAAAAGCATATGCAAATGAGCGTGAGCTTTCATGAGTTTAAGTGTACTACAACCTGAATTCCGGAAATGTTGGGACGTTGTTTATATTTTAATAAAATGAAAACTAAAATAATTTTAAATCACACGAGCCAATATTTTATTTACAATAGAACATAGATAACATAAGAAATGTTTAAACTGAGAATTTTTTTAATTGTATGCACAAAATGAGCTCATTTCAAATTTGATGCCTGCTAGAGTCTCAAAATGGAGAAAGGAGCATGTTTACCATGGTGTAGCATCTCCTCTTCTTTTCAAAACAGTCTAGGCATCGAGGTTATGAGTTTCTGAAGTTTTGGTTTTGGAATTTGGTCCCATTCTTGCCTGATATACAGGTACATCTAAAAAATTAGAATATCGTGACAAAGTTCCTTTTTTCTTGTAACTTATTTTAAAAAGTTAAACTTTCATATATTTTCGATTAATTACATATCAAGTAAAAAAATGCAACAGTTTTTTGTTTTAATTTTGATGATTAGAGCTTACAGCTCATGAAAGTCAAAAACCCAATTATCTCAAAATATTATAATATTTACATTTGAGTTTCAATAAATTACCATCCCTACGGTATAAATTCTGGGTATCTCTTGTTTCTTTGAAACCACAATAATGGGGAACATTGCTGACTTGGCAATGGTCCAGAAGACAATCATTGACACCCTCCACAAAGAGGGTAAGTCACAGAGGATCATTACGGAAAGGTGTGGTTCTTCACAGAGTGCTGTAACAAAGTATATTAAATGCAATGTTGACTGAAAGGAAGAAATTAGATAGGAAAAGGTGCACAAGCAACAGGGACATACTGTCAAGCAAAGCCGATTCACACACTTGGGAGAGCTTCACAAGGAGTGAACTGAAGCTGGAGTCAGTGCATCAAGAGTCACCACGCTCAGACATCTTCAGGAAAAGGGCTACCAAGCCACTTCTGAAACAGAAACATTGTGCATTTAATTTGGAAATCAAGGTCCCAGAATCTGGAGGAAGAGGAGAGGCACATAATCCATGTTGCTTGAGGTCCAGTGTGAAATTTCCTCAGTGATGATTTGGGCTGCCATGTCATCTGCTGGTGTTGGTCCACTGTGTTTTCTGAAGTCCACAGTCAACGCAGCCATCTACCAGGCAATTTTAGAGCACTTCATGCTTTCTTCTGCTGACAAACTTTATGGAGATGCTGATTTCATTTTCCAACAGGACTTGGCACCTGCCCACACTGCCAAAGGTACCAAAAGCTGGTTCAATGACCATGGTGTTACTGTGCTTGATTGGCCAGCAAACTCGCCTGACCTGAACCCCATAGAGAATCTATGGGGTATTCAAGAGGAAGATGAGAGACACCAGACCCAGCAATGCAGATGACCTGAAGGCCGCTATCAAAGCAACCTGGGCTTCATTACACCTGAGCAGTGCTACAGGCTGATTGCCTCCATGCCACGCCGCATTGATGCAGTAATTCATGCAAACGGAGGCCCAACCAAGTATTGAGTGCATAGAAATGAACATACTTTTCAAAAGCCTGACATTTCTGTTTAAAATATCCTTTTTTATTGATCTTATGTAATATTATATGTTTCTGAGATGCTGAATTTTGGGTTTTCATTATCTGTAAGGCATGATCATCAAAATTTCAAGAAATAAAGAATTGAAATATTTCACTCTATGTGTAATGAATCTATATAATATATGGGTTTCACTCTCTGAAATGAGTGACAAAAAATATTGACCTTTTTCATGATATTCTATTTTTTTAGATGTACCTGTAGGTGTTCAGCTGCTGAAGAGTTTGTGGTCGTCTTTGACATATTTTTTGTTTAATGATGCACCAAATTTAATGATGCACCAAATAGGTAAAAGATCTGGACTGCAGGCAGGCCAATTCAGCACCCGGACTCTTCTACTATGAAGCCATGCTGTTGTATTAGCTGCAGTATGTGGTTTTGCATTGTCCTGCTGAAATACACAAGGCCTTCCCTGAAATAGACGTTGTCTGGAGGGGAGCATACGTTGCTCTAAAAACTTTATATACCTTTCAGCATTCATAGTGCCTTCCAAAACATGCAAGCTGCCCATACCGCATGCATTTATGCAATCCCATACCATCAGAGATGCTGACTTTTGAACTGAATGCTGATAACACACCTGAAGGTCTCCCTCCTCTTTAGCCCGGAGGACACGGCGTCCGTGATTTCCAACAAGAATGTCAAACTTGGACTCATCTGACTATAGAACACTTTTCCACTTTGAAAAAGTACATTTTAAATGAGCCTTGACCCACAGGACACAATGGCGCTTCTAGACCATGTTCACATATGCTTCCTTTATGCATGATAGAGCTTTAGTTGGCATCTGCAAATAGCAAGGCAGATTGAGTTTACCGCCGGTGGTTTCTGGAAGTATTCCTGGGCCCATTTAGTAATGTCAATGACAGAATCATGCCGATGAGTGATGCAGTGTCATCATAGGGCCCGAAGACCACGGGCATCCAACAAAGGTCTTCTGCATTGTCCCTTACGCACAAAGATTTCTCCAGTTTCTCTGAATCTTTTGATGATGTTATGCACTGTAGATAATGAGATTTGCAAAGCCATTGCAATTTGACATTGAGGAACGTTGTTTTAAAGTATTCCACAATCTTCATACGCACTCTTTCACAGATTGGACAGCCTCTGCCCATCTTTACTTCTGAGACTCTGCCTCCCTAAGACATCCCTTTTATAGCTAATCATGTAACAGACCTGATGTCAATTAACTTAAGTAGTTGCTATATGCTCTGCCAGCTTAATCCTTTCAAAAATGTTTGCTTTTTCAGCCCTTTGTTTACCCCGTACCAACATTTTTTAGACCTGTAGCAGGTATAAAATTTGAAATGAGCTCATTTAGTGGATAAAAGTGTAAAATGTATCCATTTAAATGGATCTATGTTCTATTGTGAATAAAATATTGGCTCATGTGATTTTAAAGTCTTTTAGTTTTAATTTTAGTTTTAGTTAACCTGTGCAATAAATACAATTAGTAGATGTACTTTGGGTGTCATATACGGAATGTTTGGTGTTGAACGGAAGCTGTTGTCGTCAGCAATAGCTTGGTGTGGATGAGAGTTGACCTTTAGCATCGTAATGTATGATTACAGCACGTATAGAAGTCTGCTGGGATATTTTCTTCATGTAAATGATAAATTATGATAAATTGACTAGCAGATAATGTATGCACGGAAAGAAGCCGTGCGGGGCAGGGCTGCGCCCCACAAGAACAATCAATTTGGGACAGCTGCCCGTGGGTGGACCCAAATTGGGCCGTTTAAAATGGACACAAAAGCTTTGTTCATAGTTTTAGCTTGCACTTGCTCGACTGGTGAATCGATCTGTATGCAGTGAAGTATCTGTGATCTACCTCTGGTAAGGTTACGAGATAGCAAAAGCTAGACTTAAACGTTCTTCTAACCTCAAGAATCCTGTCCTGTGTGTGTGTGTGTGTGTGTGCGTGTGTGTGTGCGTGTGTGTGTGCATATGTGTTTAAGTTTAGTCCATCTATTGTAGAATAACAGTTAGCAAATAAACCTTGTTTCATTTATAAAGAATGGTGCCTTGTGATATGTGGTTTTCAAGTTTTAAACTATTTGCCAAAGATCGCGTTACCTAGCTCAAAATTTGATAAAGTACTAATTTTGTTTGTTTTATCGCTAATACAAAGTAAGATAAACAAAATAGTTAAAGATATACTGATGTTAATGGTCGCTGACCGAGTCGTTAATAAGGTATAAATCACAAGTTAAAGATTAATATCACTTCAATCAAATTAATATTGAATCTTTAATAAATGATTCCCCAAAGCTGAAATAATAGCTTTAAATAATTATTACACTAGGGAATGGCAAAACTAAAGGATTTAGACTTACCAGTATTGAGGGGACTATTATCATGACCGGAAACATCTACAGACTTATCTGAGCAACTTGGGGCTGCCTCTTTTTGAACTTCAGCAGTATTTTTGAGGAGGTCTGATGTAGATCCATTTTGTGACTGTTTGTCTGATGTTTTTGCCTCAGATTTTGCAATTCCAGAGTTGAATACACCAATGGGCGCTGGCACGGAAAAATTTGAACCGCTTGATGACTTTTCAGCCTCACTTGTAGAGGACTCAAACTTGAAGCCTTCTAAGGATGCTTTGAACTGAAAAGCATTGTCTGGATAGGCTTTAAATGCTGTCACAGCTGATTGACAGACAGAACTACCAAAACTGGAGGTAACAGAAGAGATTGATGGAGCAGCAAAGGTCTTGTTTTTCATATTTGGTTTTGCCGTCTGACTCAAAATGCTGTGGCTAGATGTAGTGTCACTATCCCACTGTCCATCTTTTTTAGCCAACCCTCCTTGTGGTTTTGCATTACCTTTTTCAGTGCTGTAGGGGGCAGTGTCACATGGGACCTCTGGAGCTGCTGACATTTTCTTATGTTGTGGTGCATCTGCCTTGATAGTTTTCTTCTCAGCCTGAGCTCCAGAGCCAGCAGCTGTCATCACAGCATCTTTCAATTCAAACCCAAAATTAACAGTTTTTTGAGATCCAGATGTGAAGCCCTTCCAGCTGACATCAGTGCTGGTGGTGTTCTTAGCAGAATCTCCAGACGGTACAATAGAAAACAATTTGGCTGGAGGAGCCACTGGGGCAGAGCCTTTGGGTTCCTCTTCAGGTTTCGCCTTTGCTGTAGAAGGAGTTATGAGATCAGCTTTTTTGGATGAAATCTGAGGATAAGCTGGAGACTGGTTGTAGCACGCAGAGGGACCTGTAGTAGTAGCAACTGAGACAAATAAAATGACTGGTTTTAAGCAGGTCTTAATTGTTATATACAAATTAGTTTTTTTGGCACAAGACATTGTCCATTTTTAGGGTTTCTGCAGGTTTAATAAAAGCAAATCTAAAACCTTTTATTGACCTTGTTAAAACTATTTTAACACAATATGTCACTACGTTCTCAGTATGTTCATCAAGTTTAACAAAAATACATATTTAGGGCCTTATGAAAACATTTGACTTTTTATCTTAATTGACTTCATAAAACAACTTCGTTTATTAATTAAATTACGAAAATAGGACCCTATAAATCATATTTTGTTTCCCCAGATATTTGCATTGTATATTGTAACTTTTCTGGTAATCCAATGAAGGCATTAACATTAATTTAATTTATCTTTTAACCAAATGAAATTAAACAAATCCCTTTATTTGTCATAAATAGCGTGCTGCACAGCACATGTCTACTGTTATAATTAAATTATGAAAGACATGTCTGTGATTATTCCTTGAAATTAAATAGTAATAATAATGTTATAGTAGTATTACTTATAATAGTAGTATAATTACTTTATTACTCAAGAGAATCTGAGACATCTGAGACTTATATTAAATCTTGTCAAATGAATGAATGAATGATGCATTTATATAGCGCTTTATTGTGTATTGTTGTACACCCAAAGCGCTTAACAATCATGTGGGTGGTCTCTCCTCAACCACCACCAGTGTGCAGCATCCACTTGGATGATGCGGCGGCTGCCACAGAACCACGGCGCCAGTGCACTCACCACACACCAGCTACAGGTGGAGAGGAGAGAGAGTCATAGAGCCAATCAAGTGTATGCTCTCACCACACACCAGCTACAGGTGGAGAGGAGAGAGAGTCATAGAGCCAATCAAGTGTATGCGCTCACCACACCCCAGCTACAGGTGGAGACGAGAGTGTCATAGAGCCAATCAAGTGTATGCGCTCACCACACACCAGCTACAGGTGGAGAGGAGAGAGAGTCATAGAGACAATCAAGGCCACCACACACCAGCTACAGGTGGAGAGGAGAGAGTCATAGAGACAATCAAGTGTATGCGCTCACCACACACCAGCTACAGGTGGAGAGGAGAGAGAGTCATAGAGACAATCAAGTGTATGCGCTCACCACACACCAGCTACAGGTGGAGAGGAGAGAGAGTCATAGAGCCAATCAAGTGTATGCGCTCGCCACACACCAGCTACAGGTGGAGAGGAGAGAGAGTCATAGAGCCAATCAAGTGGATGGGGATTATTAGGAGGCCATGATTAACAAGGGCCAGTGGTGGGAATTTTCAAATACACTGACACTCAAAGCTCTTCACTACAACCCGTCAAAATAAAAGTCTGCTTTTTAACTCGAAGAAATTGACAGAAATTATGACTATACTATAATGTAGCCTACTTCACCAAATCATAAAAGGATAAAATAATTGTAATTTGATTACATTTTAAAACATTAATTTAATTGTTAAAGCTTTATGCATTAACTTCATTACCACCATTTTTGATAGTATATTTGTATTATATCATAAAAGTACAGAATCCAGAAAAATTAGGTCAAACCAGAATTTATGAATTGTTATGAATTAGTAATGATTAATAGAAGTTGTTAAACTAATATATATAATCAATGATAAAATGTACTTGATTGTTTTTGATTAATGACATTTTAATAAACACATGCTTCCAAACATTTGTTCAACCAAAAAAAAAACGGTTTTGATTGTTTAATACCATATACCGTGATATTTTCTGAGACGATTATCATACTGTGAAAATCTCATACCGTTACAACCCTACTGAGAGCAGATGTATCTCCAAGACTTTACCTCTGTCTGATATCTTCTTGAGCTCCTCTTTGCAGCAATCCTCCAGTTTGTCTCTCAGCTGAAGGACAGTTTCTCTCAGATCATCAAAAGAGACGAGAGAACTGAAGAGATCATCCTTTACCTCTGTGGATTTAGGAGGAGCTGAGAGAGATTGGAAACTCTACAGAAAACAGAAATCAAAAACTTATAAGCTCCACACTTGATCCAATAACCTGCACCAACATCAGATTTGACTTGACTGATCGTTAGTATTTCACCTCAATCCAGCACTTTCACAGCATCAGCTTCATTCTTCTCATGTTCATTAAATCACATTAGAGCTACAGACTCACACTAAACGTGAACTTTCTAGACATTCGTTTGGATGTTGAAACATCTACTAAGAATATAAATGTACATCTAACAGCTCAACCACATCAATGGTTGAGTGCTTGATTTGAGTTGAATTGATTTGAGTTGCTCAGCAAAAGTAGCTCAAAGGCTATGAGTATACAGACCATTATTTATAACTTTGGAGCAGTTAGTGACACTTAAAATTCACAAGGACCCTTAAGACATGGTCAGACCCTGTTCTTCTAGATCTGCATTACCTGCAGGATCTGTTCAAGTCCACTATGACCCTGTTCTTCTAGATCTGTGTTACCTGCAGGATCTGCTCAAGTCCACTATGACCCTGTTCTTCTAGATCTGTTACCTGCAGGATCTGCTCAAGTCCACTATGACCCTGTTCTTCTAGATCTGTGTTACCTGCAGGATCTGCTCAAGTCCACTATGACCCTGTTCTTCTAGATCTGTGTTACCTGCAGGATCTGCTCAAGTACACTATTACCTTGTTCTTCTAGATCTGTGTTACCTGCGGGATCTGCTCAAGTACACTATGACCTTGTTCTTCTAGATCTGTGTAACCTGCAGGATCTGCTCAAGTACACTATGACCTTGTTCTTCTAGATCTGTGTTACCTGCAGGATCTGCTCAAGTCCACTATGACCTTGTTCTTCTAGATCTGTGTTACCTGCAGGATCTGCTCAAGTCCACTATGACCCTGTTCTTCTAGATCTGTGTAACCTGCAGGATCTGCTCAAGTACACTATGACCTTGTTCTTCTAGATCTGTGTTACCTGCAGGATCTGCTCAAGTCCACTATGACCCTGTTCTTCTAGATCTGTGTTACCTGCAGGATCTCCTCAAGTCCATTATGACCCTGTTCTTCTAGATCTGTGTTACCTGCAGGAACTGGATGTGATCCTGTGTGTGTGAAAGCTGCTCCAGCTCAGCGTTTCTCCTCCTCAGATCATTGATCTTCTGCTCCAGTTGCTCCAGTCGTCCTTCAGCTCGACTCACTGCATGCTTTTCCTGATCTCTGATCAGCCGTATCAGCTCAGAGCGGCTTCTCTCAATGGAGCGGATGAGCTCAGTAAAGATCCTCTCACTGTCCTCCACTGCTGTCTGTGCAGAGCGCTGTTAGGACACACAGTGATTCAGTCTTTAACGAGTCTGAACTGAGACTGAGACAAACTTCTCTTCTTCTCCAGACTCACCTTATGAGACTCTACAGCCTCTCTCAGCTGCTGGAGATCTTTCTCCCTCTGCTGGATTCTCTGCTGGAACGTCGTCTGCATCTGCTTCAGCTGGTGCTGGAGAAACAGATGATCATAAATGTCACAGAAGTGAACAATTGATGTCAGTAAAAGTATGGTGAGGCAGTTTATCTGAACTGATAAGCAGTGGCTGTAGGTTCAAACTCCAGTAGGGATGCTCAGTTACAATCATCACACATAAATTAACATGGAGCATAAGGACTGTTTCACACTGCTGACATAAGTATTATAAAAGGAAAACTGACTTAGATCTTCACTCAGACAACGTTCCTGCTGTATAACAGACCTGCAGCTCAACACAGAAAATAAACTGAAGTGAAGCTCTAAATAAATGAAATCTGGATTCAGTCAGATATAGAGTCACCTATCACTGCATTTAACTTGCATTTTGACTGATAGAAGTATATGTTGTCAAACAATGGTTGAACATTTCACTCCATTTTTTGATGTTGCTCAATCAAGGCCAATTTTATGAAATATTCTATTGACAAAGGTTTACAATGCATTTTCAGACTTGGCAGTGAAACTCTTCTTGCAACTGCTGTTCATTTTTTGCTGTAAGCTGTTAATATGGGTGCCAATATAAACAAGCCACTGTGTTAACAATATTTCATTAGTGTCTAGTTCTAAATACCTGTGTCTCTGTCGTCTGTGCTGCAGCTGATACAGTGTCATGTTTTTTATGTTCATCCATTGCACACAGCACACATATGCATTTCTGGTCAGTGCGACAGAAAACCTCAAGGAGCTTCTCATGCTTCTGGCAGATCATCTCCTGCAGTCTTCCAGTGGCATCAGTCAAATTGTGTTTCTTTCCTTTAAAGAAACTCTCATGTTGTTCGAGGTGACTCTGACAGTAAGAGTTCAGACACACCAGACATGACTTGACGGCTTTGTATTTTCTTCCAGTACAGACGTCACACTGCACATCTCCAGCTCCAGCGTAACAGTCAGCAGTAAGTCTGGTCTTCTTCAGTTTCTCCACCACTTCAGCCAGCACGGTGATTTTAGCTAAAGCAGGTCTTGGATTGAAGGTCTGTCTGCACTGAGGGCAGCTGTAGACTCTCTTCTGATCCTCCTGATCCCAGCAGGCTGTAATACAGCTTTTACAGTAACTGTGTCCACAAGGAATGGCCACTGGATCATTCAGGAGATCCTGACACAGTGAACATGTGAACTCAGCCTGAGAAATGCTGGCTTCTGCCATTTTACTGCATGAATACAGAGATACAAACACACAACAGCTCGACTGCACTTCAGTTTATCTTTCCCTGAACTGAAAGTGATTCCTGCTTCTGTGTTTGAGTGACGTGTGTAAGACAGGTTTGTCTGCGAGTATGAAAAGCAGGTTCCTCATACTCGACACACCCAGCTGTTATTAAAGTAAATACAAAGACCTTGGCTTGTTGATTCAGGTGTCTTTAAAGCTGCAATCCATAACTTTTTGGTTAAAATTATCCCAAATTAATATTTAAGCAAGTACATTACCAGCCAGTGTTCAAAACTATCACCTTTAGCGAGATTCACAACGGTTAGCTTATAATAGTGTTTTCTAATTTGAGTGGTACGGGTATGTTTTCGCCGGAGATTTGAGCATGTCACTGCGTCATAACGTCACGTCAGTAAACATAAAGAAGTTGTCCAGGCTAGTAGGCTATCACATGTGAGGATCCTGCAGGTGGCACACCATGTATAGCCTTTTCTCACAGCAGCTAGAATAATTAAATGCATCATGTTTGTCATGAATCTGGTCTATGAACTTCCTTTAACTCACCACCAGAGGTCACTCGCTCACCACATGGACTCTTGCACTACACTAACTGTTGCACTCCACCTCAGACTAAAATTCCCATCATCCACTGACGACACACACAGCTGATTGCACTGATCACACAATCTACATAAACCATGGATTTCCTCTTCTTCTCTGCCGAGTATTGTTTAGCATTCTCCTAGTGTTAGCTACTTACTGAAGGATTACAAATTTTATTTTAAATGTTTAATTTAGATATTTTCTTACTAAGAAAGTGTATCAGGAAATTCAGGTGTTTGAGATCGCTTCCTGACCATTTGAGCTCGACAGCTGTGCCTTTGTCTCTATTATAATGGCAAGATCAATGAGTCAGACTACTGAGAGATTGAACCTTTGATCTGCAAATGACTTTGTCCTGGCCAGATGTGGATTCGTTAGGTTTATTGCCCTCAGATGTATGTTTATTTGATGTTTTGTCTCAACCTGTAAAAGTCCCTCCTCCAATTCTGTCTATAAGATACCCTGTAAAAATTACTTAAGAGAGATTTCGATGACTGCAGCCAACAAGACATGTCATTAGAATAAAGAAATTCTGCTGACGATCCAATCCGAAGTCTCCTGGTCTTCTCTTCTGAGTTTTCTACACTTTAGAAGAACAGAGTTACAACAGATGGTGCCGTGAACCGGATAGAGTTCCAGCTTCCTCACCTGAAAAACTTCAAGCTGAAACAAAGATCTGCATCTTTTGGAATCCAGCGAAACTTCAAGCTGAACACGGATTTCCCAGACTGAATTTTTCTCTCTGGTGAGTGCTGTCTCTAATCCAAAAGAACCTAAGACCAGTACAAATTTTTGTATCCTCTGTGCCGTCAGAGAAGAGTTAACATACATCTGTAGGGTTTGTTTAACTAAAGTTTATCCTCTGTTTTCAGACAGGGAAGAGTTTATCCTCTGTTATTGTAGGCAGGGAAGTTTATCCTCTGTTTTCAGGCAGGGAAGGTTAGCATTACGTGCTAATTTTTGTTTTATCCTCTGTTCTTTCAGGCAGGGAAGGTTGGCATTACGTGCTAATTTTTGGTTTATCCTCTGTTCTTTCAGGCAGGGAAGATTCTAAAAATGAGTTATCCTCTGTTTCAGGCAGGGAAGGTTAGCATTACGTGCTAATTTTTGGTTTATCCTCTGTTCTTTCAGGCAGGGAAGATTTTTGGCATTACGTGTTAAAAAACAAGTGTACCCTCTGTTGATCAGAGAAGTGTTTGTTTTGTTTGTGTGGTACCGAAGAAACTTACAAAATGGTTAGAATGAATGCTAGACTGATTCCAACCACAGAAAAGACTGGTTTTGCGACTCCTTTGTGGTCAGATAGTGAATTCAAAACGCTGTTAGGGGAACAAATGGACCTAATAGTCACTGAAAAAGTTAGACAAAAACTAACGCAGAAATATGAGATTCATCCAGACAAGACTTGGTCGGTAGATGAGTGTAAAAAGGTACTAGGAGCAAGCATTCGTAAGAACAATGTGAAAGACATTATCTGTTGTCACAGGGAATTCAGTGTAACGCTAGCGACACAACAGTCTCAGCGTAACGCAGAGCTAGAGAAACAGAACAATGAACTCCGTGCGAGAGTATCCACTTTGACTAAGAAATTGAACCTCAAGAAAATTGCAGCAAAAACTGATGTGGAAGTAAATCAGCCTGATAACATTTACCCTGATTTACAAGCGTTCTTTGAAACAGATGTAACTCTCCAATCAGTAACTGATGTGCCTGTAAATTCTGTCCATGTGTGTGGGGCTAGAAGAAGATCTCAGGGGATTGAGGACACTGATGGTGTTCCTCTCAATTCTTCTGTGGTGCAAATACAAACTGCTGCCAAAGCTTTATGTCCTAAAGATATAGAGAGACTATCTCAGAGTTTACCGTCAGCACGCACACATTTTTCTGAATTTAGAAGAACATTGATCAGTAAATGCGCCTTTATGACATGTCGTTGGCAGAAGTCACGCAGCTGATGTCACAAATACTAACTGAATCTGAATTCAACAGTTTTGAATCTGCTGTCACTTCTGAACTGCGAAATGCCAGTAAGGGTGATTTAAGAGAAGGTATTTTGAAAATCCTAAAGAATATCTTAGGACCCAAAATAGATTGGTCTAGAATTACTACCTGTGTGCAAAGGAAAGAAGAAACTGTGAGTGAATATACTGAAAGATTTTGTCAGTCAGCTGTAATCTACAGTGGAATTGTTGATGACCCTGAAGGTGTTCTGGATGACAAGGGACCCTTGGTTCAGATTCTGGTCAGATGGCCTTGTAGCCGAATACAGAAAAGCTTTACCATTCTTAGATCTAACTTGGTCTAACAGAACTCTCAGAAGTAACCTAGACAGGTTAGCTACATGGGAAAGAGATGCTGATGTCAAGGCAAAAGTAAGAGTAGCAGCAGCTACGTTTAACACAACGAAACAAGACAATAGATGGTCTAAAAGAGAAAGCAAATGCAAATACTGTAAAAAAATTAGGACATTGGGAGAAAGAGTGTAGGAAGAAGTTGCAAGATAGTAAAAGAAATGCTATGCATAATTCTGCTCCTTCTCAGCCTGCACACAACCCTGAAGTAGTTCCGCCAGTGACCACTGAAACTGTGGTACAGATAGTTCAGGCTCTTCTAAGAGCACAACAAGACCAGGAAAAATAATTATTGGGGCTGAGTAGCTACCTTTCCCCTGTAATCCAACACAATGACCAAAGAATTTTTGTGAAAGGTAGCATAAAAGAGAAAGAGATTGATTTTTGCTTGATACAGGTGCAGAAATTACAGTAATTCCTACAAAATTGGCACAAGGTTTAAACATCCCATACAAGAAAACCAAACTTTGTTTAACTGGTGTAATAGGTGAAGATTCTGTTTTGTATGAAACTCCCCATAGAGGTACAATTTGGCCCAAAAACTCTGACTACAAAATTACTATGCGCTCCATTAAATACAGGTGCAATTTTAGGCATGGATCTTCTGAGACAAATAAATCTAACTTTAGACATGTCCTCAGAATCTACTAGCATAAAAATTTCCTCAGCACAGATTTCTACCAATAATGCAACCCCTCCCGAGTATGCTTTCTTACAGAATCATCCAATTTGGGCTAAAGACAAGGATGATTGTGGGTTGTTGACAGGTGTAGAACCAGTTAAATTGACAGGAACTCCACCTCCGGTCACCAAACAATATCCGATTAATAAGGAAGCTATACAGGGAATCAAACTTATTGTAGAAAATTTGCTGACGCAAGGAGTGCTAGTTAAAACCAACAGTCCATGTAATTCACCCATATGGCCCATCAAGAAATCTAATGGGACATGGAGACTTACAATAGACTACAGAGTAGCCAATAAACATATTGAAAAATCACCCCCTAGTGGCAGATCCATCTACAATTTGTAATGGCTTACCATTAGATTGTAAGATTTTTCAGTAATTGATATGTCTAATGGATTCTTTTCTGTACCGTTGCACTCTGACAGCCAGCCATGGTTAGCTTTTACAGTTGACTATGAACAATACCAGTGGACACGATTGCCACAGGGATTTCAAAACTCCCCAACCATATATCATCAGGCTGTCAGACGTGATTTGTGTGACCCAGAATGTCCGTAAAACAGTCCACTATGATCCGATATATGTCGATGATATTTTGATTGCCTCAACAGATCATGAGGTACATCAAACTGAATTGGCATCATTGTTGGACTATTTGCATAAAAAAGGACACAAATGCAGCTTTCACAAAGCTCAAGTTGCTAAAAAGCAAGTCACATTTCTGGGTCAAACAATTGGTGCAGGAAATAGATCCATTACACAGGATCGAGCGGTTTCAGTCAAAGCCATACCTCCGCCTAATACCATTAAAACACTCCGCTCATTTTTAGGAACAACAGGTTATTGTAGACCTTGGATTGAAGACTATGCCTCGATTGCTCAGCCTCTCTATGATTTGTTGAAAGGCCATGGTAAAGATTCAGATACTGTTTGTATGGAAGAACTTCATCTCAAAGCTTTTAATGATTTGAAGAGAGCACTATGTCAAGCACCAGCATTAGGAATTGCCCAATCTGATAGACCCTTTGTGCTTTATGTCCATGAACACTTAGGCTTTATGACTGCATGTCTAATGCAAGATCATGGGGGCAGCTTACGCCCAATTCATTACTATTCCGTAAACTTGACATAGTCGCTCAAGGTATGGGCCCATGCCTCAGAGCAGTACAGGCAGTTCATCTAGCGCTTCAGGCTTCATCAGGAATGGTGTTAGGTCAGACTGTAAACGTAAAATGCCCTCACACAGTGTCCGCACTAATGAATCAAGCAAAAGTCACTTCTGTCACCTCCTCCTGGGGAAATTGGTTAGCAACTCTCACAGCCCCGAATATTGTTATACAGCGTGCACCAGTCACGAACCCATCCTCATGTATGATGTCTGCAATGACTGAATTTGTGTTAGAGGATGAAGGCGAAATGACTCATGATTGTGTTACGCTTACATATGCAGCGACAAGTGAAATAGCAGAAACTCCCATAGAGAATGCAGAATTGGAGTTGTTTGTTGATGGTTCAGCTCAAGTTATTGAAGGTAACAGACGAGCAGGATATGCAGTAACTTCCACCACTGAAGTAGTTGCTTCAGGTCGCCTTCCAGATCATTTTTCAGCTCAAGCTGCAGAACTAGTAGCCTTAACTAGAGCATGCACGCTAGCTTCAGGATCGGTTGCAAATATCTACACAGATTCCAGGTATGCTTTTGGGGTAATTCATGATTTTGGTGTCATTTGGCAAACCAGAAAATTTCTAACTTCTGCTGGATCCCCATTAAGCATGCTGGATTAGTGAAAGATTTAATTTTGCCATGAAACTCCCAAAGAAATTAGCAGTGATCAAAGTGAAAGCACATCTCACAACTAATACTACGGAAGCTAAAGGTAATGCTCTTGCTGATGTAGCGGCTAAACAGGCTTGTTTCTATGCAACTGTACAAGTGTGTTCAGGTAGTACAGCACAGAAGATAATTCTACCTCCTGAATCAATCGTTGATCTGTATAAAGACGCTTCCTCTATATGAAGCATGGACATGGTTAGACAAAGGAGCCACTGTGGATTCATCCGCTGCTGGACCAAAGGGGAAAGTATGTTGCTCCCGAATCACTGTTGCCATATTTGGCTCAACAAATACACAGTTTGGGTCATAGTGGTCCAGCAACGATGAATCACAGGTTCTCAAATCAATGGTGGAATCCAAAATTCAGAAACGCAGCCACTGAAACAGTCAAGAGATGTGTTACATGTCAGAAAAATAATGATGTACCAGCAGCCATTACACCAGCAGCACATACCCCAGCTCCACCAGGGCCATTTCGTCACCTGCAAGTTGATTACATATCGTTGCCCCTTGTAAAGGAAAACTGACGTTTTGGTAGTAATAGACAAGTTCTCAAGATGGGTAGAAGCTTATCCAACAGGGCACGCTACAGCTGCACATACTGCTAAATGTCTTGTCACTGATTTCATTCCCAGATGGGGATTACCAAATTGCATTGACTCAGATCAAGGTACCCACTTCACAGGACAGGTAGTCAAGGAAGTGTCTAGAATGTTGAAGATTAAGTGGAACCTTCACTGTCCCTATAGGCCACAAGCATCAGGACAGGTTGAACGATCAAACAGAACAATCAAAACCAGGCTAAGCAAAATGCATCAGGAAGGAGTACCATGGGTTGAAGCACTGCCCGCAGTACTGTGTAGTATGAGAGCATCACCTAACAGATCAGTAGGACTGAGCCCTCATGAGATTATTACTGGACGCCCAATGCAGATGCCAGGTGTGATTGATCTTAGAAATGCTGATGTGCACATTGCTTCAGATGCCCTGATCGCTACTGTGAAAACCTCACAAAGGCAGTGCAGAGTGCCAAAGAGAGAGTTGAGTCGTGTTGGCAGACTCCACCAGAAGGTGGACACACAATCGTCCCAGGTCAATGGGTCATGATAAAGGCATTCAAAAACAAGCCATTAGAGCCTAAGTGGTACGGACCACATCAAGTGATGTTGATTACAGCAGCTGCAGTATTGTGTCAGGGAAGGAAAACTTGGACTCATGTGTCACATTGTAAGGTTGTTCCTCCCCTGCAGGGATAGGATAGGGCAGACACAAGAACCAGTGAGGAGCCCAGGAAGAACCGAAGCAACAGGCTTCGGGGCCAACCCTGAGGTGAAGATTTCCTCATAGGCCTTTCCTCCATTAGTCCATCCTTTCCTCACTGTTCTTTAGGTGTCGTGAGAATTAAGAAATAGGGAAAGAAGGAACAACCATAGCAGACTATATTTTGAACAGAGGATACAACCCTAATGTTTGCAGACTCTACAAATACTGCTCTGTGCCGTTGGTCTCTCTTTTTTTTTTTTGTGTGTTTCTTTATTCCTCTGTGCAGATACCACCTGATGGCTGTCCTGAGATCCATATGCACCACCCTTCTCACCTGCGGATGAAACCACAACCTCTAGAAAACAACTAGACCCATTACCGAGCCAACTATCACACAAGAAAGAGAAAAGAAAGAAGAAGAAAAAGAATAAAAATACACAACGCAGAGACTATTACCCGTAAAATCTTCACGGACCCTAATTGCATGTTTTGTTTCTGTGTCAGCATGCAATTACATATAAGCAACACAGAACATGTACTATGTGCCTGTAACATTAACTTTTAAGTGTCTAAATTTGTATTTTGTGAGAGTTATTAGAACTCTCAAAGGGGGAATTGAAGGATTACAAATTTTATTTTAAATGTTTAATTTAGATATTTTCTTACTAAGAAAGTGTATCAGGAAATTCAGGTGTTTGAGATCGCTTCCTGACCATTTGAGCTCGACAGCTGTGCCTTTGTCTCTATTATAATGGCAAGATCAATGAGTCAGACTACTGAGAGATTGAACCTTTGATCTGCAAATGACTTTGTCCTGGCCAGATGTGGATTCGTTAGGTTTATTGCCCTCAGATGTATGTTTATTTGATGTTTTGTCTCAACCTGTAAAAGTCCCTCCTCCAATTCTGTCTATAAGATACCCTGTAAAAATTACTTAAGAGAGATTTCGATGACTGCAGCCAACAAGACATGTCATTAGAATAAAGAAATTCTGCTGACGATCCAATCCGAAGTCTCCTGGTCTTCTCTTCTGAGTTTTCTACACTTTAGAAGAACAGAGTTACAACATTACCAAGCCCTTCCGTGTTTGTTTTTGTGTTCAGTCTCCTGTATTGTTCTGCGTTTTTCACTCTCCGAGTGTTAGCTGCTTTACGGAGCCATTCCTAGTTTCCGTTTCTTATTTTAGTTTTAGTCTAGTCTTTTCGTGTTGCCTTGTTGCCTGGCTCCTGATCTTCTGCCTTGTATATTGGATTAACCCTTTGCCTTCCATTTGGACTCTGTTTGCTCCTGCCTGGACCATTGCTCGTGTTTTCCTGGATTACACTCCCCTGTCAAGCCCTCTGGATATTGTTCGCCGATCGAAGACCATGCCCGTTTACTTGAGTACTCATCTGCCTTGCCCTCAATATACCTGCTTGCCATTTGTTCGACCCTGCCTGTGTTTTTGATCATGTCTATTAATAAAAGTTTGCACATGGATCCACACGCTTCTCGTCTTGTCGGCCCCGTTACAATGTTGATGGCGGATTGTGATCCAAAAAGGATTATATGTTTATGAAACACATCTGAATGAAATTAAATTATATTCCAGCTTTAAAGGGGTCAGATGGTGCGATTTCAAGTATTACAAGCTGAGTGTGCATAGATAAGATCCCTGTGTGCATAGATAAGATCCCTGAAGTTACAAAGACTAAAGTCTCAAACCCAAAGAGATATTCTTTATCAAAGTTAAGACTCTGCCACACCCCCATAAACGGCCCATTCAGACACGCCCCCACATGTCTATGCCACTGTGTGGAAATATTTGCAGAATACAGCCCAAATGTTCACGCAAAGAAAGAAGGTTTGTTTTAGTAACCTCAGTAGTGTTAATGCAGCCCTGTCAAGGAGACGATGTGGGGTTTTTTCGAAAGCAAAAGCCCTTTATTCGGCCTTCCAAAAGTAGATGCATTTAGCAATGATTAAGATCACTTACAACAGAACAGCAACACATTTTATGGATGACAGTCTTGTGAACCTAGGAGACGAGGTAATTCTGACTTTGCTTTGACAATCTGGCACCTCTGAATCAGAGACAGTGTTTTGTTATTAGTTTAAGTATTTGCTATTGACTGTTCAAATGCAGAGTTTTGCACGTTTTGTGTGTGTGTGTGTGTGTGTGTGTGTGTGTGTGTGTGGGTGTGTGTGTGTGTGTGTGTGTGTGTGTGTGTGTGTGTGTGTGTGTGTGTGTGTGTGTGTGTGTGTGTGTGTGTGTGAGAGAGTGTGTTTTTGTGACAAATGAGGACATCAATTTGTATAATGACAGGTATGACATATAAGGTGGAGGTGACTTATGAGGACATTTGCAGTGTCCCCATAATTCAAAATGCTTATAAATCATACTGAGTGAGGGTTTTTGGGAGTAAAATGCACAGTCTCCTGTGAGGGCTAAGTTCAGGTGTAAGGCAATAGTGTGATATGGTGATTAAGTTCTCAGAGTTAATATAAAACCGGTTAATGTTATTTTTCTAATATTGTAAAATCGTATTTAATTCCTTATTTGTGTTTATGAGAAGGACAATATATTTTGTGCGTTTCGTAAATGTATTATTTTCATTCGGCATACTTGCATGACGTCATCATACGCTGGGTCAGGGTGCGCGCCCGTGATGTGCTTCATTCTCAGTAAATGCAGACACGTGAAGTCATCACACCAGCATCTTTTCTTTAATTATTTTACACTTCTTTCCAGGTAACTTCAGAGTAGAATGCACAAAATATACTGTCGATCGGAGTATAAACACTGTTTTAAATAATATAAGTGAGTTGAATGTGTTAAACTGTTATTTGATACTTTATTAAGAATTGTCGTGAGTTCAGTGCAGTTAAGGACATGATTAGCATAGGTGCACGGAAGCCCGCCATATATAATAAATGGTTAAAGACAAAGTAGAAATATTATTTGAATCTATAAGAGATAATATTGTTTAGCATTATAAATTATCTCCGTTTTATACACGTGGTCGTTTGATCTGCGGTGATGGCTGTTAACTGTTATGCGTTACATTTGAGTGAATGTATTTAAAAAGTGAATTTCATGTTTCGTCATTCAATGTGATACATAAGACAATTGAGAATATGGATTGTATTCTAAATGTATTTTTACATCGTCAATTTCATGTTATAAAGGTTATAGATGTGATTAAGGTTAAATACTAGTGAAAATTGTATTATATATCTTGATTATTTTGGTGCTATCTGCATATCTTCAAAGCTCTAATCTTCTAGTGAAATATATGATATTGAGTGTCATTGTGGTAATTGTAAAAACTGAGTATGAAAAGTGTTTCAAGTTGTTCATGTTACAGCCAGTTATTACTATGCAAAAGTCATACATGTGTTGACCATGTAGTATACTGAGTTGTTGTAGTGTGCATATGCTCTCATTGATTTGAATTCTCAGTAAATGCAGACACGTGAAGCCATCACACCAGCATATTTTCTTTAATTATTTTACACTTCTTTCCAGGAGTGCTACAATAGCACATACAGTTTGTACAGTATAAAAACCATTACGCCTATGGAGTGTCCCCACTTTTCACAAAATACAAACGTGCGTGTGTGTGTGTGTGTGTGTGTGTGTGTGTGTGTGTGTGTGGGTGTGAGAGAGAGAGAGAGAGAGGTCACAGTGCAGGTCGTGTGTGTGTGTGTGTGTGTGTGTGTGAGAGAGAGAGAGAGAGAGAGAGAGAGAGAGAGAGGAAGAGAGACAGAGGGTCACAGTGCAGGTCGTGTGTGTGTGTGTGTGTGTGTGTGTGTGTGTGTGTGTGTGTGGGTGTGAGAGAGAGAGAGAGAGAGGGTCACAGTGCAGGTCGTGTGTGTGTGTGTGTGTGTGTGTGAGAGAGAGAGAGAGAGAGAGAGAGAGAGAGAGAGAGAGAGGAAGAGAGACAGAGAGGGTCACAGTGCAGGTCGTGTGTGTGTGTGTGTGTGTGTGTAGAGAGAGAGAGAGAGAGGGTCACAGTGCAGGTCGTGTGTGTGTGTGTGTGTCTGTGTGTGTGTGTGTGTGTGTGTGTGTGTGTGAGAGAGAGAGCGGAGGGGCACTGAAACAGCCAGGTCTGGCGGCATGTGATAAGGCACACCTGAAATGAAGGAATTAAACGAGATCTAAACCACGAGTTTTTTTAAAGTTCGGAAATGCATTATCTTTCAAAGTTAAGGTCAAGGTTTGTTTATTCGTCACATACTAAATTATACAGGATATAATAAGAAGTGAAATGTAAAGTTATACAGTAAGTTAAAATGTTTATTTAATATAAATTTGGCATACTTTCTTTAACCACACAAATCAGTACAAACAATAAACTGGCATAAAGTTGGCTTGACGTTGACGTTCGATATTCGCATATTTAGGGACCGTCTCTAAAGTTACATGCGATATTGGTATACACTTTTCTAACTTCAATAGCATTTGAGCAGAATGACTTACAGTCATAAAAACAACTGTAAACTGTTCATCTACGTGTCAACTATAATTATTAAAATCTACTGTAAATCATATGTAAAAATTGCTATTTTTCTCTACAAAATGGGCTCAAACGCAACTTTAAAGCTCAATAGCATTTGAGGAGAATGACTTACAGTCATAAAAACAACTGTAATCTGTTCATCTAGGGGTAAACTATAATGCCCTAAAAATGTAAAAGGTGTGCATTATAGTTGACACGTAGATGAACAGTTTACAGTTGTTTTTTTTATGACTGTAAGTCATTCTGCTCAAATGCTATTGAAGTTAGAAAAGTGTATAAGTTACCAATATCGCATGTAACTTTAGAGACGGTCCCTAAATATGCGAATAACGAACGTCCAACGTCAAGCCAACTTAATGCCAGTCAAAAACAAAACACTTTGTTTTCATAATTCATGCAAAAACGATTTCAATGGTACGCTTTCTGATTTGGCACCACTTCCTCGTTCTGGCGTCCTCGTGTCGTCACTTCCTTGTTATGAACTTCAGCAGCACAGCTCATCAGATCAGAGTTATCGGTCCAGCTCGTGCACGACTTCTCTTCCAGCTGTTTGATTATAAGCGCTCGCGATATTTGGTATGGTGTTGCTGAATGCTGTAATAGCGTGTTGTTGTGTTTGTACGGTAGTATATAAGTACATGTTGTTATTCATGCGCAGGTTTCTAGCACAGCATGGCAATGGACTGGTGGGGCTTCGCCTATGCTGCAGCTCTGGCTCTGGGCGGCTTTATGGGCTATAAAAGAAAAGGTACTTCTTCACTGTGCTGGTGTGCAGATGATAGAACATTATATTTATCATTCGTTTTTTTAAATATAATTTCTAAAATGTTTATAAATCTAAAATGTAAGTTTATGTTTTGTCCACTTTTCATGGTTCTAATAGAGTTTTATGCATTATGCACATTTCACATTTGTATTGTTTAGCTAATAAAAATTACTATGCTATTGAGTTTTAATAGAGTGCTATTGCTATGTTTTCGAACATGCTACCATGGTATTATAATTGCATAATCATAATATTTGGTGTGCTATGTCTGCATCCTATACTTTATTGTAAGGTATTGGTGGAGGTATATAATATAATCCCTGACTCCTGCAGGAAGTGTGGTGTCGTTAGTTGCCGGACTATTCTTTGGAGGTGTGTCTGCGTATGGAGCTTATAAAATAACTAATGATCCACACGATTACTGGACCTCTCTGAGTAAGCATCACTCATGTACACCGTTTTATAAATACAGCATCTATCAGCTTTATTTATCATGACTGTCTTCGCTCTAGTCGCCGCCGGTGTCCTGACTGTAGTGATGGGGATGAGATTCAGGAAATCTGGGAAATTAATGCCTGCAGGAATCATGGCAGGACTGAGGTACAACTATTGCTCAGTAATCAGTTCTGAAATATATAAATGATTGTGTTAGGATTTATAAAGATCACCCTGGAGCACAAAACCTGTCATAACAGTCATTTTTCTATTGAGATTTATACATCATCTGAAAGTTGAATAAATATTATTTGCATTGATGCATGGATTGTTATGATCGGACAATATTTGAAAATCTGGAATCTGAGGATGCAAAAAAATCTAAATATTGAGAAAATCATCTTTACAGTTGTTCAAATGAAGTTCTTAGCAATGCATATTACTAATCAAAAATTAAGTTTTTATATATTTACGGTACAAAATATCTTCATGGGACATGATCTTAATATCCTAATGATTTTTGGCATAAAATAAAAACTATAATTTTGACCCATACAATGTATTGTTGGCTATTGCTACAAATATACCCCAGCGACTGAAGACTGCGTTTGTGCTCCAGGGTCCGATATGTTCAGACTAACGAAGCTAAAGCGTTCAGACTTGATGATATTTAATGTTCATGTATTTTCTCCGGGACCGTTTAAAGGGGGTGATTTCTTTATCAACATGTCTGATTTAAGAAGTCAAAGTCTAGTCAAAGTCATGTTTCCACACATTGCTTTCCACTACATGAGCACAAGGACGGTTGCATTAAATCATTTTTATTGATCTGCTCCAATAAAGCAATTGATAGAAGTAAGCTGCAGAATAATTACTGTCGCAAATACATGTGTAGTCAGATGTGGCATAGCACCGAGAGCTGATTATTCTGCTGTTTGTCTTCTGTTTTCAGCCTCCTCATGGTTTTGCGTATTTTGATCTTCTAAGAGTTCGTGGACGGACGACGCTGGGACCTTTCTCACACATCTACTGGACCATTGCAATGTTCATTTCACAGCATTATCATCAAACCGTATCTTGTACATCCCAAATAAATCCGTCCATTTTAGAGTCTCAGCTTTAATCTGTAAATTAAATTGGTGATTAACAGCATCTACTGGTTTTGAATATTCACGGTTATGTAAAACCATGGGTCTTCTACTTGAAAAGGTGACTCAACACCTCCTTCACGGTTTTCACATACACTTCATCGGGTGGAGGTTTTCTGGCACTGCCCGGCTGGAGGAACTTGCTGATTGCTGGCAAGGCCTTCAACTTCTCCTGAAACGCCTGCAAAACACATGAAAGATTATACACCATTCATAATCACAATGCTTATTAGATAAATGACGGATACAGGTAATACAGCTGCAAAGTGTTTGCCGTACTGATATTTTAGATCACAGGAATTATGGCTTTGAATCATGGGCTGAACTGGTCAGAAAACTCACTCTTTCACTAGCAGTACACTTTTATTGATTTTTTGTTAATCATCAAATACAATAATCTCTGGTCAGTGAAACTTGACATGACTCTATGACTGCTTTTTCATATGCTAATGTTTAAGGATGCTATTGTAATAAACTGTAACTCTACAACTGTAGCTGTTGTTTTTTCAGCAACATGAATTTAAAGTTATTTGGAGAATAAACCCTCTTAAATGTCTCTCTGCATACTGGTGTGTGTGTGTGTGTGTGTGTGAGCGAGTGTGTGTGTGTGTGTGTGAGCGAGTGTGTGCGTGTGTGTGACTGAGAGTGTGTGTGTGCATGCGTGTGTGTGACAGTGAGTTAGTGAGAGAGTGTGTGTGACTGAGAGTGAGTTAGAGAGAGTGTGTGTGTGAGAGAGTGAGTGTGTGACAGAGTGAGTTAGAGTGTGTGTGTGAGAGTGTGGTGAGAGAGTGTGTGTGAGAGAGGCGTGTGAGAGTGAGAGAGAGTGAGAGTGAGTGAGTGAGTGAGAGTGTGTGTGTGTGTGTGAGAGAGTGAGTGAGAGTGTGTGTGTGAGAGAGGCGTGTGAGTGAGAGAGAGAGCGTGTGTGTGTGAGGTGAGTGAGTGAGTGAGTGTGTGTGTGAGAGAGTGAATGAGTGAGTGTGTGTGTGTGAGTGAGAGAATGTGTGTGTGAGAGTGTGTTTGTGAGTGTGTGTGAGAGAGTGTGTGTGTGTGTGTGTGAGAGAGAGTGAGTGAGTGAGTGTGTGAGTGAGAGAATGTGAGAGTGCATGTGTGTGAGTGCACCTGGATTTTGGGAAAGGTTGAGAGTATTGTAGGCAGTAACTCCTGCAGCATCAGAGTGACTTCGAGCAGGTGAACGTCAGCACGGCTCAACTGGGCTCCCACAAGGAACTGAGAGTTTGCAAGACCCTAAAAACCAGAAACACAGTTTTAAGTGTCCAATGTGGATAATCACGCTTCAAAACGGGAGACAGGAGTGTTTCTTTTAAAGCGTCACAGTCAATACCTTTTCAAACACAGGAAGAAAGCGATCTTTGGCCTTGTGCTGGATATTACTGAGGTGTGTCTGCTTGTCTTCAGGTGGAGTGAAAGGATACATTGTAACCAAATCCACGAGATCACCGACTCCCTCTGAATACATGTCGATCCTTCAGGACAAAAACACATGCTTCACTTATAATTGCTCAGGCGTGGTGGAAAAGCAAGGCCACTTATTGAATCATAATAAGTTGACTATTACATAGCCCGTTCTTTAAGGTCTTTTCCATATAGATTGTATTTTCCAGCGATATAATTCAAGATAGCCTTTGACTGCACGAGCAGCATCCCGTCGATTTCAACCAAAGGCACTTGATGAAACATCAGGGCTCCATCTACATACAAAAGTATTAATATATAGGACTATTATACAATAAGAGAAGAGGAATTCACTGAATAGTTAACATACCACTGACTAGTTTTTCATACTGCTCCCTTTTGGTCAAAAACACCTCCTCAAACTGTAAAGACAACACGATAATACAATAAATTATGATGTACACATTCAATTAGCCTACTAATGTATGTACAGTAAATTGTCATGCATGCTATATGCAATGCACACATGCATGCATGCACTCTTTATAAAGAAGTTACATGTAAATCCCATTTAATTGCATGGACATGAAACAACTTTGAGCCCACAAACCTCGACTCCAGCTGCAGCCAGCATCCACCGGACCGACTCCATCTTCCCTCTGCCATTGAAGTAATGCAGCACAACTTTCCCAGACATCTTCAGCAGCTTCAAATCCTTTCTCGCTGTAAAAGACCAAGCGTGCAGCAGGGACTTGTGCTTTCTGTGTTGTGTAACTCGTGGGTGGTGCTAAAGTCCAAAAGCAGACTAACACACAAGACTACAATTCCCACCTGCTCCGAAAAACTCAATCAAGAAGAAGCAGTGCTGATATTAATAACCCCCTCTCGAGGTATTATTAAACGACATAATCACAGTTTCATGGATCAGTTTAAACAACTCGAGCTTTTTCAGACGAATTTTTCACTCTGAAGTAATAATCATGACTCGTCAAAATATAATCGTAAATATCATCTGGCCCAAACCCAAAGCATTACGTACAAAATACGCAATATATGTGCACAATGTCTTTAAACTGTAATAATCTTGGTCCACTTTCATTAACTTTTTTTATCACTCAATATTTTACAGTAGCCAGGAGGACAAGGGAAACAAATATGTGTTATGGTTATGAATAGATTTGAGGTATTGCTTAATTTAAAATGAGAAATAATGGTTTCGCCGTACTTGCATTTATGTATACTAAACTTCGTCAGCAAAAGTAGCAAATTAATCAGAACATTCCTTATGGAATGACGTGTCATAAGTGAAAAAACAAATAAAATACCTTGAAAATAAAGTTGAAAGCTGGGCATGATATTAAGTCTGACAAACGAGCATAAATTTGACCAAATACTGGTTTAATAAGTACAAAAACAAAACAAACAAAAAAATACTTTCTGTATGTATACCACAAAATGCACAAAGTGTATATACGTCACAGTTAAATCTCTCCACGCTTTGCAACTGTGCATTTTAGTTTACACGACAGCAAAGCATTGTGAGAAATACCCACTGATTTAGTTTCATAAATTAATTAATTAAAAAACAATTCGTATCCGCTTTGTAGCAGTGGCTTTCAGTTTACGTCACCATTACGTACTCCAATGGCAGCGCGGCGCAAGGCAGCAAAGCATTGTGGGAAATTGCAACTCTTTAAGTCTTAAAATACTATAATAAACGAATTAAGACACAATTCGTATTTATTTTGTGTTTTATATATCTATATTTGATTGCTTAATCATAGCGAACTTGTGAAAGTGGTAAGTTAGTGTAAAGTTATCGTCGAAGAGAAGTAACGCTGGAGTTCGAGGTATATATATTTAGTGAACGCACAATATTTTCGGATGTGAGGGCGATCTGGCTGCGACATCTGTCACCCCATTGATCGCTAGTGTTGATTCGGCTGATCTGGCTGGCTAGGCGGGTGTTCCCTTTCTCCCTCACCACTCCATGTGTGTCCCTCCCGAAGCCCCGCGCTCGGTGGCAGAGGACCTGATCCCCGCGGACCATCGTTGGTATAGAAGTAGCTGTGCTCCCCTGCTAGAACCTCCAAACAAGTTCAAGGCCCATTTGTAGGAGAATCGTAGGGAAGTCGAGCGCCAAGACTTCAGGCACATCCAAATGAGGCACTGCATGTGGCAGTCTGCCTTTCTTTTGACATACAAAAATAATATTTAAAGTATTACTTTAACAGTCAAATAAATATAATAAATATAATAAATTTATAATAAAATCAATTTTTTGTTGTTTTTTTTACACAAAAAAAACAAAAATTATAGCATTTTGCTCCATCAAGATATTTTGAACATTTCCTACTGTAAATATATAAAAACTTAATTTTTGATTAGTCATATGCATTGCTAAGAACGTCATGTAAATCAATATTTTGATTTATTTGCACCCTCAGATTACAGATTTTCAAATAGTTGAAAAGTGTCCTATCATAACAAACCAATGGAAAGCCTATTTATTCAGCTTTCAGATGATTCATAAATCTCAATGAAAAAAAAGACCAATATGACTGGTTTTGTGCTCCAGGGTCACATGCAATTATGCATAATTAATTGTTATTATAATAGTAAGTAGATTTAGCATTTGTTCCAAGGACACCTGCAAATAAAGCGTTGTCAAATACTGGTACCGGCAATTATTCACAACGCAATGCCACTAAATATGTGCATAACAGTGTTTACATTGAGAAAAGTCGATTGTGTGCTAAAGACAATTAAATTAACAGTTTCAAAACAGTAACATAATTAATACATTGTTATCGATTCATGGCACTAACTGAAACATAGAAAACGAAATGCACTTGTTTACTTTCACCACCGTCACCAAACATATTTTATTTTATTTTATTTTGCATGATTTGTTTCTCAACCAGTTTTTCCTCCAGTTGGATCAGTAGTTTATTTCCTAAGTTACATTATACTTATAAATAATTAGATGTTTAACTGACTATGTTAACTATGTTTAAATGCAGTAATAAACACGAATTTTGTATTGATTTTTTACAGTTTTTATTATTTTATCATGTACAAGTTCTAAATATTATATATGCACATGTATATAATATAATACTAGTATAAGTAAACAAGTACAAATGAAACAAAAACCCTTTATATCAACTAGGAAGCAAAGTGTTGGTTATTGAGCTGAAGTCCACTAGAGAGCAGTGAACAGACTCAGCGCGCGACGCTCAGAGAACAGAAGAAGCGCGCGACGCGAGGAACAGGAGAAGCGCGCGCGGGTGTGTCGGGTGTTATTGAAGTGTTGTGGCGATGGATTTGGGGAAGGAGAGAGTGGTCGCGCTGGTGGACATGGACTGCTTCTATGTGCAAGTGGAGCAGAGGATCAACCCCGAGCTCAAAAACAAGCCCTGCGTGGTGGCGCAGTACAAGACATGGAAAGGCGGAGGGTGAGACAACACTTCTGTTCTGAAGAGCTTCATGTAACATTATTTACAGAAATTATATATATATTTTTAAATTCCATTATTCATTTAACAGTATCGATACCTCATAATGCACTTACAGAAATGCCACACAATGAATTGCAGTAAAGAACTTGAAGGTGATTTTTGATTGCAGCTAATATTCATAACCCAGTGGTTTTGATTCCACATAAAGAATAATATGACTTTTTCATGTTTGATTGCTAGAAGTCTCATTGTGTGCTTAAATGTGACCCTGGACCACAAAACCAGCCATAAGGGTCAATTTTATGAAATTGAGATTTATGCATCATCTGAAAGCTGAATAAATAATATTTGCATTGATGTATGGTTTATGATTGGACAATATTTGAAAATCTGGAATCTGAGGATGCAAAAAAACCCCGAAATATTAAGAAAATCATCTTTAAAGTTGTTCAAATGAAGTTCTTAGCAATGCATATTACTAATCAAAAATTAAGTTTTGATATATTTACGGTACAAATATCGTCATGGAACATCATCTTAATATCCTAATGATATTTGTCATAAAATAAAAATCAATAATTTTGACCCATACAATGTATTTTTGGCTATTGCTCTAAATATACCCCAGCGACTCAAGACCTTAAGTTTTGTGCTCCACGAGGGTCACACATGTCAAGAAAAGCGCCATAAAGCGGGTTCCTTTATTAAACACAAGCAGCTCCTGAAGTCTCTTGTTAAAGCGCAGAGGTGTGTGTGTGTTGTGTTGTGTTGTGTCTCCTGAAGTCTCTTGTTAAAGCGCAGAGGTGTGTGTGTGTTGTGTTGTGTCTCCTGAAGTCTCTTGTTAAAGTGCAGAGGTGTGTGTTGTGTTGTGTTGTGTCTCCTGAAGTCTCTTGTTAATGCGCAGAGGTGTGTGTTGTGTTGTGCTCTCAGCATCATCGCAGTGAGTTACGAGGCCAGAGCTCATGGCGTCAGCAGGAACATGTGGGCAGATGATGCCCGGAAGCTCTGTCCGGATCTACAGGTGGCCCGAGTCAGAGAGGCTCATGGGAAGGCTGATCTCACGTTGTAAGTGCACGTTTCTTCTTTTAATGCCGTTGAGTCACAAATAATGTAAGGCGTCCAAAATGAGGATAAGGGGCTTTTTAAGATGCACGTGTCAAGTTATCAATGTAATCTTTCTATTCATGTAGGTTTCATACATTTTTGAAAAACCCTGTTATCACTTACAGCATAGACAAGGTGTGTTCAGATCATTGTGATTCGGATGAGTTGTTTCTTCATCAGATTGAGTGAATGCACTTCTCCAAACCTGATGAAGAAACAAACTCATCTTGGGTGGTCAGACGGGGAGCACATTTTCAGCAGCTATTAATTGCATGCTTTCGCTGTGCATCAGTTACAGGGAGGCCAGTGTGGAGGTGATCGAGGTGATGTCGCGCTTCGCGGTCATAGAGAGGGCCAGCATCGACGAGGCATACATGGACCTCACGGCCAGCGTGCAGGACAGACTGAAGCACATGAACGTGCAGGACATCACGCCGCAGCAGCTGAGGAGCACCTACGTTCAGGGCTTTCCCCAAACCAGCAGCAGCGGAGCGAGAGACGATGCAGCGGCAGATAAAGGTGGGTTTGAAACTGACAGCAGGTCACTTGTTGTTTTCATTGAAAAAGGAAGTGCTGTAGTCGCCTCGCCGACTGATAAATTGCCATGGCTGACTGCGTCGGCCGATAGGTTTTTCTGTTTGGCTCAGGTTTACATGCATCCAAGGTCAAAAAACACTTTAGCTTTCTCCAAAAATAGCTTAAGTTTGACCTAATTTCTAAATGATTCCTAAACGACTCGTGCAGAACCCCACCTTTCACTGCTGTGATTGGTCAGATGGCGCAGTCCTTTGTGATTGGTCTACAACGCGAATGACAGCCGTGGGCGGAGATTATGCAAATGTGTTACTTCGAATAAGATTCGAATCCCTGACCAGGCGATTGGGCTCTTTTTTTGCATGAAAGGTAATATCGGAAAAGGCATAATAGGGGCACTTTAACATAAAAAAACAAAGCAAATTTCCAATGCACACAAACTTCCCAGATTAATGAGAGCCCTATTGATTATAGTGTTTACTTCATTTTATTGATATATATTTAGGGCCCGAGCGCCAATGATGCAAGGACCCTATTGGAATAGTTTCTTGTTCTTCTCCAAAATGAATCGCATTTTTGAGAGCCTAAGCGTGCTCGAAAACTCATGAAACTTTGCACACGCGCCCGAAGTGATCACGATGTGGAAATATTTGTGTAAGGCGTGTTTCAGTAACGCAGTAGTGTTGATGCAGCCGTGTCAGGGACACGCTGTGTGTTTCTAAGTGAAAGCAAACGCATTTATTTGGCAGTAGATGCATTTAGGATTGATTAAGATCACTTACAACAGAACAGCAACACATTCTATGGACGACAGTTTCGTGAATCTAGGAGACGAGGTAATTCTGACTTTGTTCGGACAATCTTCTGAATCAGCGACTGTATGTTTTGTTATTAGTTGAAGTATTTTCTATTGACTGTTCAAATGCTGAGTTTTGCACATCGTGTGTGTGTGTGTGTGTGTGTGTGTGTGTGAGAGAGACAGGGTCACATCACAGTGGAGTTAGCTATAATAACCGCGGCTTGTGTTCAAACACATAGGAGCTTCATCACTGTGTCTTTCACGTGACTCTGTTCTCCTCTCGGTCTTGAACTGATGCTAAAACTAAGAACATTATTAACTGTCTTTACTTTAAATTTGAAGGATGACGCGAAAGGGGCGTTGCATTTCCGACTCGTGCTTGTGGTGTTCGGCCAATCACAATGCACTGTGTCAGTTGGCCAATCAGAGCAGACTGTGCTTGTAAGAAGGAGGGGCTTTGTAGAAACAAACAACGTGTTTGAGAGAGACAGGGCATAGAGTAACTACAATAATGTACAGTATTTAAAAAATTATGTGTTTTTTGAACATTAAAGCATTATTCACCAAATACACAAAATAATGATATTTTAAAAAGCATCATATGACCTCTTTAAACTGTGTACTATTTTAAACTGTGTACTCAATGTACTATTCACATTGATTATATATATGCTGTTTTTGGCGTCTTTCACCAAGTGCAGTGTAAAATGCACACATCATATACGGGTCACTTTTAAAATAAATGTAAGCATGTCGTCTAACAAATCAAATCGGATTTGGTCATGAAGACCTGCAGTGTAAATACAGCCCGAGACATCAGCATCGGCTGTTAAACACCAACTCGAGCGCTGTGTTGTGTGCAGAGGAGCAGCGTCTCCGAGGCCTGCAGCAGTGGCTGGAGCATCTGTCCTCCAGCGGTCAGTCCTCGAGTGCGGAGCTGCGTCTGACCGTCGGTGCTCTGATAGTGGAGGAGATGAGGGCCGCCGTGGAGGAGCACACCGGATTCAGCTGCTCCGCCGGCGTCTCACACAACAAGGTCTGCTGCATTATACATTTACACGGTTACTCCTGGTGCTCACGCTTCATTCAGATGATCTGGTCAGCGCTAAACAGCAGGACACAGACTTACGAAGCTTTGATTCGATTCAGATCTGATCCTATATCGGTTCCTGGATATATATATCTGGTACAAAATATCCCTTTTCAGAAAAAAAGTTATAAGCTACACATGGATCTCTGTCCTTTGGTACATTAATATTATATTAAAGGTTCAAATGATCAGTAACACTTTATTTGAAGGTGTCCTTGTTACACATGTACTTACTATTATAATAACAATTAATCATCCATAGTAATTAAGCCTAACCATATAGTGCATGTGTGTCAAAGTCGTTAAGACGTCCGCATCAAAAGAAATGGACAAAAGTGATTGCATGTCCATAGAAAGCACATTAAATGTAAATAAAGTGTCTACTTTTAAGGTTTCAAATACGTTTTTGGAGAAACAAAAGTCAAAATTCGGTTGAAATAATGTTACATTGTCTACAAATGGGCGAAACCTAGAATAGTGGCATAGTACAACTAATTAATATCTGGGGTGAAAGTAATTAGTCTTTTAATGTCATATATTGATTTTGTTGTAAATATGCCTGACATGAGTGTTTTTTTTTCTTCTGTAAATCAGGGAAAATGTATGATATTAATTTTTTCCACAGAAAAACAAAAACTAAATTGCAATTAAAGTAAACGGAAAACTTTAAAAAAAAATTGGGGAAAACAACAAAAATGTAAAGCGGTATTACACTTATTGTTTATATGCTTAACGCTTTTTCGTCTTTGACCCATGTGCATGTAGTTAATTAATTTTACTTGGTAATGTATAGCTACACTTTAAAGGCTTAGTTCAGCCAAAAATATAATACTTTCATATAATTACGCACCCTGATGTCGTTCCCAACCTGCAAGACATAAGGTTCATTTTTGGGTGAACTATCCCTTTAACAAGAACACCTTAAAATAAAGCGCAGCCAAATGTTCAAATCCAATTGCTATTAGATATAATAATCAACACTCAAAAACAGTTGTATAACAAACATTTAAAGTGTACATAAGGTAGTTTTATATGAAATGATATAATCATGCTCTGCTCCTTGTTGAAGTAAAAACATTTAAATGGTGACTGTCATAGCTTCTTTTCATGAGAGAGTAAAATATTTAATCAATATGTAATAATAATAAAGGTACCTTTACACAGCAAAGGCGGCACAGAAATCAAATCTGAAGTGACATAAAACCATGAAAAAAGACCGTTTAATGCGCTTCTGAAGCGGCATGAATGCATTTACACAGGAGTTAAAATTGTGGGAAACATGCCTTTTTTTAAATAACGACAATCTTAAAAACGAGTTTGAACAAAAACAAATGCTGGATAATGAAATAACAAATACTGTCAAACAGCGTTAAATCGGCTGTGTAAAGATGTCTTAATATGGATCAAAATATTGATAAATATTATCAAAAAATATGAACAAAATACTTTTATTATAATATTTATCAAAATGAGTGCATTTATTTTGTGTTTTAGTGGCTGTGTTTTTAGAATGTTCGTTTCTTCACAGAATGTCTTTTCAGAGATAATTGTGACATTATTTATGTATTTTTATTTGTATTTATTTAGCAGGAACAGTGCTCATTAATCAACAGTAAAATACTGTAAATAAGCCAGAGTTAGCCTCAAAGGCTAATTTTCATCTGTTGTCCCTTTACCAGATTTTAAAAAGGCTACCTAAAAATCTAAAACACAGTAAATTATCACTCATACTATAGTATTTACTATTACATGCTATAACACTAAGGATAGCAATGGGATGATCATAAAGAGAGCAAAAAAAATAAATACAAATTACAAATATGACTTGCTAAATGGTTTAGTGCTTAGACAAAACACACATGGTCACTGGTAAACGCTAGTGTGTCCCAGAATGCATTAGTGAAGAATTTCTCCATAACACGGTCTGCGTTCTTGCTTCATGAACAATCGCTGGAATTTGCATGAATACAATCTCACATGAATCAGAGCATTGCATCTGCAACACTAGTAAGGTTGATCAGAGCTGTTTTGTTTCCATAGGTGTTAGCCAAACTATCATGTGGCTTAAACAAGCCTAATCGCCAAACAGTTTTGCCTCTGGGGTCCGTTCCAGATCTCTTCAGCACTCTTCCCATCAGGAAAATGTAAGTAGATCACCTGTTCTAGGACTATGATGTTCTCATAGTGTCTTATAACAGTGAGAATGGGCTGTAAATGCATGTGTGGATGCTCTTCAGTCGTAACCTGGGCGGGAAGCTGGGGAAGTCCATCATGGAGACTCTGCGAGTGGAAAACATCGGAGATCTCGCTCAGTTCAGCAAGATCCAGCTGGAGCAGCACTTCGGAGAGAAGACCGGGTGAGAACCAGAACAAGTGGAAGATAGATTCAGGCCTGAACAAATCATCAGTCAATGCAATCTTACCACGCCAAGAAGTGTATCCTCAGGTAGAGTCGCTCGTTTCATCTCTGCTCCTCAGGTCGTGGCTGTATGACTTGTGCCGAGGGATCGAGTTTGAGCCCGTGAAGCCTCGACAGCTCCCGAAATCCATCGGCTGCAGCAAGAACTTCCCAGGAAAAACCTGTCTGGCGTCAAAACAGCAGGTACATGGTAGAGCTGTCAAAAAATATTCATCGAAGTTAAAATATAAATCCACTTTTGAATGCAAAAAGTTGCATTTGGATTTTAGGTGTGCGTCAGGTGCGGTATGATATGAGGCAATACCGTTTATATCGATACACCGTAGTTTGATACGGGTGCATCTGTAAAATATAGCGGAGGACACCGACTGACCTTCTGCGGAGAAAGTGCATAATACAAGTAGTTATAAACACGTGACAAGCTTTATATTAAGGCCTTTAAAAACAGGACATTTTATAGTTTAAGCGGCGATGTGCTGTATTCCTTAATGCATAACTTACATTTCACAGGTATAATCTCCATCTGTAAATGTTAGAAAGCCATGGAAATATTTCCATTGTGCTGTCAGAAGTGCATGAGCTTGTGCTTTGAGATTCTCCGCTAACTTCAGACGTCAGTGGACGAGCGCCATTAAATATGAGCGCAATCATTCTGACTAAAATATACATTTCGCTGAAATATTTGTAGTTGAACAATAAATGTGACTTATGAAGAATTTTTTAACTACAAGTAAGTCTATATTTACTGTACTGCACTAACTGTAAAGTGATGTAATGCGGTAATCAAAATAGCCAAAGACAACTCTGTGCATTTGTTTTATTTATTTTCATTTTTAGTTTAGATTTAACTTCTGCTTTAAAAGCATGATTTTTGTTTTTAGATTGCAGTTTTACAATGTTAGAGTAAAATGTGATTTTAAGCCTTTTTTGCACACAATAGAAAGACTTACATGATTACATTCACTTTATTTGTTTTCATAGCCTTTAACATGTATTGTTTTGATGGACAACATTGGGCAGTAAGTGGAAAAATATATATTAAATGCAGATTTTTTTTAAAACACAAAAACGAAACTACCGAGGTATATCGCAAATCAGCCACAAACACCGAAATATGATTTTTTTGCCGATATCGCTAGGCCAGCGCTATCAGGCTGCCTTATCTGGCGCCAAGACGCCGATGACGATGCAGGTGTCATTGTTTCGATAGCCTATCCCACTAACCCACTGGATGCGCGCTGCTATGCTGTTCATTCAAAATACTGCAGAAAAGATCACTGATGCGGAGATGATTCAAAACTGAAACCAAGCCATTCACATAACACATATTTATCATATTTTCTAGAGCGACATCTATCAGCGTTGCACTCGCGTCTCACACAAGAGAGCCGCATGTTTAGAAAGCATGTAAAATTAACATTTCAAAAACATGTCTCGAGACTTCATGGCGGTTTTTCTGCATCCGACTGCCTCATGTTTTTAAATGAGACAGTACTCTTTGTGATTGGTTTTCGTCTTTGTATTAAGCTATACATGATGATGTTTGGTTTCTGATTGTTTAAGCAAATTAATGAACTATATATGTCATTTTAAACATTATGCACTTTTTCAAAGATAGTTGTGGTGTTGTATTGCTTTGAGTAAACGTGCATTTGTAATATTTTGCTCTTGTGGTCTCAGGAGAGAAGCCAAAATCAGTTTTCCCCGAACTGAAATTATGCCTTTTAAATTAGAATATTGATCATATTTAAGTACAACTTAGTTTGTGACGGCTCTTGTACATGTCAGATTTGAGCTTGATGCTCGTGCTCTGGTGTAACCCGCTCTCTTGTGCAGGTGGAGCACTGGCTTCATCAGCTGGCCCTCGAGTTACAGGAACGACTGAACAAAGACAGAGATATGGTGAGTCCGTTATCACTGAAGTACTGCTGGTTTATGGTCAATAAATCATTCTGATGGACTGAGCCACATTCAGAGATTTAAAATGAAGTGACATGCTGATAAATGCATACTTCTATCCGCACTTTCTCTATTAAAACAGCACATTTCTATGTTGCTTGACCGCTCCAAACAGCTGGACGGTTTTTACAGGAACCATCGTTCACATACGTTTAGCTTTTCAGTTTCAAGATGTTTATAGCAGAAAGTGCAGTTCGAGATTAAAATTGATATTACAGCCTGTGATGATATCACATAATGATAATAATCAGATTCTTTTCTGTGTTAATTGGTTATTTCTGTCAGTTTGTTTCAATGAACTTGTTCAAATTATTGATTCACTTGTAATTACATAATGATGTAACGTATACGCATTTACAGCGGGTGAAATAAGTATTGACCACGTCACCTTTTTTCTCAGTAAATATATTTCTAAAGGTGCTGTTGACATTACATTTTCACCAGATGTCGATAGCTTCCAGTGTTAATGTTGGCAGGCATTTTTTATTTAGTCTTGAAAATGCTTAGTCACATTTTAGTCATTTGAGTCTTTCATAGTTTTAGTCGACGAAAAGTCATTGCATTTTAGTCAAACTGCAGTTTCCAACATTTATTTTGTTAGCTATTTTATGTAGTATTCAAACTAAAATAGTCTAATTATTCTCTTTAGACCAAATCAATTAACTTATGAGAAATTTGAATCAATGATTGAATTTGGGAAAAACTGGAACATTTTCATTTTTTAGTAGAGATATAAATTAAACTCATTTTTCAGATACAGAAGGTTTACTTAACAAGTATACATTTATTTAACATATTTTGTTGGTTAATATTGATGACACAGATAATTAGGAACACTGTCTCTTTAAGAAGGAAGGTATGCATGTAATACTGACACACATTCAGTTTTCACCTGTTTATTAAGCTCACTTTAGCCATAATGACTGTATTTACGTGAGATACTCTGACTCTAGTCTACACGACAGACTTTTGGACTGCTGTGTGTGTATTTGAGCTGTATGAGAACTGAAGAAGTGGAGCATGCACGAGAGAGAGAGAGCGCTTCTATGAGCACGATTACGACTATCCCGCCTTTAATCAACAACGAATTGTGACTCCCGGGAAAACGGGACGTCTGGTCACTATCCCTAACCCTTGGGGTGCTGAGGCCATTGTTTCAGATCGCTAGTTTGTGTTTTGGTAGCCTATCTGTGGCTGTCATACTGAGACTAGATATAAAGCCCCTTATCCAATGACAGAGACACACATTTTCTGCCCCTCGTCAGTGGAAATTAATATGAGCTGCTTCATTCCCAACACCTACCGTACTAGGATGATGAAGAAGATGATCCCAAACACAGCCAAGCAAACTCTCGACTGGTTTCAGAGAAAGAAATAAAGCTGCTAGAACGACCAGCTGATCAATCACCTGACTCGAATCAATAGAAAATAAGAGCTAAAGGTCAGAGTTCATAGAAGATGCTCACAAAACCGTCAATATATGAAGAGAAGGTCACACCTGAGCAGTGCATGCCACTAGTTTCTCCTACAAGAGCCGTCTTGAAGCTCTCATTACCAACAACGGCTTTTGTACGAAGTATTAAATACATTTCAGTAGTTCAATACATGAATAGTGTCGTTTCATTTTATTACACAACTTAATTTAGTTTTTTGTATGTATGGATTACTTGGGTTGTTATTGACATCTGCTGAAAAATGAATGTCTTTAGAAATATGTTTACTGGGAAAAATGGTGACGTGAGCAATGCTTATTTAACCCGCTGTATATTATACCGCAATAATGATGTGAAACGTGGATGTTTTCTGTGTCTAAAGTGAATAAACTAGCTTTAACCAGCTTACCTTTTTACAATAGCAATGACAAACCATAAACACATTCATTTGTGTTCGGTTGGCGTATCAGCAGCTCATATTAACTCCGATACTGTCAGAGGAACTTTGATTGAGTGACCTGGAGATCTGTGCTGCTGGAGCTTAACTCCGGTTTGGTGACATAACTAATGTGTTTCTTCTCTTCATATGTGATGCTTGTGTGTTGATTTGTCTGCAGAACGGGCGGGTGGCCAAACAGCTGACGGTGGGCGTCCGGCAGGCTGGAGATCAGAGCTTCTCTCGCTGCTGTGCTCTCGTTCGCTATGACGCTGTGAAGATGACCTCAGACAGCCTGGCCATCATCAAGAGCCTGAACACCGCAGGGAGCCACCAGGAGGCGTGGTGAGGGATAACGACCATCTGTAGCCAATGACTGATCTAGATCCGTATATTAAAGTCTTTATTTTGACCTTTTTCTTTAAAGGTGTCATGAACTGCCTCTGTTTTTTATTATGTATTGTTCTCTGAGGTCCACTTATAATGTTATCAATATTTTTACATCAAAAACATAATTTAGAAGTAATAGGCTATTTTCTGTCCTGTTTTTATCCCCTTCCGCTCTGTGTTTATAGTCGTGGAGGATTGGAGATAGGGATGCACCGATATGAAAATTTTGGCCGATACCGATAATTATTTCTATTTGAAAGCCGATAACCGATATGTTGGCCGATAAATCTATATCCAATTTTTTACCAAATTTCAACATAAAGTCTCACAAATAAAATAAAATAATGCATAAATAATGCAAACAAGTCATTGGACATCATTATATGTGTAAAGAATCAAAATAGTACAGTAATGTTCTTATTATAATTAAATAAATAAAGGCTACATAATTATAATTTTATGTAGCCTTTATGACAGACTTGCTCTGCACATGTTGCACATAGTGTATTTTGTCCTTTTTAAAACCATCATGGCGAACAGCGCACATCTGAAGTGTCTCTAAAGGAAATAATGCTTTATTTATCGGCTTAAAGAAATCGGACAAATTTTCTTATCGGGCCGATACTGATAACAGAACAAATGAGCATTTATCGTCCGATACCGATATGGTGGCCAATATATCGTGCATCCCTAATTGTAAACTCGGAAGTACACGCCCACTGCTGTGATTGGCTAATAGTTGTGTATATTTGACAGCGTATATTCCTCATAAATAAACACTGCTGTGATTTAGGTCGAAAACGCAGAAATACTCACGCAAATATCAAACGATCTGTTTAACAGACAAAGCAACAGTGATCACATTATAAAAACAGCTACTCACTATAGTGTGTTGTGACATTACTGTCGGATCCAATGTAGTCGCACAGCATCATCTTTTAATTTCAATCTTTCAGAAAATCCTTCGTTGAATTGGGCCTTGTTTGTAAACAATCCATGGTAAAATGAAGTGAACAAAGGACCAAGTTCTTACTAATACGGTGTGGATCTTCATTAAAAATGAACGCTGAGATCAGAAGGAAGGCAATGCAAAGACTGCACAGCGTCTTGTTGTCTTCGGAGCATCTTTATCATTTGGTTTGTGTAGACTTGCATTCGCTTTTCTCCTAAACACTACATGTGTGAATCGGTGGGCGGGGCCAAACAGGCAGTGATGTAGAATCGGTGGGCGAGGCAAAACAGGCAGCGACGTAGAATCGGTGGGCGGGGCCAAACAGGCAGCGCTGTAGAATCGGTGGGCGGGGCCAAACAGGCAGCGCTGTAGAATCGGTGGGTGGGGCTGAACAGCCAGCGCTGTAGAATCGGTGGGGGGGGGGTTAAACAGCCAGCGCTGTAGAATCGGTGGGCGGGGCCAAACAGGCAGCGCTGTAGAATCGGTGGGCGGGCCTGTGGAGGCGGTGCTTATCCACACTACTACATCATAGAGTGGCACATTGCACAAGCTGTAGTTTTTGCAGACTGGCTTCAATATAAGCTGTTTTTAGACTTACGAGAAAGATTTGAGTTGTTTTTTACAGGACTACAATGACATCTTATATGTCAAAATATCAAGGGAATTAAATTTTTTAGTTTATGACCCCTTTAAATTAAATGACGTTACTAGAAAAAATGGACACTTTAACAAATTTTCAAATGTTTGTTGAGGAGCGATTCCCAAGCCTTGTTTGTCAGCCTAACTACTTTAACCAGAAACATTTATTTGAAGTCCTTCTGAGATTGTTTGTTCATATTTAATTTAACATCACTTTCATGTTCATGGTTCTCTGATGTTGGTCAGCGGTCGTGTGATGTCTCAACAAAACAAAATGTTATAGTTATTTGTATTTATATTAAAAATGTTTTAATTTTAAATTAGTATAGTTTAATCATTAGCTCTTCATCAACTTGCAGTTCGCCTACTATTGACATGCATTTTATCATATTGTTTTATCTCCCAGCCCTAGTCGTGTGAGTTATTTCTCTAAGGCTTGATTGTTTTTCTCTTAGGTCTCCTGCTTTGACTTGTCTTCATCTGTCAGCCAGTAAGTTCAGCGATGTTCCCTCATCCTCATCCGGAGGAATAGCAAGCTTCCTATCCAGTGACGCACCTTCAACACAATCGCGTCTAGCCTCGCCACAAACCCCCAAAACACAGCCGAGCCCCAAGCGCCCAGGAGCCATCCAGTCTCTGTTTGAGAAGGCAGCTGAGAAGAAGACGCATGCCCCTGGCATCTCCTCCTTCTTCCAGAGAAAGGGTCTGGAGAAGACGCTCCCGCTGGCAGACTGTGTCTCGGCTGCGGCTGGGTCGGAGTCGCTCAGCGGAGTCACTCCGTCAGACGGCAAGGATCTTCATGCATGCGAGCGCTGTGGACTGAAGGTGCTGGTCTGGGAAATGCCTGAGCACATGGACTATCACTTCGCTCTGGACTTGCAGAAGTCGTTCTCCTCGGCGTCCAGCTCCGGGCCGGGGCAGTCGTCCCGTGGGAAGAGCCAGGCGAAGACTCAGAGCGGCCCGCAGGCCAAGAGAGCGCGAGTGCCGGGAAACAGCGGCACGCTGGACTCCTTCTTCAGAAAGACTTGATCGCAGTCCCAGCCAGCTTTTCACATCGTCGGCTTTTGATGAGAAATATTGGTGCCTTTACTGTGTTTTATTTCAATAATAAATAAATAATTCAACGGAATATTGTTCAAAATATTGTTTTCTTCTATTAAATAAAGGCCTTGATCTACTAAACATTGATTAGTCATGATTACACATCAAAATATTAATGAAAGCGGTCATAACATGAACAATCTTTCTATGAAGCCAGTATTTATAATACATTATATTCTTATGGCATTATTATGAATACATTATGCATTATAAAAAAATCTCATTAATAAGCATAATTACCATTATAGTACTTATGTATTTTTTGTTATAACTTTTAAGAGTGTAATTATTTATAACACAATAAACGCCATATTAAATCTACTTCATTTATAATGGTACATTGTTTATTTAAGATCTGCACAGTACTTTACTACATCTCTTGAGTGCTATGTTTATATATATATATATAACACTAATTGTATTAGTAGACTTAGGTAGGGTCGGTAGAATGAGATGATACAACATATAAAGTTATTTATAAAAGAATACCTTTATAATGTATTATAAATACGGGCGTCATGGAAAGTTTTACCCAATCTTTCATTCTCTGCCTCCTCCACATTGTGATATTGTAGTAAGTGTACCCTGTGTAATTTATCAAGTCCATACTCGCCTGTAATATCATGTAATAATAATTCTGCTATCTGGTCATATCTTGCTACCTCTTATTAAAACCGTAGCCAATACAATTCGACAACAGAAAATGCTACCTGTCAATTATGGCTTATTTATGTCTATACCTACCCTTACAGTAATGCAAATACAGTAATTATGTGTTATTTGCGGTTGTGGTGCTAGAAGGGATACAGCTATGGCAAGAACCCAACAATAAATACATTTTTCAGCTTATTAGATTGTGCTTTAACATCTACACCTACCTCAACTAGAGATGCACGATATTATCGGACTGTCGGAATCGGCCGATAATGGCTTTAAATTTAAATATCGGCCAGATTTATACAAATTAATTACTTATAAGAGGAATACATTAACTCACATGTGCTCAGGTTGTGCTAATGATTAGATAACGTCAGAAGTGTGGCTCATTCTTGAAGCAAAGTTTTGTCTGAATGACGATTCAGTGATTGAAGCTTTGAAAATAACTATAAATAAAGTATATCAATGTGCTGTCCAAAAACCCTCATTATGGTTTATTTAATTCTAACAAATATGTTCTTGTTAAAAACGAACCAAAATTAAAAATATTTTGCTCATAAATTCTGCATAGGAAAGACTTGGCGTTGTTTCCAAACAAAAGGAAATATATCGGTATCGGACAAAATGATTTGAAAAATATCGGCATATCGGAAATCGGCAAAATCCGATATCGTGCATCCCTGACTCCAACCGTAAACTGACCCCTTACAGTAATGCAATTACAGTAATTATTGTTATTCAACGTGAGAAAAAGGATGCAATATTGAGTTGTGCGTGTGCAGTAAGCTCTGTTAGGACAATCTGAGGGGTGTGATGAAATATCAGGACAAAACACTGACAGAGGGTCAGAAAATGTGTTTGTGCAGAAAACCTTTGCTCGCATTTTAACTGAATCTCAACATATTGAAATAATTGAAAAGTCATAGCATGATCCACACGAGAAACAATCTTCTGGTGAGACGTTTTAATGTGATAAATACATTATGAAATATATGCTGTTAAACAGTTTCTAAAGTGTTTCGAATGGTTTCTTGGTTTGTGACATGAGCCTCGTCTAGTTATGGCTTGCAGTGAATGGGTGCCGTCAGAATGAGAGTCCAAACAGCTGATATAAAGGTTTTAAGATACGAAGATGGGCTTTTTGGAGGAAGCGTTATTACAGATTATTGGCCAAAAGCAATGGTTTAAAGTTAAAAATACCTTAAGGATGAATTTTAATGTTTTATAAACACCGTTTTTGTCTTCTCAAGATGTTACCTGATGGACTGGAGTGTTGTGGATTATTGAGATGTTTTTATCAGCTCTCATTCTGACGGCACCCATTCACTGCTGAGCATCCATTGCTGAGACACTGATGCAGACACATTTCTCCAAACCTGATGAAGAAAGAAACTCATCTGCATCCTCTTGGTATAAGTGTGAGGACACTTTCAGCAAATGTTATTTTTTGGGGGTGAACTGTTCCTATAAAGGAGCAAATGTTATTTTGGGGGAGTGAACTGTTCCTGTAAAAGGCACTTGCAGCATCCTGGATAGTTTTGTCATTATTTACTTCACATCACTAGAGGGCAACAAATCATGCCTGAAACACTGCAAACTATTCAGCGTGAAACTGGGATGTCCTGATGTTGAACTACAGATCAAATTCAAGATTATATATTAGGATAATATTCCATATGAAACTAATACATTCATTTCCCAATCGACAACTGTGTAAATCCAATCATATTTTGAGTAATGCTGTACAGAATAAAGATGCTGCATGTGGTCTGTATTTCTTATAGTGTGGGCTGTGCTGTTTTCTCACAGCAGTATCAGAGACATGAGCTCAGAAGTATTGGTACATATGAGCAAAGAAATCTGCATTGTTGTTCATTTTTAATCTTTTATTTTTTAAATCACAAAAATCTAATATTTAATTTAAGTAAAACAATTGAACATGGGGGAGAAAAATCCGTAAAATGTTTTTTATCAAATGCACATAGGCCAAAATCATTGGCACTCTTTTTCAACCTCATTTTGTCTTGACAACAGCTCCGAGTCTCTCTTATAATGCCTGATGAGTTTGGAGAACACCTGAAAGAGATCACAGTCCATTCCTTAAGAAAACCTCTTCAAATCCTTCAATTCTCTTCAGTTCATCTTCTGTAGGGAACTGGGACAGCCATGACAGAAGCTTGGTTTTGTTCTCAGTGACACTTGTGTTGATATTTGTGATTGATTTAGTTTGTTTTGGATCATGCCATCTCTCTGAACAAGACGTCCAGCAGAAAATAGGAAGATTAAAGATCCAGCAGTGTGTTTTGTTGAACACATGCATGTGTTTTAGTTTCCGAGATCCGATGCAGTTGTGTCTGACAACTGAATACGCTGGAGTTTGAGCAAGCATCATGTGCTGATGAAGGTGCTGTTGGGTGTATTTTCCTGCAGGGAAACACTTGTGTGTTATTACTGCAGTAACTCGTGATTTTGCGAAGGGCTGTTGCACCCTTAAAAGTCAAACTTTTGCACATTTTTTTTAGTTTTCTGGCAGATTTATTAGCAACCATTTCAGAACATAATCCACTTGATTTAAAAAAATAATGTAAATACATTTAATTGCACAAACTAGCCTAATTATAATAAATGTTACATGCACACACAAAAGTGTGAGGCTGGTCAGGTTTGTAATGTTTTTGAAATACATCTCTTCTGCTCACAAAAGCTGAATTTATTTGCAAATGTAAATTTTTATATTTTCAAAATAGAAATAGTGAAAACATTGATTTTTAAATCAAAAGTAAAAACTGTAATATTGTGAAATATTATTAAAGCAGTTGATTTCTATGTGAATATCTGTTAAAATGTGATGTATTTCTGCAAATCAAAGCTGAATTTTCAGCATCATGTGATCTTCAGAAATCATAATAATAATGCTGCTCAAGAAATATTAATTTTCTTTGGAAGCCTTGTTACTTTTTATTCTGAAGTATTTGATGAACAAAGTTAATAGAACAATTCTATGAAATAGATACAATGTAAAATACGTTACTGTCACATTTGTTCAATTTAATGCGTCCTTGTTGAAGAAATCATTTCCTTAAAAAATAAGATCTTGCTGATGTAAATAAAATGACTAGTTAAAAACACGTTTGGATGGATATTTTTTTATGTGAGCACTGATCAGTATTGATACTTCACGATTAATCTGCCCACCCCTACTCCACTAGTGTGCTAAAATATGGAAACCTGAGTGGGAATATACTTCTGAGATATATTCATCATTTCCAGGGGTGCTAATAATTGTGTGCCGCCGTGTATTGGAGAAAAATACGTGGACCCCCCTCAAAAAAAACATACACTTTGCATTATTTTACTAATTTTTTTGAATGAAAGATCAAAATAATAAAAGCAATTCAATTTTCACAGGCTTCTTTGCTCATATTTCAATAATCCGGAGGTGAATTGCACATCCTGTAAGTATGCGGCAGTCAGACAAAGCGTTAGGATACAGATGTAAATCATCAGCTGACTAGCTCAAACGAGCTTTGACAATTTTAGACTTGTTTCGAATTTATGTATGGTTTACAAAATGTTTAATTGTTTAGCCCCTTCCATACTTTGTGCACTTTCGGTCTACTGTCTCTGTAAGAGTTACTAGATCATCATCCACTAGTGACTTTGTTATTCCCTTTCACATTTTTTAATTGAAACTAAAATCAACTCGACTCTGTAAACACTGACATGGTTATGGAGTGGCTCTGATATAATGTGTATAAAGTGTTATTGTATTGTATGTTTTTGTGTTTTACTGTGATTGCGATTATCTGTCAAGGGACTGCGGATGGAAACTAGCCATTGGCTAAATTCGGTACAATGCATGAAATGGAAACATTTATGTTAAAATTGTGCTTGGTCCCTTTTCAAATAAATTGTAATTAAATAAATAAAATAACCAAATCACTGTCAGGCGTTAACTGTAATAAACTTTTATTTATGTACACCACAATATACAAACAAATTTGTACATAAATCTTCCAATTCACCAAAAAAAATAAGGTTAAAATATTTTGTAAAATCTCAAAAAAGCCAGAAAAGAGACATTCGGTGTAAAATGAGACGTCACTCAAAAAAGTAGAGATTATTATAAATCTAAGAAACTAAAACATTCTTTATGAGTTTACTCTTTGGTTCAAATAATAACAATAATTATTCTAAAATTGCACACAGAACAGTGATATAGTAGAAACTTGAGCGTGAACGTGTGCTGATATGTGATTCAGCCCAAAGACGTTCGAACATGCATGCAACAAACCTGTTCATAATCTAAAAACAATCAATCAAAAACAATAGCACCAACCCATGTGATCAGAGAGACACTGTACTAGTGACCGCAGCTTAGAGACCCGAGAGAGAAAACGAGCCGACTGATTTGCATAATCAGTGACATGTGAACGTAATGCTTTCCTGAGCTACTAAAGCACCGGAGTGCAGGGCAAGGCAGATCGACGTCAGAAGGGACGCAGGAACACTTGGTGACTTCTAGCAGATATCTAAAGCCTGTGCTGATAAAGCTTGAGTAAAAACCTCGTTAGAAAACGGTAAAATAAATAAAAGACATCAGAGAGGCGGCTTGGTGCGAGAGCGATGATTTCACTCTCACGACTGTAGCTGCCACGAGATTCTTCTTTGACATCGCTAATAAAAACACAACTATAAAACTGGTCTTTAAAGGGTTACCCAGCCCAAAATTTAACGTGTCATTGACAACTTACTGTCGCTCGAACCCATAAACGCCGTTCTTCTTGAACACAATTTAAGATATTTTGGATGAGGCTTGTGACTGTCCTTTGACTGCCAAGTAACACTGTCAAGATCCAGAAAAGTATCTGATACTCCATCTGCCATCAGTGGTTCAATCGTAGCGTTATGGAGTGACGAGAATATTTTGTGTATGGAAATAAAAAAAATAACGACTTTATTCAACAATTAGGCACATAACGTCTCCTCTGCATCAGCGTAACGCATTTCGGAGGTTATCCCCTGGACACAAAATACGTACAGTCTTCTTTATCAGCCGTGACACAGGGCTGCGTCTTCGTCAAAATACGCCCTGATTTTAACGCAAACAGCGCCCCCTTGTGGCCCGGCTGATACAGAAGTCTGTACGTATTTAGCGTCCAGGGGATAATCTCTGAAATGCCGCTATGATGATTCAGAAGAGACGTTACGGTGCTTAAACGTTGAATAATGTGGTCATTTTTGTTTTATTTCAGTACAAAAAGTATTCTCGCCGCTTCCTAACGTTACGATTTAACCACTGATGACAGATGGAGTATCCTGGCGATGCTTTTCATACTTTTCTGGATCTTGACAGTGTTACTTGGCAGTCAAAGGGACAGTCACAAGCCTCCCGGTTCTTATTCAAAATATCTTAAATTGTGTTATGAAGACGAACGAAGCTTTTATGGGTTCGGATCGAAACCGGGGTAAGTGATCAATGACCAAATTGTAATTTTAGGGTGGAGTAACCCTTTAAACACAATCTCTGTCCTTTGGTGTGCGAACAGCGACAGGAGGATTGTGTGGTTATAAAGGCTGAGAGTGTCTGAACGCTGCTGGATGACTGTAAATGCAGTTCAATCCTCACAGGACTGAGTCTGGGGAGTGATGAGATGAGCTGTGTTTGGATGGCTGTAGTTTGGTGACCTGGCCGATGCCTTTGGTGACCCCCTCTCTGAAGAGCAGCTTGGCGCCCAGCTTCAGATACTCGGGGTGCTTGATGAACTTGAAGCGCACCACTGCCTTCTCGCCGGTGCGCAGCTCGTCCTGCAGGAGACAGATGGACACAGATCTCTCGATAGGACCTTTCACTGATACAGACTGATCTAGTTTCTGTCTGGGGGCGGGAGATACCACCCAAACCACAATACAGTCATTTAATTTCACCACACCGATGTATAATCATGTTCAGAGCTGGGTAATCCGTCACTGATTACAAATTACATGACAAAAATTTTAGTTAGTAACGTAATCATTAAATTACACAATTTGAAGTAATTTAATCAGACTGCTTTTGATATCGTTTATCACATTGAAATAGGATAATCTTGTACCATATTGAAAAACAATACAAAGAGTAAGAAAATATATATTCATTTGTTGTTATTAACAGCATGAAGTGCATTGCACATTATATAGTTTCCCCAAACAGGGTTTGTGAAGGATCTGTTTGAGAGTTTAATGAAAAGCTAAAAATAAATTTTAAAATCAATTAAAATAGTTTGCTCGCCTGCATGTCATGTGACCGTAACCAACATCAGAGAACCGTGAACATGCAAATATTTAATTATTAAAATATTTATTGTAAAAACTTCTAGAAATTATATTAGGTGAAAGAGGATCAGATGGAAAAAAAAATTATAATTCATGAATTTGTGCATTTTATTGTGTTTGAAAGACAAAAGCCTTCCAAAGACAAAGTAATACATGGCATAATAACCTACTGACTGATAATTTAATAAAAAAAATGTGTTAATCAGTAGTTGATGTTGAAACACTTCTTAAACCTGGAATGATTTTTCTAAGTCCAGTGGTCTAATGACTGATCTCTGGGGGTTATTTTTGTAGAAAATAAACTTGGTATGGTGTCAGCATTTGTCAAACTTTATATGCATATGGTGTCAAAATTTCACGATCTAGCCTAACAAAATTGATCAAGGACAAGTAAACTGTCTAGAAATAAAATAAGAATATAATTACCAGCAATAGCATACATAAAAAACAAGAGTGAGCCGAGACATACGAAGAGTGAGGCAATACAGACAAGAAGAGTGAGGTGACATAGACAAGAAGAGTGATGTTAGAGAGACAATAAGAGTGAGGTGACAGCCAAGAAGAGTAAAGTGACACAGACAAGAAGAGTGAGGTTAGATAGACAAGAAGAATGAGGTGATACAGACAAGAAGAGTGATGTTAAAGATAAAAGAAAAGTGATGTTAAAGAGAAAAGAAGAGTGATGTTAAAGAGAAAATAAGAGTGAGGTGACAGACTAGAAGAGTGAGGCGAGACAGACAAGAAGAGTGAGGCGAGACAGACAAGAAGAATGAGGCGAGACAGACAAGAAGAATTAGGCGAGACAGACAAGAAGAGTGAGGCGACACAGACAAGAATAGAGATGTGACACAGAAAAGCAGAGTGATGCGACACAGAGAAGAAGAGTGAGGTTAAAGAGAAAAGAACAGTGAGGTGACACAGACTAGAAGAGTGAGGTGACACAGACAAGAAGAGTGAGGCGAGACAGACAAGAAGAGTGAGGCAAGACAGACAAGAAGAGTGAGGCGAGACAGACAAGAAGAGTGAGGCAACACAGACAAGAATAGTGATGTGACACAGAAAAGCAAAGTGATGTGACACAGAGAAGAGCGAGGTTAAAGAGAAAAGAAGAGTGAGGTGACACAGACTAGAAGAGTGAGGTGACACAGACTAGAAGAGTGAGGTGACACAGACAAGCAGAGTGATGTGACACAGACAAGAAGAGTGAGATTAGAGAGACAAGAAGAGTGAGGTTGGCGAGACAGACAAGACGAGTGAGGCGAGACAGACAAGAAGAGTGAGGCGAGACAGACAAGAGTGATGTTAAACAGAAAAGAAGAGTGAGGTGACATACTAGAAGAGTGATGTGACATAAACAAGAAGTGTGAGGTTAGAGATACAAAAAAGAGTGAGGTGAGACAGACAATAAGAGTGAGGTGACAGACAAGAAGAGTGAGGCGAGACAGACAAGAAGAGTGAGGCGAGACAGGCAAGAAGAGTGATGTTAAAGAGAAAAAGAAGAGTGAGGTGACATACTAGAAGAGTGAGGCGAGACACAAGAAGAGTGAGGCGAGACAGACAAGAGGAATGAGGCGAGACAGACAAGAAGAATGAGGCGAGACAGACAAGAGTGAGGCGAGACAGACAAGAGTGAGGCGACACAGACAAGAATAGTGATGCGACACAGACAAGAAGAGTGAGGTGACACAGACTAGAGGAGTGAGGTGACACAGACAAGAAGAGTGAGGCGAGACAGACAAGCAAGGGTGATGTGACACAGACAAGCAGAGTGAGGTTAGAGAGACAAGTAGAGTGAGGCGAGACAGACAAGCAAGAGTGATGCGACACAGACAAGCAGAGTGAGGTTATAGAGACAAGCAGAGTGAGGCGACACAGACAAGAAGAGTGAGGCGACACAGACAAGAAGAGTGATGCAACACAGACAAGAAGAGTGAGGCGACACGGACAATAGGAGTGAGGTGAGAGACAAGAAGAGTGATGTGACAAACAATAAGTGTGAGGTTAGAGAGACAAAAAAGTGTGAGTTGAGACACAATAAGAGTGAGGTGACGCAGACAAGAAGAGTGAGGCGAGACAGACAAGAAGAGTGAGGTGAGAAAAGTCAAGTCACCTTTATTTATATAGCGCTTTTAACAATACAAATTGTAACAAAGCACTGCACAATATCAAAATAGGCAAATTGTGTCAATAATGTAAAATGACAGGATTTAACACTCAATTATCAGCTGAATGCATTTCATAATTGAATTTAGTAATGGCATTGTCCAGCTTAGTTCAGTTTAAATAATATCTGTGAAATCAAGTCGATGATTGTGCTGGAAATGAAGTGTCTCCAACTAAGCAAGCCAGAGGCGACAGCGGCAAGGAACGAAAACTCCATCGGTGACAGAATGGAGAAAAAAAAACATTCCAGACAGACAAGAAGAGTGAGGTGAGACAGACAAGCAGAGAGAGGTGATAAACAAGAAGAGTGATGTGGTATAGACAAGAGTGAGGTGACAGACAAGAAGAGTGAGGTTAGAGAGACAAGAAGAGTGAGGTGATAAACAAGAAGAGTGATGTGGCATAGACAAGAGTGAGGTGACATACACGAAGAGTGAGGTTAGATAGACAAGAAGAGTGAGGTGACAGACAAGAAGAGTGAGGTTAGAGAGACAAGAAGAGTGAGGTTAGAGAGACAAGAAGAGTGAGGCGACACAGACAAGAAGAGTGAGGCGACACCGACACGAAGAGTGATGCGACACAGACAATAAGAGTGAGGCGACACATACAAGAAGAGTGATGCGACACATACAAGAAGAGTGATGCGACACATACAAGAAGAGTGATGCGACACAGACAAGAAGAGTGAGGCGACACAGACAAGAAGAGTGAGGTGACACAGACAAGAAGAGTGAGGCGACACAGACAAGAAGAGTTAGACTGTGATTTTTTTTCCCTTATTTTACATCAAGGTGAATACAGTCCGTGCCTCGAAACTTTCTTAATTGCAAATAAACGTGCTACGTTTTATTATTATTTGTTCCTCAGTCTTTACTAATTTTCAGTTTTGTATACCTATTAAAAAGTTATTTGTTATTTTATATTAGGCATATAGCATGATGTATTTTTATTCTTTTTGTTATTTTTATTCGCCTCAAATTTAAACGTTTTTGAAAGTAAAATGCGCACGGAGCTTTTTACAAGCCATTTAAAACTGATATAAAATAAAAAACACAGACAAGAAGGAAAAGAATGAAAACTCAAACGACCCCCCCAACACGGTGATACCGGTACTACCGGTGTTGTCACACGTCGATTAACCAGTGGGAAAATTTCCTCACCATCACAACCCTATTATCCTGCCATCTATCAATCAGCCAGATGGATAAGACTCACCTTTCCTTGCAGCGCCTCGACCGTGGCCGTCTGTCTAACGTTGCCCACATGCACTGTCACCTGGAAGCCCTTGTGGAAAGTTTTGGCGTGGAAGAGTAAAACGATCTCAGCCTCAAAGCGCCAGCAGATAGTGGGGTTCATCTCTGGGCTGACCATCACCATTCCCTGCCAGAAAACAACCACAAACAACGGCTTTATAAGCTTTACACTAGTCTTTCTCTATGGACAATTAACAAAGATCCTAGTTAGGGATGCATAATATTATCGGACTAATATTGGAATCTGCCGATAATGGCTTTAAATGTAAATATCGGCCTGATATGAAAAATTATGCAGATATGTATTGCCGATAAGAGTAATACATTAACTCACATGTGCTCAGGGTGTGCTAATGATTAGATAATGTCAGAAGTGTGGCAAAGTTTTGGTTTGCAGCATTTAATCGGTGTAAGCACGTCCAGAATGAGTTCGGTGTGTGATAGAGTAAACAGTAATAGCCTCCCCCGGGTCCTAACGCCCGCTCTGTAAGGAGTTTTAATCTGTAGCGGGCGCTGTTGACCTACTTCTAATTAAATTAAAAGTAAAATAGCCTACACAAGTAACATTTAGACTGTGTTTCTGATTAAATAGAGAAGTAATTGATGTCATAAAATAATGAGTATGTTTTGATTTAATGGTCAGAAGCTATAGCTTACATAAAAAAAATTATCACAAATATGACACTTATAAATTAAATAATTGTATATATACTAATTTATTCATTAATGTGTAATGTTTTATTTTTTAAACAAATCATGAGCTCTAAAATATTTTCAGAATTTTTTAAACTTTTTTTTTTTAGACCATCTACAAATGTTAAATCTTAAGATAAAATGTTAGGGTTAACACACACACACACAAATAGAATTCTAATAAATAAGATCTTGTTAAAAACTAACCAAAATTAAAAATATTTTTCTTATAATTTCTGCACAGGAGAGACTTGGTGTTGTTTCTAAACAAAAGGAAATATATCGGTATCGGACAAAAAGAGTTAAAAATATCGGCAAAATCCAATATCGTGCATCCCTAATCCTATTATAAAAGCTAATTTTAAAACCTGGTCCATATCAATGGCCGTTACACTCTAGACACCGATAGACAAGCTCACCTTTCGTAATAGTGACCGGTCGAAATCTCCCAGCGCCAGAGTAGCGGCCTGTCCGGCTCTCAGCACCCTGCACCCGGAGCGATTCCTCTGGATGCTGCACACCGTCAGCTCACGAAACTCCCCGTCGTCCGTGGGTCCGACCACCAGCTGCTCTCCCTCACGGCAAATCCCACTAAACACACACCCCGTCATTAGACTCTAGAGGTGTAACGGTGCGCATGTGTACTGCATAAATCCTGCATTGTTTTAACCACTGCACGAGCTGAACTTCATTGGAAACTTCCAGTTTTAGAAATTGTTACTTTTGATAAGAAACAAAGTCTCATCGTTCAAATTATGTGAATTTTTCGGAAATTCAAGCAATAAATGCCGCGTTTTGGCAGATCGCTGTATAGGCGCCTCAGTTAAGGGCAGCGTGATCATCCGCTACTAGTTTTAATGCGAAATAAACATGAATGAACATCTCATGCCTCATGTAATCGCTCAATCAGTGTTTCAACCGAGGAAAGACAATCAAAACAAAATGTCACGTAGCATTTAATTTACCTCAGGCAAGTCATCAAGTCAACGGTTGTTAGTTCGCTAGAGAAAAGATATTAGACTATTTACTCAATAAATGTTACTGTTAGTAATGTCTTAATGTATTTTTAAATTAATCTGTTGTGAAACAAGTTATGACAGCAACTGTGTAAATGAATAAATGTGACCCTGGAGCACAAAAGCAGTCTTCAGTCGCTGGCGTATATTTGTAGCAATAACCAACAATACACTGTATTGGTCAAAATTATTGATTTTAATTTTATGCCAAAAATCATTAGGATATTACGATCATGTTCCATGAAGATATTTAGTAAATTTCTTACCGTAAATATATCAAAACTTAATTATTGATTAGTAATATGCATTGCTAAGAACTTCATTTAGACAACTTTAAAGATGATTTTCTCAATATTTATATATTTTTGCATCCTCAGATTCCAGATTTTCAAATATTGTTCGATCATAACAAACCATACATCAATGGAAATATTATTTATTCATCTGTCAGATGATGTATACATCTCAATTTCATAAAAGTGACCCTTATGACTGGTTTTGTGGTCCAGGGTCACATATTTCAACAACAAACAGAAATTGTATAATTTAGAAGTTAATTTAAAAACTGCAATATGTGCACTTTACATTTACATGTTACATCATACATTTTATTTTAAGTTGAGTGCTGATTATTATAGTTAAAAATGAATAATACATTACTATTTGGGCTCTGTTGTTAATTGCAACCTTATAGTAATGTAAGGCTCTCTATAATTTAGAGCTAGATTTTTTATTATTATTTTATTTTATTTAAAGAAAGACCAATTTGTTCAGTAAAACCACTGTTTAATAAAAAAAGCAATTTTAGGTTTAGTTTTTTCCTCCTGCTGTACCGAACCGTGACATTAAAACTGAGGTACGTGCCAAACCGTCATTTTGGTGTACCTGTACACCCCTATTAGACACTAATGCCGTCTTACTGGACACCACAGACAAGAGGACGACGCACCTGTAAAGATTCCCACCAACTACTGTCCCCACATCCGGCACGGTGTAGATCTCGTCAACCTACAGGAGCACAACACACAAACTAATGAACGAGACAGACACTAAAAGACAAAACATAAACGGTTTAAGACTTTATTTGTTAAGGAAGCTGGGAAGATTTTCTCCAATTTGGGTTGATAATCACTCATAATCAGGGTTAGAAACATGGAAATAAATAAGTTCTAGGAAATTCCAGCTATTAACCGAGTCCTGAAAATATTTCGCCCTTAGAAATGCACAGCATTATCAGAACGTCATCGCAATCAGCCATTAAAGGATTAAAATATAAACATTGCTATAGGTCTGACTCTGATATGAAACATTCATGAAACATGACACAATATACCTTGCTGATGAGACAAAGATATAAGATCATTCCTGAATTGAATGTTTGCCAGCATGGTGATTAGTTTTGGATCAGCACATAATATAAATAAAAGATCTAGGTTACATCACAGACTGATTTTATTACATTTTCAAAGCTTTTAATGTACTCTCATTATAAACAATGCTTTTTGCTCAAAACTAACCAAAATTAACAATAATTTATTTATAATATCTGCAGAAGATAGTGTTGACAGTGTTGTTTCCAAACAAAAAAAAAAATAAATGGTATCAGCAACGGCTATTAAAAATTAGATGAAAAATATCATCATATTGGCAAATCCAATATCTTTGCCTATTCATGTTCATGACAGGAATATGTGTGGAAAAACATATTCACAAAAAACACATTCACAAAAAACACCAAAAGAGTGGAGGGGAGAGAAATGTTAACCTGCCTGCAGTGAAGTGTATACAAAGTTTAATCATTAATTGATATCACAGCCCGAGACTTTGGCCATAGAGAGATTATTTTTGTTGACAAAAGAAAAAAAAATATATATATATAACATCGGTCAAATTTGGTCTTAAATGCAAGTTATTTTATATTTAATCAACCATGTTTAAAAAACATTTAAAGAGCAACTTCATTGAACTGTTGATTTGCTATTTGTCTCCACACCTTTTCTCATTCACATACATGCAAACAACTCAAGATCGTTAATGAGGGCCTTGTATGAAGAGCTCATCTGTACCTGAAACTCAGTGAGCTGCTGCATGAGCTCCTCCTGCTCCTTGCTGTTGCTGAGGGGAGGTAGAATATTAAAGAAGACCTTCAGCAAATCCAGACTCTCCCCCGTCACGCTGGACAGGGTGAAGATGGGGGTGATGCTGCAGGAGAACAAGACAACAGATTCTGATGAAGCCAAAATCATGAAAACTAGGGCTGCATTTAAAATCGCATGCAATATTCATGCGCATCTCGTCAGTGAAGCACGGTTCTGTGATTAGTAGTAAATCTCCATCACGTGCTTTCAGGTGGAGCAGCATTTACTACACAGAGCCGTAGTTCTCTGACATGCTAGATCAATTGGGGCCCTAAGAAATCGGTTTTATTTTTCCCCAAATTTCGTAAAAAATAATTCTACATTTTTCCGTTTTAATTATTCTGGATTCCGTTTTTTTTCCTTTAAATTTTTCTGGATTGCTTTTTAATGGTCAAATTAAATTGTATTAATCAAAAAGCATGACTAATTAATTAAAATCATGAAACTTATACAATTTAACATTAATTTATTAAAAGTGTAAGACAAATGACATATTTAGGGCCATATGAAATGTTTAATTTTTTTCTCACCTTATGTTTTGTTACCAAATTCTGTATTTTAGCTCATCTAATTATTTGAATGCATACATTTTTGTATTTATTCTTACAGTAGGCTTATGAAATGTTTTTTTCCCCCTCAGAAATTATGTGTTGTGTATTTACATTTTACTGGTTATCAGATAAATAAAGCATAAAACATTGATTTAATTTATATTTTAATTAATGAAAATTAAACATTACATTTTGTATCAAATAAAGGAGATTTACTATTAAAATTAGTAGTAGTATTACGTACATTCTACTAAAGCATAGCAATAAATATCGATAATTTAAAGTGAACTTTTATTTTGACGGGTTGCCGTGAATACCTTTAAATGTCTGTATGTAGCTATATGATATGATGCTAGTTTTATTTAAATGAAATGAACAATATCTCCAAAACTGATCTGAGAGTCACTTCACAAGTATTTACCATGTATTTATATCGTCATTGAGACGGCAGACACTGAAATCACCGCGAGCGTCACGCGCTTCAGTCTATGTAGTAAACAAAACCGTGCGTCTGCTCCATTCATACAGACGTGCTGAACATGCAGGATTCATATTTAAATCAACTTTTGCAGCTTAATATTTACATATACTAGTCCATTTCGCGATTTTTGATTAATTAATCCAAACTTTGACAAATTCCGTGACATTCCACGTTAAACTGAAAATTCCGTTTTTATGATTGGATTCCATCCGCGTTTTATTCATCGTGGATATCATAGGGCTCTAATAAATCTTATGAAACCATGCTATGATAATGAAAGCTGTTTGCGTAGCTTCTCAGTGAACTACAGCTCTGTGTAGTAAATGATGCTCCATCTGAAAGCAAGTGAAAATACCACATTTAAAAACATTTTTACTCATAATATCCGCCGAGTGTCTGAAATAAATCCCTCTGTGAGATGATGTGGCTTCTTACACAGAATAAGTCACCCAACATATAAGCAGTCAAAGGCATTGCATTATTATACACTTCATTATAAGTTAAATTAGAATTAGAACATACAGTGGGGCAAAAAAGTATTGAGTCAGCCACACAGTGTGACTGTTTGAGGTTGTGGACAGGTGTCTTTTATACTGATAACGAGTTCAAACAGATGCCATTAATACAGGTAACGAGTGGAGGACAGAGGAGCCTCTTAAAGAAGAAGTTACAGGTCTGTGAGAGCCAGCAATCTTGCTTGTTTGTAGGTGACCAAATACTTATTTTCCACCATAATTTGCAAATAAATTCTTTAAAAATCCTACAATGTGATTTTCTGGATTTTTTTTTCTTATTTTGTCTCTCATAGTTGAGGTATACCTATGATGAAAATTACAGGCCTCTCTCATCTTTTTAAGTGGGAGAACTTGCACAATTGGTGGCTGACTAAATACTTTTTTGCCCCACTGTATATTGTCTCAGTCCTGTGTTTATTGGTCATGCTGAATCAATGAAAGCAGTTCAATCTTCTGTTTATAGGGATCTCCTGTGTTTCTTCTGCGGGGTGTATTTAGAGTTTCTCTGGCCTTTGGATGGAGATTTACTAATGATCACAGAACCGTGCTTCACTGACAAGATGCGCGCATGAATATCGCAGCTTCTGCCTAAATGTGATTGCGATTAAGGCCATCACGATTATACAATTCTGATGATTAATAGTCTAAAAATAGTCACGTTATCGCAATTAATTATCTGTTTTAGGGCTTTGCCGATTATCGCGATTAATTGTCTATTTTTTATAGCTTTAATTATATAATTGTGATTAATTTAAGGGTTCAGTAAATAATTTGGATGTTATCTTTTAATCTTTCTTTAGTTGTTATTTTTCAGTGTAAGATTACAGAGTATTCCAAATTCTAAGAATTGGCCAAAACCGATCCAACACCAGCGCTATTGTTTTCTTTGTACACCACAGAATATCAATCCTGTGTTTGTGGAAATATGAGTCACTCTTTTTAAAACACAATTCACTAAATAATAGGGGTGTAAATCAGATAGTTTGTCACGATTCGATACAATATCGATTCTCATACCCAGCGATACGATATTTGCCGATACCTCAAAAAATTATACGATACGATTCGATACAGAAGTATATTGATCGATATAATGATATTATATGAAATGTAATAATACAGAAATGTAATAATCAAATGAAAAATAACTGCATAGTCTTCACTGTATAAATTTAATTGCTTATAAATTAATACTTTTTGATGTTACAAAGGTTTAGTCAGGAGCAGTGAGCATTTGTATTTTTCTCTGACAGCATTATATTTATTATTAGTTTTCTTTCACTTTAAGAATGAAAGCACAGATATAATTAACTGATACACATGCCTTTTCTTTCTCCACTCTTTACATTAAAACATATCTTTTCTTAACCTACTGTTTACAAGGATATTAGCCAAAACATGCATTTCGATGTAGTTTTGTCTGAATTTATTCATCCATGCACAAAAAAAGCAGAGGAGAGCTCAGTATTCGCGTGGAGTTGACACGCATGTCTGTGTGCGCGCACTTCAGATGTGTGTGTGCGTGCGCTTCAGATGTGTGCGTGCATGCGCTTCAGATGTGTGCGTGCGCGCGCTTCAGATGTGTGTGTGTGTGTGTGCGCGCTTCAGATGTGTGCGTGCGCTTCAGATGTGTGTGTGCGTGCTTGCGTGCGCTTCAGATGTGTGTGTGCGCGCTTCAGATGTGTGCGTGCGCTTCAGATGTGTGTGTGCGTGCTTGCGTGCACTTCAGATGTGTGCGCTGGAAACTTCTCACACAGCACTCGACTGTTACTCCAACAATCCCGAGCATCATTTATGCTCGCCTTGTGCCTTCGGGCAGTCCTTATATGGAGTCCGTGAGATTGAACGAGAATGCACGCGTTGGTGGTAATGCATAGACGGACATTATGTGAAAATGTGGACGGTGCCAAAATAAAGATGCCTTTTTATACTACAGATATCGATATTTGACGCGTGGCATCGATGCATCGTATCGATCCATATTGATGAATCGTTACACCCCAACTAAATACTCACTTCCTCATTACAGAGAAAAACTACATTTGAATTAAAATATATAAGCTATGCAATTAAACTAGCTGACTGTATAATTTAGCAGCAAAAACTATATCGTGAAAAAAACTCTTTACTGCACATTATACAATTTAAACAAGTTTACTCTGTTAACTATTTGTGTTCTTACAAAATACATTCATGAAAATAAGAGAAATCAGGAGGAAAAAAGTCTTCTAAATAGTCTTTCTGTGTGCAAAACTTTGATCATGTGAAATGCTTCATACAAAGAGGCACAAAACACTTATGCACATGCAGGCAAGGGCTGGGCAATATAGGCAAAAATACATATCTCTGTATTTTTTGGCCAATTTGCGATATATGGTAAATATCTCTATTTTAATTTAACAAAATCTGCATTTAATATATATTTTTCCACTTACTGCCCAATGTTGTCCATCAAAACAATACATATTAAAGGCTATGAAAACAAATAAAGTGAATGTAATCATGTAAGTCTTTCTATTGTGTGCAAAAAAGGCTTAAAATCACATTTTATTCTAACATTGTAAAACTGCAATCTAAAAACAAAAATCATGCTTTTAAAGCAGAAGTTAAATCTAAACTAAAAATGAAAATAAATAAAACAAATGCACAGAGTTGTCTTTGGCTATTTTGATTACCGACACATCACTTTACAGTTAGTGCAGTACAGTAAATATAGACTTACTTGTAGTTAAAAATTCTTACATAAGTCACATTTATTGTTCAACTACAAATATTTCAGCGAAATGTATATTTTAGTCAGAATGATTGCGCTCATATTTAATGGCGCCGTCACTGACGCCTGAAGTTAGCGGAGAATCTCAAAGCACAAGCTCATGCACTTCTGACAGCACAATGGAAATATTTCCATGGCTTTCTAACATTTACAGATGGAGATTATACCTGTGAAATGTAAGTTATGCATTACGGAATACACCACATCACCGCTTAAACTATAAAATGTCCTGTTTTTAAAGGCCTTAATATAAAGCTTGTCACATGTTTATAACTACTTGTATTATGTACTTTCTCCACAGAATCTCAGTCGGTGTCCTCCGCTATATTTTACAGATGTGCTCGTATCAAACTACTGTATCGCTTATAAAGACAATATCGATTTATCGTATAAACTCAATATACCACCCAGCCCTAATGCAGGGTGCAGAATGATGTGCTTGAAGCAACACAAGTCACAGCGCTCCACACGGTACAAACACAGAGAAGAGAAATTAGAGAGCAATGCAACTCCAGCAAGATATAGTCATTGTATGCGAATCTCCAGACCTTTATCTACACATCAAGTTTTATAATGGGAATATATCATCTTGGAGAGAGATTTACTGTGCTGACTGTCATAACTGAACGTGATGTGCTGAGCGGAAATGACTGACAGCTGCAGCAGAAGGAAGATAAGTTTCGATAAAACTTGAATTTAACAATGTAAATATTATTCTGTCCCTAAAATGATAAAAAACTAAATGGTGCTCTTCTGTTTCTTTTGGTGTATGACTCCCCTTGTGCCATATAAAAAGCACAATAATCATGGTTATCGGTTAGATCAAATAATCGCAATTAGACGGTTATGTAATTATCGCAACAGGCCTAATTGCGATATCATTGCGATTTATCATCCAGCCTAAGAGACATCACGGCTATGTCTTCTGATCACTCTGTATCTGGGAGGGTGTACCTGGGTGACTGTGCAAACTGCTGGGCGGCAGTGACGGCGTCGTCTGTGGAGGACACCAGCATCGGGACTTTGTTACAGCCCGGCTGCTTGAGGATGCGCTCGAGCTGTCGGACGGTGCGCTCCACGGTACCTTTGGCGCACAGGTCCACCTTACTCACCACAATGAAGATGGGCACCTTTAGCGCCATGGCCAGACCCAAGTGCTCTCGCGTCGTCCCCGCTGAGAGAAGAGAGAGTAAACAGCTTACATGGAGAAATGGGGCGTAGCAAAGAGAAGAAAAAACATCTAAAGAGCAAGCAACCAGGTCAGGTGTTTTCAGTTGTAAACTCTGATCTGGTCAGTATGGCATGTTTACATACTTTAATCTCAAGCTCAGATGGTACACTGGACACTAGGGGTGTGCGATATTGAAAATATATGATATTTTCGATGACGATATTTTGCAGAGTGTGTTATTGTGCTGATAGCTTAATACCGTGGACCGCTGCAGTTTTTAATATTCTTCATATTCTGTGTGCTCAGTTCACATCAGTGATAGAAATGAATCTTTTCATTTAAGTTTAAATTGATTTTTACCTTTAATAAAGCCATTCTTTTCTAAAAGCGTACATCTTTTGAGTCAAATTGTTACATTTAACCAATCAATTAAGATAATACACATTTAGGCTGTTACCAAACAAATAAAACCTATATCATCAACATTAATCTCTGTAGAAGTTGCATCTGAAGATGTTTAGATGTATTCACACACTCTTTAATACAGCTCAGAGGGACATGGAGTGCTTTAACCAGTTACAAAGGCATAATTTGACGTTTTAAACATAAAACATTGAATACTGATATTTAAAATTATTTAAATGTGAAATTAACCGCCAGTAGGTGGCATTGAGTCACTGTTAACAAGTGAGTCATTGCGACTGAACCGAATCATTTAAACGGTTCATTGATTCATTCAGGAACGAATCACTGTCATGTTGCTCAGAGACGCAAAACAGTGCTGTAGCTGTTTGGAATAATTGCGTCGGTGAAATGGAGCAAAAACAGGCAATATAGTGTATAAAATGTAAGTCTCTTGATATTAACTTATTTTTTTATTGAACTGTTGTATAAAATCAATATCACATTTGTAATCATGCTTATTTATGAAGAAAATAATTCACTCTTTGTGTGATTTGAATCATATGAAACGTAAATATATACATTTTCTGCCCCCATATCTTGAATTTTGCGATCACTCTTAATGCATTTTAATCGACCATGCAGTGAAAGAATGCACTCTAAATGCGCACGTGCACTGTTTAACCCCTTCATCACCACGCAGGCTAATGTATGCTTGCACTCCGTAACGTAGCTGTTTTGTTGGGTTTTTGCAAAATACTCGATATTGTCAAATTGCACATTGTTAAAACAACAATTACGATATTATCGCAGACGAGATATATATATATATCTCGTATATATCGCACACCCCTACTGGACACACACACAAAAAAACTAACTTTAAAGGAACCAGTGAAAATGAAAGGGTTAGTTCACCCAAAAATGAAAATGATCCTGTAATTTGCTCACCCTCAAGCCATCCTAGGAGTATATTACTTTCTTGTTTCAGACAAATCTAATCTTGAGTTATATTAAAATTTGTGATCCTGGACCACAAAATCAGGCTTAAAGTGACCATTTTTAGAAATTGAGATTTATACATAATCTGAAAGCTGAATAAATTAGACAATATTTGGCTGAGATACAACTATTTGAAAATCTGGAATCTGAGGATGCAAAAAAATCTTAAGAAAATTGCCTTTAAAGTTATCCAAATTAAGTTCTTAGCAATGCGTATTACTAATACAAAAATGAAGCTTTTATATATTTATGGTAAGAAACTTACAAAATATATTCATGGAACATGGTCTTTCCATAACGTCCTAATGATTTTTGGCATAAAAGAAAAATGTTATATAAGAAGGCAAATAAGAAAAATATTTTTGACCCATACAGTGTATTTTTGGCTATTGCTACAAATGAAGAGCTCTTTTCCAAAACGCTATAAATCCATTTTAATAGTTTTCATGAAAATGACATTTTTTTACCTAGACCCATACATTTAGTTAATATTCAATTTATCCTGTTAAAATGGTCTGTTGGCTCAGTCTGAACATGTTAAACAATGATTGTTAAATGAAACAACAATATTGTCGATTATAAATGCAAAGTTTTTTTTTTTTTTATAGCTACAAATCCATCCTTTTTTTTAATGTTGATTTACGTCTTTAAAAAAGAGAACATGCAACATATGACATCAGGGACTCATACTATAAACCGTCGCACCAGCCTTGTGTTGATAACCCGCCCGCACCATCACACCGAACGAGTCTCGAACCCGGGTTTCCGTGCGGGATGCGGGCGCTTAACAAGGAACGCCAAAGGCTACAGCCTCTAGCCAATCGGTTAAACACCACCTTTATTTTTGTGATTTTCTTTGTCCAGTTCATGCTTTTCTACCCCCAGGTGTAGGTCTCAAAAGTGTTATTAGAGTTTAAAGCACTCATTGTGAAGACTGAGCACAAACAAACGCTCAAAGCGTCGTCATGTTGGATTGCATCGAACAAATTCTGATTGATCGAGAGGATATATCGCATTTAGGCTAAAAACAGGTTCGGCGCTTATAACGGTTTGGAAAAGAACTGCATCTTGCAGTACACTTTTTAAACAAGGAAATATAGAGATTTGGCATGAAACATTGATGGAGCAGTGAATAGGTTCAGTACACAGCAAAATGGCATGACAAACTCATTTTTTTTAAATTTGGCGTTTATCGCGTTTTGGAAAAGAGCTCTTCAAATATACCCCAGCGACTTAAGACTGGTTTTGTGTTCCAGGGTCACAAGTGTCCTGGCTCTTCTAAGCTCTATCACTGCAGTGGGTGGGTGTTTCTGTTACACGGTGCAAAACATGTCCAATAAAGTGCGCGAATCCATAATATAACGTGCCTCACACGGCTCCCGGGGGAAGAATAAAGGCCTCCTGTAGCAAATCCATGCAATTTTGTAAGAAAAATATCCATATTTCAAACGTAATAAACGTTCTCTCTCACTTCATCTATCTGTCATAAGCGCAAGTCGTTCCGGTGGTTGATGAAGGACAAATGCGTCGTGTGATTAGTGACGAGCGTGGAGAGAGAACAAAACAAACCGTCGGTCACGAATTAGAAGCACAAAACGTGAATGTGTAAAGAAACATGTCGGAGGAATTCGATATAAGCCAAGTAGACTGGTTTTCCTTTTCTCCTGTAAACAAACACTCAAGACACCAAAGCTTCACAGGTTGCTACTGGAGTCCTCTTCCACTCCTCCATGATGACATCGTGGAGCTGGTGGATGTTAGAGATCTTGCGCTCCTCCACCTTCAGTTTGAGGATGCCCCACAGATGCTCAATAGGGTTTAGGTATGGGAACATGCTTGGTCAGTCCATCACCTTTACCCTCAGATTCTTTAGCAAGGCAGTGGTTGTCTTGGAGGTGTGTTTGGGGTCGTTATAATGTTGGAATACTGCCCTGCGGCCCAGTCGCCGAAGGGAGGGAATCATGCTCTGCTTCAGCATGTCACAGTACGTTAGCATTCATGGTTCCCTCAAAAAACTGTAGCTCCCCAGTGCCGGCAGCACTCATGCAGCCCCAGACCATGACACTCCCACCACCATGCTTGACTATAGGTACGACACACTTGTACTCCTCACCTGGTTGCCGCCACACACGCTTGACACCATCTGAACCAAATAAGTTTATGTTGGTCTCATCAGATCAAAGAACATGGTTCCAGTAATCCATGTCCTTAGTCTGCTTGTTTTCAGCAAACTGTTTGCTTCATCTTTCGAAGAGGCTTCCTTCTGGGGCGACAGCCATGCAGACCAATTTGATGCAGTGTGTGGCGTATGGTCTGAGCACTGACAGGCTGACCCCCCACCCCTTCAACCTCCGCAGTAATGCTGGCAGCACTCATACGTCTATTTCCCAAACACAACTTCTTGATATGACGCTGAGCATGTGCTTCTTTGGTCGACCATGGCGAGGCCTGTTCTGAGTGGAACCTGTCCTGTTAAACCTCTGTATGGTCTTGGCCACCGTGCTGCTGCTCAGTTTCAGGGTCTTGGCAATCTTCTTATAGCCTACGCCATCTTTATGTAGAGCAATAATTCAGTTTTTCAGATCCTCAGAGAGTTCTTTGCCATGAGGTGCCATGTTGAACTTCCAGTGACCAGTATGAGAGAGTGAGAGCGATAACACCAACTTTAACACACCTGCTCCCCATTCACACCTGAGACCTTGTAACACTAATGAGTCACATGACACCAGGGAGAGAAAGTGGCTAATTGGACTCAATTTGGACAACGCTGAGTGTGGATGACAAACACGACAGTCAAGGCTGCGCTGCATTATCATACACAAATAGATGTTCCTGATGGAGACAGTTTAACCAGGCCAAGGTGAAGAGTGACACCACTTTATCATCTTGTGGGAAACACAGGACACTTGTTTGGAAAGCATTATTAATTCTGCATTTACATACCATGTACTATGTTCAGTTCAATGAGCTCCACTGACTCGAGTTGAATAACAACACTACTATCTGCTACTTTGGATCTGCCTCATTTTAGAAATAATCTTTATTGTATTAAGTGCTATATAAATAAAGGAAACTTGAGTACTGACTACAGCAGTTACTTTACTAGATAATATCTATGCTTTACCCTGAACCTACTCCTAGCTGCTTTCTATTACTCAGTACTTTAAGTACACTGTTAAGTGCATGTATAGGAATAGAGGTAGTTAAGTGTCCACGGCGCAGTGGTGATATTAATATATTACTTTTACAACGTGAGGCCTTTTGGATTTTCACATTAGACACGTTGTCCCCTAGAGGATTAAATGAGGACTTTGATATCTGTCCATTTCTTTAATTGATTCAATATCTATTTATTTATATAGCTCTAATAAAGTTGAATACTGGTTGAATTTATGTATGTAGGTATTATTCAATGCTGTTAAATTGTATATTGAGAATTGTATTTTGATTAGCTTTATATGTTCTATTTTTATTTTGGTTTATTTGTTGGGGTATTATTATGATAGCATTGCATCAGGTCATGTGACATTTGATCACCTGCATGGAGGTATAAAAAGGCTTAGTTTTGATATAGTTTTGATAAAATTATAGTTTTTTAATAATCAAATCTTTTGATATTTTTTGGAGCTTTGGTGTTGCCGACTTTGCATTCCTAATATGCTTCTACTTGTTTTTTAGTCGAGCACCCATTTGAGATCGATGTGCGTGCTGTTGCTTGCTCTTTATCAAGTGCCTGTACTGTAAAATCAAATCAAATGCAACCAATATTTAATACCGTATAAAGTCAGTATTTTAGAATTTACACCTTTATACAGGATGTGGATTACTTGAGATGTTTTTCTGACGGCACCCATTCACTGCAGAGCATCCATTGCTGAGACACTGATGCAATGACACATTTCTACAAATATAAAGAAACAAACTCATTCTACACTTGATTATTTCAAGTGTGATTAATCATACTTCACTGAGCCAAGAATCCCAGCTATACAAAGTGAAACTCATATCTGAGATAATAGCTTCATAGATAAGGATTACGTCCAGAGTATGTTTGTCTGATCAGCCTGACTGGACACGACTGCATCAGCGGTGTTAATTTGTGATGGGACTCGACGTCAGTGAGGGAGTGTTTATGTTTGCTGGTGCACCTTCCAGCTGATGGCCGGTGAAACCTTATCAGAATCAGACTTATGTAGGCGTGTGAAGAGCTTTAGCAGGTCATCTGACAGCATTGAGCGTCACCGACATGCCTTCCTCAAACTCCCAGCTGATTCACACAGTCCAGAGCATAGACATAGCAGCGGGTCACGTCCAGCTGCCGGTGTGGCAGAGCAGTCAAATCTGTCCAAAGTCCAGCCGGTTAATGATTGGAGAACTGGACGTGCATGTGTTTGCTTATGGAAAGTCAAACTCAGAGAGGCACAGCAGCACCGTCTGCTTTTGTATAATTTAAGTGTGCTGGTGTTTTGTTGCAGACAGGGCATCGTGTTCTCCTTCTAAGACTAGCATGACCCCCTCGCCCAAATATCAGCTCCTATTTCTGACACACTACTGACACACAACAACATAGTGGCATATCAGCATATGTTGTTCCAGGACCAGGAGGCACACCTCCTACACACAATCTGGCAAGATTTTTAGCAAGGAATTTGCAAACTATCACTCATAAAAAATTACAGGTCAGCTGGTTATGGGTATTATACGGTTAATGGCAGCAGGAGAAATGCTTTACACCTAGTTTCTATCCACACTACACATTAAATTTTTCCAAGTGACTCAATCACAGCCAATCTGAAGATATTTGAGAGTTAACAGATTTCAGGTGATGGATTTGTTTCAAACACACAGCTTTTGTCTTCTCCAGATGTTAACTGATGGTGTGGATTACTTGAGATGTTTTTATCAGACTCTCATTCTGACGGCACCCATTCACTGCAGAGCATCCATTGCTGAGACACTGATGCAGAGACACATTTCTACAAATATAAACAAACAAACTCATCCTAATCTTGAACGGCCTGAGGGTGAGCACATTTTTAAGGTGAAATGTTCCTTTAAGGGTAATTAACCGACACTTACAGCTTCATATTAAACCAGGATAGGAGTAAATTACAGTCTGCAGTCACAACTAGACTGCCATGTCTCAAGTTTCCCTATATTTTCATTCAAGACCCACTTTGGTCCAGGACCAGAGCAGTCCTGAGGTATTCTGGGGCATAGTAGACCTGAAGGAATGGGGGGGTGGGGCACTTAAGACTGACGCTCTGTATTACATAAGATCACATGCTATTGAGTCTCCAGGAGAACAGCTGATTTATCACTCCATGCCAAAAAATGATTGACGTGTCCAAACATTATGAGGTCTATTTGTGTCACCCGCCCAGCGTGATGTGACATTTATCAGGCCGTGCTTCACCGGCACTATCTGAGATAAACAGGTTCAAGCAATCAGCTGCCTATCGGCACAACGTCAGCTTTACATGCTTACCGATGCCGGTGTTGGCGCTGACCACGAGCATGGCAAAGTCTGGACAGTAGCTGGTTAAGCCAAAGATGGTGGTCTTGAGATACTTTGTGGTGGCCTGCCAGGTCTATGAAGGTGATCATTTTTGAGGCACTCTCGCAGATCTCCTCCGCCGTTCGGGACTCGCTGTAGTTCACCACCTAGATAAGAACAAAGTACAGACACCGATGTATATCAACATACACAGATAATCTAGTGCTGCATGACAATGGTTAAAAACCATGACAATTTTTACATTTAATCAGAATTATCACAATTTCACATTAGCATTAATTAAAAGATAGTCAAATTGATAGTCAGATTTAGTAAACAACTGCATGAAAGAAAACATACTGCCTGCATTACACGTTTATTTTATATTCCAGCTTACATGTTTTACAGGTATTTTCAGCTCTTTTTTCATAATGTAGAGGGAGTGTGTGTGTGCATGTTACCAGGTTGGGAAGAATAAGTAAACCAATGCGCAATTTTTTTTTATTGATTTATGAAAACAGCTTAGATCGGGTGATTTGAGCTCGTTATATCTGGCAACCACAACCATGCACTCTTGTGTAGGCTAATGTAGAATTACACAAATGTCAAAATAAAATGAATAAGTAACCAGCAGGCAAATATCGCAGAGGATTATGATTATTAAATCGATTTATTGTGCAGCTCTATGATAATCCATAATACACCTTTAGGGTGAAGTTACGGCTGGGCAGTACGTAACAGTAGAAATGTGTAAACCACGATGCAACAGTAAATATATTTGTGTGGCTATTAGTGGGCAGTTATTAGTGAAAGAATACAAATCGGGACACATCCCAAACAAGCCCAGGCAAGCCAGAACTTGTTATAAAACAGGGTTAGGCCCATTTTGAGCTTAGTTTGTTTACAGCTGCCAAGCAACAATGAAACTTGACATCTGATCATAGAAATAAAGTGATGCGTGACACTCTTCAGTCAGTCTGCGCTGGTCTGAGGCACACAGTGCAGCACTTCTCACCTCTCCTTTGCCGTCGAAGCCCAGAAGGTGTCTGAAGAGGTTGAGTCGTGCTCTCCCTCTCCCGTTGTCCAGCTCTCCTTGTGTGAGTACGCCAAGCAGAGTGGACTTCCCTGAGTCCACGTTACCCAGCACCGCTACCCGCAGGTCCAAGAACTGCAGAAGCATCACAGAACGCCATTAACACAGACCGGAGAGCATCAAACACATCAGATGAGCAAGACACAAACACCAGATGATTACCTGCTGATCATCCGGCACTTTCCTGATCAGCACCTCAGCGATCCTGTGAGGCTCGTCCGAGTCGTAATCCACCTCCCTCTCTCTGAGAACCGTGATGTCACCCTGAACACAACAAACACACACACACACACACACACACACATAACCACACCCAAATCCAACCAAACACACACACACACACACACACACACACACCCAACCACACCCACACACACACACACACACAACCACACACACACACACACACACACGCACGCACACATACAACCACAAACCCACCACACACACCCAACCACACAACCACAACCACACACACAAACCACACACACACAACCACACACCCACAACCACCACACACCCACCACACCCACACACACACACACACCCAACCAACCACACAACCACACACACAACCAACCACACAACCACACACCCACAAACCACACACACAACCACACACACACAACACAGTAAGTGTACTTCTTTAAAGCACAACAACAGATGATTAAAACAAAGACTTAAAAGTGTGCTTTATATAGAAAAACCTTGACATCATTACAAAGTGCACTTTTTAAATGTGTATTAAGTGCGTTAAGACAGTCACAATGTGACTTTATTTAATTAATATTTTCTGCAGGTGTTTTTTTTACTTATAAAAATACTTTTAATATTTTACCTACGCTAATAGTGCACACTTAATATAAGTGCACTATTTTTTCACAAGTGAGTTTATATTTCAATCTCTTTGAAATTGAATATATATATGCACATGTATCAAACAGTACACAAAACAGCACCAGTAATACTACCATGATGGACACACATTTTAAAAGTATATTATTATTATGATTGCATGAGAGCTTTCTCTTGTTACTGTTTTGAGGAGAGCACGACCCATGCACGCTCCTGTGATATTTGATGACCAGATGAGTTTGTCAGGTTAATATTAGATGAGCGTGTAAAGCTGAGGCCGGTGTCTGTGTGTGCTCGTACTTCTCAGCCATCCTGCGCAGTGTTTTGAGAGAGGCTTTCAGGTCCTCCTCCGTCAGGCCCACCAGCAGCCCGTTGTCCTCCACACCGATCTGATACACGGCCTCCCCGCGGCCCTCCTGCAGACGCCACTTCATCTGCGTGGCCAGGTGCTCGAAGCGGTACTGCGTGGGGTTCAACAGCTTCAGCTAAAACACACACAACAATAACAACAACAGTCCGGCTGAATGCAGAAATGAGCGTGTTCAGCTGAGATTTGGGCAGTAATGATGGGAGCGTCAGCACTGTTTTGTTTGCAGGCAGCAGCTGTAGTGTATAAAAAGCTCTGCTAATCTACTGCTGCATGCATTTATACAGGAGACGCTCAGACTGCTAGCTACTTACAGTGCATTGTGGGTAATTAGTATGCATTATGTATTCTTTCAACAAACATTCAAGTCCAAATCTGAGGCGTGCTGTTGTGTTTGGTGATATATGTGACCCTGGACCACAAAACCAGTCATAAGTGTCAATTGTCATGAGACGCAGCTAATAATAAATAATATTTCCATTGATGTATGGTTTGTTATGATAGGATGATATTTGAAAATCTGAGGGTGCAAAAAAATCTAAATATTGAGAAAATCATCTTTAAAGATGTTCAAATGAAGTTCTTAGCAATGCATATTACTAATCAATAATTAAGTTGATATATTTACTGTAGTAAATTTACTAAATATCTTCATGGAATATAATATCCTAATGATTTTTGGCATGAAAGAAAAATGTATAATTTTGACCCATACAATGTATTTTCGTCTATTGCTACAAATAGCGACTTAAGAATGGTTTTGTGCTCCAGGGTCACATATTTGGTGAATATCTGTGCAGATGTTATCGTGCGCAGACTTTACCTTGTACTCAATGTTTCCCTCTTCAACCTGAAACAAAAGACAGGACAGAGTTAATGCTGAACCGAGCTCAAGGTCAAACAGGTCAGGATTCAACAGCACAAAGAAGAGAAAGATCCGCGCTGACACTGCTAACAAACTCAACTGATCTGTTGACTCATTCAGAATAGTCTCTTACTACTTTCACCATTGTTTGAGATCAGACACACTGCATTAAATCACATTTGAACTGCATGCCAGATAAGTTGAAGCAAGCTTTGCTTTTGCTAATGTAAACAAGTCACAATTTAAGTACCTTTTAAGTAGCCCTTCTAACAATATAGTTCAACAAGTCCCACTAATGAATGAATTATGCATTTATATAGCGCTTTATTGTGTATTGTTGTAAACCCAAAGCGCTTTACAATCATGTGGGGGGTCTGTCCTCAACCACCACCAGTGTGCAGCATCCACTTGGATGATACGACGGCTGCCACAGGACAACGGCACCAGTGCGCTCACCACACACCAGCTAAAGGTGGAGAGGAGAGAGAGTCATAAAGCCAATCAAGTGTATGCTCTCACCACACACCAGCTACAGGTGGAGAGGAGAGAGAGACATAGAGACAATCAAGTGTATGTGCTCACCACACACCAGCTACAGGTGGAAAGGAGAGAGAGTCATAGAGCCAATCAAGTGTATGCGTTCACCACACACCAGCTACAGGTGGAGAGGAGAGAGCGTCATAGAGACAATCAAGTGTATGCGCTCACCACACACCGGCTACAGGTGGAGAGGAGAGAGTCATAGAGACAATCAAGTGTATGCTCTCACCACACACCAGCTACAGGTGGAGAGGAGAGAGAGTCATAGAGACAATCAAGTGTATGCGCTCACCACACACCAGCTACAGGTGGAGAGGAGAGAGAGTCATAGAGCCAATCAAGTGTATGCGCTCACCACACACCAGCTACAGGTGGAGAGGAGAGAGAGTCATAGAGACAATCAAGTGTATGCGCTCACCACACACCAGCTACAGGTGGAGAGGAGAGAGAGTCATAGAGACTATCAAGTGTATGTGCTCACCACACACCAGCTACAGGTGGAGAGGAGAGAGTCATAGAGACTATCAAGTGTATGCGCTCACCACACACCAGCTACAGGTGGAGAGAGAGAGAGAGTCATAGAGCCAATCATGTATGCTCTCACCACACACCAGCTACAGGTGGAGAGGAGAGAGAGTCATAGAGACAATCAAGTGTATGCGCTCACCACACACCGGCTACAGGTGGAGAGGAGAGAGAGTCATAGAGCCAATCAAGTGTATGCGCTCACCACACACCAGCTATAGAGTCATAGAGCCAATCAAGAGAATCAGAGTCATAGAGCCAATCAAGTATGCTCTCACCACACACCAGCTACAGGTGGAGAGGAGAGAGTCATAGAGCCAATCAAGTGTATGCGCTCACCACACACCAGCTACAGGTGGAGAGGAGAGAGAGTCATAGAGCCAATCAAGTGTATGCTCACCACACACCAGCTACAGGTGGAGAGGAGAGAGTCATAGAGACAATCAAGTATATGCTCACCACACACACCAGCTACAGGTGGAGAGGAGAGAGTCATAGAGACAATCAAGTGTATGCGCCACCACACCAGCTACAGATGGAGAGAGAGAGTCATAGAGCCAATCAAGTGTATGCGTCTCACCACACACCAGCTGAGCAATTCCAGCGTTATGGACGTGACATTTGCAGTAAAAACTTGAAATATAAATTCTCAGAAAATGCAAATGTTAACAATATACAGAAACATCTATTAATATTTGTATAAATCCTCAACCATAGAGTTTAGGCATCAGAAAAAACAGTCTATGCACGTGTTTTATATTTTAAATCAGGCAAATATGCATGCGTTACGGACGTGACAAAAAGGACTTGAGTTTTGGGAGTCGACATACTTTGTATAAATTCTGCAATTCAAATGCACAAGCCAAAATAAATAATACCAGCCAAAAGGATAAGGGTTGTCTCTCCATGAAACATAAATTATTTATATTATTGTGTTTTTCATTTTTGCATTTATGAGGAAAAACCATTGTTACGGACGTGACGTCTCTCCGTTACGGACGTGACAGATCTGAAATTGTCACTTGTCCGACTCTGGCTCACGCCCTTTTATCTTACTCCGAATCAGATAAAATGCTTTAAAAACTTTAACCGAGATCTATTTCTGGGTCTCTGTTGGATATTTAAATCAACAAACATTTCCCTCTGAGACATCTGTATGGTAAGGTTGCACAATTAATAACATTTATACTGAAATCACCTTGTTATACATTAGCTTGTGTTTGCGGGAGTGTGGTGTTAAAATGTAACCAGTGCGGATATGTTCAAAATTGAATTCAGACATGATTATTTGCTAATGTGTTCTTTACTTTAGACCCCAAATAAAATAGAATGTGCTAATATATATAATCAACTATAATAAATGTTTACCAAGTCCCGGAGGTCGCGGTGCCCACTCAGAACAAGCTTGGTAAATTTCGTTATTTTATTAAGGTAATTTAGAAAACATTTGGAGCATTTTTTATTCGTTAAATGTAAGTTTTGTTTTTAAATAGCTAACGAACAGCGACCAGCTGATCATAGCCTGTTTGATCAATTTAGACATGATACATATATTTATAGAAAGCTTTAAATTAGTACTTAACGAAATAAAACATATAGAATACAAAAACGAATTTCATTATAATATTAATCCGTACAGATGTTTATTAAAGGCGCGTCTAATTAGGAGATGGAAAGTCGGGATCTTCAACTTCATCCTTGTGACACCGACTTAGAAAACACTAGTTTATTAATGTTAACATAGAATTAATATAAAATTCCCCGAACACATTCATGCCGACCCAAGACCAACATCAATATCACTTTAAGTTTCTGACGCGGCGTGCTGTCTCTGCTACACACACACACTCACAGACATGCTACTAAGAGGTACACTTTTATTATAGGCCTTAAACATAACTACCACCACGACAATAATGCCCACAAATATCAACACGGACAAAACTCTTCCAAAATGCAGCTTTTCCCAAGCATTGGGAACTTTATTAACTCCCCACGCTCCAACTTCTCCCTGATGCTCTGCATGGTCAACTGTCACCTGTATGCTAATGCGTGTATATGTCGTTGCCTATTGCATAGGCGATGTATAATATAATTATTATAACAATATTTCATACAGTACATATGTGGTCTGTGTTAAATATAATAAAACACGATGTTTATTCAGTTAGCACTTTATTGCATCCACTCCAATCGTTCTTCCTGTTCCTTCACAACCCCTCCCCTCTCACAGCGCGCGCTCGCCTTTGAACCAGCGCATGCGCTAACCACACTTTTAGCCCAGAAGAACCGTATTCCAAGCGGGAACAGAGGGAGGAAATAACATGTTAACAGTCTGCGGCGCGCCTATTTGGGCACTAAATTATTATGGTAATGAAAAGGATTAGCCGCTCGTGGAAACAATACCGCGACTGACAAGAGCAGCTCGACCTGTCTAATAGCACACATTTGTCTAGGTTAAACGTTTAAACTAACATCGTGATATGCTTTTTAAGTATTTTATATATAGATTTTATTTTAGTCAAGTGGTGATTTAAGAAGGCTAAATTGATCAAACATAATAGGCAAACTCACTGTCTGCTGCTGGCCGATTGCTCAAAAGCTACTTTAAAAACTAAAACTTGAATTTAATAAACAAATAATTTTTCCAAACATATTTCTAAATTAACTTAATAAAGAAACGAAATACGCTTTGCCATTAAAAACTGAACTATTTTAATGGCTAGAACAGCAGCTGTGTAATGGGGAAGAGAGAAAGAAAGACATGGGCTCCAGTCGGACTCAGGAAGGTAATTGTGATAATCTGCTGAACAAGGATTGGACTGGGGCGTATGTTTGAGGACCGTGCAGGATTCTACTGAGCTTGTTTGGGACCAAAGTCAATTTGGTGCTCGCAAGGCGGCTTTATACGGACGCCCTTTGGACATGACTGAGTGCAGTGGAAACCGCCTCTGGAGCGAGCGAGTACAGAACGGCTTAAAAAGACGTGCAAATAAATAATAGGCTACATTTTAGTGACAATGCAACAATGACCCGATTAGGCAGGTGACAATTCTGTCAACTGTACCAAAATGCCAGAGAAAGACTTGTATCGCACCGTGCAGCTCTTTAGTGCAGATGAGATGCGCTGATTACGTGTTTTAAGAGAAAGTCAAAGAGAGAAACACAGCTGATAAATCCGTTTCAAATGACCGATTTGATATTCTGTGTGGATCTATTTACTCTTCAGCCTACAAGCTATAGGCTATTGAATAAATGTGTGAATATCCATCATTTTAAATTCGAAAGCTGCGGGAAAGAGTAGAAATATGCGATATAGCCCATGCGCAATCCCGTACCGAAATTCAGGACCTGAATAAACATAATTGTATTATACAGAGATTTGTAAAATAGATTTCCATGACTTTTCCAAAACTTTCTGGGTTTATTCATTTTTCCAAAACTTTTCCAGGCCTGGAAATTGCGGTTTAAAATTCCATGACTTTTCCAGGTTTTCATGACCAACCCTGTTTAATTTATTATTGTAATGTATACACTTTTCTCAAAATTAAAATGTACATGTACATATCAAATTACTTACCATTTACAAATAAAGTAGATCTTTATCCAGAAATAGAAGATCTGCATTCACCTCAGAAATAACTCCTCTTGGTCAACAGATCATTGCATGATTTAATATGAAGCGTCCATAACGGTCACGTCCGTAACACATAATTAAGGTTGTTTCGGTGAGTAAGTGAGATGAATTGTCAATCATAATTAGCATGGACATATTTTGGCTTTGTATATGAAGTTTGACATTATTTGTATTAATATATAAACTTTATATTTAAATCCACGGATGACACAGCACTGAAGCGTCATGACTTCCTAAATATATCGCTTAAATTTACAAGGCAGTGCTGTCATAACAAAGTGAGTGTATTTATTTATCATGCATGCCCCCATCTTTCTGCAAAATTCTTACTGTTAACATAATGTATAAAAAATAAAGTATTTGATCCCACTTTTGAAAGCATGAAATATGATTGAATGAAAATTGTACTTTTCTATCTGTGCAAACCTCATATGTGGTCAATAAACAAAGCAATGTACTTAAAATTTCCATGGCAGCACATCAATACTATAAAATACAGACCTTAAAGGACAACTTTGAAAGGGTTTTGTTATTTTGGTAAAAAAAAAAAAAATTCATGGCAAGGTTGACAATTGCATGGAATTGCTCAGCTACAGGTGGAGAGGAGAGAGTCATAGAGACAATCAAGTATATGCGCTCACCACACACCAGCTACAGGTGGAGAGGAGAGAGAGTCATAGAGACAATCAAGTGTATGCGCTCACCACACACCAGCTACAGGTGGAGAGGAGAGAGAGTCATATAGCCAATCAAGTGTATGCGCTCACCACACACCAGCTACAGGTGGAGAGGAGAGAGAGTCATATAGCCAATCAAGTGTATGCGCTCACCACACACCAGCTACAGGTGGAGAGGAGAGAGTCATAGAGACAATCAAGTATATGCACTCACCACACACCAGCTACAGGTGGAGAGGAGAGAGAGTCATATAGCCAATCAAGTGTATGCGCCACCACACACCAGCTACAGGTGGAGAGGAGAGAGAGTCATATAGCCAATCAAGTGTATGCATTCACCACACACCAGCTACAGGTGGAGAGGAGAGAGAGTCATATAGCCAATCAAGTGTATGCGCTCACCACACACCAGCTACAGGTGGAGAGGAGAGAGAGTCATATAGCCAATCAAGTGTATGCATTCACCACACACCAGCTACAGGTGGAGAGGAGAGAGAGTCATATAGCCAATCAAGTGTATGCATTCACCACACACCAGCTACAGGTGGAGAGGAGAGAGAGTCATATAGCCAATCAAGTGTATGCGCTCACCACACACCAGCTACAGGTGGAGAGGAGAGAGAGTCATATAGCCAATCAAGTGTATGCATTCACCACACACCAGCTACAGGTGGAGAGGAGAGAGAGTCATAGAGCCAATCAAGGTATGCATTCACCACACACCCAGCTACAGGTGGAGAGGAGAGAGTCACAGAGACAATCAAGTGTATACGCCACCACACACCAGCTACAGGTGGAGAGGAGAGAGAGTCATAGAGCCAATCAAGTGTATGCATTCACCACACACCAGCTACAGGTGGAGAGGAGAGAGAGTCATAGAGCCAATCATCTGAAGCGCACGCACACACACATCTGAAGCATTTAAAAAAACATGCTAGCAAATATGTTTATGCTGCATTTTATATTATTCAGTTCATGTTTATTATCAGTGTTGGGGAAAGTTACTTTTAAATGTAATGCATTACAATATTACGTTACTTAGTTACTTTTTATGGAAAGTAATGTGTTACGTTTGCGTTACTTTCGCGTTACTTTTTAAATATGAGCAGGGCTTGATTGTTTGTTTTTATCACAAGAAGTTCTATTTATAGCAAATATAAAAGCCTTTCACACCAAAAAGAGTAATGAATAAACCTCAGGCTGAAGGACGAGTAAATCACGTCTGTACAGAAGAACGGAGGAGAAGAAGTTTAACAATATTCAGCAATTAAAAAAAACAAACAAGGAAGCACAATTGTTAGTTTGTCTAAAGCAATTTTTGCTTATTATTATGGTTGAACTAGATCATCAAAGGTCAACAGCAAAGGCATCGGATAATAAAATGACTGAGATTAGATATATTTGTGAACAATTAACATATTTAATTGTTGCAGGTTTGCGTCATAATCTGAGTTTGCATTTCACTGTTTTAATTCATTGTGATGAATACTGAATCTGTTTTTTTGCGAGTGGGATGAATTAATACACATTCATATTTAGTCTAGATTAGAACAACAGTAACATGTTCACACAGCGCACTGTCAGTCAATAAATAGGAAAAAAGTAACTCAGATATTTTCTTGTAAATTAAAAAGTAATGCGTTACTTTACTAGTTAATTGAAAAGGTAATATTATTACGTAACTTGCGTATTAGCACGTATTAGCACACTTTATAGTAATAACCCGAACATACCTTGAAGAGGATGGTATATTGACATTATACATTGTAACGTAACTTTATACTGTATACTTTACGGTTTCATTTATGTATGTTATCAAGATTTCATTACGCAATGCTTAAAACATCATCACTGTATTTATAGTCACAAGCCCTGAGATATACAAAATAGAAGGAGATATAAATATATCACGTTATTAATAAAAGCAGTAACGTAAACGGAAGCAGTGCGTCGCTGTAAAACAGACAGATGTGTTTGAACTCGGCTAAACCAGAGAAAACTCACCTCTGGAGGTAGATAAGGCGGATTATTGCTTGCTTTTGGATATCGGGCTGAGCGGTTTTTGCACTTTTTGCTGCCGTTTTTGGCGTTTTTTCTGCTGGCAGCTCCGTTGCTCGCCGCTGGAGACCCGGTCATTTGCGCGGCAGCCTCGGTCCCAAAGAGCGAGTCCATCCTGGCACAAACCCTCAAATAATACCGACATGCGACCGAAAAACCCCCGCGTCTGACTACGCTATTCAGCCCGCCGCTTCAGACAGATATAAACACAAAGAGAGAGACAGAAGCATCCTAAATAACTCGAGCCGGCAGGGCTCAACCCCCTCGACACAACAACAACACAACTTCCGCTCCAAGTTTGCGGAAGTGCGTCATGCAAACTTTCTTCGCAGTACGAAACGAAATATATTTTATTATTTTTGTAGTTCTGTTCTATATAATGTTACTGTTCTTTGGGACGTTGTCATAAGGGGCGAATATAATATAATATAACAGAATATAATAGAATAGAATAGAATAGATCCCGTGAGAACATTAGAAGTGGATCCACAACATTCCCATAAAAGACGGAAGTATTGTTATAGTTGGAGTGACTGATGAATATTCATAATTTCGGTATGCTGCAATCACCGCGCAACCTTGCATCAATAACCACCTGTGTGTCACGCAACACAACGTGAAACAAAACATATTGCACTGCCTTTACATCAGTTTTTTTCTTTTAATAAACTATGATCAATAACATACACGGAGACAAAACCTTTTCTCTAGGGATTTTTGGCTTTCTGTTTACTTTGGAGACTGAAGTTAATTAACGTATTATACACTGTGTACATTAGCATTTCTTTATTTAACTTTCTGAGACGTTTTGTAGCATAATTCGTTCGAGAACCTTTAAAGTAATTGAAATGAAAAACTGTGTAAGGTAAGATGGGGAAGAAGAGATGACTCCCACAGCTTTACTTTAATTCCCCTTGACCTCAGATGGAGAAAAACTCACTTCAGAATATTTATAATTGCCTATGTGTTAATTCATGCTGACATTTTACCTGGTACACTTTTGAGGTAAATTGGTCTAATATTTTTTTTTCTTCTGAAGTGTACAGGTAAAATTGTAACCCTTAGGTAAGATGGCTAAATTAAAATGCGGCAAAAGGCCCCAAAATATTAGGTCACTTGAAAATGTTAAAGATGAAGTGTTAAACAGTGAGTGAGAGCCAATTGGAGACATTAGATTTAGCTCACCTCCACTTCAGGATGAAATAGACTGAGAAAAAAGTATTACTAGTGTGTGTGTGTGTGTGTGTGTGTGTGTGTGTGTGTGTGTGTGTGTGTGTGTGTGTGTGTGTGTGTGGGCATGTTTATGTGGTTTATGAGGACACAAATTTGTATAATGACATGGGTATGACATAGGTATTACAAGGGGAAGGTGATTTATGAGGACATTTTCAGTGTCCCCATAATTTAAAACGCTTATAAATCATACAGAGTGAGTTTTTTTGAGGGAAAATATAAATGCACCGTCTCCTGTGAGGGCTAAGTTTAGGTGTAGGGTAGGTGTAGGGCAATAGCACATACAGCTTGTACAGTATAAAAAAACATTACGCCTATGGAAAGTCCTCGTAAACCATAAAAACCAACGTGTGTGTGTGTGTGGGCATGTTTATGTGGTTTATGAGGACACAAATTTGTATAATGACATGGGTATGACATAGGTATTACAAGGAGAAGGTGATTTATGAGGACATTTTCAGTGTCCCCATAATTTAAAACACTTATAAATCATACAGAGTGAGTTTTTTTTTAGGGAAAATAGAAATGCACCGTCTCCTGTGAGGGCTAAGTTTAGGTGTAGGGTAGGTGTAGGGCAATAGTACATACAGCTTGTACAGTATAAAAACCATTACGCCTATGGAAAGTCCCCATAAACCATAAAAACCAACATGTGTGTGTGTGTGAGAGAGAAATAAGGAATTAGTGAGGTAAACCTGAGAAAAAAAAAAACTTTAAGGACATCCAGATGAACAATTTAACCAATTTAGTTGGCTTTTACAAAATTAAGATTAATTTGGCCTTTAGATGCATTGTTTCATGAAGGTCAGATCAATGCCCCTGGGTTATAATGGGCCCCTGGGTTATCATGGTGGCCTCCTTTCACAATTAAAATGTTTGTGCCATTGCAACTAAATTGTTAGTTGTTTCCATTTGATTCTCAAAATAGTATTTTGGGTGTTGCATAAAGCTAAACTCAAGTGTTCATGTGTTCAAGTTTATATGCAGATTTCTCACGGGGGTGGGGGTTGTTGAGCAATGGAGTGACTTAAAGTTAGTGATCACCAAGCAAACAGCACAATAGCGCCACCCGTCTGCAATAAGATGAACAGAGAAAAAGTAAAAATACAGCACCTGGGGGAAAGTATTCAAAACAACCCAGTAAAATGATCCAACAGACTGAACCCAGTATTTGGGTAAAAAATAAAATAACAATAACCAGCATTTTTTAGAGTTTAGGAAACATTTCATATAATCCAAGTAGGAAATATGGATATGACTTTAGTCCTGGATATGTTTTTTAAGAGTTATTACACAGTGTTCTGTCATGTTATTGGACTGCAGCAGAACTGCGTGTGAGTGCTTGTCTGGCAATGAGTGTTTGTCTGGCGGGTCAGTGTTTGTCTGGCGGGTGAGTTTTTGTCTGGCAGGTGAGTGTTTGTCTGGCTAGTCAGTGTTTGTCTGGCGGGTCAGTTTTTGTCTGGCAGGTGAGTGCTTGTCTGGCTAGTCAGTGTTTGTCTGGCAGGTCAGTGTTTGTCTGGCCGGTCAGTGTTTGTCTGGCAGGTCAGTGTTTGTCTGGCGGTTGAGTGTTTGTCTGGCGGGTGAGTGTTTGTCTGGTGGGTCAGTGTTTGTCTGGCGGGTCAGTGTTTGTCTGGCGGGTCAGTGTTTGTCTGGCGGGTGAGTGTTTGTCTGGCATGTGAGTGTTTGTCTGGGTAGTCAGTGTTTGTCTGGCGGGTCAGTGTTTGTCTGGCAGGTGAGTGTTTGTCTGGCAGGTGAGTATTTGTCTGGCGGGTCAGTGTTTGTCTGGCAGGTGAGGGTTTGTCTGGCAGGTGAGTGTTTGTCTGGTGGGTCAGTGTTTGTTTGGCAGGTCAGTGTTTGTCTGGCGGGTCAGTGTTTGTCTGGCATGTGAGTGTTTGTCTGGCGGGTCAGTGTTTGTCTGGCAGGTGAGTGTTTGTCTGGCAGGTGAGTATTTGTCTGGCGGGTCAGTGTTTGTCTGGCAGGTGAGGGTTTGTCTGGCAGGTGAGTGTTTGTCTGGTGGGTCAGTGTTTGTTTGGCAGGTCAGTGTTTGTCTGGCGGGTCAGTGTTTGTCTGGCATGTGAGTGTTTGTCTGGCGGGTCAGTGTTTGTCTGGCCGGTCAGTGTTTCTCTGGCCGGGTCAGTGTTTGTCTGGTGGGTCGGTGTTTGTCTGGCAGTGAGTTTTTATCTGGCAGATGAGCGTGTGCCGGTCAAGGTCAAGGTCAAGGTTTCTTTATTTGTCACATAATAGTTATACAGGGCATAACTAGAAGTGAAATGCAATCGAATCAGGTCCGCTCAGTGGACAGTGCAAAACAATAAGAATACAAATTATATAAGTAACATAACACAAGGGCATACATATGGTAAGAAAAGGAGAAATAAGAGTAAAATGTGCAATGAAATAAAAAAGTGCAAAACAATAAGATGTGCAAAAAACAATAAGATGTGCAAAACAATGAGATGTGCAAAAGACAATGAGATGTGCAAAAAAACAACAAGATGTGCAAAAAAAACAATAAGATGGACAAAAAGAAAAAAAACAGTGTACTGGGACTTAATAAATAGTAATGTGAATAAGAGGGATGTGCAGAGGTTGTTCATGGTATTGTACATAGAGCAGCAATGATGAGAATGTGATGATATTTACAGTTGACAATGGGTCTTGTGAGTGTTTATGAAACAGAGTTTGTGTTTAGGAGCCTGATGGCCTGAGGAAGAAGCTCTTCCTCAGTCTTTCAGTCTTTGCCATCATGCTCCTGAAGCGCCTGCCAGATGGCAGTAAACAGAAAAGATGGTTACCGGGGTGAGTAGAATCTTTGAGGATTTTTGCAGCTCTGCTTCTGCAGCGTTTGAGGTAGATGTGCTGCAGAGAGGGGAGAGCAGACCCTGAGATGCGCTCAGCTAAGCGCACGACTCTCTGTAGAGCTTTGCAGTCCTGGTTTGTGGCATTATTATACCATACTGAGATGCACTGAGTCAGTACACTTTCAATGGCCCCTGAATAGAAAGTTTTCAGGATAGCTGGTGAGACCCTGAATTTCCTCAGCTGTCGCAGATGGTACAGCCTTTGCCTGGCTTTCTTCACCTGAGTTTGAATGTGTGTAGTCCAAGTCAGGTCCTCGGAGATGTTTACACCGAGGTACTTGAAGCTACTCACCCTCTCCACAGGGGTCCCACTGATCATAAGAGGAGTGTAGGGCTGCTGCTGTCTCTTCCTGAAGTCCACGATCAGCTCCTTAGTTTTGCTCACGTTCAGAGAGAGACAGTTGTCCTGGCACCATGATGTAAGTCTCTCCACCTCATCCAAGTATGCGGCCTCGTCATCGTTGTTGATGAGGCCCAGAACCACAGTATCATCCGCAAATTTGACAATAGAGGTGGAGCTGTGTGAGGACACAGTCGTGGGTGTAGAGAGAGTATAGCAGGGGCTCAGGACACAGCCCTGTGGGGCTCCTATGTTCAGGGTGATGGAGTTGGAGGTGAACTGGCCGACTTTCACCACTTGTGGTCTGGCGGTGAGGAAATCTTGATCCAGTCACAGAGTGAAGTGTTTAGGCCAAGGTCTGAGAGTTTAACAGTCAGCTTGGTGGGGACTATAGTGTTGAAAGCCGAGCTGTAGTCTATGAATAGCAGCCTGACATAGTTGCCATTTTGCTGTCGATGTGAGTGAGGGAGGAGTGCAGTACCTGGGAGATGGCATCATCAGTAGACCTATTTGGCCGATAGGCAAACTGAAGAGGGTCCAAGGTAGCAGGGATGGAGGAGCAAATGTGTTTCTTTAAAGTCTCTCAAAACCTTCATGACCGTCGATGTGAGGGCAACTGGACGATAGTCATTCAGGCAAGAGGGTTTACTGTTCTTAGGCACAGGGATTATGACAGATTTTTAAAGGAGGTGGGAACAACAGAGGTAGCAAGGGACTCATTAAAGATGGAAGTAAACAATCCAGCAAGCTGATCAGCACAGGACCTCAGAACGCGCCAGTAATCCCATCAGGTCCTGCTGCTTTCCTGACGTTCACTCTCTTTAGTTCCCTCCGAACGTCATCCTCTGAAAAGGTGATTACATGATCATTGCTGCTCTGTCTGCTGCTTCCTGACGGGCTGTTCGGCAGATTTGCGCCGCCATTGCAGTCAAAGCGACCGTAGAAGGTGTTTAGCTCTTCGGCCAGCAGCGGATCTGCTCTCACCTCTGCGGAGGATTTATTTCCAGAGGAACAGATGGTCTTCAGTCCCTGCCACATGCGTCGAGAGTCATTGAGCTGGAAATGTGACTCAATTTTCTCACTGTACCGGCGCTTAGCGGCTCGTATTGCACGCCGGAGAGCGTAGCATGATGTTTTGTACTCGCTCATGTTCCCTGACAACAGACCGGCATTGTATGCGGCAGTGCGATGGTTAACCGCATCACGGATTGATCTGTCCACCCACGGTTTCTGATTAGTAAATGTCCTTATTGTTACCGTTTCAGTGGCTTGCTCGGTTAGCGTGTTTAAGCTTACTGCTACATCCGTGAATTCGCTGACGTCCAGATGAACTCGCCCGGAACATGTCCCAGTCGGCGTCATCAAGAGGCGCCTGTAGCGTAGCTTCAGAGTGGGGGACCAACGGCGTCACTTCCCTCTCCACCGGCGGTTCGCGGCGATCCTTTTGTTGTATTCCGGCGTGAGAAAAATGGCGACATGATCTGATTTGCCAAAAGCCGGCAGGTGAGTGGGCTTTGTAGGCGTTATTGAGCGGAGTGTAGCAGTGATCCAGTGTATTCAGTCCTCTGGTTGGACAGGATATGTGTTGATGAAAGTTCGGCAGGACTTTCTTGAGGTTGGCCTTGTTAAAGTCCCCAGCGATGATGCATGCAGCGTCGGGATGTTTGTTGATATATCCGCTGATTTCATCGTGGAGATTTGACAAAGCCACGCTAGTGTCTGCTTGTGGAGGAATATAAGCGGCAGACATGAGGATCGATGTAAATTCGGGGCAGATAGAAGGCGGCAGATAATGGAGAGATGCTCCAGATGAGGCGAACAGGAACGCGACAGAATGGAGATATTCCTGGGGTCACACCATTTCTTGTTAATAAAGAAACACACTCCACCACCTTTGTTTTTTCCGGCCTCGGCTGATCTGTCCATCCGTAAAACAGAGAAGTTATCAGACGGCGTTACAGCGGTGTCCGGGACCGTTGGCGTGAGCCATGTTTCGGTCAAACAAAAGATGTTACAATCCCTAATGTCTCGTTGGAAACTAATCCTGGCTCTAAGATCGTCCATCTTATTCTCCAAGGATTGGACATTAGCGAGCAGAATACTTGGTAGAGGAGGGCAGTGAGCCCTTTTCCTCAGTCTGCTGCGTATTCCAGCACGTCTCCCACGGTGTTTCCTTCGCCTCCTGCGGTTGTTCAGGTGGTCATTGTTCAACTCGGTGCTCCGAAGTATCTCCAATGGCCACGCTGGGTCCGTGGATAAAGTATCCTTAATCAGGTTAGTGTAGCGATGTCCAATGTCCAAAAGTGTTCTTCTGTCGTACATAATCATTGCAGACATACACGTATCAAAAGAGAAGTAAAAAATAAAAAATAGGTAAGAAACACACATAAAAGCACAATTCTGAGCGGAGCTAATTCACAGGCGACTGAACTCAGCAGCGCCACCGGAAGGAGCGGGTCAGTGCTTGTCTGGCAGGTTAGTATTTGTCTGGTGAGTGAGTGTTTGTCTGGCGGGTCAGTGTTTGTCTGGCGGTGAGTTTTTATCTGGCAGGTTAATGTTTGTCTGGTGAGTGAGTGTTTGTCTGGCGGGTCAGTGTTTATTCTGGCGGGTCAGTGTTTGTCTAGCAGGCAAGTGTTTATCTGGCGGGCAAGTGTTTATCTGGCAGGTTAGTGTTTATTCTGGTGGGTCAGTGTTTGTCTAGCAGGCAAGTGTTTATCTGACAGGTCAGTGTTTGTCTGGCGGGCGAGTGTTTATCTGGTGAGTGAGTGTTTGTCTGGTGAGTGAGTGTTTGTCTGGCAGGTCAGTGTTTATTCTGGTGGGTCAGTGTTTGTCTGGCGGGTCAGTGTTTGTCTAGCGGGCGAGTGTTTATCTGGCAGGTTAGTGTTTGTCTGGTGAGTGAGTGTTTGTCTAGCGGGCGAGTGTTTATCTGGCAGGTCAGTGTTTGTCTGGTGGGTCAGTGTTTGTCTGGCAGGTCAGTGTTTGTCTGGCGGGCGAGTGTTTGTCTGGCTGGCGAGTGTTTGTCTGGCAAGTCAGTGTTTATCTGGCGGGTGAGTGATTGTCTGGCGGGTCAGTGTTTGTCTGGCGGTGAGTGTTTATCCGACAGGTTAGTGTTTGTCTGGTGAGTGAGTGTTTGTCTGGCGGTTCAGTGTTTGTCTGGCGGTGAGTGTTTATCTTGCAGGTTAGTGTTTGTCTGGCGAGTGAGTGTTTGTCTGGTGGGTCAGTGTTTGTCTGGTGGGACAGTGTTTGTCTGGCGGGTTAGTGTTTGTCTGGCGGGTCAGTGTTTATTCTGGTGGGTCAGTGTTTGTCTAGCGGGCGAGTGTGAGTCCGGAAGCTGCTGTTTTTCCCAGAAGCTGGAATGTGCGGCTGGACTCTCAGAGCTGCTCTTCACAGAGAGTGTTGCACTGATACTTTGTGGCACTGAAAGTGATTCCTGCTTTACAGTTATATATAGATGGACAAATCACTCGGCCTGATCTTCCTATGGATCTGTGTGGGGTTTGTGTGTTATGCATATAATGTAGACAAATAAATCATACATGATCGAACAGACATGAGCAATACTATACCACACATGCTGAACACATAAGACAAAACAACATCTATTTAACACTATACTCACTATATTTAACAACTTAAATGCAAGTCACTAAGCATCCAATTTATCCACACCTTAATTGTATGCCTTGTTTAATGTTTTGACTTTAATGAAGAACTCCATGCTTTTTCAATAGGAGTCATTTTATTTCTACGTGTCTTTCTCAAGGGTTAAAGTGTCTATTAATAGGTTGAAACGTTGTCTAATATATATTTTAGTTCTATCTTTACAGTTTAATAGTAATTTTAGTTTTTTGCTAGTATGGATGAGGTAAAGATAAATATTTTAGATTCTTTAGAAGAATTAATGGAAGAAAGATCTCCCAACAGAAACATTGAGTGTGATAACAGAAGATTAACATCTAGAAGTTTATATTTAACTTCTGGCCAGAATGTATTTATGTATATTTAATTACAGAAGGAATGGATATATAACCATCTGATCTATTTTAGCAGTATGCTCATGCATTAGTTGTTTTTGTAGTCACGACAAAGGTTTTATAACTACCCCTACTAGCTCTACTTTGTTTCTGAAGTCTTGTTTCTGCCTCACAGATGTGCTTTCAATGGCTAAAGCTCTTGAAGACTACGTCGCTTCAGACTGCAGATACATAAACCTGAGGAGAGGTCAGATGATCTATGTGTTTTCTAAACTCAAGCCTGCAGAGGGAGCTGGAGACTTCTGGTTTGGAAGCGTATGTGTCTTTATATTTGACATTTCTCCGCTGATCTGACTGCAAACACAGAAATCACAGCAGCAGCTTTGCTTTTGCAGGTCTACGGGGAGCGCTATGTAGACCAGATGGGTGTGATTGGATATTTCCCCAGTAACCATGTCAATGAGACTCACATTTTTCAGAAGAAAACGGTTGAGATCCCAACCACTGTAAGTATTTAATCTACTGCTCTTCACATTGTATTTTTATTTTATTTTGATAATGCATAACAGGTTTTTTTCTCTCTCTCTCTCTCTGTAGGACATGGACTTCTTTTGTGCTTAAAGACAGCAACTTATGCCAGTGCTTCTCAACTATTTTGACTCTAGGGTCATTGTCCGTTGTTCACAACAATATTCAAAGACCCCTATTGTCTTCAAAACGTATTTTAATCTATGGGTAGCTTACTTCCCATTACTTCTATAAAGTAAAACAAGTCACTAAAAAAATTATAATTAAAATAAGAGCTGAATGTTCTTGAGGGATCTTGCTCTTTTTAACTAATTAATTGACAACTTTTCCAGTCGTTTATATTAAGGATAGAGGATTTTAGAGGATTAAGGATATTATTTTTCACAATTCCTACATAAGAACATTCTGTTGAGCTTGGCATAAGAAAAATATTATTTGTATTCTTTATAAAAATGCCCGAATGTTTTGTAATTAGTCTACCTCATATATCAAGGTTTTCTAAGACATTCTTCAAAGAAAACAATTATAATAATTGAGGAGGAGACTTCATTTTGAAGGGGAGACATTTTGATTTGAGTTGTTTTAGTTTAATTACTTTTTGGCACATTTTAAATCACTGTATGTCATCTTGAGGCCCATTTGTGACCCTAGACCACAAAACATTTATGCATCATCTAAAAGCTGAATAAATAATATTTCCATTGATGTATGGTTTGTTATGATAGGACAATATTTGAAAATCTGGAATCTGAGGATGCAAAAAAAATCGAAATATTGAGAAAATTGCCTTTAAAGTTGTTCAAATTAAGTTCTTAGCAATGCATATTACTAATCAAAAATTAAGTTTTGATATGTTTACAGTTGGACATTTACTAAACATATTAATGGAAAATTATTTTTCTTAATGTCCTAATGATTTTTGCATTGACAATGCATTTTTGGCTATAGCTATAAATATACCCCAGTGACTTAAGACTGTTTATCTGGCAGGTCAGTGTTTGTCTGGCGGTCAGTGTTTATCTGGCGGGTGAGTGATTGTCTGGCGGGTCAGTGTTTGTCTGGCGGTGAGTGTTTATCTGGCAGGTTAGTGTTTGTCTAGTGAGTGAGTGTTTTTTTCTGGCGGGTCAGTGTTTGTCTGGCGGTGAGTGTTTATCTGGCAGGTTAGTGTTTGTCTGGTGAGTGAGTGTTTTTTCTGGCGGTTCAGTATTTGTCTGGCGGGTCAGTGTTTGTCTGGCAGGTCAGTGTTTGTCTGGCGGGCGAGTGTTTGTCTGGCAGGTTAGTGTTTGTCTGGTGAGTGAGTGTTTGTCTCGCGGTTCAGTATTTGTCTGGCGGTGAGTGTTTATCTTGCAGGTTAGTGTTTGTCTGGCGAGTGAGTGTTTGCCTGGCAGGTCAGTGTTTGTCTGGCGGTCAGTGTTTATCTGGCGGGTGAGTGATTGTCTGGCGGGTCAGTGTTTGTCTGGCGGTGAGTGTTTATCTGGCAGGTTAGTGTTTGTCTGGTGAGTGAGTGTTTTTTCTGGCGGTTCACTATTTGTCTGGCGGTGAGTGTTTATCTTGCAGGTTACTGTTTGTCTGGCGAGTGAGTGTTTGTCTGGTGGGTCAGTGTTTGTCTGGTGGGACAGTGTTTGTCTGGCGGGTTAGGGTTTGTCTGGCGGGTTAGGGTTTGTCTGGAAGTGAGTGTTTATCTTGCAGGTTAGTGTTTGTCTGGCGGGTCAGTGTTTGTCTGGCGGTGAGTGTTTGTCTGGCAGGTTAGTGTTTGTCTGGTGAGTGAGTGTTTGTCTGGCGGTTCAGTGTTTGTCTGGCGGTGAGTGTTTATCTTGCAGGTTAGTGTTTGTCTGGCGAGTGAGTGTTTGTCTGGTGGGTCAGTGTTTGTCTGGTGGGACAGTGTTTGTCTGGCGGGTTAGTGTTTGTCTGGCGGGTCAATGTGTTTATTCTGGTGGGTCAGTGTTTGTCTAGCGGGCGAGTGTGATTCCGGAAGCTGCTGTTTTTCCCAGAAGCTGGAATGTGCGGCAGGACTCTCAGAGCTGCTCTTCACAGAGAGTGTTGCACTGATACTTTGTGGCACTGAAAGTGATTCCTGCTTTACAGTTATATGAAGATGGACAAATCACTCGGCCTGATCTTCCTGTGGATCTGTGTGGGGTTTGTGTGTTATGGGACACACGCTGCTTTCATGGAGAAACTGGCAGACTTCAAGATCTGTGCAGACAGGGACTGTTCATGTGAGTTACACTAGTCATCGCAGTACACAACTAATACGGCATAGCTATTTTTAATGATTTTTAATTGAAAACTAAGATATTACTTATGATTAAGCTGTTTCTTTCTTTCATCGATGTTTTAGCTTACATGTTTTTGAGAGGCAGGTTTCTTAGTAACAGCTTAAACAACAAGTTTTCAACAAACTGCATTTTCTTTCTGGGCAATAGTGGTGGGAATATTCATTTACTGTTATTTTTTTGTTTTGTAGTCTTTTTTATTAAGCTAAAGGGTACAATATATACAATGTAATACAATACTATATGCATATAATGTAGACAAATAAATCATACATGATCGAACAGACATGAGCAATACTATACCACACATGCTGAACACATAAGACAAAACAACATCTATTTAACACTATACTCACTATATTTAACAACTTAAATGCAAGTCACTAAGCATCCAATTTATCCACACCTTAATTGTATGCCTTGTTTAATGTTTTGACTTTAATGAAGAACTCCATGCTTTTTCAATAGGAGTCATTTTATTTCTACGTGTCTTTCTCAAGGGTTAAAGTGTCTATTAATAGGTTGAACCGTTGTCTAATATATATTTTAGTTATATCTTTACAGTTTAATAGTAATTTTAGTTTTTTGCTAGTATGGATGAAGTAAAGATAAATATTTTAGATTCTTTAGAAGAATTAATGGAAGAAAGATCTCTCAACAGAAACATTGAGTGTGATAACAGAAGATTAACATCTAGAAGTTTATATTTGACCACTGGCCAGAATGTATTTATGTATATTTAATTACAGAAGGAATGGATATATAACCATCTGATTTATTTTAGCAGTATGCTCATGCATTAGTTGTTTTTGTAGTCACGACAAATGTTTTATAACTATCCCTACTACCTCTACTTTGTTTCTGAAGTCTTGTTTCTGCCTCACAGATGTGCTTTCAATGGCTAAAGCTCTTGAAGACTACGTCGCTTCAGACTGCAGATACATAAACCTGAGGAGAGGTCAGATGATCTATGTGTTTTCTAAACTCAAGCCTGCAGAGGGAGCTGGAGACTTCTGGTTTGGAAGCGTACGTGTCTTTATATTTGACATTTCTCTCCGCTGATCTGACTGCAAACACAGAAATCACAGCAGCAGCTTTGCTTTTGCAGGTCTACGGGGAGCGCTATGTAGACCAGATGGGTGTGATTGGATATTTCCCCAGTAACCATGTCAATGAGACTCACATTTTTCAGAAGAAAACGGTTGAGATCCCAACCACTGTAAGTATTTAATCTACTGTTCTTCACATTGTATTTTTATTTTATTTTGATAATGCATAACAGGTTTTATCTCTCTCTCTCTCTCTGTAGGACATGGACTTCTTTTGTGCTTAAAGACAGCAACTTATGCCAGCGCTTCTCAACTATTTTGACTCTAGGGTCATTGTCCGTTGTTCACAACAATATTCAAAGACCCCTATTGTCTTCAAAACGTATTTTAATCTATGGGTAGCTTACTTCTCATTACTTCTATAAAGTAAAACAAGTCACTAAAAAAATTATAATTAAAATAAGAGCTGAATGTTCTTGAGGGATCTTGCTCTTTTTAACTAATTAGTTGACAACTTTTCCAGTCGTTTATATTAAGGATAGAGGATTTTAGAGGATTAAGGATATTATTTTTCACAATTCCTACATAAGAACATTCTGTTGAGCTTGGCATAAGAAAAATATTCTTTGTATTCTTTATAAAAATGCCCGAATGTTTTGTAATTAGTCTACCTCATATATCAAGGTTTTCTAAGACATTCTTCAAAGAAAACAATTATAATAATTGAGGAGGAGACTTCATTTTGAAGGGGAGACATTTTGATTTGAGTTGTTTTAGTTTATTTTAATTACTTTTTGGGATATTTTAAATCACTGTATGTCATCTTGAGGCCCATTTGTGACCCTAGACCACAAAACAGTGTCAATTTGTCAAAATTTTTATTTATGCATCATCTAAAAGCTGAATACATAATATTTCCATTGATGTATGGTTTGTTATGATAGGACAATATTTGAAAATCTGGAATCTGAGGATGCAAAAAAATCGAAATATTGAGAAAATTGCCTTTAAAGTTGTTCAAATTAAGTTCTTAGCAATGCATATTACTAATCAAAAATTACGTTTTGATATGTTTACAGTTGGATATTTACTAAACATATTAATGGAAAATTATCTTTTCTTAATGTCCTAATGATTTTTGCATTGACAATGCATTTTTGGCTATAGCTATAAATATACCCCAGTGACTTAAGACTGGTTTCGTGCTCCAGGGTCACATTTGGAGGTTTGCTGAAGCGCTCTTGTGGACCCCAGAACCCTGGTTGGTTTATGTAATTAAGATTGTTTTTTTTTTTGCATTTCGATAAAATATTTTACTTTACATCTGAAACTAGCTAAGGACTGATTCCTTTCTGGACCTTTAACTGCCTATTCTGAACCTTTCCATTTGCTGTTGGCTATATGACATTGGCTGGAATAGAAAAGTACAGGAAAGTATTTAAGCTCTTGTATATTATGGTGTATATTTTGGCTGTATAAACACAACCTCTTGCCACAGTAAACAGGATTCATGAAAACTCTTGAGTAGATCTGAATGACTTCTTTAACAGACCGCTTATGTAAAGTCCACAGAGCTTCAAACTCATGTGACCTCATGTATCCCTGTTTCAAGTTATTCAGTAGTTCGTTAGCTCATAGATGTCTGTGTGAATAAATACGAGTAAATAAAGGTTGTGGACACAGCAGAGGCCAGCGATCTCTGTATGTGTGCGGATTCATCTCTGATATGTGCTCTGTCCATTCTGAGGGAGTTTAATAGCAGAAAATTGAAGGTAATTGCTTTGAAGAGCATCTCTCTCTCTCTCTCTCTCCCTCTTGCTGTAGTGACATTAATGGATATTACCAAATTCAATTTGCAGTCTTGAATGGAGCTTTTGTTTTCCAGTGTCGAGCCTTTCAATTACTTAATGCTGTGTAGGCAACAATAACCTTATTTCGTGTTTCGTATATGGATCATAATTAGTTTGTAGGAAAAGGAACAGAGATAAAGACCAAAAGTGACCTCTATTCCTTTGATGCACTGTATCTGACAAATGAAATCGATAGTACAAAAATGTAAAATTTGCCATCATTTACTCACCCTCATGTTACTGATGTCATTACATTAAGGTAATAAATTAAGGATTTATTATAAAGGCGTTCAATCATAAATGACTAATAATAACTAATTTACAAATGCATTATAAATCATTGATAAGCAGTTATAAACTACCTGTCAATACCTGCCAAATAGTGAGCCATTTGTAATAAATATATACTTATTTTACTCAAACCCTGATTCCTGATGTTTGCCTTGATGCAGCAAAAATAGACTAGTATAGTGAGACTGTTACGGTGTTGTGCTGTAGTGACGCACAACGCTGGAGAATTCAACATTAATAGTCTTTAATAATGACTCCAACAGAATACAGGAGAAAACACGATTGAGACACACAAACAATACCGGACAATAGGAACACAGACTAGATAGGGCTGGGGATAGGCGTCATGAACTTCTGCTGAGTGAGATACAGAGTTGCTTCGGGTAAGAAACATGTCATGAAGACAGAAGTGCGAGACGTCAGAATTCTGAGTTTATGCATCACAATTATGAGAAAATTGTCTGAATTATGAGAGAGATAAAAAAATTATGTGGCAGAAATAGGCTTCCAAACTATTCACAGTTATTATATGCAAAAAGCAAATAGGCAGGGTATTCCTAAAACAGGTACCTTGAGTTGAGGAAATGATGGCAGAATGAGAGGATCACATTGATCTAAAGAGCTGCATATGGATGAGGGATGGAGGAGCGGTGTCTGAGGCCTGAACGAGTTCATGGAGAGCTATGGTAATGTCCCATCTGTCAACAAAGACATATCACCCTTGAAGCAATGCAAATCATCTCCCGCGATGAATAAAACAGTTTAATTGAATATCAAAACTCACAAAGCCTTATTCCAGTATAAGGCACTAAATCCATTACGGTGTCACCCATCTTTCCATGATTTATCTATTCATTGTTATTACCAGATGATGATTTTTACTGAATAATACTGACATTTACTGAATTTTAATGTTGGAAATAATGAAAAAGAACCACATAATGATGTTTCTTTAAGAATAATAATAAATATAAATCCTATAATCTGGTTCCCTGTCTGGCAAATAAACATCCCTGTTTTATTTTCATCATGTGCATCTGCAAACACAGCCAGGCATTGTGTGAGAAGTGGTGACGTGGTTTGTAAAAGCAATGTATGTTTTTCGGTAGCTGATTTTATGGGTGACTAAAGATATGAGTCAGAAGCCGTTGCTTTCACACACAGACGCGTATAATCTGCCCTCGGGCTGGTTAAACATGGCCTGACATTTCCAGCTTCATTTAGGAGAGCAGGCGCAGGAGCGCACTGATCATTACAGCTCCCTTCATGTTGATTAACCCTCAGTTGTCAGTTTCCCTCCTGCGTCATTCAGATGTCAGATCTATGTCCGCTCGGTGCATATCATTATTAACATTGTCTTAATCTGCTAAAGTCATATTCCACTGCGTCAGTGTCATGAGGAGAAGCTTTGAGATTCAAACACCTTGTTTTTATGACGCTATAGTGAGAAGTAACTAAATTACATTCTCTATCAGTTTAGGACCACTAGAGGTATGTCTTTTTACTTAAAATGAGTGAGATCAGTCTTGGTCACAACCTCATATGTGACCCTGGACCACAAAACCAGTCAGATGTCAATTTTTTTAAATTGTGCGTTATACATCATCTGAAAGCTGAATAAATAATCTTTCCATTGATGTATGGTTTGTTATGATAGCACAATATTTGAAAATCTGGAATCTGAGGATGCAAAAAAATCTAAATATTGAGAAAATCATCTTTAAAGTTATCCAAATGAAGTTCTTAGCAATGCATATCACTAATCAAAAATTGAGTTTTGATATATTTACTACAGGAAATTTACAAAACATATTCATGGAACATGATCTTAATATCTTAATGATTTTTGGCATAAAAGAAAAAAATATAATTTTGACCCATACAATGTATTTTTGGTTATTGCTACAAATATACTCCAGTGACTTAAGACTGCTTTTGTGCTCCAGGGACACATTTGTCTCATCTCCATCTAAAAGTACTTGGGATTTTATTTCAAGACTTGTAAAGATCACAACTGTGGGAATATCACTAAATATCAGTGCATTGTCTGATTTATTTATTAAAATCATTAGTGTGATGATGTAAAACTTCCTGTTTCAAACACAATCAATAAATTATTTCAAACTTTAGCCTTTTATTTTGATACTGCAGTTCCCAGTCAAAATGTATTGGGGAATTGTTTCAAACAAATTCACAAAAATGTATACAAATGCCCCAAAAAATTCATTATGATTGCAAACAAATATTTTTTTCATGTTATAACATATAAAATTAAGCAGAATCACAAGAGAGCAGTTTTCATGAATATGAGCATGATTGCAAAACGTGATATGATTTCATACAAACAAGTTAATATTAAGTGAATTACATTTTTTTAGTTGGTCTTCAGCACAACACTACTTAAAATATCAAACAACATCCAAACAAGTATGCTATCCTATATACAATTTACACAGCAAACAACTGATGATTCAAAAGTTAATAATATCAACATAAATACCTTGGGTTTGTAATGTCAAATTAAAATGTTAATACACAATTATATTCTGACACTTTAAAAAGTTACACTTTATTTCTTCACACGTTCACATAACTTTGCAGCCACATGTCAACTAACTTAGTAGCCTGTTAGGTTAGGATTAAAGGTAGCAGGTTAAGTTCACATATAGTTGCAGTGTTACTTAGTAGACTGTATAAAGTGTTGCCCATTAAAATGCACTGTTCGTTTGAGTTTGCAAAATTCTCTTGAACACATTATTAGTTGACAGAATGTTTAAAACTTTGTTAAATGCTCTTCCCTGTTCAACATGACACAAAGGAACAAAAGTATGTTCCTGCACAACCGGAGGCTGCAGTTCTAGGACCGCAGTTCTAGGACCTAGTTTTTTTGTAACAGCGCCACCTACCGAATTGGATCACCAATGGACGACATGGACAGCAATCAGAGTGTAAGTAACTTTATCGATTTTCAATTAAGTTTTATTTTATTACGTTAAAATGATGCAAAGTTTACAAAGTGAGAACTGCTAAGAAAAAACAATTAATTCCCAAGAATTAAGAATTTGTTTGCTAGTTTTGATTATTACGACTTTTTTTAATTCGTGGCCATGATTTAATTAAGCCTTGTTGACTTAATGACTGTGATAAGTAAATCTAGCCAGCACATTTACCAGCAGCCACATCACCCTGCAGCCCAAGACCGGTTTACACTGAAGATAAGCAGGTTTGAGCTGGTCAGTACCTGGATGGGAGACCTCCTGTATAAACTAGGTTTCTGCTGGAAGAGATGTTAGTGAGGCCAGCGGGGGGTGCGCACCCTGTGGTCTGTGTGGGTCCTAACGCCCCCATATAGTGACGGGGACAATATACTGTCAACAAGCACCATCTTTCGGATGAGACGTTAAACCGAGGTGCTGACTCTCTGTGGACATTAAAAATCCCAGGGCACTTCTCATAAAGAGTAGGGGTGTAACCTCGGTGTCCTGGCCAAATTCCCTCCACTGGCCCTCGTCAATCATGGGCTCCTAATAATCCCAAATACACTTGATTGGCTCTATGTCTCTCTCTCTTCTCCACCTGTAGCTGGTGTGTGGTGAGCGCATACACTTGATTGGCTCTATGTCTCTCTCTCTTCTCCACCTGTAGCTGGTGTGTGGTGAGCGCATACACTTGATTGGCTCTATGACACTCTCTCCTCTCCACCTGTAGCTGGTGTGTGGTGAGCGCATACACTTGATTGTCTCTATGTCTCTTTCTCCTCTCCACCTGTAGCTGGTGTGTGGTGAGCACATACACTTGATTGTCTCTATGTCTCTTTCTCCTCTCCACCTGTAGCTGGTGTGTGGTGAGCACATACACTTGATTGGCTCTATGACTCTCTCTCCTCTCCACCTGTAGCTGGTGTGTGGTGAGCGCATACACTTGATTGGCTCTATGACTCTCTCTCCTCTCCACCTGTAGCTGGTGTGTGGTGAGCGCATACACTTGATTGGGTAAATGGCTCTCTCTCCTCTCCACCTGAAAACTCATTGTTTTACCATATTAATTACGTATAAATCATCTTTCATATTTAAACCGCTGACTGCTTGGTTGCACCACAATGTTTGTTATAAGTACTGCTTCAAGGGTGACATGTCTTTGTTGACAGATGGGACATTACCATAGCTCTCCATGAACTCGTTCAGGCCTCAGACACCGCTCCTCCACGTTTTGGCAGTACTTTAAATGAATCTTCTCCACCCAGTGTACAAGTGCTCTCTCTGAGGAACTCCACACTCAGGCCTTCGATGACAAGAGGAAAAGAGACTGGTGGACTTCATTGTGAAGATACTGGGGTCAGTGGAGCGTTTGGTGGTACTGTAACAATGTTCACATTTATGAATCATTACAGACTAACTCATAGTAAAGGTTCACCAAGGGCCTTAATTAGGAATAACATTAACAGTGTACTTTAACTGTGCTGCAAATGATTGAATCTTTATCTTAAACGAATACATTTCCTCCAAAGTGAGGAACAACATGTTTTTGTCTCTCGCAGGAGTTGAAACCTACAGCCTTTCTGTGCATGCAGCAACTGATGCTTTTTTATCATGTTGTATTACATTAAATAAATGAGTTTATATATACATATACATTCTTGAGTGTTGTTTCTTGCCTCTTTACACATTTCTAAACATCTGGCTGTAATTTAATGACTGCACATGCAGATTTCAGTTGATTTCTTGATTAGGCTATACCTGATAATGAGCTAATTAGTTAAATTTAAGGAGGCTAATCAATATATTTCAAGAAGCTAATACTTAAGATACTTCACTGTTTTAGTTGTTTAAAGATTGAAATACATTTACATTTTCGTGTAAATTCATTTGTTTGAATTTAAAAGGGTTACTCATGTATGACATACACTTTTTAATTAACATTTGTTTCATTGTAAATAAATACAAAATATCAGGAAATAAAAAAATGTTCCTGAGATTCAATATCTTAACAATATGTACAAACATTACTACAAAATAAACCACCAGGGTCCTAAACCTGCAGTCCTGAAACTGCAGCCTCCGTTATATAATTCAATTCGGTAGGTGGCGCAGATACAAAAGAATATGGTCCTAGAAGTGCGGTCCTAGAACTGCGGTCCTAGAAGTGCGGTAAAGGAACGTCTGGTTGTGCAGGAACACGCTTCTCCCACAGAATGACCAGCTGTGTTGTTTTGTTTGCTTTTCAGCCTCCAGAGGGAGCTAACTTGATTAGTATTTTAATGGTTTGCACTTGAGAAAACAACTGTTTAAAGGGCTTTGCAGTAACACTTTTGTATAAATATATCACTTTTAAGTATGTAACTGAATGCAGTCATAACATGAAAGAATCGCTGGCACAATTATTAAGTTACATATGTTTGGTATATGGTGCAGATGCATTGCTTCTTATTGTTTTGAGAGCATCTCTGCTTCATGTTTGTGTGTGTGTGTGTGTGTGTGTCTGAAATGCCAGCCGTACCCTGTTCACTTTCCGTGCTCTACAGCCCGATATGATTTAGCCAATATCCCATCACAGCATGCCACATCTCCTCCAAGCCAAAGTCGATCACCAGTTCGCCAGCATCAGCATTTGAACGTTTCCATAGTGACGGCGAGACCTCTGTGTGTGTGTGTGAGTGTGAAAATGAGGGCAGCAGCTGTGCTCCTTCAGCCTGCAGAGTCCACAACGGAGGAGCTCACGAAGAGAATCAATCTCAATCTCATCAGAAAGCATATGAATCCATTACAGTGGGTCTGATGCAAAAATACTTAAAAAGCAAATCCCCCCCACTGTAGTGGACGTTATCCTCGGATTCATAGCTACAAACACATTTCCCTTTCTGTCTTTGCATGCATACGTTCTGATCTTGCATGCATACACATCAAAGTCTGACTGGCATAACATTAATTATTAAATGAGTCGATCTTTAGCCATTTTGAAATGATTGCAGTGGCTAATGTACATGTGGCTGATTAACACAAGTGTTTGCTTGCTTCTGTGCCACTTCCCAAATATACTGACTCCCTGTATGCAACTGAAGAGTGTTTATGAGAGAAACCCATAGTCAAACCCATTTCCACAAAACATCTCATTATTTCTCAAAGTGAGCAGTGTAAAGGTACAATATATCCATCTGCGGTTGGGAAGTAATCACCAATAATTTCTAGGGTAACACTTTATTTCGATAGTCCACTTTAGACATTTTACTAACAGTATGTAACTTTGCAACTACATGTCAACTAGCAGTCATCATTAGAGTATTAGTAGACTGTTAGACATTATTAAGGAGACACTTTATTTTAATGAGAAATTTTGTAAGTATATGTCAACTTATTCTATTAACCCTAAACCTGAGATTTAGTAGACATGTTGTTGCAAATTGATAAAAAATGAGTTGACATGTAGTTACAAAGTTACCTTAGAGTTTGAATGTCTAAAGTGGACTATCGAAATAAAGTGTAATCATTTCTAGAGCCGAAGAGTTTCTGTGGAGGTCTGGTTTAATCTGAAGAGCTTCTGTGTTTGAGGTGAGCAGATGTCGCTGATAACCGTGGCCTAGCGGGAGTCTGTGTTGTTATGGTCTGTAGATAACTCAAATAAACAGAGGGTCAGAAACAGGGTCGTAAATCCTGTTCCAGCAGGTATGGGAATCCAGTGAAATCTCTCTGGAGAACAGAGGTCACTAGTGTCATGCAGCATTGCAGGGTTCGAGACCAGACGTGGTCTTGAGTCCAAGACCATATTTTCATTTGGACTAGGCCTCGATGCGGACTCGACCGTCCTCTGATCTGAGACGTCAGACAATTTACCACACGTTTGCTTCATTAAAAACAAGGCAACACATCTACAGTGGACTTGCACTTAAACCTTACACAGACTTTACTCAGATATTTTGAATTGTTATTTTTTTCACAGAGTACAGTGTGTCATTTAACGGAGTTAAAATGACAAACCATTCATAAATGTCTCCCACTCAAACTCAGTTGGTTAAGGTCTTGAACTCAACTCGAAATATAACTTATTTAAAACATAAACAAATAAAGAACGAAATTATACATTAGATGTGACCCTGGACTACAAAAGCAGTCTTAAGTCGCTCGGGTATATTTGTAGCAATAACCAAAAATACACTGTATGGGTCATAATTATAGATTTTTCTTTAATGCCAAAAATCATTAGGATATTAAGTTAATGTAAATGTCCTACTGTAAATGTATCAAAACTCAATTTTTGATTAGTAATATGCATTGCTAAGAACTTCATTTGAACAACTTTAAAGATGATTTTCTCAATATTTAGATGATTTTGCACCCTCAGATTCCAGATTTTCAAATATTGTCCAATCATAACCAACATTATTTATTCAGCTTTCAGATTGTAAGGCCCGGCTCGATCGACCCAATGACGGCAGTCGTTCAGCGGGTGAAGGCCTTTTGCGCATTACTGTCTTTCCTTTTTCACGACACAACAAGATTAAATAGAACACTTTTTCTTATATATTTTATCTCGTTATTTCATCTGACTCCATAAATGAAAAGGTTTTAATGATATCTGTGCATCATTAAAATATGAACGAATGATTGATTATTCTTTTCAGCTCTTTTAATACTTTATCCGCTCAGATGTAGGAAACTATATCGCTCAGAGGCTCTGTTTTTCACAGGTCTCACGGACACAATCTCGTCAGGCCGGTCATCAATCAGAGGTAAATTATGGTTATGTATCTAAGATTTGCCGTTAATTCACACGCACACAATCAGAGACATCGAATAACCCCTTGGAGCCCCTCAGAACTTTAGTTCAATCGTTTACTTCAGTAAAGGTTTCTTGGCCACTATCAGATATGTTAGCAGATCAATGTACCACACTTGTAATAGCTTTGGATTGGTCAAGTACTTGTTTAAAGTAACATTAAATCAAAAGTCAGAGGTATAGGCGCATCAGTTTAGTCTGACCAGACGGCATTCGCCGTCCCTAAACGGAATTATTTATCCGCCTCTGCATCCAAGTAGACTTGAAATGATGCCGGCTATTAGCCGTCGCTAAAACTGACGCAGGCTTGCGGAAATATACGAATCCACTAATCTATTAGGGAGAAAGCAATCTTAGAGGCAGTCAGAATAGAATCAAACGTTACAATTTATTGACCAGGTAATCGAAGCAATAATTCAAAACTCCAATGTTACAAGAATAGAATCATCAGTTAACCATAACATAACAATACTACCTGGCAATGAAAATTACACACAGCGATTGTGTGGGCAGTCAACTTACAGACGCCTAGAACTTTGTGTCACGTTTCCTTATAAACCCAGATAATTCAATAAGCCCACCAAATGGTGGTATCTTGTTATTATAATTAGACTTTAGAATTTGCAACCAAATGGCTTCTTGGTATCCTGTGGCAGAGAATACTTATTTACATACAGGAGGTGGTTTGAATAGAAGATCAGGGGGAGGGCACACCTTTAAGTTGTACACTACACTTCTCATACTTTAGAACTTCTTTTAGCTTTTCATTATGATTGGGAGAATGAGACCATTTTACCAGGCGCACTGAGACATTTCAAATGATATCAAACATGTATAGTTACTTTTTTGTACATACATTACATTGCATGGGTTTTCAGTGAGTTCTAGGTGAGGAGGAGAGGGGGAAGAAAAGGGGGAGCAAGGGAAGATGATGAGACCGTAAGTACAGGGTGTGAACTACACTGTGTGTTGCGTCTCGGATGCTGCTGTTACATATGCAAGAGATAGTTTTTGTTGATTCTCAGGAGGGCCTTTTGTCCTCTCGCTGGGGTGGGGGGACATACTGGCACCAGGCTTACAAGATGATGTATAAATCTCAATAATAAAAAAGATCCTTATGACTGGTTTTGTGGTGCAGGGTCACATATAATAGTTTATATAATAATACAAATAATATTAACAAATAATAGTAGTCATAGTATTTTATAACAACGGTACAATTGGGTACAATTTATATAATACAATTATTAATAATAGTGATTATTATTATTTTATAACAACAGTTCAATACTATTTTTTTCTTTGCTTTCGAAAAGTTTAACCATAGAGCTTTTATTTGGTGGAAAACCACAAGTAAACTTCTCTTACAAAATGCTTCTCTTTTGTTGGCAACTTATAAAACCTCTCTCATTAAAACTTGGGAAGATGTTTGGTGTATGTTGCATTTTCAAACGATTTATGAGTGACTCAAACTCACAGTGCTTGTAGAAATGGAGTTTGTGTGGAGTATTTAGCATGAAACATCACTCTGAAATATCAGATTACATATTTAAACAGTTACAATGCAGTCTATGTGATTCATTAATCGCACATATCACGTTCTCCGGCATTGTTAGAATTCATTTAAAAAGTTTCCGGTCAACTGGCGAGCAACACTGTTTCATACTAACCCAGAGCTTCCCAAACTACAGAGGGGTAAGGCCCCCAAAAACATAGCAAAAGCTCCATGACCCCCCCTTCCCAACCTCTTTGTTAAAAAAATATATAGATTAATGGTATAAAGATATATTTGTATATTAGATATATTTAATAAAGCAGATTGTCTCTGCACAAAATTATCAACATTTATTAACCAGTTTGTAAGAATTTCATTTGAATTATGAGAACTACCATACAATTTTATATTTGTATATGCTGGTGATAATAAGATGATGTAAACATTCTTTACAAATATATTTAAATCCATAACACTACGCTTTTTGCATACTATTTACAATTATATTGCAACAGAAGCTACTGTATATAGTTCACAAATCTATTGCAATGAAATACATAACTATGTTTAAAAAACTAAAGCCTAAAAACATCTCAATTTCATTTGTGTAATAAAGGGGGTCACATTTTAGAACAATTCGAATATTTTAATTATATAAATATTTTAATTTTGCCTAGCTATGGCCCCCCTGCAATACCGCTACGGCCCACAGTTTGGGAAGCACTGTACTAACCAATGCAATTTGTATGCGCATTTGGCACATTGAGTCTCGGTCTTGATTCTGCCTCTACTCAGGTCTGCACTGGAGCCGTATAAGCAACTGCTAACCTGGAAATCTTTTGAACTCGGTGCTCTTCCTGACAGGCAGCCATTGTATCAACCAGTAAATGAGATTGCATAGCATGCGTGGTATGTATCAGTGGGTCAGTGAACGAGCTTCGGACAACTCAGATTTGATCCAGGAATGTGTCCTTCTTTGGCTAAATCAACAGACTAGGCAATTACAGCAGTGTGATCAGGTCAACCACTCGTAAGGTTTCTAATGCAACAAGTGTGGGACTTTCCGCAGCAATGGGGAAAGGCAACAGAAGTTGCTGATCAACACGGTCGTATAGAGATTAAAGCAAATGCTTGAGCATCCAGTGCCAAAATGCTCCGGCTTGTTTGCAGGATGACGAACGAAGCTTTTATGGAGATGGAACGACATGCGGGTAAGTGATTAATGACAAAATGATCATTTTAGGGTGGAGTAGCCCTTTAAAAAGGACCTCTTTCTCTTTTGTTGCCAACCCTGATCAACCTTCACCTGCTCACATGAGGCGTCTGCACATGACAGTCACTGGCCCAAGACTGCAGAGAAGACACACGTCTGTTTCCAGGACTTTGGTCTGAGGTTTAGTTATCTAACCTTCATTTCTGTAAGTGTGACCCCCAAACGAACCGTACCAGAGGCCTAGAGACTGAAGGAGTCTAGTCTAGTATGTGTCTTGCTGGAGATCAATAGTAAGTGAGCTATGGAAGATCAACTTTACTTTCAGTAATTTATCGATATGAATGCACAAATACGGTTGAACCACTGATGTCACATGGATTATTTTAAAGGGGTCATTGGATGCAAAATTCACAAGTTGTTTGAACATAAATGTGTGTTGGAAGTGTGTGTACACATCCATCCTATAATGATAAAAATCCACCCAGTGGTTTTTGAAAATCCCCTTTTTCAAATCAGGCTGTTCTGAGAGTCCTGTCAGAATGACGTAGTTCTGTACAGGCCCCTCCCACCAGAGTTGATTGACAAGACCGTTTTACCTTAGCCCCCCGAGTGAGCTGAGAGCTGTCCCCCATTGCAGGAGAAGACAAGCTATCTCAGACTAAGCGATTGAGGCATTTGGTTGTTGGATGCGATAATGAATATAGCAGTCATCATTTACTCCCGAAATCTGAGCCACTGAAGACGCAGAGGATTAAGTTTGTTTTTGAAGGGAATGCTCCCCCGATCTACCTAAATGCGTCTATGTTTATGCGAATCATTCGTGGTCCAGCTTCACCTACAGCAGAAGTGAGTATAAGAACTGAATAATGACACTACTGCCTTTTAGAGCTGCTTTACAACAAAATCTGAGCTCTTCCAATAGTTGAGTTTCCATAATTTATTCTGTTATTTTTCTGTTTATCTCTGTGAAGCTGCTATTACCTACAGTCATTTGTCTGTTGTTCTATGCTGCACTCTGGTGTTCTCTCTCAGTGTAGGTTTACATTTGTTTTCAGGAAGGCGTTTCTTGGAGTTAATCTGATGGAGGTGGCGGCTGGTTCTCATCCTTGCCTGACTTGGCTAAAAGACTGCCCTAAACGCTGATCGAGGCCTTTTGTGCCATTGTACTTCTCGTCATTTACTTCGTGCTGTGCATTTGTGTGTTCCTCCAAGTATAATTCTGCTCTGTCAACATTATCTTTCATTTAATATATGACAGATCTGATTGTATTTGGTCAACGCCAAATTAACTACGACAATGAATTCTGATTGTGAAATGTTAACTTGTATATAGCTTATGTAAATAATTGTCATAAGCGAAGTAGGTGTCACGTTCCGCCAGGTATATGGAACGAAGGAGACACTTCAAATAATAAGGTATTTATTGACATAAAGCAAAGAGTACACGAACATGGAAATCGCAATCTGACATGGAGATCTGATGCACATAAATGACATTTAACAACCGACAGCAAACATGGAGCAGAACCCACTATAAATAGACAGGACTAACTAGACACACCTGGAACATAATCAAGACACATGGCTGGGAGTAACTGAACTATTAATGAACAGGAAACAGGAAGGACCATATATGGACACAATAGGAAGGGAGACACAAGACATGGGGATACAGGTCTGACAGTAGGGGGATAGACGCCATTTTATTTTTGGAATATTCTTCTTTTATGTTGTTTTTGGAAAAGGGAGTAAGGTAAGTTGTGATTGTATTTTGTTTTCTTTAATTTCGATGTAGGAAAGATGAGGTTAAAACAAGAGTTATTTTTGTTTGTTATTTTGGCCTTGTCTACCCCTGATATTAAACCCTTACCTTATTTGAAATAAAAGCTTGTTAATCCTAATTATTTCTGGTATCGAGGCTCTCTTTTCCCTTTCTGCTGCGATTGATCCCTGGCGGTCGTAACAGAAATTGGGGGCTTGTCCTAAAAAGCGAAATTGATACCTCGTCTTTTAAAGAGAATTTGTCAACTCGTCAAAAGGGAAAAAAAAGTATAGGGAATTGGGAGCTCGTGTTTGTTGTGGCGTTGTGTTATTACATTTTAGAAATGAAATGAAGACTGATGAAATTTGCTTTGTATATATTTTCTTTGGCTATTGGTTTTCAATATAAGGGGGAGGGAATTCGGAATGTCTTCGAAATTAGAGTTGGAAAATTTTGCAATTCAACCTTTAGACAATTAGACATTTGTCGTAAGGATGATTTATTTTTGATTGCTGATTTTTATCAAATTAAAGTTCCTCGTGGTGCAGTAAAGCAAAAAATCAAGGAGGTGATTTATAAGCATTTGGTGGAGCATGGAGTTTTGGGGGGTGATGATGTACTTTCTTGGACTTCAAATATGTATATTGTTAATAAAGATAACTTTTTGAAAATTTGCTTTGATGTTTTCGGAGATGTAAGCTCCAGGGTTTCAGCAGTCGAGAGCAGCCTCACCACAGCCACATCTTCTGGAATGTATCGCTGGCTCTGGTGTCTCTATAGTGGTTAAACATGAGACATAATTAATTTTGGGTAAATCTACGGGCACTATTTGGTCTTATTAATATATTATTTGTTCCAGAGCAAATAGTTTTTGCTGAGGGAAAAATGTCCTGCGCTGCTCTTTGATTGAATTACAGCAACTTTTATGATGGCTGTTGTAGTTATTTATTAAATATTATCATTCAACAAATAATATGTGACCCTGGAGCACAAAACCAGTCTTAAGTCGCTGGGGTATTTTTCTAGCTATATCCAAAAATACACTGCATGGGTCAAATTGATCATTTTTTCTTTTATGCCAAAAATCATTAGGACATTGTGTAAAGATCATGTTCCATGAAGATATTTAGTTAATTTATTACCATAAATATATCAAAAATTAATTTTTGATAAGTAATATGTATTGCTAAGAACTTCATTTGGACAACACTAAAGATGATTTTCTCAATATTGAGATTTTTTTTGCATCCTCAGATTCCAGATTTCAAAATAGTTGTATTGTTGTCCTATCATATTGTCCTATCATAACAAACCATACATCAATGGAAATATTATTTATTCAGCTTTCAGATGATGTATAAATCTCAATTTCGAAAAATTTACACTTAAGACTGGTTTTGTGGTCCAGGGTCACATATTTACCATCACCTCGAGCCAGGATGTCGAGTCTGCTGCTACCGTCACCTCGAGCCAGGATGCCGAGTCTGCTGCTACCGTCACCTCGAGCCAGGATGCAGAGTCTACCGCTACAGTCACCTCGAGCCAGGATGCAGAATCTGCCGTTCCCATTCCCAGAGAATCCAGTCTTCTAGTCACGGCCAGGAGTGCCATTCCCAGTCCCAGAGAATCCAGTCTTCTAGTCACAGCCAGGAGTGTCATCCCCAGTCTTCTAGCCACGACCAGGAGTGCCGCTTCCAGTCCCCGAGAATCTAGTTCTCAAGTCACGGTCAGGAGTGCCATTCCCAATCCCAGAGAATCCAGTTCTCTATTCACGACCAGGGGAACCGTTCCCAGTCCCGAGAATCCAGTCTTCTAGTCACAGCCAGGAGTGCTGTTCCCAGTCCCAGAGAATCCAGTCTTCTAGTCATGGCCAGGAGAGCATTTCCCAGTCCCAGAGAATCCAGTCTTCTAGTCACAGCCAGGAGAGCCGTTCCCAGTCCCAAAGAATCCAGTTCTCTAGTCACGGCCAGGAGTGCCGTTCCTAGTTCCAGGGAATCCAGTTCTCAAGTCACGGCCAGGAGTGCTGTTCCCAGTCCCAAAGAATCCAGTTCTCTAGTTATGGCCAGGAGTGCCGTTCCCAGTCCCAAAGAATCCAGTTCTCTAGTCATGACCAGGAGTGCCGTTCCCAGTCCCAGAGAACCCAGTCTTCTAATCAAGGCCAGGAGTGCCGTTCCCAGTCCCAGAGAACCCAATCTTCTAATCACGGCCAAGAGTGCCGTTCCCGGTCCCAAATAATCCAGTTCTCTAGTCATGACCAGGAGTGCCGTTCCCAGTCCCAGAGAACCCAGTCTTCTAATCACGGCCAGGAGTGCCGTTCCCAGTCCCAGAGAACCCAATCTTCTAATCACGGCCAGGAGTGCCGTTCCCAGTCCCAAAGAATCCAGTTCTCTAGTCATGACCAGGAGTGCCGTTCCCAGTCCCAGAGAACCCAATCTTCTAATCACAGCCAGGAGTGCCGTTCCCAGTCCCAGAGAACACAATCTTCTAATCACAGCCAGGAGTGCCATTCCCAGTTCCAGGGAATTCAGTTCCCCATTGAACCCAAGAAGGACACCTGATCCTCTTTCCAATTCTCCTTTATCTTCACTGGTCTCGACCAGCTCCGCTCCTCAAGAGCGCCCTCAAGCGCCCAATCCTCAAGAGTACACTCAAGCACCCACTCCGCCAGAACACCCTCAAGCGCTCGCTCTTCCAGAACGGCATCTTGTTCTCAAGACTGGCCCAGGGAGGGTCTCAAATTCCAAGATCTCTGCTCCAGAACCAGTTTGAGTGCTTGAGTTTGTGGTAATGCTAACTTCAATCATAAAGGCCCAAGAGGACATTCAGGAACCCATGGAATGTCCTGCCATGACCAGAGAGATCGTCGGTGAAACTATTGCCTACCCTGTCAAAGCCGCAGTAGACATTGGTAATCTGTCTGTGGCCTAAGTTTCTGCTGCGTCAGCTCTGCCCTGGGGGGCTCCGTCTGCTCCGCCCTGGTGGGTTTCGTCTGCTATGCCCTGGTGGGCTTCAGTTCTGCCCTGGTGGGCTTCGGCTTCATCTGCTCCGCCCTGTTGGGCTTCAGTTCCGCCCTGGTGGGCTTCGGCTTCATCTGCTCCGCCCTGGTGGGCTTCAGCGTCATCTGCTCCACCCTGGCTGAATTCCTGCTCTATCTCCCTCCATGGATCTCCATAGCATGAACCCTGCACTCCTTCCCTCCCAGTTCCACCACTACTCCACCTCTGTTGTTGGAACATCTGGAAGCCGTTCCTTGGAGGGGGGTTACTGTCACGGTCACCCATAGAACTGCATTGCATTTCCCAGCATCCCTCTGGCCACTCACCTGCACTCCGTCATAATCACTCTCACCTGACCTCTATCAAGGAATCCTCCTCACCTGTTGCTACCAATCAAGCTCTCTATATGACAGCACTAAATCCAGACACTCATTGTCTGGTCTCGAGGTTACAAGCTCTTCGTCTGTCTTATCACATACCTGCTGGATCCCTGTGGCTCTGTGGATGTATTCCTCCAGTGGACTCTACTAAAGTGAGGGATAAGGACTATTAATTTCTCAGTTTATTGAGCTTCATTGAATTCTGAGTTATTGCACTTACCTGTTGAGGTTGCTTTCAGTTTGTTTAATAAAGAAACTCTTACTTTACTCATCTTCATATGCCTCTCTATCCAGTGTGTGACAAAAACAGTGTGTGTGTTCATGATGGTGATTTTAGTTACATTGTTCCGCCATTAGATGGTGACCAGAGACTGTTTTTTTATGAGTCAGCAGTAAATACTTTTATATTGAAAGAGTCTGAAATCAAAGACTATAGAAATAAAAAGACGGTTCACTCCTATACTTATGAATGGGAGAGACTGCAACACGCAATATGGCGGAGTAGTCCCGCCTTCTAAATGAAAGAGCCAATCACTGACTGGTAAGGTCACAGCAGCGGCTGTTAGAAGCTCCGGGTTCCCATAGAAACCTGAGGCTTATAACTGCGCATTGGCTGGTCTAGCCTGAAAAATTAAATGTTTAACGCTATTTGAGCATAGGAAACAACATTCATGGGCAGTTCATTTTAGATTTTGTTGCTGATTTGAAATCTGTAATTTAATTGCGATTTCAGCAAGCAGTTTTTGAGATTTCAGGATTCCCCCATTCATTTAGATAGGACTTGGTCTTTGATGACCTACCAGGAGGCGTTGCAAATATGGCCACCAAATGAACAGACTTTTCAGGAAAGGGACTTTGCTGAAATGCTGTTGTAAACAAGGAAGTTATTTTTATGTTTACACAACAGGTTGTAAAAGCTGAATATTGCTTTTCAGCTTTTACAGTGCTTTTATAGCTAGTGCAAAAGGTGCTTTTAAAGACACGCTGTTGTAATTTATTATATAATTGATGTATTTACACACTCAGGCCTTCGAACTGTATATCAGCACACTGTAATTATTACTGTACCTGCGGCCTCGTATGGCCGAATCACAGCCATGTTGATATACAGTCATATATCACATCTAATTGTGTGATATTGGTTATATATATATATACCTCCTCAGTTTGTGATGAGCTTTGGTTTATCATGTGACTTTCTCATTAACCCCGTTTTATTTATTTTTGGTGGTTGTCATTGTATTACAAAACTATAAAGTTATAAAAATTTTTGTATTATTCTAACATTTAGTATGATTTGGTTTTCTAACATTGTATCAGTTAATTAAATATATAGTTTATTTACATAACATTTAAGTACAATCCATAAAACCCTAAAATGTCGCTACCATATCTTTTCTACCCATCTATTTTATATATATATATATATATATATATATATATATATATATATATATTTTACATTGTAGAGTTTCACTTCAACCACCTTATCAGACGTAGTGTGTGCTGCTGCTGTTCACATGCCTTTTTAGGCCACAAAATACACTACACACATGTATGTATGTATGCTTGCTGTGAATAATGCATAGGTGAAATCAGAAAAAAAACAACCATCAGCACTCAAATCATTATATGAGCGTGAGCTTCAAACGAGCCGGCCATCGCCATTAAAAAAAAGAAACAACGTTTTGGGTTTTGTGAAAGCCCACTAAAGCTTTTATGACAGGAACACTGATACAAAATGAGCATGTGTGTTTATAGGACAGATATAGACATGGAGAAAAGGTTTATTGGATGTATTACGGGTGTTATTTTCTAAAACAATGTTACTTACACCTGGTGAAATCCTGCATTTATGACCATGGTCTGGTGGTCACTATAGTGACGGCTGTGTTTGAGGAAGCATCACGGTCTAAATGCACTGTGCTCATTGCTTTTCCCCTTGAGAGAAATGGGCCAGAAACAGGTAATGGCAGGCTTCAGTACTTCCGTAAAGCCACTTAACCGCTTTGTTCCACCAATGTAAAACAGCACGGTCGTCAAGGTAAAGTCATTACAGGCAGTTTTGCGAGTGAAGTAATTCCTTCCGATTCGTTAAGTCACACGTTGTTTAGCTTTTGCCAAACTAAAGCATGCGTCCAGTGTGTTGTGCATGTGGCAGGACCTGTGAAATCTGACAGCACTGCAATACACTTCACACGCCGCCTCAGTATTGATTTGTGGGTTTTGCCAGAGATCTGCATTGAAAACACGACTTGTTTGTTTCTCAGTGACATGAACTAAAGGCCAAAACAACCACTGTGACAAGACTGATATCTCACACTGCTGATAACATCACTTGTGTTTGGCATATGCTCCAAACAAGCATTCACCATTGCTTCATTTTGGTTGCAGTTAGATCACGATGCAGAGAAATACGCTAACAAATAAAAGTATAGTCTGCACAAAATCGTATTTATTATTTTATTCGTCTTTTCAAGAGTCTTGCATTTATTGAAGACACTTTTTGGCAACACATTAGGAAAAGAAAGTGTCAGAGAAAATACAATTTTACAAAAAATGTATTTCTTATTTGTAATCATCTTGTCAGGATACAATTTGTTTATCATTTACAACACAATAAGAAAAAGTGTTGCAGAGAAAACAAAAGTAGGTTGAACAAGAATAGCCTGTTATTTATTTTATGAGTGTTGTCTTAACATTTTGCTGTTAGCACAGCATGTAAAGTGTTGCAGAGAAAAATAAATACAACATCTGTCATTTAAATTATAGTCTAAGCAAAATATAAACAAAACCGAAGCAGAGAGTGCTACACGGGTGTCTTTATAAAGCCACCGGTGCTCATTGGATGTGCTGGAGGTTAAACATCTAATTATTTAGACAAAACACTTGCAAGGCACTCACGTGATAAGACAAAAAGCCTTCAATGTACCGTGTTTCTGCAAAAACAGCCTTCTACGGGACAAAACCGAGTTGAATGTTGATCAAGGACAGCGCACGCACACTTTGCTCCGTCTTTATTCTGAGGTGTCACTCATTGACCACCTGCCTGTTCTGTCTGAGGGCCATATATTCACCCCCGGTGCAACCTTCTCTGAGGACCGTTATGCACATGCTGCACGCACAGACCCTGCAAATGAAACGTGTGACGCAGAAAGCACTGGTTCATGACGTGCATAACAGTCCTGAGTGCAGACCTGAGTGCTCAATGAGAAAAAGTGCAGGTATGCTGTTCTGAGAGGGACAGCCGTGGGAATGCAGTCCTCTAAAATAAGTCTATGAGGTATAGCCCACAGATCATGTATTATATCATTTTGAAAATGCCTACTTTGAGTGGAAGCAGAAACATGCTGTTTTCGTGTATGTCTCTTTAAATGAAAATGAGGTGCTGCTATCCGCCCCCTTTTCCAAAACAAGGATGTGCTATTACAGACCTGTGCCAAAAAAACATCTGTTTGGTTTTGATTATCATGTCTATATTCAGAAATCATGCGTTTTAAACCACATCAGTTTAAACTTCTGATATATGGTTTTCTGAGCACACACACACACACACACACACACACACACACACACACACACACACACACACACACAGAAAGCATCATGTGAGTACTAAACTAAGTTCTCTTTCATGTCTTATTGGGCTTAAACTGTCAAATACACACAAGTTTATGCCAAAAACACACAAAAGCAGCCAGTTATGTCTGTGAAGTTAAACAGCTGGGGAAGAAATTGCATGTTTAAATTGGCTCTATGAGGCAGCAGTATAATACAGTAAATAAATCAATAAATGCACTGCTCTCTTGTAACCCCTGAGGCTGGGACTCTAAACAGTGTTCTGTGCTCATCAGTGCAGCAAAAGACAGAATAGTTAGCATGCTTTGCTCCAACATTTGCCATGGCGTTAGAATTGGTACAACATTGTCATTAGGAAAAACACAATGGTGGCAACATGGGTGGAAACGTGCAGATTAAGGGGCTTTAATATTATAAGATAATAATATAATAATAATAATATATAACCCTGGACAACAATACGCTGGGGTATATTTGTAACAATAGTCAACAATACATTGTATGGGTCAAAATTATATATTTTTTTTTTATGCAAAAAATCATTAGGATATTAAGATCATGTTCCATGAAGATATTTAGTAAATTTCCTACCGTAAATATATAAAAACTTATTTTTGATTAGTAATATGCATTGCTAAGAACTTAATTTGAACAACTTTAAAGATGATTTTCTTAATATTTAGATTTTTTTTGCACCCTCAGATTTCAGATTTTCAAATATTGTCCTATCATTACAAACCATACATCAATGGAAAGATTATTAATTCATGCATAAATCCCAATAATAATAAAAAGACCTTTATGACTGGTTTTGTGGTCCAGGGTCACATATTACAATAAGATCCCTTTTCTGTGTCAAGAGGGGAGCAAAATCGAATTTTTTCACAAGCTTGCCAAGAAAGGATTACTAAAAATATTTTTCTTTTAACATTTTCTGGGTTGGTAGAAGAAGTAAGATTTCCATAATATGTCCCCTTTAAGGGAAATAATATTGTGCATATATGGTATAATATACTTTGTGTTGCTTATATGGCTGCTGTCGGTTTGATATTGGCAGTCATTCACTTTCATTTGATGGAAAACAGCAGCTTAAACATCCACTTCACTTAAAGGGATAGTTCACCCTGAAATACAATTCTGTCATTTAATCACACTAGTATTGTTAAAAAAATGTATAATAATTTTACAGTAATTCAAATGAATTATCTTAAATTAAGACACATGGAGGCCTTCAGAAATGACAAGTAGCTACAAAATTAATAAAAGCTAATTAACATTTAGGATAAGCTGTTCAGATGTCACACTCATATTGATAGCTAAGCGTTAATTAAACTAAGCTGTTGCTTTTGTGTCCTCAAAAGGCTTTCTCATATAGTTTCTTTCTACTTTCACATTTCTCTCTCTTATTCTCCGCTCCATGTATAAATGAAGCCTGACTGTTTGTATTAGCAGCACATGCATCTAAAGCGTTGACATCCCATAATGTACTGAAGAGAAAAGAACAAGGATGAGTCATTCATTCATTCGAAGGGTATTTCATGTGTGTCTCTGCTGGAATAATTACATCACATTCATCTGTCTTTATTTAAAGTATTTATGGAGACCCAGAATCTGACACAGATTCACAGATTCTTCAAAAAAAAAAAGTTAATTCGAACGTTCACTCATTCGATTACATGTAATCCGGAGTAATCAGATTCCTAAAAATGAGTACTTGTAATTAGAGTACATTTCATTTTAAAATACTCGTAATCAGACTGTAGTTACTTTTATAGATTACATGATTACATATTTTTTCACACAATAGCAATACATTATTCACAATCTCTCTAATTCCTCTTTTCATCTTTAAAATATTCCTTTCTAAAATAGCCTGCCGATTACATACACTCAAAGTCTTCAGTTTTGTGGAGTGTGGACCAGTTATTAGTCAGGCGACTACAAAGCATCTGATCATTGGATTTACAAAAATAATTTCAGGTTTAAAAAGTGTTTCAACATTGCATCAACTACTGATGAACACTACTATTTATTTAAACAATCAATCAGTAGGATATTTAACCATGTATTATTGAAAGGCTTCATTCTTTCAAACGTATTATTTATATGTAATGCAGACATTCCCAGACGTTTTGTCATCTGAACATCTTTCACCTAATGTATTTGCATTAAAGGGGTGGTCCACCAGCTATTTTCAAAGGCTTGATTGTGTTTATGGGGAGCACAGTAACGTTTTCATGATTCGTAAAAAAAGAAATCATGATTTTTCATATATTTTACAGCTGTCTGATGACTTTGTGATTCTATGAAGCCCCTTCCTCAGAGATACACAATGAGCTCAGATTGGTTAGCTGGCCCAGTGTGTTGTGATTGTGTGCTCCCAGGGGTGGGGTTTATGTCAATTTTAGTGTTTGTGATATCACAAACCAAGGAAGAAGCTTGTTGCAGTCCCTACCAGCCATATCTAAAGCACATCAACTGATCACTGGGGTTCCTCAGGGATCTGTTCTTGGACCCCTCCTCTTCTCCACATACACCGCATCACTGGGTCCCATCATATATGCACATGGCTTCTCATACCATTGCTATGCTGATGACACACATCTCTCTTTTCAACCAGATGATCCAACGGTAGCTGCACGGATCTCAGGCTGCCTGGCAGACATCTCGGCATGGATGAAAGAACACCTACAGCTCAACCTGGCAAAGACTGTGCTTCTTGTCTTCCGTGCCACTCCAACTCTACAGCATGACTTCAAGATTCAGTTAGGTTCTTCTACAATTACCCCATCAACTTCGGTCAGAAATCATGGTGTAATATTTGATGATCAGCTGACCTTCAAAGAGCACATTGCAAAGACTGCTTGATCTTGCAGGTTTGCACTTCACAACATCAGAAAGATCAGGCCCTTTCTGACAGAGCATGCTGCACAACTTCTTGTCCAGGCCCTTGTCATTTCTAGGCTGGACTACTGCAATGCTCTTCTGGCTGGACTTCCATCAAACACAATCAAACCTCTACAAGTGATTCAGAATACAGCGGTACGACTGGTCTTCAATGACCCCAAAAGAGCCCATGTTACACCTCTCTTTATCTCCCTGCACTGGCTCCCAGTTGCAGCTCGCATCCAGTTCAAGACACTGATGCTTGCATATAGAACAACCACAGGCTCAGCACCCACCTACTTCCACTCACTATTACGAATCTACATCCCCTCCAGAAGCCCTGCCTACTTCCACTCATCATTACGAATCTACATCCCCTCCAGAAGCCCCGCCTACTTCCACTTACTATTACGAATCTACATCCCCTCCAGAAGCCCCGACTACTTCCACTCACTATTACGAATCTACACCCCCTCCAGAAGCCCCGCCTACTTCCACTCATCATTACGAATCTACATCCTCCAGAAGCCCCCGCCTACTTCCACTCACTATTACGAATCTACATCCCTCCAGAAGCCCCGACTACTTCCACTCACTATTACGAATCTACATCCCTCCAGAAACCCGCCTACTTCCACTCACTATTACGAATCTACATCCCTCCAGAAGCCCCGCCTACTTCCACTCACTATTACGAAGCTACATCCCCTCCAGAAGCCCCTACTTCCACTCACTATTACAAATCTACATCCCCTCCAGAAGCCCCGCCTACTTCCACTCACTATTACGAATCTACATCCCTCCAGAAGCCCCCGCCTACTTCCACTCACTATTACGAATCTACATCCCCTCCAGAAGCCCCGCCTACTTCCACTCACTATTACGAATCTACATCCCCTCCAGAAGCTCCGCCTACTTCCACTCACTGTTACGAATCTACATCCCCTCCAGAAGCCCGACTACTTCCGCTCACTATTACGAATCTACATCCTCCAGAAGCCCCGCCTACTTCCGCTCACTATTACGAATCTACATCCTCCAGAAGCCCGCCTACTTCCGCTCACTATTACGAATCTACATCCCTCCCAAGCCCCGCCTACTTCCACTCACTATTACGAATCTACATCCCTCCAGAAGCCCCGCCTACTTCCACTCACTATTACGAATCTACATCCCTCCAGAAGCCCGCCTACTTCCACTCACTATTACAAAACTACATCCCTCCAGAAGCCCCTCCTACTTCCACTCACTATTACGAATCTACATCCCCTCCAGAAGCCCCTCCTACTTCCACTCACTATTACGAAACTACATCCCATCCAGAAGCCCCTCCTACTTCCACTCACTATTACGAAACTACATCCCCTCCAGAAGCCCCTCCTACTTCCACTCACTATTACGAAACTACATCCCCTCCAGAAGCCCCGCCTACTTCCACTCACTATTACGAATCTACATCCCCTCCAGAAGCCCCGCCTACTTCCACTCACTATTCCGAATCTACATCCCCTCCAGAGGCCCCGCCTACTTCCACTCACTATTACGAATCTACATCCCTTCAGAAGCTCCGCCTACTTCCACTCACTATTACGAATCTACATCCCCTCCAGAAGTCTGAGATCTGCTAGTGAGCGATGCCTCATGGTACCATCACAGAGAACCTCAAAATTACTATCCGGAATGCTGGATCCTTGTCAATCTTCAAGCAACAATTGAAAACTCATCTCTTTCGACACTACTTCACTTCATCCTAAACTTAAAAATATATATATCTTTATCTTTCTCTCCTTCCCTTGCTTGCTTGTACTTATTTGAACAATGCCTGAGACTTGTTACGGAACTTCCTCTGTCTCTTTGCTTCTTTAAGATGAATCGCTTCATGTATTCTGCTAATGTATGTTGCTTTGGATAAAAGAAAAGAAAATAAATAAAATAAAAAAAGTTGAATGTAATGTATTACGTTACTGACTGTCTCTTGCAATTTGTAATGCAGCTGTGCATATAGGCAACTGTATATATATTTCTGTATATTTATTTCAAAACTCTCAAAAATATGTAAAACTACTATCCTTAATCTAAATCTACTGAAATAGTAAATTTTCCTGCTGAAGAATGACCTGTAACCTCTTACGGAGGTCAGATCTGTGAGAGTGATTCAGTCTGACGTGAATATAACGCTGCCTGCTTCCTGAACGAGCTGTTTTTAGCTGTTTTGACTTCACCACAGTAACAATAATGGACAAACTGTCCAAGGCCATACAGCAATTTTCCTTTCAGTTTGTTTGGGTTGATGTAGAAGGCTGACAAAATCAATGACCTAGATTAATCCATACTATATTTTCATACTAAACTGAGTATGTCATTTTTTTTCAATGTTTAACCCTTGTGTGGTGTTCATACTTTTGTTATTCAGCCAGTGTTCTTGGGTCTGGGGGAAGCACTGCATTTTTGGGGTTTTTAATTCAACACAATCAAAAATGTTATGCTAAAATACTCAACAGATGTTTACTTTAACCCAATTATAAGAGATATAAACATCTTATATGGTTAATATTTGCTCTTTACCTTTTTTAGATCACATTTATGAATTAAAGTGCTGCAACATTGTGTGGGAATGGCAGGGGCAGAAACAGAAAACACACTTACACTCACCCTCTCACAGACTCTCTCTCTCTCACACGCATACACACATAAGCACACATACACATACTAATAGCAGACTCAGACAACAGGAGGACAGAGTAGAGGTACACAGGACATTTCCATTCGCCTATTAGCCCAATAACATCCTGTATGTAATTATAAATGTGTAGTGGGGTGTACAGTGTGTGGTCATTGAAAATTTTTCTGATATACGTTCTTCACAGAAAATGAGCCAAGGACAATGAGTCTGAGTTTGAAAAAATTATTAATTGTATAATTATTCTTAAAAAGGAAAACGGGTCCCACAGACCGAATTAAAGGGGTCATCAGATGCCCATTTTCCACAAGTTGATATGATTCTTTAGAGTCTTCATGAAAAAATCAATAACACACCTTGCTTAAAATTTCTCAATGGTTGAGTAAAACAACCCATTTTACGTGTGAGACTGTTCACTTTAGTTTCATACATACATGGATTTAGGAAGATCGAGGGGAGCATTCCCTTCAAAAACAAACGTAATCCGCAGCATCTTCAGCCGCTCAGATGTCGGGAGTAAATGACGACTGCTATGTTCATTATCACATCCAATAACAAAATACCTCAATCACTTACAAGACATTCTTCTCTACATCTGCTGCGGCGTCAAAACAATGGTGGATTGATGACAGATCACTCAGGGCAGGTCTAAGGTAAGACACCAGTGTCAATCAACAATAGTGACGATTAGCTGATGAGCTCCACCCGAACCTGGTTAATAAATCATCATAAAGTGCTTGGCAGTGGTAAAAAAGGATTTACAAACCGACTTCTGGATTGACCTCTTCTTGTAAACTCAGAGATGTGGATTCGGATGGATAGCAATTAAAGTACCACACTACCTTAGTGTTTGTCAAAAAAAAAAAATACTAGGCAATTTGACTGATTTTTTACACAGGTGATGGGAGAAAACACTGTCATTCTGGATTTGGACAGCAATAAATTCACAGACTAGAACCTGTACTATTGAAATGATCCAATTCATCCAAAACCCTCAAATGAACAAATAAGTGCAATGCTTAATAGAAAAAAGTTATGTCAATAACTAATTATATGAAGCATAACTCAAACTGAATGAATTACAGCAGAAATGATTTTCCCAGCATGCTTTGCTTCTAAATAAGAGGTTAAGGCTATAAGAGATACGTATGGTGCTACTGGGCATTAATACAGCATCATTTTTGTTACACTGTACAACAATGATTACATTTTTGTTATTATTGTAATGGGTAGGTTTAGGGTCGGGGTAGGTGTAGACGTTAATAAAACACAATCTAATAGGTAGAAAATTAATGTCATTGTTCGTTTCATGACGGAGCTGTATCCCTTCTAGCCACAGCTGCCAAACGATAGTAAAAGAGTTTAAATTAAGTGTACCAGGATTAATATCTATCTAAATAAATCTAAGATTATACAATTAAAGTTGAATTTTTTTATAAATAAAGTTGCTGTATTTTGAGTATAAAGTCAAAATAGAATAAAGTGGTAGCAACACTGTTGCTGTAATTGTGAGGTAAATGAGCCTGTGGTTCGGGCGAGGGTGGGACACAAACATGAAGACTATATGTTGCTTTAGAATGAATTCCCAAAGCAACAAAAATGTATCACGTTAAACTGAATTCACCTAATTTAAAGTGATGACACTACACTACTGCACAATCTGTTAATCACACGCACATGTGTTTGTGCCACTGAGAGCCACTTAGCAGGACACAGCAAGAGATATTAGTGAAGGTAATAATGTGAAGGCAATCGCAGTCCATTTCATCCATGAGTGAAACACAGGGCGGCGGTCTTATCCGTGAGCAGTTTCCGTCGAACACGACTCCAGCTCGGGCACGAGAGTCAGTGCCGTTACGGTGGAAACAAAATTACAGGGTGGTCAATTTACTTGTGAATTACTTCTGTTTAATCTTTACTTCTAATGTTTGTTAAACGAGATTAAATGGTCAATGTGTATATAGTAGTGGTGGGCCGTTATCGGCGTTAACGTGCTGCGTTAACGCGAGACTCTTATCGGCGATAAAAAATATCGCCGTTAATCTATTCTCAAAGTTGGGTTGGGAGTTGGGTCTACTACGCAAGCTATGATGACTTTCACCCTGATATTTTAGCCGGATGTATACCTAGCCGAATTGCACTGTAGGGGCGAACGAGTCTTGAACTAGAGGCTCGCAGTCCGTGATGGACAGATTGTTAACGGCTGGTCTATGTGGTAATACAATCGGACAGGACATCCAAACGCTCACCTATCATTCATCAACCTCAAATATGGCTTTTCATCTGAAAGATGTATGTAGTAGCAACTTTACATGGCCGCTCAATATGATGTTAACCTAGAGAAATGTGCGCTATTGAAGTGTTTGTGTGGAAGCGCTGCTTAAGGACAGGCTCGTGCGCTCACTTGCTCTTAAAATCTCCGTAATTCTTGGTCATACAGATAAAAGTAGCCTAATACATCTTTCGAATCTGTAAAGACTCTACGTTTATTTGTGTGCACTCAGAATAACAACGAAGCGTTGCGCTTTTAAGCAAACATGATGCGCTTTAGGTCTCATGTGAACTTGAGTATTCACTCCCGTGTCACCCTCTGCTTCGAACCTGTGTGTGTGCCTAACGCAGCGGTTCCCTTATCGAGCTGTCACGAGACATCACGGAGATTTCTCCGTTATGGGAACTTCTTCCCTTCAACCTTTCCTGAAGTCCTATTGGCTCACGCCAGTCAAATGACTGGCCAATTGTCGCAAAGCATGCAAATACGGCGAGCTCGAGACAGTATAAATGCGATGCTCGCGACAATTATATCAGAATCTTTACTTCACCTTGAACTCGTGATGGCTTCAGTGTGTAAGATCTGCGCGGGACCCATCGAACCGCTGGATCAGCATCTCCATTTGCGCCGCCTGCCTGGGCCTGGCTCACGCCGAGGCGGCGCTGGACGAGTCCGACTGTGGACTTTGCGCGGACCTCCCGGTCCGCGTGCTCAGCCCGCCCGCGATGTGGTTCGCGGCCTGTTGGTCGGGCTCACTGCCGCCAGCGTGCCGCTGGTGAGCCCTCTCCGGGCGGGCGGAGCGCCGTCTTGCCGTGCCGTCGAACCCAACGGTCGCCGTCGCCCATCTCTTTCCCGAGGACTGTTTCCGCCCCTTCCAATATTGAGGGATTCGTAGCTTTTGGCCACGAGGAGGCGGAGGCCATGTCCATCTCGGCCTCGGAGAAGGACGGTTGGGCTGGATCGAGCCCGAGCAGCTAAAGGCAGCTCAGAGCCTTCAGGCCTCCAGGAGGAGCTCATGAGGGTTCTGTCAAAGCTGTTCAGGAGTTGGAGCTCACCTGGAATCCTCCGGAGGAGCCTGTCAGGAGTAAGCTCGACTCGTGGTACTTCAGGTCCACACGCAAAGCTGACGCAAGGACATCGGTGCCTTTTTCCCGATGTTCATGAGCAGCTCGTGAAGACGTGGTCTGCGCCCCAATCGGGCGCGTCCACTCGAACACGCAGGCCATGTTCTCCCACGTGGATGGAGCGGAGGCCCACGGTTACGCGCGCTCTCCCCGTCGAGGAGACCATTGCTGCACACCTGTGCCCTGCAGCAGCGAAGTCCCTAGGCCCGGACATCAGCCTGCCGTCGAAGCCGTGCAGAACCACCGCCCATCTCGCTAATAAGCGTATGCCTCTGATGGCGAGGCGGCATCAGCGTTACGCCATGGCAGTGTTGCAGGTGTTCCAGGCCAAACTCCTGCAAGCGGCGGAGGGCGGAGTCCTCACTCCTGAGGCGACGAAGGATCTGCGCCGCTGCAACGGACTTCGCGTTGATGGCGACGAAGCGGCGGCCCAGTCTGTGGGTAAGGCCATGGGCTTTATGGTCGTCCTTCAGAGGCACCTCTGGCTGAACTTAGCTGACCTAAAGGATGCCGATCGGAAGGTGCTCCTAAACGCTCTATATCTCCCTCCGGCCTCTTCGGTGATGCCGTGGAGACCATAACCGGCGATTTGCTGAGACTCAAAAGCGCGCGGCGATGAGTCACGTGATGCCTAGGGCGCCCCCAGCAACAGACTGCCAGATCCAGATCTTCGTCGGCGCCTGGCTCTGCCCAGCGGAGAGATTTTCCCAGGCCTGCCCAGGCTGGGGCTACTGCTACTGCTCCTCGACAGGAGCCAGACGTCCGGAGGAAGGTGTGGGGCTCCGCAGGAAGCGCCAAGGTCAGCGGAGAAGCCGCGACGCGATTCTCGCCCGCCCCGGCTGCTAAACCGTCTTCCTGACGATCGGAGGGAGGAGGAGAGCCTTGAGCAGCCCAGCGCCCAAGCGCCCAAAGTTCAGCTGCCCAAATGTGTGTGTGTTGAGTGTCCATTCAATAAAAATGCATACTTTCTCACAAAAGAGCTTTCTCCTCCTCACTCAATAAATGCGGTTCCCTTGCCCGCCTCAGTGCAGTGCAGGTCCGCATCCAACACAGGTTATAGCCGCACCCAGCGACCCGAGCAGCTAAAGCCGCTGCGTCAGTTCATAAGCGTGGAAGGTTATTCCGGGAATCTCGCGTTGGCTACTCAACGTGATAGAGCGGGGTATACTCTTCAATTCAGACGCAGACCACCCGTTTCAATGGCGTGGTGCAGTCTCTAACATCGCCTCGAAATGCCCAGGCTCTGAGGCAAGAGATTGGCTGTCTGCTCGAGAAAGGAGCAGTAGAGCGAGTCCCTCCACACGAGCTGGAGAGCGGGTTTTACAGCCGCTACTTCTGGTACCCAAGAGGGATGGGGGCTTCGCCCAATTTTGGATCTCAGGCCCATCAACAGGCGCTTTGCGACGTCAGTTCAGGATGGTAACGCTGAAGCAGATCCTGGCGCAGATTCGCCCGAGGACTGGTTTGCATCCGTGGATTTGAAGGACGCGTACTTTCACATTCAGATAGCGCCGCATCACAGGACGGTTTCTGAGGTTTGCTTTCGAGAACACAGCGCATCAATACTCTGTTCTCCCGTTCGGGCTGGCTTTGGCCCGCACATTTTCAAAGTGTGTGGATGCAGCACTTTCCCCTCAGAGCGGGCGGGATGCGCATCCTGAATTATCTGGACGATTGGCTGATTTTAGCTCAGTCCCGGGACACGCTACTCAGCCATATAGACTCGCTGCTTATTCACCTGGAGTCCCTAGGGCTATGTGTGAACAGGCGAAAGAGCATTCTCGAGTCAGTCCATTCTGTATTTGGGAGTTTGCATAGACTCCTAGAATGAGAGCCCGCCTCTCGCGAGAGCTGGCGTGGCCATTTTGTCTTACCTCGCCATTTCAGAGAAGGCAGCTCTGTTCATTTGAAAGAATTTCAGAGACTACTGGGACTCATGGCGTCGGCAGTGTGTCATCTGGGCTTATTACACATGCGACCACTGCAGCTGTGGCTGAAAACTCGAGTCCCCTGGACGGCATGGACCTCGACGTTTGAGTATCGCGGTCACCCGCGCTGCATCGAAGCTCTGGCCCGTGGCGCAACCCGAATTTCTTCAGCCGGGAGTCCCCTGGGGTTGGTAACCTCACGCGTGGTGGTCACAACGACGCATCGGCGCGCTCGGCTGGGGAGGCGGTGTGCGAGGATGCCAGCCGGGGCAGTGGTCAGAGCCACAGATCCGATGGCACATAAACCGATTGGAATTGGAAGCAGTCTTTTTAGCTCTGAAGGAGTTTCAAGCACAACTGGAACGGCAGCATGTACTGATTCGCACCGACAACACGTCTGTGGTCGCGTGCATAAATCGCCAGGGCGGCGTCCGTTCAAGGCGTTGTGCAAGCAGGCAGCGATATTACTGCTATGGGCGGATTCTCGCCTTCTATCCATCAGAGCAACGCACATCCCGGTCTTTTGAATCGGGCAGACATGCTTTCAAGGAGGAGAATTCCTCAAGGGAATGGAGGTTACACCCGAGTCAGTTCGGATGATTTGGAACCTCTACGGGAAGCAGAGGTGGATTTATTCGCTACGAGCGAGAATGCACACTGCCCGTCGTTCTTCTCTCTGTCCCACTCCCGTTGGAAGGGGCGCTCACAGCGCACTGGCCGACAGCCAGGCTTTATGCGTTTCCTCCGATCAAGATATTGCCTCTGGTGTTATGCAAGATCAGGAGGAGCGGCGTCCGTCATACTCTATAGCTCGAACTGGCCGAACCAGCCTTGGTTTCCGGACTTGACAGAGCTGCTGATAGCCCCCTGGCCGATTCGGTCAGGAAGGACATGTTATCTCAGGTGGACGGCTCGGTGTGGCACCGAACCCAGAACTATGGAACCTTCATGTGTGGTTGCTTCAGGGTTGTCAGGGAGCTAGACGCATTGCAGGCTCGTGTGGTCGGCACACTCACGGAAGCGCGAGCACCCTCTACAAGACGATTATATGCCTTAAAATGGGGAGTGTTTGTGAAATGGTGCCATCAGGCTCACATCGACCGGTTGTTTGCACCGTGTTGGATGTTCTGAGTTTCCTGCAGTACAGGCTGGATAGTGGATCGTTACCCTCGACGCTAAAGTCTATGTGGCGGCCATTGCTTCGTTCCGTTCACCGCAGGGTGGCCAGTCGATCGGCAGAGACCCCATGGTGGTGAGTTTTCTTAAGGGAGCGAGAAGGCTACACCCTCCGAGGCCACCTTCGGTTCCGCCTTGGGACCTAGAGGTGGTGTTAAGAGCTCTCTCTCAGCCACCTTTTGAGCCGTTATCATCAGTGGGTTTGAAGGAGTTGTCTCTCAAAACTGCACTCCTTCTTGCACTCGCCAGCCAAGCGCCGCCTTTTCTGTGGATAGTGACTGTATTCGCTGGACCCGGTGACTGCAGCGCCACTCTCCGCCAAGAATGGGTATGTACCTAAATCACTTTCTACACCCTTCAAGATACAGACTGTTTCTCTGTCTGCCTTGTCTTCCGAGTCAGCAGCCTCGAGTGAGGCAGATGCTCAGACTTGTGTGCCCTGTCAGGGCTTTGAGGATTTACATCGACCGTTCGCTAGCTTTCGTCAATCTAACCAGCTATTTGTATGCTATGGTGGTTGTGCGAGAGGCCGTGCTGTGTCTAAACAGAGGCTCTCCCACTGGATCGTGGACGCTATTACGGCTGCGTATACGAACCAAGGTTTGGAATGTCCTTTACACATTAGGGGCATTCAACGAGGGCCATGGCTTCCTCGTGGGCTTGGTCGAGGTATGTCTATTCAAGATATATGTGTTGCAGCCGGCTGGTCTTCTGAGAATACTTTCGCCAGGTTTTACAGGCTGGACGTTCAGTCTTTTGCCTCCCAGGTACTGTCGGTAAGTGGCTGATGCATGTTTACTACATTGTTTGCTCTGCATACCCTTACTAATCGGTTGTTCTGCCCTGTGCTCAGTGCAGATTCCTGTATTGTGTTGTTTTATCTAGCGATACTTTTATCATGCTAGGTTGGGGTCATGCTATACAGTCTGTGCAGTTCCTTATGCTCGTTGTGCAAGTTGCCCTGTTTCAGCGCAGCCAACGTTATTTCTATCCAGATATGCAAATTTGTATACCTTTGGGTTAGACGCTCATTGGCTTACAGCCACCTTTCAGCGGTGAGCTCGCCTACAGCGTCACTATTGTGGGAAGTGTCTACGTGCGTATTCTATCTGCTGTGTTTTGGGGTAGGGCTTCGTAGCCTCTCTCACGGGCGGATTTAATATCGCTCCCATAACGGAGAAATCTCCGTGATGTCTCGTGACAGCTCGATAAGGGAACGCTCCGGTTACTGTCGTAACCTCGGTTCCCTGAGAGCGGAACGAGACATCACGGTAGACGCCGTGTTCGCTACTCCTCAGCTTACGGTGTTCAGTATCCGATTCTGATATAATTGTCGCGAGCATCGCATTTATACTGTCTCGAGCTCGCCGTATTTGCATGCTTTGCGACAATTGGCCAGTCATTTGACTGGCGTGAGCCAATAGGACTTCAGGAAAGGTTGAAGGGAAGAAGTTCCCATAACGGAGAAATCTCCGTGATGTCTCGTTCCCGCTCTCAGGGAACCGAGGTTACGACAGTAACCGGAGCGTTCTCAATTCCAGTCCTCGCGCCCCACCGCTCTACATATTTTTCATGTCTCTCTTAGTTAACACACCTGATTCAGATAATCAGCTCGTTAGAAGTGCGCTCCATGAATGAACTGTGTTCCGATTGACATGCTCCCTACACAGTGTCCATTGCTCCCTACTCCCTGAGCAGGGGAAAGCCGCTGAAGTTTACTTCACTTCAGAACATTCATTCATGGATTTGCGTTGCGCAACATCTTTACGCACGGACGAGTGTGACATCATATACGTCTGTAAATATATACAATTTAAATTCACGTCGCACACTTCAATGCACTATGAATGGAATACGTTGCGAACTGGAATCATGGAGGAATATCGTGTGATGTCCACATCGCAGGGCACTTGCGTTCGAATAGAACAAACGTCTGAAGTGATAAGAGTAACATACGAAATGTGCAGAGCGGTGGGCGCGAGGACTGGAATTGAGAACCGCTGACCTAACGTTACTGTGAAATTACCACATCAGGCGTGACGTGCTAACATGGATGCAGCTATGAAGCCGCCGGGTTTGCTTCAGGGAAAATGTATTTTTAAGAAGCTTCCCAATGGAAACTGTAAACAGTTCATCACGACCTCTTATGTAGGCCTACAGTTCAAAATTCATGTTTAATTGAATAAACAGTTAGTAAACACAAGTTCATCTTATTGAACATAGTTTATTTTCATCACCAATTATCATAGTAGAACAGCTTTCTCAAGCAGTTTGTGATGCATTTTGGAAACAGGAGATGCGCCCCTGGTCTAATGCGCCACCTGGCTTGAGAAACCCGTTCTCAAAGACTTACTTTTAGTCATTATTTGGGTAGCACACATATTCTGAATGCCTTGGCAGAATTCAAATGAGCCATTTTAATCTAGATTAATCTAGATTAATTCCAAAATTAATCTAGATTAATCTAGATTAAAAATTAATCTATGCCCACCCCTAGTATATAGCTTACATAAAAATGAGATAAATAATGCTGTAAATGAGAGATAAAGGAAAATAAACAAAGTAATGATGTAAACCAGGGGTTGTGGAGTATTTTACAAAAGTTTAGAGGATTTAAGTTAATCTGTAAACATTATTTAATGCATAAAGTAAAAAAAAAGAAGCTAGCATTATCATACAAATGAATCAACCCATAAGCTGAGTTAAATTAACGCTTTATGATGGGTTAAATAAATAACCCAATTTACTGGGTAAAATTAACCCTGAATGTGTTGTGTCCTATATTTACCCAGTCCTTGGGTTAAAAACAACCCAAATTTGGTTGATTTTACCCCAGTGTTTTTTAGAGTGTATACTTATTATGTTCTTGAAGTTGACTGAAATGTTTGTTTTTTGACCCTATACTGTTCACACACTGCAGGAACATCAGGTGGCATCTGTCAGATGAAATCACACGCGTCCGTCACAGCAGAAGGCCATGAGAGTCGTTCTTCACCTGTGACAAATCTTCAAATATCCACAAGCCCAGCTGCCTTCTCCTTGAATTTAGCAGGAACAAAACACACAATCCTGGCTTCTCCAGCAGTGGTTGGCTGACGTGGCACGTCTCGATGTGGAAGAGTGGGTACTCTTGGCTGTCCTAATCTTCTTTTGTCATGGTGGCTTTTGCGATTTCCCTCCCTCGCTGCTGCATGTGAAGTTCGTCATGACAACCAATTAAACAGCAAGGAGAACAAGCCTAAGTAAAGCAATTAAGAGCTGATGCTGAATTGTGTGCTCACTGCTGTGAGTGATATTAAATTTTTGTGCTTACTTGAAGAGGAGTAATTAGAGGAAAAGTATCCAGTGGAAAGATTGAGAGAGTTGAGTCAGACTTGGGTTAACATGACCCACACAAGCACTCTTTATACGGATGCACGGCAGAAGCAATGCAGTAAAACTCTTCCAAATAAGACTGTGATATGGACAAATGCGTGAGACGGTGGTTCTCAGAGAGATTGCTATCAAATAGCACACCTAGGTTCCTCACTGATGATGAAGAATCGAAAGAGCAGCCATCAAGTGTTAGACAGTGTTCTAGGCTATTACTTGTGTGGTTTTTAGGTCAGATAATTAACACCTCTGTTTTTTCAGAATTTAGTAGTAAGAAATTATTCGTCATCCAGTTTTTTATATCGACTATGCATTCCATAATTTTCTCAATTTGGTGTGTTTCACCGGGCCGTGAAGAAATATAGAGTTGAGTATCATCAGCGGTCAGATACGTAAGTACGATTTGAACCATGCTAGTGCACTTCCATTAATGCCAACTAATTTTTCAAGTCTATTCAAAAGAATGTTGTGATTGATATTTTCGAACGTAGCGCTTTTCCAGTATCTCTGACAGAAAAGGGAGATTCAAGATTGGTCTGTAATTAACTAGATCTTTGGGGTCAAGTTGTGTTTTTTTAATGAGAGGCTTAATAACAGCCAATTTAAAGGTTTTTGGGACATACCCTAATGACAATGATGAATTAATAATAGCCAAAAGAGGATCTATGACTTCTGGAAGCACCTCTTTTAGTAGTTTAGATGGAATAGGGTCTAACATGCATGCTGTTGGTTTAGCTGATTTAACACATTTATACAATTCTTCATCTCCTATAGTAGAGAATGAGAGGAATTGTTCCTCAGAGGATCTATAGTGCACAATTTGATGTGATACTGCAGCTAGCGGCTGCATGGTTACAGTTTGATCTCTAATAGTATTGATTTTGGAAGTAAAATAGTTCATAAAGTCATTACTGCTGTGCTGTTGTGAAATGTCAACACCTGTTGATGCTTTATTTTGTGTTATTTTTGCCACTGTATTGAATAAATACATGGAGTTATGTTTGCTTTCTTCTAAAAGAGACGAAAGTAATCAGATCTAGCTGTTTTTAATGCTTTTCTGCAGGATAGGGTACGTTCCCGCCAAGCAATACGAAATACCTCTAGTTTTGTTTTCCTCCAGCTGTGCCCCATTTTCCGGGCTGCTCTCTTTACTGCGCGAGTGTGTTCATTATACCACGGTGTTGGACTCTTTTCCTTAATCTTCCTTAAGCGTAAAGGAGCAACCGTATCTAAAGTGCTAGAAAAGAGAGACTCCATAATTTCTATTACATTATAAAGTTTTTCTGCGCTGTTGGATGTGCTGAGGAATTGAGATAAAAGATTACTTACAAAGCAGTCTTTTGTGGTAAAAGTGATGGTTCTACCATATTTGTAAGAAGGAGTTGAATTTGAATATGGAGTTTACACAAGACTAACAGATCAGTGTCTAATACTTGATGGCTGCTCTGTAAATTCTTTGTCATCAGTCAGGAACCTAGGCATACTTTTTGATAGCAATCTTTCCTTTGAAAAACATGTTTCTAGCATTTGTAAAACTGAAATTTTCCATCTTAAAAACATATCTAAATTACGACCTATGCTCTCAATGTTGAATGCAGAAACATTAATTCATGCATTCATGACCTTAAGGCTAGATTATTGCAATGCTTTATTGGGTGGTTGCTCTGCAGTTAGAGTTCTTACTAGAACCAGGAAGTATGACCGCATTGGCCCGGTTCTGTCAACATTGTACTGGCTCCCTATTAAACATGCTATACATTTTAAGATCTTGCTAATTACCTATAAGGCCCTGAATGGTTTAGCTCCTCAGTATTTGAGTGAGCTCTTATCCCATTATAGTCCTCCACGTCCACTGCGTTCTCAAAACTCTGGCCATTTGATAATACCTAGAATATCAAAATCAACTGCCGGCGGCAGATCCTTTTTCTATTTAGCGTCCAAACTCTGGAACAATCTGCCTAACACTGTTCAAGGAGGCAGACACACTCTGTCAGTTTAAATCTAGATTAAATACCCTTCTCTTTAACCTGGCGTACACATAACACACTAATACACTTCTAATATTCAAATTTGTTAAAGGATTGTTAGGCTGCATTAATTAGGTCAACCGGAACCGGGAACACTTCCCATAAAATACGATGTACTTGTTACATTGTAAGAAGATTGACATCTACGCTAATATTAGTCTGTTTCTTTCTTATTCCGAGGTCACCGTAGCCACCCGATACGGTCCTTATCCATCCCAGATGATCACTGCAGTCAACAAATCCAGTCCGTATCCAGATCAGATGATCACCGCAGTCACCAGATCCAGACCTTATCCAGATCAGATGATCATTGCAGTCAACAGATCCAGTCCGTATCCAGATCAGATGATCACTGCAGTCACCAGATCCAGTCCGTATCCAGATCAGATGATCACTGCAGTCAACAGATCCAGTCCGTATCCAGATCAGATGATCACTGCAGTCACCAGATCCAGTCCGTATCCAGATCAGATGGTGAATCAGTACCTACAGACAACCTCTAAAGCCCTTAACGTCAGCGGAGATCAGGACACCTATGGCGCTTTTCCACTGCATGGTACGGCACGGTACGGATCGGTACGGTTCACTTTTGGGGGGTTTTCCACTGGGTACTGTAACCTATATATCGGCAGGAATTCAACTCTACAAGTCACCAGAAGGGGGGCAGCTAAAGAATCAGCAGCCCTCTAAAAGCCCTCCTCCGCCTCAGCGCAAAGCGCCGTTTTCTTCCTGTTGTGGAACAAAAGGAATGTGCGGAACGCTTCTCAAAGACATTCGTTCATTTCATGACTTTCAAAGCATACACAAAGAAATATATGGATATTAATGTGTACTCTTTCTCTCATATGCTTGTGGAATATGAATATTAATTTAGGAAAACGTGGGCTGATTTCTAATCGTGCTTTAACCTGGAATGTGTAGGCTGCAGTGTTTAGACTTTTATGAATGGTTGCAAAACTTCATGAATCAGTACTATAACGAATGTGGTGATATTATAAATGTGTAAACTTGATAAAAGTTTTAATACAGGGATCAAAAGTTATTCTTTTCTCCATTGAAAATGCCTTGCAAAAAACCATGGACATGGGTGGAGCTCCATATACGGACAATCTGATTCGATCAGCCGCGGTGGGCGGCGTCCAAACGGACAGTTGAAAAAGGCGAGGCGTCCGGCGTCTTCTCTCTCTCTTCCCCTTGCAACTCTCTGGCGCTCCTGAACTCGGCGCTCTCAAACGCGCAAGCAAGGCTGACCTGGAAGCCCGGCCCGGACTCTCTCAACGAAACCAACCATCGGAGGGGGTCTAAGACCGTGCCAAAGCCGTAACGGAGCCACGAAGTCAACGGTTGCGGAGGAGAGCTTTCCCGGTGACGTCACGCGACAGCGAAGCAAGCCAGCAGAGTTTCCAGAGCAACGCCGAGCTGAACACGTGACGCTCAAACAAAGAACTGAACTCACGGGAAAACGAACCAACGTCCGAGCCTGCTTTAAACCCATTCAAGCAAGTACAAACTGAATTTCTAATCCTGACTGAACTGGTTAAAATATGATCTGAATGCAGTAACAAAACATACGTATTTGTTCGTGATCTTTTGGCTGGTTGGTTAAGCTATGAAATAGAAAGAATATTATTCTTTCACCCACAGTTACCTCAAAACTCTCGTATGCCTATGTGTGTGTGTATGTCTATGTCTTCTCAGTTAATCCATTTATGTTAGAATAGCAATATCACGAATAAACCTTTTCCATTTTATAAACAAGTGTCTCTGGAATGTGATTTTAAGTATTTTTATCCTTATTTGCCCTAAAGATAACGCAACCCTAGCTCAAACTAGAAATTATTAATCTCGTTACCTACCTGGGGCCACGGGAATGAAGCTAGATTTTAATTGAGATTCACAGAATGTACTTTTAGTGATTGCTGGACAAGCACTTAATAAGTGTAAACTGTAAGTTAAATATTAATAGGGCTTAATCGAGCATATTAAATATTTAATAACTAATTCCCGGAGCTGAAACAATAGCTCCATATTAAACTGTATTTCATTACATAAATGGTGGAGGATAAAAGCGGGCAATTAAAGATTTAGATCTGATAAATCAAACCAGAGACAATATAAATATTTCTCACTTTTATCCGGAAGAATTGAGTAAATATAGAGAAACAAACGGTTATTTGTGATATTGCATTCTTGTTTGAAACACAGTGAGTTTGAATGAAAGAGAGTGTAACTGTTAACTCGAGTTCGAGAAGAAATTAAACTGCAGTAAATAATTAATAAAAGTCGCTCTAAAGCGCATGAGAGGCGAACAAGCGTGTCCCTTGTTGCCCCTCTTAAGGCCTTCGTGGTAATGCTTTTGTTAGTGCGTGTTCCACTGCAAACCCAGCCACCTGACTCCCGCTGTAGAATATTAAAGTAGCTATTTAAGTAATTCTCAGCCCATTTTTGATTTCACGAGTGAATTCAAACGCATCGGCGCCAAAGGAGTGGCCAGTCGTTTTTGAGAAAGGGAGAAATTTTGCAATTGATTGTTTGTTTGTTATGTGTGCGGTCTAAACAGACAAATATTCACATAATAGCCCGCTGAGGCTTTGTTGGTTTATAAGTAACCCGTAGATAAATTTATCTCGCCTAAATGAGTGAGATTATATGTGCTATAGAAAATTTTTTCCTATAGGCACAGACACTGCCACCAGAGCGACCAGACCAGTTTGTAAGCTAATAGCGCTAGCGCATATAAGCTAACTGAAACAAAGAAGCTTTAGCCATGCTGGTAGCATTACGGCTAGCGATTAGCACATAGCATTTAAAGCTTGAATGCAGTGTGTTGGTGGAAATGTGGTTCACAGCTAACACTAATTCCCTTTCTCTCTCTCTCTCCCATTGTACGTTTTAAGTTGGCTGTGTTAATGTTTCCCAATCATCAGTGTTAACATTTCACAGGTTGGTTTAATATAACAGCTGATTAAAGTCTTTTACCTTTGTGAGACCAGCTTAATAAGTGGTGGGTTATTAGAAGATAATTCAGTACCATGTGATAACATAGTGAGGTTGATTTAGTTCAATTATAATGGCTTTTATGATTTCATAACACATCAATGGATGAGCGCTATTGTTAGGAATTTTTAATTGTTAATTGAATGTCACAATTGATTACAAATTAATTTTGAATTAATTTAATTTAATAAAATTTTCAATTCCTGCTTCCAACAACAGCATCCATTTATGAACCATAAACGCTTATAATTTGACCACTACAATAAAACCTTAAGTTATCAAGAGGGCCAGAAATTTTTAATTTCATTTACAAGTAGGATACCGATTGATTATTATTTTTATTTTTTTTTGATGTTAAGGACAATGAGAGGAATGCTTAAGTTTGGAAATTATTTTAATTACTATTATGGGAATCCAAAACTAGTGATTTAGAAGCTGTAAATTAATTTAATAATTAATTATGAATTCGAAAATTCTAATTACATTTAATAATTAATTACACTTCCTGTTTACATTTTGCAACAATATTGGTTTGTCAACTCAATTGCAGATTGCATTTGTAAATTCTAATCCTAAGTGAATCCTATTAATTTTAATTATAACATCATAAATTTTAATTAGAAACCAAATTCTAATTTTTAATTCTAATTCCAAACTTAAATACAAGTCTGGCTCTATCTGTAGGCCACACTTCATTTCCTTAGGTGATCTGATTAACTCAAGTAAAATTAATAATAATTTAATTAAAATAATTTTATTAAATTAAAATTAGTCCTCTTACTTAGGCCTGAGAGTAGATAGTGCTCCCCTAGTGTTGTGTTGGAGAAGTGACAGTGACACCATACAGTCAAAGTCATTTCTCACCAATCTGGAGCATAAACGAACCTTAGCATAGCGACTCAACAGCACCACCTTGTGCCAACGTATTAGTTTTAAATCTTGGGAATAAATCTTAATTTCTCTTTCTTTTCTCCCTGTTACTAACTTCTAATTTGACTTGTTTGCTTAAAGCTAACCAGGGAAGATCACGAATAGAGCGAAATGTCACAATTGAACAGATATGTATGAAACTTGAGAACCACATTCAAACTGTTTATCATTTACCCTCTATTGTGAAATCCTATCCCAGGTTAAAGCAGGTGCAATGAGAAGATAGACATCGGCAACATTTTAACACGCGTGACACACGCTGACCAGCGCTATGTGTAAAATCCTGCCATTCAGGGACAAGTACTGTCATTGCTGTTGTTTTCCATCAAGGAGAAAATTGGAATAGCAATACAGTCTTATTACAAAAGAGAAAACTCGCCTACAATCCTCTGATTAGAAGCGTCCTTCTAAATCAGACTTAACAAAGCGAGAGAGAATCTGCTATTAAAAGAGAGATCGGTCTAGTGTTATTGTCCCTGTGTACTCATTCTGTTAGTGTGCTTTTCTTTCTGTTTCCCAACAGTGCTGCCTCTACGGGGCGCAATTTCTACGCAGAAGCTGCAAATTACACGCACCCCATCACAGAGGACCACAGAAACAGAATCACACTCAACACTAGCATACACTACACTGTGCACATTCACACCCCTGTTGTTTTGTTTGTGTTTTGTTTTGCTTTGTTTCCCATCCAAGGTCTGTGTCAGTTCGGTCCAAGATCCCATCACCGCCAGAACATGTATCACCAGCCAGAACATGTCGGTCACTGGGAAGGACTGGAAATGTGGCTAAGTGCTACAACAAACAGCATCCTCCCTAAAGCTGCTGAAGCACTCCAACATCAGACACAGGACCAACTAGATGACAACATCACAAGCATCATGAGACAAGACCCAAGTCAAAACTACAATCACAAAGAATTAGCCAAGATCACCTCAAGCTTAAGTCACACACTCATCGCCACCCTCAAACTGAGCGACAAGTACGCCGCACAACGCCAGCAGGAGCTGACAAGCGCACAACGACGCACAGAGCAGCTGGAACGTGAAGCTCAGGTACGACGGGAAGGGACCGATGAGGTGGAGCAAGGCGCCGAGGAGATCAACAGGCTAAAAGAAACTCTAGAAGCTACCAGCCACGAAATGCAGCAACTCAAAGAGGACTTCGCTGATCGTGCAGACAAGCTACAGTATGCAGAGAAGCTACTAGAGAAGGCAAAGACTGACTTCAGGGACAAAAACAGCAGAATCAAGGCCCTCGAAGCTCATTTGGCTGAATCAAGAAACGAGATCAGCCGCCTAACACAACAGCTCGACTACGTCACAGAGGAGTCTGAAAGTTTCCAAGAGGAACTCAAGCACGCTTACGAACTACGCCATGAGCCGTCAAGGACAGGACGTGCACCAACCGCACCCCTGCCAAGCAGGACCAAGTCACCTGTGCCTGGACTGACACGTGAACATAAGACAGAGGGGGTGATGTTAAAACAGTCACCAGCGCCGCCTGAAGAACTTTATATCACGACAGAACCAGAAGAATCTGCTGCAGCCAGCCGCAGATCGTCGCACAGCTTGGACCTAAAAGACCTTGACAAGCTCGCCCAAACGTTAGCAAATTCAACCCCAGCGTGCCAAACAGCCAAACGGTCCAGGCGTATCTGCAAGATATTGATTTCCATCTGAAATGCGACCTAACGTTACGGACAAAGATAAACTCTATTTACTCCGAACGACATCCAGCCCTGAAGTACGCAGCTTCCTGGACCGGCAGCCTGTTAACACAAAGACTGATTACCAACGGCTGCGAAAAGCCCTTATTAAAGAGTTCGCCGACCCTGAGTCCGATCAAGGCTTAGTGGCTGCCCTGGAGACGAGACAAGGACGCCACGACACTCCTCAAGCTTACTATAGTCGACTCAGACAAGCATATTTTGGAACTCGCAATGATTCTGACATGGAAGATGAACTGAACTTTAAAACTCTCTTCCTCAGGAATCTTCATCCTGGCATAAGCCACCATCTTGGCGTTCTCGCATGTCCACGAACGATGAACACTCAGCAGTTGCGAGACTTGGTGCAAAAGGCCTACTACAAACAAAAGATGGCCTCAGAAAAGAGCGCAAAAACCCCAGCAGTTCTTGATTTCAACACGCAACACCATGAACTGGCTCTAGAGGGCACCCAACGCCAAGACAGCGCTAAGCCACCACACAGAGAATGGAATGCACTCCCGTCCAACAGAGAACGAGACTCACACGCTGACACTCGACCTGAACAGAGGTATGACCGATGGGATGGAACCGCGTGGGACGCCAACGCTCACCTGGACGACACTGGGAGAAGTGGTCTCATGAGAATCAGTGGGAAAAGGAAGATGAACCAGAGTCAGCCTGACTAGCTGTCAGACGGAACGGCAGTGACAAGCTGAACAAATCAGCCCCAGAAAACAGCACCGCTTCACCTTGCTCTCAGAGAACAGTAAACACCCTAACTTCAGATGGACATGAAACCCCACCTGAAAACCCAGCAACAGAGTTAAACACTAACTCAACACCCAATACTCCAAATCACAGCAGCGTCCAACAAACACCTGCTGATGAAACTCCAAGTTCCTGAAAGTGCTGTCTCAGTCACCTGCCATTCCTCCGGAGAACACCAGATCAGGTCTGACATCCTAAACGCTTTCCTCCCAAACTCCAGCCCCTCAAATGACCAAAACGATGCCCTCACCACAGCAGGTGCATCACATGAAGAGTCCTGGACCTTTCATGCCCTCCCACCCAACCCTACAGTGGCAGCAGTAACCCGCCGCCAGCACGCCACTGGCGAGCACACCCCTGCCCTCCTGCATTACCATACCACCTCAGTTCGCTGCTGACGATCTCCTCACCCTCACATGCGGATTCGTCACTACGAACCATGACAGCTCACATGTCAAAACCATGATAACACCATCCTCCGAGCTCCAAGCTCCACTCTGTCGACTACATGCTGCATCTGCAAGACGGTGTCCACACGTATGTCCCTGAGCCACTCACTGCGCCACAGCTCGTAGTACCTCACGGCCAGAGGGGGAGTACGCTGACACACGCACACGATGCACCATGATGGGTTGCCAGTGCCAACCGCAAATCCAAACCACCGACAGGAAAAGGGGAAGATCCGACCCACTGACACAGACCGACAACCATATGCACCACACAAGCATAACTATTGTCATTTTAGGAAAACATATAGCAACCATGCTTAGACACAACCCATATTCTCTCCTCCGCAGCACTGCTAGGACCAATCTAGTAGAGAGGAGTTACTCTCAATTTTTTTTCATTATTATATAATTTTTTATAATTTTTTTTTAATTTTTTTTTTTAGTTTAAAACTATTTTTTTTTTTTTTTTTTTATTTACTTTATCGTTTGGGTTCTTTATCGCGTGTCTCACTTTGTGTTTCCTTTCCTCTTTCACTTTGAACCCCTTAACCAAACCTTGAATCCAGGTCCTGAAATTGAGATCGACTTCCGTCAGTAAAGTCGTTGTAATTGGCCAGAGAACCGTTGTCGACCGATCGAGGCCACCCGCCAAAATCATGAACGACATGATACACGATGTAAGTTCCTCGATTGACAACGTAGCCATGAATAGGATTCCGTGCTACACGATACCTCTTAGCCTTGTTCAAACGTTGTAACTCGGCCACCGCGGGCCCCGCTAGTCTCATCCAAACCCATCTCGCCTTTCCGGTAGCGCTTATTCCCATATACGCAAACCCGAAACAGGTGATTTAGTTGTCTTTTCAGTTTGCCCATTATCAACGTTAATAATGTTTACCGCTCAAAGACGCTAGAATGTGGGATTACGGCAAGGGAAAACCTATGTAAAAATCCAAACTCCTAAAGTCGCTACAGACACGAGAACAACGAACAGTTGTATCTGGCCCCAAACTCAAAGATGGGCACGCTCACTTAGGACATTCATTTCCCCTACCCGAGTAAACTCTGCGACGCGATAATACCAAGGGCATCTGCGGTTTAGAATCCATTAAACCCGACACTAGCTGCCCGCCAAACAACACCACGCTTCTCAAGTTGAGGTAACGCAGTCGAAATCATCAGAAACCGCTGGCTGGTCAGTACCCCAGCACGACCAGCCACCCTCACATGCGATTAACACGACGCCACGCCGCATTAATTTGCCCAACCAAATGTTATGGATCACTGTCCCGAAGGGCGCGATCCTCCATATTGACGAGTTAGCATTGTATCACCTCACCGACGATGAATATCAGGTTGAAATCGAAATCTCTTATTGAATTGACACCGGCTGACAGCGCTAGAAGCTATCGCCGCCTTCCGCCGCGCGCCAATTATTCGGTCCTGGTCTGCCGCTGACACGGCGCTTTGTATCTCTACTATCGTAGGATATGTTATGAATTTGACACTGGCCTTCCTCCTACACAAGCGAGTGAACGTCGTCCAAGAGTCTCTCAACAAATGCACGTCAGGCGTCCCTCGCCTTTTTCGACGTGGTAATCCCGACCGAGACCCCGAACCCGAGAATTTGAACAACCTGACTGAGATCATGCCTATACCGCCTCGTCGAGCCCCTGACAATTAAAAGTCAAAAATGACCCAATTGTCAATAATGATAAACAATGCATCCCTATGTCTTCTCAAGTTTCTAACCTGTTCCTTCCCAAATTACCCTGCACCAGGTTTTAGTCAGTGATAGGAATGATGTTTGTGTCTTGTATGTGCCTGTTCTTCTGCCTCTTGTTCCAGGGCCTGACAATGTTCCATCAGGGGAACATCACCAAGCCCAAGGGGGATATGTAACCTATATATCGGCAGGAATTCAACTCTACAAGTCACCAGAAGGGGGGCAGCTAAAGAATCAGCAGCCCTCTAAAAGCCCCTCCTCCGCCTCAGCGCAAAAGCGCGCGTTTTCTTCCTGTTGTGGAACAAAAGGAATGTGCGGGAACGCTTCTCAAAGACATTCGTTCATTTCATGACTTTCAAAGCATACACAAAGAAATATATGGATATTAATGTGTACTCTTTCTCTCATATGCTTGTGGAATATGAATATTAATTTAGGAAAACGTGGGCTGATTTCTAATCGTGCTTTAACCTGGAATGTGTAGGCTGCAGTGTTTAGACTTTTATGAATGGTTGCAAAACTTCATGAATCAGTACTATAACGAATGTGGTGATATTATAAATGTGTAAACTTGATAAAAGTTTTAATACAGGGATCAAAAGTTATTCTTTTCTCCATTGAAAATGCCTTGCAAGAAAACCATGGACATGGGTGGAGCTCCGCCCCATACGGACAATCTGATTCGATCAGCCGCCGGTGGGCGGCGTCCAAACCGGACAGTTGAAAAGACGCGCGTCCGCTTCTCTCTCTTCCTCTTGCAACTCTCTGGCGCTCCTGAACTCGGCGCGCTCAAACGCGCGCAAGGCTGACCTGGAAGCCGGCCCGCCGGACTCTCTCTCAACGAAACCAACCATCGGAGGGGGTCTAAGACCGTGCCAAAGCCGTAACGGAGCCACGAAGTCAACGGTTGCGGAGGAGAGCTTTCCCGGTGACGTCACGCGACAGCGAAGCAAGCCAGCAGAGTTTCCAGAGCAACGCCGGAGCTGAACACGTGACGCCCGAAACAAAGAACTGAACTCACGCGGGAAAACGAACCAACGTCGAGCCTGCTTTAAACCCATTCAAGCAAGTACAAACTGAATTTCTAATCCTGACTGAACTGGTTAAAATATGATCTGAATGCAGTAACAAAACATACGTATTTGTTCGTGATCTTTTGGCTGGTTGGTTAAGCTATGAAATAGAAAGAATATTATTCTTTCACCCACAGTTACCCTCAAAACTTTCGTATGCCTATGTGTGTGTGTATGTCTATGTCTTCTCAGTTAATCCATTTATGTTAGAATAGCAATATCACGAATAAATCGTTTTTCATTTCATAAAGAATTGTCTCTGGAATGTGATTTTAAGTGTTTTTATCCTTATTTGCCCTAAAGATAACGCAGCCTAGCTCTAAACTAGAAATTATTAATCTCGTGTATCGTTACCTGGGGCCACGGGAATGGGCGAGATTTTAATTGAGATTAACAGAATGTACTTTTAGTGATTGCTGGACAAGCACTTAATAAGGTGTAAACTGTAAAGAAATATTAATAGGGCTTAATCGAGCATATTAAATATTTAATAACTAATTCCCGGAGCTGAAACAATAGCTCCATATTAAACTGGTATTTTTACTACAGTACTGTACCTGGTACCTGGTACTTTTTTAGTACCACCTCAGCCGAGGTTCCAAGCGAGCCGTACCGTTACCAAAACGTGACGTGTAAACTCTGCTGATCACTGATTGGCCGGAGAGATTTGTAATTACTGCATCACTGAACTTGCGACATGAGACCCTCCTCTACAGCCCGACCAGCTAGATTTAAATCAGCACAGCCAGCGACGGATCGGACGCAGCTTTTGTTTAAACAAACGCACCTTTTTGTATCAACCGAAAAATTTCTGTTTCTTTGTCTGTTGAGGAAGAACAGACGTTCCTCTCGTTGATAGCCGAGGAGTGGATCCAGTGAGAGCTTTATGGCGCGACTCCGAAGGAAAAAGCCTTATGTGTATACTTTTGAACTTGCTATATTTTCAGAGTATGTCTTCTGTTTATATTTTTACCTTTGTATCTGTGTTTTGCTTCAATTAAAAACAATCTGATCGAATAAGTGTACCTCCAGACTATATTAAATATGTATTATTGTATGAGCACGTAATGAACCTCTTGAAAAAGACAAATTATTAATGCCACGATTATAAAAACTATCACATAAATAAAAAAAACAAGGGATACATTGTATATTTTGAAATATTCAAAAGTTTATTGACAATTCACTTTACAGAACACACTGCATGAATAGTTAACTAATCAATTAACGTTAACGCAGCACACCTGCACGAACATCCCTGCTCTCCTCATCTACAGCCCGTGTCACTGCCACCACAGTCTCTGCTGCTGGGGGTAAATCACAAGCATTCTCATAGACCTCTCCATTGCTGTTAAAAACAACCACAAGCCGAGAATGAAGAACACTATTCCGTCTCCTTTCTTTGTTGTGAGTTTGTTTGTGGCGCGTTTATGTTACCGGCTCCAGACCTAGGGGAATCTGTGCTGGCACAAGCCAAATCACACACCAAGCTGTGAATGATAAGGAGACGGACACGTTATTGCCTTGCTCGAGTGAAGTTTTAATATGATTATCACAGTTGCAATGTGGACACATCATACATGGTCTAGAATCAAACCAAAATTCTCAAGAAAATAACATTCAACTGTCACTTTCAACCATGCTCATATTACTCAATTCAATACAATTTAATTTGATTTCCCACGTGAACACAGGCATAACTGCATGAACAACAGAACCCAATACAGTTGAATATACCGCTGTATCATGTAATATTAGTAACACTTTGAGAAGTAATACTGCATTTACTCAAAGAATACATTTCTTACCCATATATCACACAACCTGTATAAATGCATATAAATGCAACAATGATACCAATCACTATGGTTGAAACAGTATCACTTTCCCATATTTTCATAGAGAAATACATATCATACACAATTAACTAAATCTCCCGTTAACTCCTGATAACCTCAAACTAAAATGATTACAGTTTCGAACCATAAACATGGCGTTGATACATTAAACAATCCCCCATAATGTCTTACTATTCACTTTGAATATTCCAGGTGACAATATTATGTCTTCACATGCATTTACTAATAGCATAGCTGCAAAAATACACACTAGATTCAATTAACATTCACGACATCAAAATGCATAAAAATGCTTATAATCAGAACGATTAATAGACAAATGTGTTTAAGAACCGCTTTAATAATGTCTTACAGATTCCCACATACATGCATCTAGACATCCTCTATCCCTTCGGTTAATCTTTGCTAATTTTGCTAACCACGAGTTAGCGGTTACACGTTTACCATTTTCTCACCTTAAATTTAATCCTATTATCCTACTAACACATTTCAACATTTTCCAAACATTTCTTCATAGTAACGATGATGGATGTTTAACACAAACCACTTTAAAGGAGTTATTACCCATACCTGTGAATGATAAGGAGACGGACACATTATTGCCTTGCTCGAGTGAAGTTTTAATATGATCCGAAACTCGAGCTGTCGGTCTCCAAGATAACCCACTACAGCGCCACACTACCCTCTACAGGTGTAGGGGTGAAATACATATAATATTTGTGTGGCGAGTGGGGCGGGGCCGAGAGCCGTGGGAACGGAGCGAGGCCGGTGGAGTAATTGGTAATGAACGACACCTGCACCGCTCACCGGTCTCGAGTCCCACGGAGGAGCTTCGGAAGGGTTAAATGAGGAGTGACAACAGTGGAAGACGAGAGAGGACCAGGCCTGGAATTTTAGTTTGTGTTTTGTTTGCGGCAGTCGTCCGTGAGGGGCTGCCGCTTTTCATTTGTGTTTGTTTATTTTATTATTAAAGTTGTTGAATGTTCGCCGGTTCCCGCCTCCTTCTTCCCGTATTTATCAACTGCGTTACATTGGTGCCGAAGCCCGGGATGAAGGAGGGACACGCTGTCAGAGAGCCCTCGCTGCTGAGTGGGATCGCGGTGCTGAGGAGATCGGGCAGCAGGAAGTGGCGGAGACCGCCAGTGGCTGCCCGAAGCGGTGGTGCTGGAGCAAAAGAAGAACAGGTGGGACGGAAGACTCGCTGCCGTGCTCCTGGGACGAGGAGGGGTGGCTGCCGTCCGAGAGGGAGCGGAGGAGTCGCCCCGTTCGCCTGGAGGCCGAAGCCTGCTGCCATCCGCCAGGTTGGTGGAGGAGCAGGGAACGGGGGACTCGCTGCCGGCTGCCCTCGACTGGAGGAGCCATCGCCGGCCGCCAGGAGGCGGAAGGGGCATCGGGCCGTCCACCAAAGAGGTCCAGTACCATCACATGGCACATGAGTGAGCCGCTCAGTTGGTTGAGGACCGGCGGCAGTGTGTCCGGGAACCGGACCGAGTTTTTCTCTCCCTCTCTCTTCTCTGTCACTCCTCATCCTTCCGTTTCCTTTCTCTCGCCTCGTCTGTCCTTACCCCCAGGTGCCGCGGCCGCCTGACGGGCTCCCCGGGAGAGGGGAGGGAGTAGGCGCAGTCTCGTGGGTACCCCGGCCTGCGAGGGGCGATGGGGGTATGTGGCGAGTGGGGCGGGGCCGAGCCGTGGGAAGCGGAGCGAGGAGTGGAGTAATTGGTAATGAACGACACCTGCACGCTCACCGGTCTCGAGTCCCACGGAGGAGCTTGGAAGGGTTAAATGAGGAGTGACAACAGTGGAAGACGAGAGGACCAGGCCTGGAATTTTAGTTTGTGTTTTGTTTGCGGCAGTCGTCCGTGAGGGGCTGCCGCTTTTCATTTGTGTTTGTTTATTTTATTATTAAAGTTGTTAAATGTTCGCCGGTTCCCGCCTCCTTCTTCCCGTATTTATCAACTGCGTTACAATTTGGCTAACTTCTGGAACAATTCTGATAAAAACAAAATAGTAATAAACAAAATAAGTGGTGGGGTAACCTTTTTTTTTTATACAGCAGAATTATTTTCTCTACCCGTCACATTTACGATGATGTCACGGCAGTAGAGGTGGCGCAGTTATAACGACGCGTGAATAATCCAGCCCACTCTAAAGCGGTACTAAACTGCAGTGGAAACGCAAACCGAACCGAACTGAGCCGTATCGTACCGAGCCGTGCCGAACCGTACCGTACCATGCAGTGGAAAAGCACCACTAGATAAGCCCCAGAGACCGACCCCCAGTGAGGACTTCGTCACCTAGATGGCCATCGGGACAAGACCACAGGAACCATATGAGTCATCTGCACAATCTGATTCTGCTGCAGCCTAGATTTAAACTCCTGATTTAGTCTGGCCAGAGGAGAATGATACTATTTCGACACACTATTTCCCATTATAAATACTGTAAAGCTGATATAAAGCCACCCAGCTTTATATCAAGCTGATGTAAAGCTGCTTTGACACAATTAGCATTGTTAAAATCTCCCAAAAGATTGTTAAAGCATTGTTTTGAGCAACTTTTGAGCAACTTTTGAGCAACTCAAAAGTTAAATGGAAACCAACATATATAGTTGTATGAATATTTGAACATGCAATATGTAAAAAGAAAGAATAGATCATCTGCTTCTTTCAATCCTTTTTCTTAACACCGGAATGTGGGTAAGTTTAATAAAAAAAAGCAACATTTTGAAAAAAAAAAACACTTTGAAAATCACGTTTTTGTCTAGAACAGATTCAGACCGATAATACGATAATATTGAAGTCCAATACCACTTCCCGGGTCACCGTTTTAATCGGTAACACTAAGCAGTTTTGATTTATACAATAATAAATGTTTGGTGATCACATTATTTTACATATGCATCTGCTTACATATGCACTCGCTTGTTTCTGCTACTTCTTCAACGTGTTATGATCCGATAGTTCAATACTCTTTTAGGAGATGCCTAATAGCGCCTCCTACCATACACCAGAGAAAACACAGAAAGCTGGAAAATCCTGTCAATGGCATGGAAAGAGTTAAGGGCACTTAATATATATTATTTTTTATCTACAATCATCCTACAACACAAATAAATTCATGATATAGTTTGAAATGGCTGAACATACTGTAGGCCTCAACACTCAGCACATGAACCTTAAGAACGATGACAATCAACACATGAAGAAAGAGGAGCTCTTTACATCATAATACAACAGACAACTTACTACAGAAGCCTGTTTCCACCACTGAATAAAAAAGAAAGGAAATTGTGACTTTTTTCTTGTAATTCTGACTTTTTTCTCATAATTCTGAGATGTAAACTCACAATTGCGAGAAAAAAAGTCACAATTATAAGATAAAAACTTGCAATTAAAAGAAAAAAAAAATATTCAGTGTCAGAAAACGGCTTGACTAAGTAACAAAAAAAAAGTTTTAATGACGTCAGCAAGCAGCAAAACATTAAAAAATCAAACAACAGTAATTGCATAATTCATTCAAACTGCAGTGCTTGCTGGGACAACATTTGGGGAAATTCTGTTGGTTTGACATTGTTTGTTACGCAGTGAGAAAATGACATTTCTGAGTACTTGAGCGACTCAAAAGGTTTTGTAAACTTTAAAATATGTTTTTTATTTTTTTTTACTGTAGCTGCACAAACTATTTAAATATTTTTCCCTCCTGGAGGCTGATGGCCCCTTGCCACTATGAACTGTGGTTACATTGGTTATATGGAAAAAAGCTGTGTATTAAGTTTATAATGAGAAAGTAATATTACTGCTATTCAGCTGCATTTTCTGGAGGTCCAGATCCTGGAGACTTCAGCACCAACACTAATGAAACTCGTGCGAATCTGCTTATCAATGCCCTCGGGATGACTTGATTATTACAGCAGGAGTATCTGTTTAGAGTTTGAACTAAACACTATTGTGTATTGTTTATAGTATCGCAGGTGGTTTATGAACTATTGCATCTTGGGTTGACAAACTCCAGGGTTATTTTTAGTGCCTCAAACTGTCACACATATATGCGGGAGTAATTTTTTCCCTAACCGCTACTCCTGTTGAGCTTTTATTTCTTTTCAAGAGTCAATAGAGAGTTTATAGATCTGCAGGTTTGGTAAGCTTAATGGCCTTTTCATTGATTGAGTTGCGTGCACAGCTACTTGGTGGACAAGAGCCAGCAAGATTCTATTAAATTAGGATTTCTAGGCACCTTTTGCTCTCTGGTTTTATAGCTTAATGCACGGTTTGTTTTGAGTGCTGCAAAATAGCCTTTATGAGAGCGTTATTTATTCAGCAGATGTCTGATTAAGCCTGCTTTCTGAAGAGGGTATTGAAACAGTGTGCCTTTCATTGCCGTCGCTGAGCCTGCCAACAGGATTCAACTCCATTATGAAATTGTCTCTCCTTGCGCTCCAGCTGATCTGTGTTTTGTATTAGTTTTGGTAACATCCAAGACCATTTTATTTCTTGAACACACAAATGAGGATCTGCTGGCCTGAACAAGAGGGGGCATGCTGTTCATTCAGTTTCATAAATGAGTCAATCTTGTTACAAAAGGAGAGAAAGATGACCACTGATTGTTAAAAAGATGGCTGCTATTGTTGTTTTCCCTCTAGGTTAATAAAACTCAACCTTAGCCATTGATTGTTCTGCTCGTGTTTCATGAGTAACTGTGTATGACAGTATTTAAGATGGAACATCAATATACTGCACATTATGTTGTCTACGATTGTCCCAGTATGTTTGTGTATGAGGACTTTTTAAGTTGATATGCATTTTCTGCTTCCTTTGCTTAATTCCTGTTTGTTGTTTTCCTTGTTTTCTGATTATGCTCTTTGGCATTGGTTATGGATTGTGTTCACCTGTGTCTTGTTAATTCAGTCGTTTAGTAGGGGCTTTCGCACCTTTTCAAAGTCCCGACAACTAATGTTTTTGTGAGTAGGGTCTAACCCAGCATAATAGGACTACAACGTAAGAGCTCTATTCGTTGATTTAGTGCAGCACGATAGAAATAAAACCAACATTGTGAGTTTTAATTAAATAAATACATGCACTGCATGTTTCACAAATGCAGCTCCATCTCTTAAAGCACTGTGAGCATGAGTTGCTTATAACATGCACTTGAAAAAGCAAATTGAGAAGCATTTATAAACGAGAAGAGTACATTTAGTGAAGTTTTTACTCCAAACTCACTTTATAACATTAATCAGAACTGTAATAAATGCTATATCGATTAGCACTGCTATAGAAATAAACCTTATTTTATACATACATTGTGCATACATTATTGCTCATGCCACTCAATTATGAGTAAATACATTTAAATACATACTCTAAATACATTTAAAGTAAACATATGATAATTCATATGCTGTTCTGCAGTGTACAGGAGTCTTTTTTCTGTGCTAATATAACGTCACGGTGGCTGGCTTACATCACTTCAGGGTTCCTACTGGCAGTGCTAATGCAACCAGTAAACTGTCCTTAGGGAACATTTAGTTTTCAGGGAACTGCTCTGGTGCCTATTTCCTAGAAATACCCTGTGAGAAATCTGTATATTAATACCTCTGGGATACCCGTTCTGTTCATTGACTGTTTTAACATCATATGTATAGGATGGTTTTGAGATTATGCATTTTCTTTGTAATACAGAGTGTTTTTGTTTCATTAAAGACTGTTGCATTTAGATTCCACCTCACCTCCCCTTCTTGCGAGCAATCCTGACAGAAGTCTAATGCTGCCTTCACGTGCTATCGAAATTATCGTAAATATGAGTATCCTAATTGGAAATTGGATGTGAATGGCTTCTCAAGTCGTGAAATGCTACTTTTTGATTCTAGAATTTCCGAGTTGGGCGGGTCATAAAGTTTAAACATGGTGGAGGGGACAACATTTGCTGCTGTCAATGCTGTTCTCAAGCAACTATACCCCTTTGTCTCGTCGCTTAAGAAGTGTATTTATAGCCCAGATATGAACAATCATGCAAAGCATATTGTATGTTTTATAGACCCCTTCACGGTATACGTCACAGGAAAATTCGAAGTTCGCAGTGCGCATTTCGGGGTCAGAAAGTTCATTCCATCCCATTGAATTGTGTGTTAACCAGAGAATTTCTCGTCAAGACAAAACTTAGGGCTGTGACGGTGGCAGATTTTCACCACCGCGGTGGTAATGGACCAACTACCGCAGGTGGCGCGGTGTTGTGATATATATATATATATATATAATTCTGAAACGCAAAAATAAATAAATGAGGCTCAATCATCTATTAACAAACATACGTGTTTATTTTAGCACTTACGTCAGTGAACACTCAGCCTGCAAAACACTAAAATAAATATCAAATAAATAATATAGTTAAATAGGAAAGTAGCCTTAAATGAGAAAGTTAAATACACCCGGTCTACCTCACGCGAGCGGAGTGGCGAGAACCTATTATAATCAGTGATGCTGTCTACACCAGATGCGCGATACAACACGACAAATCGGTCGCAGTAAACTGTCTCGTCCTATTTATGACGAACTGAAACAAAGTTAAAATGTCCTGTGGACAGACTCAACCTGTTGTGTTGCGACACGGCATCCGGTTTAGACACGGTTCACTGTTCTGCCACCAAGCAAGCGGGTGCGTAAACTCCTCGTCTGCTGTACGCGCTCTCTGTGGAGGAATCGCGCGGTATGTTGCCACATTTCTTGTTAACATCTTCCATTTACCGCGGTCTTATTCGTATTTGGCCAATTTGGAGAAATCCTCACTAAATGAAGTTTAGAACGTAGTTCATAAACTAGGTTCGGGAGGAGCACGTCAGATACTCAGCCTAATTAACACAGGTGGTACCAATCTAGATAATCAACCCTTGGACATAAATACAGCTGCCTCACCTCCATCTAGTTGACGGTTAAGCAGCATTCGGTTGCACCCATTGCATCGCAGGCCCAACATTTCCGTCCAAACAATGAGACCCATGCTGGGGATTTTTCGTAACCTCCGGTCAATCTGCCGGCCCCAGGATCGTCTATTTTTATTTATTTTTACCAGACATGGCCGCCGAGCTCCGGGCTTCGTCACGACCGCTGGCCTTCGCTCAACCAGTCACACGCTCTCCTCCGCCGGCCGGAGGGCGCAGCAGCAGGCCTTCAACGAGCCTGGGCCACGCCCCAGTTTTCACCGCAGCAAAGCACCACTCGCTTCCCGCTTCGGCTCCTCAGCCTTCACCGCGGCTTTCCCATCTGCAGCGCAAGTATGCAGCCGGGCCTCTAGCTTCTAGTTTCAGATGTTAATGCGAGGCGGCCTCCGTTAGCATGCAACCACCAATGTTGCCAATAATTCTCAGGGAAGCTCCAAAGGCAGGTATGTGTTGATAAAAGTCGTTAAAAGACCTCGCAAAGACATCGGATGTTAACGCCACCACGTAACCACGACACCATGCCCAGAATACACACCGGCTTAAACCCCGTATTTTTACCAGCATTCAATCGGCATAAAATTACTTAGATAAGCTGGATGAGACAAATGCGTTTTGCAAATATACTCTTGATCACCGCGGACCAACAGTAAATATGAACGTGCACGAGTTATTCTCATTCGACCCGTGTTATATTAATGTTTTGACCTAAATCATAGAGACGCTGACATTGATTTGCATATGCATTTCAGAGGGCTAAATAGAGCCCCTTCACAACAGATTTAGTTCCCAAACAACTGTCAGTTTTGCCCCAAATATGATTTTCAGTTACATTATTAATCCAAATTTCGACAGTAATAAATTATCCTGCAGCATCAGTTGCACAGGCACCGTTCTCTCTTGTGTATTTCAGTTCACTGGAGACATCACTCTAAATCGATCATTTGAATCAGTGAGTTGTCAACTCGAGAACAGCTGCTATCGGATCATTTCAACTCGCGAAGGAAGCGTTGGAGCAATTTGCGAACCAATTGTACAGGTTAATTAAAAAAAAAAAAATAAAAAAAAACCTTGTTCATAAATCAGACACCGCTCCCGCGTCCCAGAGTACATTATAAGGAGTAACGGTACGTTTCACGATACGTAGCGAAGCAAAAAGTACAATCTTTGGAACACAGTAAATTTACTAAATAAACGACTCCAGAAGTACAGATATTCGAAAAACGTATTTTAGTACGGTAGCGAACTAAAGCTACTTAGTTACTGACCACCACCGGCCTTGTTAAATGTCACAACCATTTTGCCATGGCCTACAGCTACAGCCACAGGCGCAGCTCGAAGCTGCCTCCGCTTGCAACACAGCTCCACACATCTCAGTCTTTTTCCTTCTGCTATGAATAACCCTCTTTTTCCTTTACAGTGGCTTCCAGCTCCCGTAGCAGGCACTAACGTGAGGCTACCTCCATTAGCAGAGCAGGCTACGATAGCTCTTCAGGACCCCCTTCCTGTGGCTTATAGCTACGGCAGTCAAAGCAAGCGCAACGCTGCCTTCGCTCACAACAAAGACCCACACATCTCTTTTCTCGTTCTGATTTCTCTCTTGCGCTTCTATCAATTTCCCACTCCAAGATCCAGAGGCCGTCGTTCAGCACGATACTGCCTCCGCTCTCTACTTTATTTAACATCACCATATTCTCTTTTACAGCAACATCACTGCTTGACCCACCAAATGCTGTTGCCTCGGTGCCACCGCTAGGGGCATACAACATCCGAGCACCGATCCGGCAGGTGCAGACATAGACTCCTACCCCCCCATCTAAGGCCATCACCAAGGACCAATTGGGTAACGGATGTATTGCAGGCCATCATAATCGTTTAAAATATGAAAAGTAACACATGGTTAAGTAAAAAAAAAAAAAAAATTGGACGTAACGGTATAACAAAATAGCAGATGATAAAAGGAACAGAGAAACATAACAAACAAGAGTGCTTTCAGTATTTAAGATCATCCGAACGCTTTCCATCCAAGAACCGTGAGTGTTTTTCTCCATTTTTACCATGACACCATAGACAGTGGGAGATCTATTAAGCCGCATCTACGCACGGATCTCCATTGAAATGGAAGTTACGTGGTTATCACGTCCATATTTAATCCGTGAAGACGTAACTGCCTGCGTTTACATTAATTTTTCGTCATAAAACCATTTTGAGACACAAGAACATTAAACCCCTTGCACGGAGTTGCGCCAGCCGCATGCGCGAGCAGCCTACACAATCAAGCGCGCATCAGCATTTTAAATAAGAGCAGCCTTCCATTAGTAAGGTTCATATCTTGCATGTATAATTCCACCGCATTCCAAACCACAGGCATTATGACTCCGCAGTGCATTTGTAAGGACAACACAAACTGGCAAGACCGCACACTTCAAGCGTACATCAAACAAATGCGTGTCTCTCTCAGCGCTCCTGCGCAATAAAGCCAGCGAATCTCCTTGTTACTTGCTCCAACCTTTTCAAACCTTATGAAAGATTATTTTACAGAAGGTTCAAGGGGCGCAGGCACATGAGGAATTGGATGCAAGCAGCATATGTGTGTTTCTAAAGCAACTCTGCATCATCGCTCATCCGGTTAAAATCTAAGCCCAGAATTGATTCTGAAATTCTCAGAATCGTTTGAGAGAGAATCGCGACGTATTTCCAATTCAATGTCCACTTAATCTCTAACCCTTGGCCATCTCTCCATGACAGAAGCGCCGCAACAATCGCAAATAATTGAATATGGACGTCAAGTTGCCATTTACCAAATTGAGTTCAGCCGTTTCCCGAAATAACCTGTGCAGCTTTCCCTATAAGCGGCGCAAATTAAACGAGGGTTCATGACCAGATCTTTCGCTGACCGCCATTTCAGCGCTAGTCATCAGAGTGGCTACCAGGACATTGTGAGGTAAGAAAACCTTCGTAATCTATTGTCAGCTCCGCATAACTCCCCGTTCAAGCATAAACACCTTGATTTCTTTGACTGTTCTCTCCTAAATATTAGAACATTGCCAGATGCCGCGTAAGCCTTCCCGGTTGAGTGAATACATCGAACAAACGCCTTAAAATCGGTGCGAGCTTTCCTGGCTTCTACTTAACCTTTCTAACCCCACGCTTGGCGAGGCTCTCCCTTCTGACACCTTGTCTAACTCTGGCCAGAGCCTCCCAGCAAAATACTTGCCTTTTCCACCCTACGGACGGAGAGTCTCACCCATCCAGGCTGCGAGCTTCCATCTCCAGTCAGGTGAAGGCGAGTGCCTCCCGGCCACCCAACTTTACCTTTCCGTCTTTACCTGTCCGACAGCGAGTCTTAATCTCCCGTCGGACGCCGGCGAGAGCCTCCCGGCCAGACAACCTTACCTTTTCCACCCCACGGCCGACTTACCTTTCCGTCTTTACCTGTCCGACACAGCGAGCATCGACCTCCAGTCGGACGCCGGCGAGAGCCTCCCGGCCAGACAACTTTACCTTTTCGAACCTGTTGCGCGACGAGGCTTACCCGTCCGACAAAGGCGACCTCGAAACCAGTCGGACGCCGGCGAGCTTCCACAGCCAGACAATCTTACCTTCCATGTCTCATGCTCGGCGAGGCTTACCCGCCCGACTAGGCGATTACCAAGCCAACGTCGGCGAGAGCCTCCCAGCCAGACAACTCATCTTTTCCGTCAGCTCGCACCACCATTCGAACCCGCCCGAACGCTACACTCTCGACCGTTCAAACAACCTCAGCTTTCAGTCCACCACCGGCGAGGTTCCACCATCCGACCCACGAGTATCAATCTCACGTCGGAAGTCGTAAGAGCCTCCCGGCTGGACAACCTCACCTTTTCCTCCTTCGTCAGCGAAGCTAACCCATCAAACAGGTGGGCACGCCCACCGGTTGGATGTCGGCTAAGCATCCCGACCATACTTTACCTTTCCGTCTTCACCTGTCCGACACAGTGAGCATCGATCTCCCGTCGGTCGCGGCGAGAGCCTCCCGGCCAGACAACCTTGCCTTTTCTAGTCCCACGCTGGCGACGCTTATCCGTCCAACACAGTGGGTATGTGCCCCCGTTGGGCGTCGGCGAGAGCCTCACAGCTAGACGACTTACCGCTTCCCCCTTGGTCATCGAGACCGACCCGCTAGACTCAGTGACTTCGGCCTCACCGTAGAGCGTCGGCGTTGGTCTCAGTAACCCACCTATTTTTTCCGTCCGACGGACGACGAGGCCCAGCTGTCGCTGCGGCCCTCGTCCGCCCGCCGAACTCCATCCAACTATCTCTGCTGTCCCCACACCTTTTCCCCGCCTGGCGAGGCTTACCCGATGGCCTAATCTCAATCTCCATCGAATGCAGCGAGACCCTCCCAGTTCGGGTTTCTCTTCTCCCTACCCGCCGGCGAGAGCTATCCGTCTGGCAGCGTAGCATGGTCTCATGTCAAGGCGTCGGCCGACGCCTCCGGTGGGCTCCTATGCTTGCCGTCCACATGCGAAGCTCATCCATTCGATGCCGTGAGTCTCGATCTCCCACGGATGTTGCGAGCCTCCTTGTCGGGCGTCCCAAACTCTTTTTACCTGCCAGCCGACAGGACCCACTCGTCCGATGAAGGGGTATTGTGCCCTAGTCGGAGGCTCCATGGGCCCTCTCGGCCAGATACCGCCCTCTGTCCTCCGATTAGCGGGGCTGGCGGCCAGTAGGGCGATGCGCCGACTCCGTGACCTATCCCACTGCAGGCAACTCGGGTCCTCCTGGCCAGGGCTTCAACCACGCTGCTCCTCCATCGGCGGACAGGGCTCACCCGTCCCAAGCGGTGAGCCATCGCTGGGCCTCGGTTGAGCCCTCCCCGACCGGTCGCCCTAAAACCACGAAATTCACTCCGGCAGTCGGTGGGGCCCACTCATGCATGCCAAACCGCTCCCTCAGAGCACGTAGACCCCCCCGGCCCGCCACACAAGTTACTCCTCGGAACTAGCTCCCGCCAGATCTCAAACGCGTATTTGGGGGGGAATCTTAGTCTGGCGGCTGTCCTACATTATATTGTTTTTTGGGGGGGTACTCTGGGTTCGGGCCCTTCCTGAGCTCAGAGCCCTCCCCCAGGACAGCACGCCTACAACGTATTACCATACTCGCCAAATACGCATTACGTTTATCGTGCTAGTAGATGTAAGTGTGAAATCGTGAAATGAAGTTTAGAATGTAGTTCATAAACTAGGTTCGGGAGGAGCACGTCAGATACTCAGCCTAATTAACACAGGTGGTACCAATCTAGATAATCAACCCTTGGACATAAATACAGCTGCCTCACCTCCATCTAGTTGACGGTTAAGCAGCATCCCTCCACCGCCCCTTCTCCACCAATAGCACTAGAATTCTCATCACACGGGGGGTACTCTGGGTTCGGGCCCTTCCTGAGCTCAGAGCCCTCCCCCAGGACAGCACGCCTACAACGTATTACCATACTCTCCAAATACGCATTACGTTTATCGTGCTAGTAGATGTAAGTGTGAAATCGTGAATACACACCTGATCATCCGGCGTTTGCGATGACGTGAACTTGAAGACACTTGTACAAACGCGGATGGGTGACATGAATGGAGATTATTCCAGATCAGGGATTTAGTATTTGGTTTCCCAACAAGGTCCATCGCTCATCACAAAATAAATATGCAGAATAAACAGTATTTTCATGCGCTCAAACCTGCCAATCTAAAGGAAGCTAATAAACGGGCAGACTGGGACAATACTACGATCAAAGAGGCTCGTGTTGGTAGCGCTCACTTCATATCAGGAAACGTTAAAGTCATCCTTTATTATCCCTTTCTGTTTGCTTAAACTCGAAAGCCTGGATTGCATGAACAGTTTTCTGTATGTTAAGCTATGCAAGTTAATAGTGTTGTAAATGTCATGGACCTGTGTCATGCTACAGACATAGCCAGCTGCTAGTAGTTAGCCGCAGGCTAGCGCCAACATTGTGCCAACAACGGTAGAGTTAAGCCATGATAAGTAAATAAATGTTTTCTGTAAACTGTAGACAGATTTAATAGTTAGGTGAAGTTTGATATCTGGCATAAATTGTGACCTGTGGCATGCTAAAGACTTAGCAGATAGCAGATTAGCTTTACATTAACGTTAGCGCTTTCACTATGACAACAGTAGATCGTGTTCAGTGGTGGTCAATAACGAAGTAAAACTTTTTCGTTACTGTACATTTTTCAAGTATCTGTACTTTACTGGAGTAGTTTTATTTTGAGTAACTTTTTCTTTTACTTCACTACATTCCAAAGCATAAGATCATACTTTTTACTTCACTATATTTCATAAAACATATCGTTACTCCTTATAATACATCACGTGCTCCGAGACGCAGAAGCGGTGTCTGATTCATGAACAAACTGATTCTTTTCAATGAACCTGTTCAATCGGTTCGCAAATCGCAACAAACGATTCATTCACAAATTGCATTGATCCGATTGCAGCTGTTCTCGAGTCGAAAACTGATTCAAATGATCCGTTTAGAGCGAGTCTTCTTCAGTGAACTGAACTCACAAGTAAAGAACCGGGAGATCTTGTGAGCGCGCGCGCGCTACTGATGCTGTGAAAAGTACGTTACTAATGTGGAATTTTAGGATTAATTATTGTAACTGAAAATAATATTTAGGTCAAAACTGTCAGTTGTTTGTGAACTAAATCTGCTGTAAAGGGTGATCTATTTAAGCCCACTGAAATGCTTGAATGCAGACAGATCAACATCAGTGTCTCTAACGTTATGTTTTAGGTCAAAAAACAAAACATTAAAATAAGACCGATTAAATAAAATAGCTCATGCACGTTCATATTCCCCGCTGCTGTAACGTTAGCAGTTTTATTAAAATGCTATGCATTTAGACCTATGTGACGCCTGTTTTATATTGTTTATCAACAGTATACTTTTTATATTGTTTAGATCAACTAGCCGAGTAGACAGATATGAATGTTTATTCATAACCATACTGAAAATAAGTAAATATTGTTAGCTGATGCTAACTGTCTAGCTAACAAGCTTGCTGGTGCTAAGTTGAGGACATTTTTTGATATAAAGTCCAAATATCTTTATTCAGCCACCTAGATAGATTCCATCTGAGGGAAAAAGAAAGGATGTGATGTTCAGAACATAGTAACTACAGTAATTATCAGAGTGGGAAGTGATGCCCTCTGGGGCATTGGGCCAGGGGTGTTTTTACACCACAGACAAGGTTTGAGAAGAAAAAAAAATCATTATGAAAATATAATTAGATTTTCCTTAAAATATTCTTCCTAATTTCAGGCCTAATTCTCATGTCATATATAACTGACGTTCTGCAAAACAACAAGTTCTAAAACACTTTTTTCTTACTGGTAAAGATTAGATGGTGAAATCTGTTTTCTCTCAGGTACATGGCAGTGTAAGCTTCACAGTGAACATTACTACATCACTCTCATCAATGTAGTCCATATTAACAAAATATATATCTTGACTCTATATAGTGGTTATTTTGGGAAAAACCCAGGTATTTTGGGCAGTAGGATTATAAAAATTTGTGCTAATATACAATTAAATAAAGTAGTCTATATAAAATTGCAAAATAAATCTGTCTATCAGTACTTTTTTACTTAAGTACATAAAAAATTGAGTACTTTTGTACTTTCACTCGAGTAAAATTGAAAAAGCAGTACTTTTACTTTTACTGGAGTAATATTTTATTATACGTATCTGTACTTTTACTCAAGTACTTGATCTGTGTACTTTGTCCACCACTGATCGTGTTGTAATCATTGTGTGCAAATCTTTTTTGTAGGAGAGGCATCACTTGACTCCAGTAGTCCTGAATTTGTGCCCTCCTTGTTTGTGTACACAAAACAAACCCAGACACCTAAGACAAAAATGGAAAGGTACAAATAATAATAATAAAGTATCTATATGGCTTGTCTGTTTCTCCTTGACACAATATGCCGGTCTATTAGTCGCGCCATTTTTCTAACCCCAAGCTGCGCGCGCACCCAACCTAGGCTTTCGATGTTTACAAACATTGAAGGGGTCTATAAGCAGTGAAATAAGCATATATTTGACCGAAATTCCAGAATTGTCAGCGAAATGCATGAATAGCGCAGTGAATATGATTGTTAACCAATGGGATGCTACTTTTTATTCTTTCCGACATTAAAGCCCTTGAATACGACAAGCTCGTGATCACGACTTCATAAATGGGAAATAGGAAATGTATAGCACGTGAAGGCAGCATAACAACAGAGAACCGTCTGCTTTCCATCCTACAAGACATCCGTCTCGTGGAAGACTACCTCGCTCTTGTCACGAATCCGGTCTGTGGCTTTCTGTCTGATTGTCACCAGAGGTCGCCCTTCCATCATATTGACTTTAACACTTCACAGACTGTTGCACTTACCCTGGACTTCAGATCTCACAATCCATTTCACTCTGATTATGCACACGGCTGCAGCCAATCACACACTCTACATAAGCCATGGACTTCTTCCTTCTCACTGCCGAATATTGTTTGCGCATATCACTTTCCTAGCGATAGTTACATTACGGCGACAGTCTAGTTTTCCCAGTCTCAGTTCATAGTCTAGTCTAGTCTTGTCTTGTATTGCCTGTTACCCAATTCTTGCCTGTGTATCTTGGATGTATCCTTTTGTCTCGCCGTTCGGACAGTGATTGTTCCTCATCTGGACTATTGCTCGTGTACTTGGATTATCTCTCTTTGTTTTACTCCTTGGATCACGTTTGCTGCCGATCGACCCCGTCTGTTCACTGCACTCCTCTTTGTCTCGTGCCATAGCTGTTTGCTGGTGTTTCGACCCTGCCTGTGTTTTTGACCATGTCTCTGAATAAAAGCCTTGCATATGGATCCACATGTATCTCGTCCCTGTCGCCTCATAACAGCTCCAGCATGACCTGTGAACCTCAGGACACTCCGGTTCACCTGAAAAGTAAATTTGGTAATTTTATGGTCCGACTCCTTTCCCAGGTTTAATGTGTGAAAGGGTCAAACAAGACTCACCAGGATTGCTAATTACTTGCTGTTCATTCATCACACTGGAAATACTCTTGCAATGCTTTGTTAGAGTAAGCAGCAGTTCATTAAAGGGGTCCTATCATCCCCTTTTATGAAGTCCTGATTTGGTTTTGGGGTGTACTAGACTTTCTGGGGTTTCATACTTGACTGTTCCAAAAATGCATTCACTTTTTGCATAGTTTAAATCATTGCAGCACCTCTCTTTACAGTCTGTATCAAATCTCACTATTAAGTTCCTTTTTCGATGAAGCCCCTCATTCCGAAATACGAAATACCCTCTGATTGGTTAGCTGGTGCAATGCGTTGTGATAGGCCAACCGCTTAGAGCTTGTTCCAGAAATGTCACTATCCTTACAATAACCACCAGTTTCATCGTCTTAGCTGTAAATATTAATGATGGTGTCAATTTAGCCATACCAGTTTGATCCCTGAATCACGAATAAGAGGATTGTGCAGAAATTTGCAACCACATATTTTATAGGAAGTATCAGAGTGGTATGTGTTTTATTTTATTATTTTTTTATTTTTTACAGTTTGTGTTCTCTAGCGCAGCTTAATTAGGCCTCATTCCCTTTTTTCCATCTAACATTGTGACTTCACCCCTGCTAAGCCCAATAGAAACCATCACAGAAATTCTAATGGTTTCCATTAAAATACCATTATAAACCATTAGCTTTTTCCAGTAAAACCATTACAAAATTCCTTTTTGTAGTGTGCTTTTGGCCATTTTTCCAATAGGATTTAAGATCCCACCAATAGAAGCCATCACATACCAGTAGACACCATTATATTATAGTTTCCATTAAAACCAATACAATTCTCATTATAACCATTAAATCCATTACATTTTCTATTGTGTTTTGGGCAAGGTTCTAGTGTTTTTTTCAGCAGGGACAATATCCGTAAGAAGTGTGCTGTAGTCCGAGCGAGCTGTTTGTTGTAGTTCTTAAAAAGTGTTTTCTGATAAATAGATCATCTTCCTCTACAGTGGACTTGGAGCTTTGTAACCTTGCAGATCTTGTTTATGCTCAAACAGCAACATCACACACTAACTAAAGCTGAAAGAGGAAAAAGCATAACATAAGGGCTAAAACTGCAAACAAATGACATTTAAGTATACTTGACTTAAACTTATAAAACGTCTAAATATATCTGAGCTTGTGCTCCTAGAATCCGTGTTTTCATTGTTATATGCTCGTACACATCTACTGTACAGAATTAACACAAAAACACAAGTGAAGAAGAAACCGAAACAACAGATGCTTCCTCGTGTAATATAACACGATCATCAGATATAAACCAGCATCAAAACTGTGTAGCGTTATGAATAAAATATCACTAATGAAGAGATAATAATGACTGTTGATCGACTCCGTCTATGTTTTGATTATCATTCTGAATCAATTCACAGTCTTTCAGCTTTTTGTTCAAAATGTTGTTTATTAAATGTTGTTTATGTTGTTTAATAAAAGAATGCATGAAGCTAGAATCAAATATTTGGTTTACAAGCATTCTTTCTTTTGATGTTTTGTATGTTCAGATATTCATATAACAAAATATATACAAATTAACACCTAAATAGGGATGTAGTTGTCACGGATGTGCACGGGGATCCAGGAACGAGGAGACGAGGATAGAAACAAACAGGGTATTTAATGTCGAACAGACGGAGGAGGCACAGGAACACAGGTAAGAACATTGACACGCTGACATTAACAATAATCCACAGCAAACATGGGGCAGAACCGACTATATAAAGGGAGACATAACTGGAAACACCTGGGACACAATCAAGACACAGACGAAGACTAATCAACTAATGATGGGGAACAGGAAGAACCATATAAGGGTGAGGAGACAAAGGTAGAGGAAGACAAAGTTCTGACATTACCCCCTTCCAATAAGGCGCGTCCCCGCCTGCACGACATCGAAAGGGAGGGAGGGTGGGCACTCTGGAGGCCTCAAGGACCTGGAGACCGGACAGGTGACCTCCAGGGCGGTGCCCGTTCCGGGACCCATGGCGGATCGGGGGCTCCAGGCGGCCACGGCGGATCCGGGGACTCAGGCGGCCACGGCGGATCCGGGGACTCAGGCGGCCACGGCGGATCAGGCGGCCACGGAGGGTCTGGGAACTGAGGAGGCCATGGCGGAGCGGGGTGCTCGGGCGGCCATGGCGGATTGGGGAACTCAGGCGGCCATGGAGGTAGCCCCAAAATTTTCTTGGGAAGCTCCCCATCCCAGGCGCCAGGAGCCGTGGAAGGCGAGCTGGACAGGGCCAGCGGAGGGAAAGTTGGGCTGGACGGGACCAGCGGAGCTAAGGGTGAGCTGGATGGGACCAGCGTGGGCCCAGGTGAGCTGGACAGGACCAGCGGAGGCTCAGGAAGCTGGGACGGGACCAGCGGAGAAGCATGAGGTGAGCTGGACGGCGGGACCAGCGGAGCTAAGGATGAGCTGGACGGGACCAGCGTGGGCCCAGGTGAGCTGGACGGGACCAGCGGAGGCCCAGATGAGCTGGACGGGACCAGCGGAGGCAATGGTGAGCTGGGACGGGACCAGCGGAGGCCCAGGTGAGCTGGACGGGACCAGCGTGGGCCAAGGTGAGCTGGACGGGACCAGCGGAGGCAATGGTGAGCTGGACTGGACCAGCGGAGGCCCAGGTGAGCTGGGACGGAACCAGCGTGGGCCAAGGTGAGCTGGGACGGGACCAGCGGAGAAGCATGAGGTGAGCTGGACGGGACCAGCGGAGCTAAGGATGAGCTGGACGGGACCAGCGTGGCCCAGGTGAGCTGGACAGGACCAGCAGGGGCTCTGGAGAGCTGGACGGGACCAGCAGGGGCTCTGGAAGCTCTCGTGGGTGCTCGGGTGGCGCTGACTCTCGTTGGCGCTCGGGTGCCGCTGACTCTCGTTGGCGCTCGGGTGCCGCTGACTCTCGTTGGCGCTCGGGTGCCGCTGACTCTCGTTGGCGCTCTGAAGAGCTGGACGGAACCAGCGGAGGCATCGATGAGCTGGACGGAACCAGCGGAGGCATCGATGAGCACTTACGAGGAGCCGGCACTGGAGGGCGCTGGCGAGGAGCAGGCACTGGAGGGCACTGGCGAGGTGCAGGCACTGGAGGGCACTGGCGAGGTGCAGGCACCGGAGGGCACTGGCGAGGTGCAGGCACCGGAGGGCACTGGCGAGGTGCAGGCACCGGAGGGCACTGGTGCAGGCAGGGCACTGGAGGGCACTGGCAGGTGCAGGCACTGGAGGGCACTGGCGAGGTGCAGGCACTGGAGGGCACTGGCGAGGTGCAGGCACTGGAGGGCACTGGCGAGGTGCAGGCACTGGAGGGCACTGGCGAGGTGCAGGCACTGGAGGGCGCTGTCTCGGAGCAGGCACTGGAGGGCGCAGTCTCGGAGCAGGCACTAGAGGGCGCAGTCTCGAACAGGCACTGGAGGGCGCAGTCTCGGAGCAGGCACTGGAGGGCGCAGTCTCGGAGCAGGCGCTGGATCTCGGCGGCGCTCGGGAAGCGCCGGCTCGCGGCGGCGCTCGGGAAGCGCGGGCTCGGACCAGCGAAGAAGAGCTCCGCAGGACCAGCGGAGACGAAGAAGAGCTGAACGGGCCAGCGGAGACACTCGTGGGCTGGTTTCGACTCGGGACCGTAACTTCCCAGACACCGGTAGATCCTCTCTCCAACACAATCCTGTAGTGTCTGGGAGATCCATAGGGCGCTGGTACTTTGCCCGAGCCGAAATAGATGGAGGATTGCGCGTCGTGGAGCTCCGTCACCAAGCCAGCCGCAGAATTCCCGGCGAACTCCACAAATGAGAGATCCCGCGGATAAGGGCGAGAACGCCGGCGCGAATTCCATCGTCGTTTAGGGTGGATTATTCTGTCACGGATGTGCACGGGGATCCAGGAACGAGGAGACGAGGATAGAAACAAACAGGGTATTTAATGTCGAACAGACGGAGGAGGCACAGGAACACAGGTAAGAACATTGACACGCTGACATTAACAATAATCCACAGCAAACATGGGGCAGAACCGACTATATAAAGGGAGACATAACTGGAAACACCTGGGACACAATCAAGACACAGACGAAGACTAATCAACTAATGATGGGGAACAGGAAGAACCATATAAGGGTGAGGAGACAAAGGTAGAGGAAGACAAAGTCTGACAGTAGTAGTATGATGTGAAGTTCACTTAAAGAAAACTTACGAGAATACTTGCAGTATAAATCTACTAAACTAGTAGTTTACTGAGACTATACTTCATGTACTAAAAGTGCTACTACAAGTATTTAATGAGTAAACTATCAGCATATCTATAAGCACACTTTTAGTATAGCTGCAGTACAAGTTAAAAACATTTATGTAAACTAGTTGTGTACTCAAAGTTTACGACTGGTATAATTAAAAGTATATTTTATATACTAGAAAGTGGGCCAATTTAGTCCCAAGGAGTATAGAAATAGTACACTTACAAGTATACTACTAGTACACTGCTATAACTTTACTTAAATATACTTAATAAAATAAACTTGAAGTATACTACTTTTTGGTAGGGGAAGAACATGCATATCTGAATAACCTTCTACATTTGCCTAACTCTGCAGTGTAGCACGTGTATGCTATCATGAACGTGGCTGGGGTCGAACAGGGACACGTGGAGATGTTTTAATCTGGCAGGGCTCGTTTTACCTCCTCACACCTCTCTGCTAAGAGCTTGTGCTGTCAGAAAGCCTCAGTGTCACTGTTGCTTCTTCACAGAGCTGCAGGCATGACCTCTCTGTCGAGCCGGCATGAACTGCACAGGTTTGCATAAAACCTGATGCCCATGTTATCCAGCATGAACTGACAGTCACCCAGATCATCTTTGGAAATGTGTGCAAATGTGCTTGTAAATGTTATGGTGTTATAACGTTTGTAATAGCATGCTTTCCATTTCTGGCTCCATTGTTTCACAAACAGGCTTATCAGTGGCGGCTGAACAAACATCAGAGTCTGTGTACTGCGCCGGGGAAAAGCGGAAACCTACTTAAGCTTTGCGCCTTGGGTTGTCTGTAAAGTCCCTGTTTGCTTTTCTAATGGAGTGTGTTCTTGTGATGTCAGATGTTGCCTCTGTGATAGCGTAAGTACCGCGAGCAGAGAGAACATTGAGGTACCATTACCGTTTCTGCTAATGTAATTTGGAGGTGGAAAAGAACATCAGCCCCTCACACACACACACACACACACACACACACACACACACACAGACACACACACACACACACACACACACACACACACACACACACACACACACACACACACACACACAGACACACATACAGACACAGAGATACACACGCACACACACACACACACACACACACACGCACACACACACAGACACAGAGACATACACACGCACACACACACAGACACAGACACACACACACACAGACACAGACATACACACACGCACACACACGCACGCACGCACACGCACGCACGCACACACACACACACACACACACACACACACACAGACACAGACATACACACACACACACCTCTGGTGATTTGTAGCGCTGCGGTGAAGATGATCATGATTGGCTTTGACCCAAACCGCAGGTCAGATGTCTGACTTTGTAGTTGGTTTCTCTCATTAACCTGAGCATTAATTCACCGTCTTGTTTTCAGTAACGCGAGCAAATGATCAAATCAGGAAGCATGTTTTATAATTGATGAACCTTGTCACATTGACCCTGTGGAACTGAATACAGTGGACGTCTACAGGGCTGGGCGGTATATCGAGTTTGTAATTTTTTTTACTAATGGCGATACCGTTTATATCGATATACAGTAGTCTGATATGAATGCATGTGAAAAATAGCAAAGGACACAGAGTGCGGGGAAAGTGCATCATCCAACTTGTCATAAACATGAGATGTGCTTTATATTAAGGTTTTAAAATAACTCATCAGATATAGTCAACACGTCTAGTTTAAAGCAGCTGCTCTGACAGATGCATGTGCCGTTTAATACCTTTGATTGGTGCTGTTTTCCATCATTTCACAGGTGTATTCTCCATCTTTAAATGTTAGAAAGTCATGAAATATGTCCATTTTGCTGTCAGAAATGAATGAAACGAGTGCACGCCAAACAGAGCACAATAGTTCTGAGTGAAATATACATTTTGCTAAAACATTTGTAGTCAAACCATGTGCTAGTATTTTAAATCACCCACAAGTAAGTGTATTTTTATGATAGCAGTAACTGTAAAGAAACTATTGTAATTGGCTATTCAAATGTTCTATTTTAGGGTCTCTTAACTAGTTGCTCGTTAGCGTGCATATAACTAGACAATTAGCCATTTATTATTACTAATTAAGCACATATTAATGCTTTATTCTACATTACCTTACTCTACATCCCTAATCCTACCCAATACCTAAACTTAAGAACTACAACACTAATATTTAAAAAGCAGCACATTATGAATTTATTGAGGTAAAAGTCATAGTTCATAGTGAAAAAGTGTCCCCTATTCTAAAGTGTTACCGAACTAGCCCTATACAAATCTGTGACAATTTGTCTTGTTTTTTAGTTTAGTGAATTTAACTTCTGCTTTAAAAGCATTATTTTTTCTTTTAGATTAGAATGTAATATGATTTTTAGCACTTTTTGCACATAATATACTTTATAGCATAACCCACAAGGTTACATTCACTATAATATAAACATTGTTTCATTGGACAACATTGGGTAGAAGGTAAAATATAATTTTAAAATAAATACAATAAAAATGACATGTAAACACACACACACACACACACACACACACACACACACACACACACACACACACACACACACACACACACACACACACACACACACACACACACGTAACAAAATATATATATTTTTATCCAAATAGAAAAATTGTCCAAATTACGAGTTACTTTACTTCACAATTCAGCCAAAAGATGTTAATTTTAGGCCACATCGCTCAGCCCTAATATAACCTAAAATAAAATCTATATTTTTAATAAGAATATTTCCAATACAGATCCAACACTGAAAAGAAAATGCTATTGTTGGACATAAACAATTTTTACTAGTACATTTAATAAATAATTACAAAGAACCAGCAAGTAACACATTGAATTACATGTGAAATTTAGAAGTAGAAATACTGAAACAGTATTTTTGTGTAATGATCTTTGTTTCATTCACAACTTATACAAATATTTTTTTCAGTCGATTTACATATTTGTAAGCAGTATTTCTGAAATGCCTTGCCCCATAGACTTCCTTTGTGACTGCATTACTGTAAACACGATTAAACCGGGTTTACTGAAAGGGTTCTGCAGCATGTGGGTGTAGCCTTGGGTGCTTTTATTTTAAGCTGCTGTTATTTGGGCAAGCGTCTTATCATGCACCTAACAGGATATTACAGTTTTGTTTTGTCTTGTTTTTATCTGGCCTAATTTCAGACGTCAGATTGATCTTGATGGAGTGAACCTGTCACTGTACTCACGTATCACCTACTTTTAAAGGAGCCATTTTCAAAGAGCGGCCCTAATGTGTCGTATTCTTTCATCCGTGTACAACACAGATGGAGCTGGAAGGACGCTTCGCCTTTGAGTCGATCCAGCCGTGCTGCAGCACTGAAGCCTGAGCCGAACGAGCGAGAGCTCAACATAAAGCATGTGAAATACTTCAGATTCAGAAGCTGTATTTTACAGCCACACACACACGCACGCACGCACGCACGCACGCACGCACACACGCACACACACACACACACACACACACGCAGTTCATTGTCATCAACTGATGTAGTGTCTAAGAATACACTTTTATAATTGAAACTGAAAATAAATCTTCAGATGCATCCTTTTGTTTACTCAAAACCTATGAAGGAATTCCCGAAACAATTAAATGGGTCAAAGGCAACGTCGTGTTTTTAGGAGCTATCCCTCTGCCCCAATCTACAAATTGTATAATCTTGTTTGTTTTAAAAAGCTTTATTCTGATTGCCTTATTTTTCAAAACAATGTTCTTTGATTAGCATAACTTTTTTCCCTGAAATATGAATTGTTTCCGGTGAAACTGCAGCTGACTCTGAATCACACACGTCCCTCTCTGTCCATCAGCGCTTCATTCATTCAAGTGCTAAAGAAAACAAGTGCATGCTGGGAATTAGTCTGATTATTCATTACTCACCAGTCCTGTCTCCTTTTCATCAATTATCCTACATTCACACATGGAGCATGCCAAGAAAAACAAGGGAGGACTTTTTTCTTGGAATTATCCATTTCTTTCTTTCTTTCTTTCTTTCTTTCTTTCTTTCTTTCTTTCTTTCTTTCTTTCTTTCTTTCTAGTATACAACTATATTTATTTAAATTAGTTTATTAAACTAATCAACTGAAATATACTTTGTAATTGAAGGCCAACACAATTTAAACATTTAAACGTGCTTTATTTTCAAGCAAAAATTGCACTTGGCCAGTCCGCGCCTGTTTATACAGGTAGTATACTTAGCATTAAATAAATGTATTTCAAATACATTTTAGCATATTTACTTTTCACTAGTGGCATTTTACTAGAATTGTGGTGTATGAAATCTTCCTCCAAACTATTTTCATATTAATACAGATATTACAGTCATGTGGTACAGACATGACACATGGAGAGACTGTGAGAATCTATACAGACTGTGTCTGTTCCCCGAATAGTGAGGTCAAATTATAAATTTAATGCAGGATCTAGAACAAATATGATCGTGATTAAACCAGAAAAATGCAAAATAAATGAACAAAATATATTTTTAAAGCTTGGGCTCCTAAATATCCGATCACTCACACCGAAAGCAGTTATTGTAAATGAAATAATCACAGATAATAGTTTTGATGTACTCTGTCTGACTGAAACCTGGCTTAAAACAAATGATTATTTTGGTCTAAATGAATCTACTCCACCAAGCTACTGTTATAAGCACGAGCCTCGTGAGACCGGTCGTGGCGGCGGTGTCACAACAATATATAGTGATATTCTCAATGTTACTCAGAAAACAGGATACAGGTTTGACTCATTCGAAATACTTATGCTCAATGTTAAACTGTCAGATAAGCAAAATAAATCTGTCCTATCTCTTGCTCTGGCTACTGTGTATAGACCGCCAGGGCCATATACAGATTTTCTAAAAGAATTTGCAGATTTCCTCTCAGACCTATTGGTTAATGTTGATAAAGAACTAATTGTTGGAGATTTTAACATTCACGTTGATAATACAAATGATGCATTAGGACTTGCGTTTACTGACCTAATAAACTCTTTTGGTGTCAAGCAAAATGTCACCGGGCCCACGCATCATTTTAATCATACGCTAGATTTAATAATATCGCATGGAATTGATCTTACTGATATAGATATTGTACCTCAAAGTGATGATGTTTCTGACCATTTCCTTGTATCGTGCATGCTGCATATTACTGATATTAACTATATGGCTCCGCGTTATCATACAGGCAGAATTATTATTCCAGCCACTAAAGACAGATTCACAAATAACCTGCCTGATTTATCTCAACTGCTCTGTGTACCCATAAATACAGATGAACTAGACACAATTACTAGCAACATGGGAACTATCTTCTCTAATACGTTAGAAACTGTTGCACCCTTCAAATTAAAAAAGTTAGAGAAAAACGTGCTGCGCCATGGTACAACAGTTATACCCATTCTCTCAAGAAAGAAACTCGTATTCTTGAGCGCAAATGGAGAAAAACTAACTTGGAAGTCTTTAGAATTGCGTGGAAAAACAGTATGTCCAGCTATAGACATGCTCTAAAAACTGCAAGAACCGAGTATATCAGCAAACTCATGGATGGAATAACTGCTACGCTAATTGTCTTAATTTGTTTCTCTGTTTCTGGATTAACATCCCGTGGTAACTAGGAATTGTATAAGCTTCAGTCTGGATGCAACCCTTAAATGATCTGAGATGACCGAACACCTGAGAAGAGATGATGACAACCCCTCAGGGGACCTCAGAGGAAGCCAACCATCAGCGATTATACTGAATTAACCAAATATTGCCATAAGTTAATTATATGGAGTTTCTAAAATATAAATCTATTTTAGAAACTTAATTTCCTGTGAAGTTGCTTTGCAACGATTGTATCGTAAAAAGCGCTATACAAATAATCTTGAATTTAATTTAATTGATTGGATGGCTGTGATTAGATGTCTGTGATTGGATGTCTGTGATTGGATGGCTGTGATTGGATGGCTGTGATTAGATGTCTGTGATTGGATGACTGTGATTGGATGGCTGTGATTAGATGTCTGTGATTAGATGTCTGTGATTGGATGTCTGTGATTGGATGTCTGTGATTGGATGGCTGTGATTGGATGGCTGTGATTGGATGTCTGTGATTGGATGGCTGTGATTAGATGTCTGTGATTGGATGACTGTGATTGGATGGCTGTGATTAGATGTCTGTGATTGGATGTCTGTGATTGGATGTCTGTGATTGGATGTCTGTGATTGGATGGCTGTGATTAGATGGCTGGATAGACAGTGACACTGATGCGATTTAAGCAAAGTTTAACATGTTTCAACTCTCAGAAACCAGAAAAAACTGCTTTGGTTGACATACAGCCTTTTCTTTTTTACTACATCAATTAGAAATCAGTAAAAATTACAGTTTTGTGTTATTTTTGTATTTTATTTAGCATTTGAACCAAGTCAAAATGGCTGCTAAATTCATAAGAAAAGAAGGAAAATGTCCTAAGAACTGTGAGAGAAATTGCCTTGGACAGGAATAACTTACACAAAGCTGATCTTTAAATGCTGTTATATCAGTCCAGGCAGTCGTGGTGTATTTTAGAGACGTGTGAGTGTCCTCGCACCCAAACAACACAGATTGTGATGGAAGCGTATCTCAGCGGCCCTAAACACACAGCAAATCACTGATTTAGCAACGCGAGAGACTCATCTGTCATTCTTGTCCTGACCTGATGCACAAAAAAATAAATAGCTCTGGTACAGTGACAGGACCATTTAGTTTCCTGAGAGAGGGAAGCGAGACGGATTAATTTAATTTAATCTACCTCAGCCAGTGTTGTGTCACAGGACAAAACAGTTGAACAGTTGTCTTCTGCAGTCTGAACGGTCTTCTGGAGGTGAAACCCAGAGAAGCCACGCAAAACTGACTGATAGCTGCTGAAAGAAAAGACATAAGGTGCTGCTGGACAATGTCAACCATGGGGTGGAAGATCTCAGAATAAGTGCATGAGTATTCTGAGCTGGCTAGTTTGATTTTCAAGAACAAGGAATGATACTGGCGTGTGATGTGAGTTTGGATCTTCTTTAGCTCCACTTGTAACCCTCCCATTACATTCAGGTCAGGTTTGACCTGGAAGAGCTACACAGAAAAACACGTTTAGTATTAGAACAAGAAATGGACTGAGGCCAAATATGCATAATTTGTTTCATTTTTAAGTATTTTTACGAGATTTTTGTGCATTGTACTGAAGAAAAAAAGAAAGAAAGAAAGAAAATTGTACATCGTAACTACTATTTTCCATACTAATTTTAAATTGTTATTGTATTTTTTATGGTAAGAGTAATCTTTTTGGTTAGAGTATTTCCCATATCTTACAAATACTTTTAGCACTGAATGTTGATGGTAAACATGAATTAGCAAAAAAAAAAAAATATACAAACAGACAAATTGAGATTTTTACCCTATTTTTACTGCCACATGAAACATCCATAATTGTTTTTACCATGAACGTTTCTGATTTTGCGCAGATAAAATGAATATGTTTAATTTGAAAACATGCCAGAGTAATATTTAGCTGTTTTTGTTAGAAAAAAAATATGCAGGTTTCATAAATGTGACTTTTTTTCGAGCAGTTATGAGATATGATCAAAGAGTAAAATCCATTTGATATTGCTAATTATCATGTTCCTATAACTGTCAGTCCTCTGTCGTGTGTCATGTGTCCCCACCTCATGTTTCCTTATTTGGTTTGTTTCCTGTCCTTGTTTAATGTCATTATTAGTTAATTCATGTCCAGCCGTGTTTGTCTAATTATCTATGATTTACCTGTGTATATTAGTTCATGCCTGTTCAGTTTGATGTTGCTGGTCTACTTGTTATTCCCGGTGTATCCTGTTTGTGAGTACTGCCTTGATGTGTTATTAAATATTATCATTTGAGTTTATATCCTCGTCTGCGTGTTCCTGTTCTCCCCTCGTGTGTGCACCGTGACAATAACTTTCTTATAGACTTTCTCATAAATATAAAAATACATTAAAACAATCTTGCATCACAGGAGTTTTGCTGTAGTTCATGTAAAAAAAATGAAATTTCAAAGGATTTCTTAAATTTGAATTAATAAAATAGGGTATAGTAATAACATGGTAATAACACTGTAATATCCAAAACGTTGTCATTTTTGCTTTATTCATTAAAGATAAGTTTTTTTTTTTTACATAACTGTTTACTAAGCTCACATTCTGACAGATCAAAACTGACCCAAAAAATGCAAAAGTTGAACAAGAAAGTTCATCTCACCGATTGAACTGTAATATATGTACAGTGGGGCAAAAAAGTATTTAGTCAGCCACCAATTGTGCAAGTTCTCCCACTTAAAAAGATGAGAGAGGCCTGTCATTTTCATCATAGGTATACCTCAACTATGAGAGACAAAATAAGAAAAACAAATCCAGAAAATCACATTGTAGGATTTTTAAAGAATTTATTTGCAAATTATGGTGGAAAATAAGTATTTGGTCAATAACAAAATTTCATCTCAATACTTTGTTATATACCCTTTGTTGGCAATGACAGAGGTCAAACGTGTTCTGTAAGTCTTCACAAGGTTTTCACACACTGTTGCTGGTATTTTGACCCATTCCTCCATACAGATCTCCTCTAGAGCAGTGATGTTTTGGGGCTTTCGCTGGGCAACACGGACTTTCAACTCCCTCCAAAGATTTTCTATGGGGTTGAGATCTGGAGACTGGCTAGGCCACTCCAGGACCTTGAAATGCTTCTTGAAGCCAATCCTTCGTTCGGGCGGTGTGTTTGGGATCATTGTCATGCTGAAAGACCCAGCCACGTTTCATCTTCAATGCCCTTGCTGATGGAAGGAGGTTTTCACTCAAAATCTCACGATACATGGCCCCATTCATTCTTTCCTTTACACAGATCAGTCGTCCTGGTCCTTTGCAGAAAAACAGCCCCAAAGCATGATGTTTCCACCCCCATGCTTCACAGTAGGTATGGTGTTCTTTGGATGCAACTCAGCATTCTTTCTCCTCCAAACACGACAAGTTGAGTTTTTACCAAAAAGTTCTATTTTGGTTTCATCTGACCATATGACATTCTCCCAATCCTCTTCTGGATCATCCAAATGCTCTCTAGCAAACTTCAGACGGGCCTGGACATGTACTGGCTTAAGCAGGATTTGAGTCCCTGGCGGCGCAGTGTGTTACTGATGGTAGCCTTTGTTACTTTGGTCCCAGCTCTCTGCAGGTCATTCACTAGGTTCCCCCGTGTGGTTCTGGGATTTTTGCTCACAGTTCTTGTGATCATTTTGACCCCACGGGGTGAGATCTTGCGTGGAGCCCCAGATCGAGGGAGATTATCAGTGGTCTTGTATGTCTTCCATTTTCTAATAATTGCTCCCACAGTTGATTTCTTCACCAAGCTGCTTACCTATTGCAGATTCAGTCTTCCCAGCCTGTGCAGGTCTACAATTTTGTTTCTGGTGTCCTTTGACAGCTCTTTGGTCTTGGCCATAGTGGAGTTTGGAGTGTGACTGTTTGAGGTTGTGGACAGGTGTCTTTTATACTGATAACTAGTTCAAACAGATGCCATTAATACAGGTAACGAGTGGAGGACAGAGGAGCCTCTTAAAGAAGAAGTTACAGGTCTGTGAGAGCCAGCAATCTTGCTTGTTTGTAGGTGACCAAATACTTATTTTCCACCATAATTTGCAAATAAATTATTTAAAAATCCTACAATGTGATTTTCTGGATTTCTTTTCTTATTTTGTCTCTCATAGTTGAGGTAAACCTATGATGAAAATTACAGGCCTCTCTATTTTTTTTAAGTGGGAGAACTTGCACAATTGGTGGCTGACTAAATACTTTTTTGCCCCACTGTATGTTTACATGCTCATGCACCACAAATCACCTTACACTGTTCCCCAGCCAGCTGCTTGAATGTCTCTCTTTTTGCACATGTACAGTATTTGAGTCATCTGCAGTTGTACAGTTTGTATTTTTTTAGTTTATGTATAGATAACCACTTTTATATATAGCATATGTATAATCAAAGCTGACAGTAGGTTAGTTGTGTAAATGTTTATACTGTTTTATTTTGTGTTGTATATCTGTATTCATGTAGTCCCGTGGTCCTGTGAGGCACGACATCTTGTCCCACTTTATGTCCACACATGTAGCGGAATGACAATAAAGCTCAACTTGACTTGACTTGAACAAGAAAGGAAGTCTCCCAAAGGAAGTCTCTTCTCAACAGAGAACTTGCACACAAACCTGCAATCAGTGCGGATGTGATGGCTGTGATTAAGTGTGTACACCTCTCACTTCATCTACCATTCAGAATCAAAGAAAGAAGAGCAGCCATGGAACCGCAGCTTCGATCTTTCCAGACGTTAAAGTCCTGCTTGTTTCCCAGGCAACACACAGTGAATATGCTTTCACAAGTTTTTATTTAGATGCTGTTTGGTGATGTTGCTGTACATCTGACATCGGGCATCTTCTCAGGGATTCCTCAGCTGAACAAAGATTATATAAACACGAAGGCACTAGGATCTGTAGGGCGACGGCTGCTCAGTGAACGCATCAGATCAATATGTTGTTATGTTCAGAAGGTCAGACTGACCAGGTGAAGGAGTCTGATAGAGTTAAAGGTCAGTGCTCTTCCGCTTCAATTCCAGATCTGTCAGACCGCGGGGGTTTCTTGTGATCATCACTGCACAGCCTGGCAAACACTGGCAAAAGTAATGAATATCTGTTGGTAAAAAAAGCAAGGAGATATTTTATTTGTTTATTAATAAACTGTTGTTTTCTCAGTCAGTGTATCAGCTGCAGAGATGAAGTTAACAACGCTAACTCACAGCTTTGCAGTACAGTTACATGCTTTACAGAGAGAAATGTTCCTTATGTGGATTACATAATCAGAGAGTTTCTGTTTTCCATTTGAATTGGTTCATTTTAAAGCTGACATTTCAAGCTTTCTGTAGATATATCTCTTATGGCTTTGAGGCAAGTTTTGCTGCGCTTGAGTCTTGTACTGCACAGTTTACAGAGACAGAGAAAGCACAACCTGTTTTTTTCTTTATTTTACAGAAGCACAATGTTCTGTTGACATTGACATTGTGAGTGCACACATATAAAAGTAGAACAAAACATAGTACTGTTATCTGTATGAGCAAAACCACACCTTATTTTATTCCTACTATTATCAGGAAAAAGTAATGATCATCTTAATAATTAATCATCTTAATAATGGATCAGTTTCTTACAAACACACAGCTTTTGTCTTTTAAAGACGTTAACTGATGGACTGGAGTGGTGTGTATTATTGAGATGTTTTTATCAGCTGTTTGGACTCATCGGCACCCATTCACTGCAGAGACACTGATGCAGTGCTACATTTCTCCAAACCTGATGAAGAAACAAATTCATCGATGTTTCAGATGGCATGAGGGGAGCACATTTTCTGAATTTTTTGGGGTAATTATTATTTATTTATTATTACAATTAACTAAATATGTATGGTTTTTCTGAGTTCTCATGCTGATGGATTATTAAACAGAATTATTTTCTTTTTATTACTCTCCATAACCAAAAACATCACAGACGACTCTCTCCGCTGTAAATTGCAGGTGTGTGAGTATTTGTTCAAGTGCATTCAGACACGCTCATCAAGATTACAGCTCCACCTTCCACAGTGATTTACAGTCGCAGTTATTCCTACTGGTATTGTAATGTGAGGACACATGCATGATCTACCAACATAATATCTGGAGCAGCGGTAATGAACTGGAGTTGTATATGCAGTGAGAATGTGAGAGAGATGAGATCATTAGCAGAAAGCCTCCTCATGTACTGAACAATACATCAACAGGCAGTTATGTGACCACTTTCACATTCATGCGCATTATGTTGATTCTGAGATCTCCATGTCATAGAAACATGAGCAGATATTATTTGACGTTGAAAGCAAAAACTATTAATCAGTGAAAAATGAGCTCTAGTTGAACACCTTGTCTGTGCATCTAACATTTTGGCTAAAGTTTGTGTATTTGAATAAGGAAAAGTGTGTGTTTTTATCATTTTTAATCACCTTTTTGTTATTCCATTTCAATTAATCTGAGGTCATGACAACTCCAAACACATAACAAATTAAATCAATAGTAAGAGGCAAAGCTTTCCCTCTTCCTAATGTGCAAGCTTTAAAATGTCTTATTTATTTTCTCTTGGCTTCCTGATTAGCAATTTCATGGATTCCCAAGAGAGTGGCCTTAGTACGGCTTCTGTGAGTCACTCCATCAAACTCAGTAATTGGTCAGAAAATTGCCCAATTTTGTTACTAATTGCTAAGAATTGTTTTTTTTTACATTTTAAATGTGAAAATGCAAATTCATGACCAGTGAATACATAATGCAAATAAATATGAATGAATGTTTTAATTAAGCATTGTTGATTGTTATGATGTCTTTCATAGTTTTAGGATACCCCAAAAAAAAAACAAAACATAATTGACACCGCTAAAAGAAACATATTAATTTAAAAAACACATAATTAAAACATATTAAGCAAATAAAGCACTGGCTAAAACAACAGCCTTTGTTTTCCTCTGAAGACAGTGAAATGACGTCATCACTACCTCGTCACAGACCTTCATTCATTTCTAAGCTGCTCGACAGTCGTCCGGACACATGCTGACCTTCACATCACCTTCACACGAGAGCCTATTCAGAGCCACAGACACAAAAGGTCACTTTGAATAGAAACCCCAATAAAGAATGACTATAGAAATCACATCAGCCCACAGAAGACGAGTCAGTCTGACGCTGAGGTTTAGTCCGGTCTGTAGCGTACAGTAATGTTCAGATGAGCAACAGATGCATCCCTCCCTGACCTCGTGTTTGATTTCTTATTGGTGTTAGTTATGGGCGATCTGTGTAAAGAAGTCTTCGGCGCTGAATAAATGACAGTGGATGATGAATGTTTGGCCCTTCATTGCCTTAATTTACTCTGAATTAAGTTGTGGTTTTTTTGCATGTTACAAAGAAGTCAAACCAGCATATAGGCTACCGGCATTACATCTTTAATGTCAACATGAACTCAAAATCTTACAACACGCTCCTTGTTATTATTCATAATTCGTCTGTGCACCAAAGAAAAAAGAATACTTCTTGGAAATATTGTATCAAAATCTAGGCTAATAACACGCTCCCCTGCCTAAAATAAATTTTTGAAGACATTACACTGATTTTAACAGACAGTTATTTAACTAAATATGTACCACTTTTTGGAAGAGACCCTTTCTCCATTTTTTCTATTTGTATTTTAGAATATTACAGTAAAAATTATTATTTTTTAGTCCCTCAGTTTGTAGGGATATGTAGTGGTTACACAATAACCCAGCATGCAATGGAATCAATGTTGGACTACACATTAATTTACAGATATCCCACTCTGCAGAAATGATTTCCAGGAGATGAAATAGATGCACCTTGTAGTGTAGTGTGATGAAATAATAGGAAATCTGAACACAAGCGGACACAGGAGACACATTTGAAACGCATAATAATACCAGATAAAAACAGTAACATGTCTTGACTGACCATTTGTGATCAGATCACCGAAAATACATCTTAAAACCAGGTGGAAACAGGGTTTCTCTCTCACACGTTTGATTTCCAGGATATGTGAGAGACTGTACTTTTTGTTTAGTTTTTTACGGTAAAAAAATGGCAGCTGTGGTATACGTATTTATACTTTCTAATTGATCTGAGAGCTTAAGTGGTGGGCATGATTAACAAAATCACGTGGCTTCAGAATACTTTAAAGGAGTCATTCATTGATCTTTTGACAAATAACAGTTGAATGTACTATAAAAACATCCTGTAAGTTTCAGAACTCAAAACTTTCTGGTGAGTTCAAAAACAGCTTTTATTGAAACTAAGCGTATAACGGCATAGTGTGACGAAAGACCGCCTCTGCTGAAGAAGATCAACGCCTACTTCTACAGCGCTGCCCCTTTAGCCCCGCCCACTGATCAGAAGCGTGCAACTCCGAGAACATTATATAACATAATTATTATTATTATTATACAAATGCAGTTCATGACCCCTTTAAAATGTATTATTATTTAATTTTATTATAAATATTTTTATTTTTGCAGCTTACAAACGTCCCGATTAATTTAATACATCTTTAATACAGATGCTGGGTCTCTGCTAACAGGGGATGTGGTCATAATGTTCTGGCAAATGTTTCTCAAAGCTAAAAATAAATGTTCTTCAAAAAATGTTCGCTCAAAGTCATATAGTCTTTAAAATAGTAATCAAAATCATTAATCATACACGGTTCATGGATTTTTTTTCTGAAAAATTTTAGTGTGATGTAAGCCTAATATGCTTTTCAAACTTTAGTATGGTTTAAGATGGTTCAGTTTGGATTTACACCCCCTAAATGGGCAATTTACAGCTCAAAACACACTTTTGTACTGTGAAATTAACTAATAAGCGCTTCAACAAAATTACGAGCTGCATTCATTTGATAGCCAATTGTTAACAATCTCGAAATGAACGAGCGCATGATCTGAACTGGTCAACTATAGCCGGAGTGGATGGAGGATTTGTCCAGGGTGCTGAAGTGCACTACTTCATGCACACTACCGAGGGAGGGAGAGAGGCGATCAGCCACACCCGCGTCAGCTTATTGGGCATCTTTCCGTGGAACGTCACATGCAAAAGAGCCGATGATTTATAGATTAAAGGGAGGCAGAACATGCAGATTGGGTCCCACACACAAACACCGATGACTGAGGAGATGCGTCCTGACGAGCCCTGCTGAAGAGCTCCAGCGTTCCTCTGCGTTTGACTGCGTTCACTCACTAACAGCACGATGCTGAGATTCAGTCGAGATGGGACAGCGCTGGCTCTCGTCCTGCTTAATGCTCTGGTGCTCATCACAGCTGCAGCGGACGAGGAGCTCATCTTTAGCGATCATTTTCTGGTCCAGCTGCACGAAGGGACGAACGAAGATGCGCATCAACTTGCCCTGGAGCACGGCTTCGGGAGCGCAAGGAAGGTAAGTAGCAGCATGCACAGCAGAACGCATGCCAAACTGCCACTGTGATGCATGCATGCTTGTTTTTAGACATTTATAATTATGCAATCACATAGCTGTCAATCATGAAAATCTGAGTACAGGGTGTTCTCTTGTGGACAACACAAACAAAGCAACTGGAATGAAGTGCTACGTTCATTCAGCAGAAGTTGAAAGGCTGGTGAATAAAATTGCTCTTGTGTTACAGTACATCAATTTAAAAGCCATGCCTAATGTTTAAAGGTCATATATGGATTAGGTTTTCCTACACAAATCTTAAAGGAGAGTGCAAAGGATTCCTACATTCATAATAAGAATACTTACAAATCAAATCCTTCTTATTATAATAATACATGTGAAAACAGGAGTGTCAGTTTATCCAGTGGGAATTTTTGCACATTTAAGAGTCCATAGGATTGTTTCCAAATTATGATTTCATTAAAAATCCCATTACTGTAAGATCATTTGACTAGTGTGGAACTAAGAGAATTGAGATCTACAGATTTTGTTGTAATTATGAAAACAGCATCATTAGGATGTAGATTTTTAAAAGTCAACACAAACGAATCACCGTTTCTTGTTTGGAGTACAATAGAAATATAAAACCCCTTCAGAACTGCATAAAATCGCATGGTTTATGCTAATATTATTCTTTTCGGTTGCATATGATAAGCAGTAGAGTGTAGACAGTAAACATGTCTTTCATCTGATATGGCAGTGTTTATGTATTCCATCTCATGAGGGCCGTTTATCACCGAACAGAGGACTTGATTAGTCTTGTCAAATGTCAACGCATGTCTGCTGTGGCTCTCACTGGAGTGGAACAACACCTGACCCGTTATCATGTGTACGGCTTATTGTTTTTGACCTGGTTTGGTTAGTTAGTTTATTTTTGAGAGGTATTGTGTCCTCCTAATTCATCTGAGCCAGTATACGCTCCTCTTGGATTATATAAGTCTCTGCTTTCTTTGCTCAAGAAAGACACAGGGATCCTTCTTTTCTTTAACATGGCAAGTCTCAGATAGAACAGGATTATAATTTACAATGACAATGACTTTGAAATAGAGGAACGATTAGGAATAAAAAAAAAAAAACATATATTTAATAGAAACTACACAATTATAGTTCAATCTACAGCAAGACAGCAAATGAACAATACAAAACAGCTGCCACCAAATAGTTTATATGTGATGGTTTCAGTCATTCAGAACTGGATGATTTGTGCCCGAGTGTCATTTTGGTATATTCTGCACTCAAACCGCACCATATTTCTACTTCAATATTTCAAGTTAACTGTAATGATCATAGTGCAGTATAAAATATCTGCCGGCTTAATCTTGGAGTTTAAAAAATATGACCTAATTTTTATTACGTTTGAATACAATGTATTATATTTAGTTGGTGTCAGACTAGATTTTGTAGAGCAAATGACATTCTTGTCTAATATTCAAACAGTGTCAGTAATATAATTGTGATATACAGTAATTTATATAATAATATAATGCATTTCTAGGAAGTATTAGTGGCAAATTTTGACACATAAATACTGTAATCTTAATCTAAAAGCTTGAATTTTATATTAAACTTTAAGATTTGCATACTGCAAACGCTGCACGCACAAATTATTTCAGAATGTTTTTTAGGCACATTTCACAGTGTTTTATTAAGTTTATGAATTCACAGCAGGATGAAATATCTACATATAGTCAAACACTCTGGATTTGGACCTTTAAACACATTATCAGTTATTCTTGGGGAAAACATGCATCTGTTGGCTTTCATAATCATATTCCACACTCTTTAAGAGGACAAACTCTCTCTCAGCTCTTATAATGCAGGTGTGTTTAATTGCAGCTTCCTTTCGGTGAGGGACTATTTCATTTCTACCCAGGGGAAATCCCTAAAACCCGGAGGAAACGCAGCCTGCAGCAGCACCGGCGCCTGGCGAAGGATCCCCGGGTAAGACCAGAACCGCACCGTGTGTTCGTTCCTGTAGAAACACATCTGAAGACAGAGCCCTTGCTTGTAAAAGTTAAAGGCTAACATGTTAATCACCGAATCACTCTTCTTTGGCTTGTATCTTGGCTTGACGTCTGAGTGGTATTTTATCAGGTGTTATGACACTATGCAGTTTGAATGAGGTTGCAATATTTTTTATGAAAATGCTTAGTTGCTGATGGTGCCCTAATTGTGCTAAAGTATACAATAAAGTAACAGCTATGATGAGCAAACAGCTGTTGCATTACTGTGCAGTTTTGATTTCCAATCTGTCTGGAGCTCAGATTACTTGTTCATAAAAATAAATGAACCAGCGCTGGATTTTTGAGACTGAAAATGGGAAGATTTCAGTCTGTAAGATTCAAGCCTATAATCAACCTCCAGAATCATGCGAGTGGCTACAGCAGCGAGAGGATCTGTTCACTCTCTGCACTTTTAATAACGAAACCGCTATTAATGTTTAACTGTGGTCTTCAGTCGGGCTTGATGAGCTGAATTATTTATTAGTCCGTTCATCAGGGCCGAGTGTGTTAATTCATCCAATAGCACAGAATATTTCCAAACCATCAAAGCACGCTTTCATCGACATATTGAGCATCATCTGCACAGATCTTCAACACATCAGGATGCATTAAATGTGTTGTGATGGCCAGTCTGGCTAGTTAACTGATTCACATAAACGTAGTCATTTTAAAACAAGTCCGTCAGAGGTTTTTCCGTATAGATTTTTTTACATATTTTACTTGTATTATGAATTATGCATTGCATTATGTTGTGTTTTAGAATTAAATTAAATTTACAGATTGAAAATTACATTTACATTTTAGTCTTTTATCCAAAGAGATTTATAAATGAGGACAATAGAAGCAATCAAAACCAACAAAAGAGCAACAACATGCAAACGCAATGACACGTCTCGGTTAAGTTTTATTTTTTCTTTAAAGAAAGAAGTAGATAGAATAGAAAAAAAGAAAGCTAGTGTTAGTTTTTCAAGAAAAAGCTAGCAGTTAGAGAATAAATATGGTAATAAATGACCATTTATTTCTTATAATGTGTATACGGCCTCCAGTCACCTGACTAAACCCACTCTTCAACACCTTCATTTCCCGATGGATAAAATCAAGTCTGGCCCTGCATTATCATCTCCCAAAATACATCACATGACGGGAGCAACATGTTCAACAAGACAGAAAATGGTCTCCAATAGCCTCTGAAATGATGCATGCATTCACTCGAATGTAAAATATCCAATTTTTCCATCTGTTGACATCTGAAACCTTCCCCGATCTGAGTTTGGATTCAATTAAAGGCTGTTCCAGCGACCGACCAGGGTGATAAATTCAGAAGTGTCAGATCTATCACATTCAGTCCATTCATCATCTTGACAAACGACACGCGCGTCTCATTAACAGACAGTGATGCACTTCGGCACATCGCTCAGGGGTTCTCACGGACGGCCCGGAACCTTAAAATGGACATCGGGTCATGGACAACAACGAAAAACCACTGCAAATGCAAATAATAGTAACATATAACTCACTGTGTGTCCATTCAAACACAACAATTTGACTCAAAAAGACAGACTCATGTCTGTACTCAGCCATGAACAAAACCACACAAAATACAGGAAAATATGAGCCAGACTATATTCAGTACAGGTTCAAATACAAAGAGAGAAAACCATTTGTGCATGGAATGTGATTTGTGTTGAACGAAAGAGATGCTTAGAAAGCCAAATGGAGAGCTTTATTGCATCTATTTTTAAGCCTATGCATTTCAATGTAATTCCAGTGTTGGACATTTGGGTTGCCACTTATTGTCCAATTGAGCTATCGGTAAGCTCCACCCCCCTTAGTTACTGTCGCTCCCTCGGAAGCATAAACCCCATAAAACCGATGCGAGCTTCGGATCTTCCAATGTTTCTCTTTGGCGCTGAAACCTAAAGATGTCCGAGTTCCGCTCCCCATGCAACTGATACTCGACTGCCATTGGCTTGTCTGTGTTCAAGGGGAGGGGCTTACCGATAGATCAATTAGTAAATCTGAATCCTGGAGAAGTGGAAGCAGTGATTGAGCCGTCTGTGATGTATTTATCTCATCAGCTTTAGACGCTCATTCATATTCACACAAACAGCCTTCGGATTGACCCTGAAGCCCTTCAGACTCAGAGCTTAAGAGAGGTTTCTCCATCGCCACAATCATCTCAGCTCAAGTGTTGTCACAGAGCGTGGCGTATTGATCGGTTTCTTGTTTTTGTGCTCCTCTCTGGCTGTTTACACTGAGACTCTGCTAATGTTTGCTTTGCTCTTCATTTGGACGGTCTCTCCCTTTCTGTCTCATTCAGATTATGCTGCTGAACATCTCCTTGAAGTCAACAGGACCGTCCATTATCTATTTTACTTCCGTATTTCTAAAACAAGTCATTATAATTTAATGAAGGACTACGCAGATGATGCACTACTGAACTGTGCCTAATAAGAGCAGAAATGTGTGTTGAACATATTCTTCAATCTCATTTAGAAGTAAGCCATTGGCTCTTCACTTTGCTCGGGGGTTACACTCTTCACCTTTACCGGCACTTTAAATAACACCTAAAATAAGAACGCGCTCTTGAGAACTTTATGGACAAAATTATAGAAGACTATTATGCACTTACGCTTGTTTTCCTTTATGCAATGTAAATCTGGTACTTAATTTCTTCAACTTAATATAATTTATAGTAAATACTATAGTGCTTTTGAACCATACTATAGTAAAGTGTATTGTACTGTATTTACAACACTTTGTTAATGGATGCTATGCTTACTGCAGTTTTAACTATAGTGAAATGATAAACTGTAATAAATACTGTAGTATAATTTAGTTTTTAGCAGCTGCATAGATGTGTTGATGTCGTGTGAAGGCATCTCCACGACATTCTGAAAAATACCACTGTATTTGAAGGATAAAACTTGGGGGGTGGGGGGTGAGATTTGCCTGTTTCCTTTGTAAAATATTTTGTCAGTGACGCGCGAGTCAGAGATTTGTATTTACACTGCAATAAATCTCTTACCTGTTTCAACTAAAAATAGCTAAAATATGTTCACCTTTTCAGCAAAACTACATACATTTGATTTGAGTTGTTTAAAACAATTGAAATACTATTTTCGAAAGAATGAGGTCAAGTATACTCTATAATAGGCTGTTTAACTAAACAGTTTTTATATGGATATTTGTATATATTCTAAAGCATTCTGGATGATTCTGGCAATAAAAATGAATGTGGCACAAATGCCATTTTATCCGTATCTCATATTTCTTTTTTTATTCATTTATTTATCTCATATTTTCTTTTTTCTCGTATCTCTTTTTTGTACCTTTGACAGTGTTAAACACGTGTCCCATGGATGGGAATATGCATGGTACTATATGCAGATGAGGTTATGCATCGTAAACTAGGAGTTGTAAGCTCCATATATGGTGATTTCTGGGAGGAGTCGGGGGGACCACATACGCACAATCTTCCCCTGATTAGGATTTATAAAGGGATTTTTACGCATGTTCTGGCATAAGCATGGTTTTATAAATCTGAAAATGTTAGTGCGTACACAAAATCTATCTTTTATGCGTACGTACACTTTTAGGATGAAATCTACGGAGAGTGTTATAGATGAGACCCCAGATCCGGAGACACAGGGTTAACCTGCGTATGTCTGCTCTCTCAATCAGGAAATATTAGAAATCAATGTAAAATCTGATGTTTTTGGGGCTCAAGAATGGTAAAACCCAATGTGACTGATTGCAAAACTGCTAAATGAAAGGTAATGTGTCCTTCAGTACTGATATACGGTAGTGTAGGAATTGTTCTGCAAATTATGTGAATCTTTACAATAGACATAACCAACCCATAAACCCATGAAGCCAATTTAATCCAGGGAACAGCACTTGTACCTGTCACTTTCCCTCCTTTCAGCTCAAATTCACATAACTCAATTATCATGTCCTCGAACCCAGTGCCTGGCAGAGCTGGATTTCCCTCTTGTGCTGAAAGAAGCACATGCTCTGATTCAGATCGACGTTTGCACAAAGTCCAAATCTCATATCACACGTGAGACATTTTTTATCAATATGTATCATGATATAAATATTTCTCGTATATATTGAAGAAAACTGGCTTATACCAGGGTTATTAAAAACTAAAAAACTAAAACCATTGAAAACTGTTTTGTTACTTACAATCAATGTTAGCTGAAATAAAATATAAAAGACTTATTTATTTCAGCTAGTTTCCAAGGCAACCTTTGTCATTTTTATTTATGTAGTTTAACTTGATGTGCTAAAATTTTAGGTTTTGCTAACTTTCACAGTAAAAAAGGTACTTCTTTAACTAATATAATGTTATTATTACAATCTATTTAAATACCAATATCTTTTAATACACTGAAAACCATCAAAATCAGGTGGTAATGAGACATTCAGCTCTTCCACAGGCTGAGAAAGAAAATACTAATATATTGAAGTTGCACACAAACACTAAACACCATCATTGTGACACACATGATACTGAAATAATGCAATACACATTAATTTAACAACATAAGTGTCACGCTACTGGTCAAGGAAGACAGACAGGTGGATGCAAATCAAAAGGTAATTTATTAACTATAACCAAGGCAGGGCTTCCAACATAAGAGAGACAACGTAGAATGTTCTGGAAGCAGGATGAACAGTATCAATTGTTTGTAAACTTGCGTTTCCACAGGCAGGGACCAGATCCAGGATAGACGGGCAGACATTGACCAGTGTAGAGAGCTGCAACCTTGCAGCCTTGTAACCTTAAGACCAGCCGATGAGTGACAGAGGTGAGTGAGCTTATGAAGGGTAGTGGCAAGTGATTGCAGGTGTAGGAGGTTGATTAGCTGATGAGTGAATCCAGGTGAGGGCGTGTGCTGTGATTGGAAAGGGAGCAGGACAGGCAGATCCGTGACATTACCTCCCCCTCCCGGAAGGCGCAACTCGCGCCGTAATAGCAACACCGGGGAGGGGGGGTGGGTGCCCTGGAGGCCTCAGGGACTTGGAGACCGGACAGGTGGCTTCCAGGCCGGTGCCCCATGGCGGGTCCAGGGACTCGGGAGGCCATGGCGGATCCAGGGACTCGGGAGGTCATGGCGGATCAGGGAGCTCTGGAGACCATGGCAGAACTGGAGACCTGGCCCTTATTTTTTTAGGTGGGTCAGGGAGTTCCGTGGCCTTGGCTCTGCGTCCGGCCACCCAGGCAGAGGATATAGGGCCCCCCCCCCAAAATTTTCTTGGGGAAGTTCCCCTCTGCTGGGCACTCTGGCGGAGCGTGCTCTGTGGGGCGCTCGGGAAGCGCTAAGCTGGACGGAGCCAGTGGAGGCGAAGGTGAGCTGGACGGGACCAGCGGAGGCATCGGTGAGCTGGACGGGGCCAGCGGAGGCATCGGTGAGCTGGACGGAACCAGTGGAGGCATCGGTGAGCTGGACGGAACCAACTCTTGGGGCGCTCTGGAAGCGCTGACTCTCGGGGGCGCTCCAGAAGTGCTGATTCTCGTGGGCGCTCGGGTGGCGCGGACTCTCGTGGGCGCTCGGGTGACGCTAATTCTCGTGGGCACTCGGGTGACGCTGACTCTCGTGGGCGCACGGGCGGCTCTGACTCTCGTGGGTGCTCTGGAGTGCTGGACGGAACCAGCGGCGAAGAAGATGAGCTGGGCAGGACAATTTGAGAGCACTTGTGAGGAGTCGGCACCGGAGGGTGCTGGCGAGGAGCAGGCACTGGAGGGTGCTGGCGAGGAGCAGGCACCGGAGGGCGCTGGCGAGGAGCAGGCTCTGGGGCCGGGCTCCAAACCCTCCCCTCATAATCTATTAACAAACCCAGGGGTACCTGGGGGCGCTCGGTTAGCGCGGAACTGGACGGAACCAGTGTGGAAGAAAGTGAGCTGGACGGGCTCCCAGCTCGGGATTGGAGATCTCCCAGTACTGAACAGTATCAACTGTTTGTAAACTTGCGTTTCCTCAGGCAGGGACCAGATCCAGGATAGACGGGCAGACATTGACCAGTGTAGAGAGCTGCAACCTTGCAGTCTTGTAACCTTAAGACCAGCCGATGAGTGACAGAGGTGAGTGAGCTTATGAAGGGTAGTGGCAAGTGATTGCAGGTGTAGGAGGTTGATTAGCTGATGAGTGAAACCAGGTGAGGGCGTGTGCTGTGATTGGAAAGGGAGCAGGACAGGCAGATCCGTGACAATAAGATAAAACTGTTCACACAACTCAAATTTTCTGAAGCTTAAAGTGATGGCTGACAGTTTTTTTTTCTAGGCTTGATTGTGTTTATAGGATGCAGTCTAACACGTGTTAATGCTTCATTTAAAAAAATAAAAACGTTATTTTTTCACATCATTTACTTTTATTCTACACCGCTCTGTTCCTTCTCCTATAAGCGCTCCAATATTTCCTGGTTATATGAAGCCCCTCCCTCATAAATACACGATAGGCTCAGATTGGTTAGCTTTCTCAATGTGTTGTGATTGGCTAAACCGCCGAGTGCACAGCTAAATGTCCCGCCCCTCACCTCAGCGGCATGTATCCGCTTGTATTGTAAACAATGGCGTCATCAATATTGATGATCAATTTGAGCCCGATTGGATATTACTGAAGAGGATCACGCAGAACCTGTGCAAGTTCAGCTCTTAGTGGTGTGTTTTTTGTTTGTTGTTGTCTCATACTTTTACATACGCTGTGGTTTGTAAATGCTACTTCTTCTTCTTTTAATATACAGTTTTATCCTGATAAAATCTTTAATACAGCAGAATACATGATTGCATTGTAGCATTACAATGTAATGTAGACAGGATTACGAGCCGCTGCTCTAGAACAGTGATTTTAAAGCTTGTGAATCCATTATTGTAAGAAGACTCTCGATTCATTTATGAATAGATTTTCTCCTGCACCCCTGGTTTTGAAGGCATGGCAACAGCTCTTCCTCTTCTCTAAATCAGTGATGCATGACCCCGCTCCCTTTTTAGCATGTTCCTGTGGGCGGGGTTTATGTAAATTTCTGGGTTTGTGACGTCACCAACTTGGGAAGAAGCTTGTTGTAGTCCCTGCGAGCTGTTTTTGTAGGCATTAAACTGCCATCATTTCAAAAGACAATATCTCCGTCTGCATTGAACTTTTAGCGTCATAACTTTGCAGATATTGTTTGTGCTCAAACAGCAACATTACACAGTAACTAACATTACAAAATTGAAATCACAATCAACCACCCCTTTTTTAATGAATAAAGCTGAGATCATGATTATTGGAACCCCTTTACGCCAAAGTTCCCGCTGACTGTACCTGCAATATCACTGGCACTCTCATCACACCATCTAGTACGTCAACAATCTTGTTTTTTGTTCGACTCTTTCTTTTCAGTCCCCTATTAACTCTCTCACTAATTCAGCATTCTTTCGTTTATGATGAATTGTCCAGCTCCGTCCTTTCATTAGTGTCAAAGATGCAGAAACTCTCATCCATGCATTTGTTTCATTACATCTCGATTATTGTAATACAATGTATTTCACTGGCTTACCTGTTACCTTCATTACTAAATTACAGTATAGTTAAAACTCAACCGCTTGTATTTACAACCGTACCAAGCGTTTAGCCCATTTCACCCCAATTATAGTGAATTTGTGGCTTATTGTATTAAAGGGGTCATTGGATGCCCATTTTCCGCAAGTTGATATGATTCTTTAGGGTCTTAATGTAAAATCCATAACGTACTTTGGATAAAATGTATCATTGGTAATGTAAAAAACACCTTATTTTTTTAGTCCATGATGCTTTAAATGCTAATGAGCTCTGCTGACTCCGCCCCTCTCTTCCTTGGAGTGACAAGTAGTACTGTAAATTTAAGTCACGAAACTGGCTATCTAGCATGTTATTAGGAAAGGCGATTTGCAAAGATTCATAAACAATCCCTTATACTCACTTCTTCTGTAGATAAAGCTGGATCACAAATGACGAACATAGACGCCTTTAGGCAGATCGAGGATCGGCGCATTCACTTCAAACCAAAAGTAACATTAATCCTCAGCGTCTTCAGCGGCTCAGATGTCAGGATTTAATGATGATTGCTTTTTTCTTTATTATATCCAACAAAAGAATGCCTCAATCAGGGCTTTGCCCTGAATATTACTGTTTGCTTGTGTTGGAACGTGCCTGTTTGAATTACGTACTGTTTAAATTAAAGCTTGCATTTGGATCTCTGTTGTCATGCTCTCGTTCGTTACAGGCTCCTTGTTAGCTTCATGATTTGCTCCCTCCCTATACTACACCTCGTTCACAACGGTCTTCTGCCTCTGGCCTTCTCACTGTCCCTCGATATCATCTCTCTTCCATGGAGGGCAGATCTTTCAGTGTTGTTGCTCCTAAATTACGGAAGTCTCTCCCGAAATCAATCTGTCTGGTCAATAACCTGTCAATAACCCTAAATCGCTGCTCAAAACTGACTTGTTTTCAGAAAGTTGTCTTCTGTTTTATCTGTCCTATTTACATATTACTCCTCTAATCGGTGTTCTCATTATTTCCTGTATTATTGTTTGATGTTATCTGTACATATTGGATGTTTATTGTAAAGTGTCCTTGAGCTCAGCTAAGGCACTATATAAATAAAACATTAGTATTAACTGATAAGAAAAACTAAGAAAGTTATTTCAATCAAACAAAAAAACATTAGGCCTATATGTGAAATTTCATGCAGGGAATTCTGGGAATGTCAATTTACATTTTTTTTCCACTTTAAATTATACAATAACTTGTTATCTTTCAAGTCCAAAAACAGTATTTTACTGTAAAATGACATTCAATGTAATCAGGCTTTTACTGTAGCATTTTTACGACCTTTTACTGTTAAAATTATGACTTTTTTACACTGTGCCTCTACATTTCTGCAACTGAAGAGTGAAACTAAAATACACTTACTAATTAATGATGCACACCTGCATTAAAGACAACCAATCTGAAGACAACAAACTCAATCATGAAAACATGCAAAATGAAAACAAACAGTGTAAGAGTGTAGCAATCACCCAGATTAATGTACTGCGTTTGTAGTCTGAATTATTACTTTAAATCATCTACTGTATATTACATATGACAGACATATAGCATAACCTCATCTCATATTTATCTTAACTTTGTATCGTTCATAATTGTATTACAAAGTGGTCTTTCCAATTTGTTTTGAGATTTACAATTCAAAATTGGTCCAGTTTTCCATTTTTCCCAGAATGCTTTATGTATCCTAGCATGACCCATACCTGCAGAGATATCACACACAGGAGATAAGCAGACCGAGGACTTCATCTGTTGATTTACTCTCACACTGGATCAATGGGGTCAGAGAGTTCATTTGCACGACTGAGAGCTATTTATAATCTCACAGAGAGCTTTGCGCTTTTAACTGTTAGTGTTTTTGTTTTGGTAACGACATTTTAATGGATGTAAAGGTCTAAAGTAGGGTTGCAAAGGGGTGGAAAATTTTCGATAAATTTCCAGAAACTTTCCAAAATGCCTGGTAAGTTTCCAAAATATCTGGAAAGTTTCCGAAATTTACTGGAAATTTTTCAACTTTTTGTAACCCTAGTCCAAAGTAATTACAATAATTTGCTGCATATTGTGCTCAATTAACAGATTTATTCCAACATGAGTCTCATCTGCTCACAGAAATAATCAAAACCTCATCGGCTATCAGTGTATTTATCAGCTATAAAATGATCTCTAATCTGTTTAAACTTGGCGATGCAACCAAGATCAAAATGTAAATGAACAACCAGAATGGCTGTGCAAAAGAAAATGCTGGTTTGGAATGCGAGTGCAGACTTTGATCTGTTATCTGATTCTGCAGAGAGCGCGCATGCTAATGTGAGAGTGTCATTGCCTGTGAGGAATGGCTGACGTCATGTTTGCAGTGATAGGCTGCTGCTGAGATCAAAGGTCACGCTGTGAAGCTGCTTTAAAGGACGACCATCCAGCCATGAGTAACCTGCACTCACCTGATGAGACGTCATGGCTGATCAGCAGCAGATGTTGTGTTTTGGATGCTGGTGTTCCCAGCAGGCTTTTCCACTAGACTGGGGTCTATAGGTCTTACTTAATGAATTTGCTCAAAACAATTAATATTAAGGCAAGAAAATACAGGTAAAAACATTGTTTTTTTCATGCACTGGTCAGTTTTCAGAGTTTGGGCTGTTTAACATTTTGTTTCAGTCTGGTGGAAAGAAAACATCCAACTTTTAATGTCTTTATTTTATAGCACTTCTATTTGTGTGTGTATATTTCAGTTACAATATATAGCCTATATCTTTAAAGGCTGTAAGTTTAAATTTTTCCTCCATTTCAGCAACACGTTCATACACCAAATTGTACAGTTTTATTCCTATCTATTTTCCAAAGGCTTTTACAGAGTGGTTTGTTCATATGCCATTCATCAAATCATATATAACATTTTATTTATTCCTAAAAACATGGTGAACTTTTTTTTGTCTCTTGACAGTATTTTCTGATTTATGGAGTGATGAAAAGAGAAATGCAAAATCCCGTGTAAAACTCTTTAATATGTCTGGCTTTATCAAATGTTCAGATTTCTGCAATGTATGCGAATTAATGCATATTTAATTGGATGATTCTATGTTTGCAATTCATAATGTAAACAATCAACTGGATAAGTATGGTGATATTCATTAGTTACAACTGCCTTATACAAAATAGTGAAAACATCAATGGAAAATAGCACGAATGTGCACAGAGGTGTGCTATCTTCCAACTGTACTTTGCTGCATGCTTGTTGACTGAACGTGGTATTCAAGCACAGAAGTGTGAGTCTGCAAGGCTGAACTCCACTGAAAGATGCCTTTGCTTTGTTTTACAGGTGAAAAATGTGCTTCCTCAGGAGGGTTTTGGCCGTCAAAAGAGGGGCTACAGAGAAATCAGTAACTTTGACGTCAACATGAGTGACCCGCTTTTCACCAAGCAGTGGTATCTTGTAAGTAATTACAGCTGGTAATGTCTTCATTTGATTTGACCTTCAGCATTGGAAGCGATTAGCCGGGATCGCTGATACTTTCATTTAAACCATTTTCCTCATTAGCCATCACCGTCAACACTGGTGCGTGAGCCAGCGTCACAACACGCTGATATCTTGTTTATTTCTCCAGGGCTTATCGTGACAGGCATCCCTGAATGTATTACCAGGGAGAACGGTCTTTAATTTAGTTTGTCAGTTATAAACACAGCACAGCAGGGCTTCAGCTAAGTGTAATATCTGCGTGACATTTATTTTATCCCTCCCGCACCACCTCCCTCATAACATCTCATTTTCCACGCAGTAGATGCTCAGCTCGTGTGATGCTTTGGTGTTGTTTGATTAGATAAATACAGGCCAAGCGGACGGCACCCCAGGCCTGGATCTCAATGTGGCTGAAGCCTGGAGCATGGGCTTCACCGGCAAAGGTGTTACCATTGCCATCATGGACGACGGTGAGTGAAATCTGGCTGCCAGAGAGCAGTTATTTACACTTAAATACTTGATAATGTGCAATGATGTAAACATTAAACATCCAGTAATGTGTCATTTTGCCATCACCTTGCAGGTATTGATTACTTACATCCAGATCTCGCCTCAAATTACGTAAGTGCTTGTTTTCTCCCTCATTTGATCCACATGTTTAATATGATTTGAAGTAACCTTGTTGGATGGATGGACAGATATCCAGTGACAGAGCAGGAAGGTATAATGTCAATACAGTGAAGTACTTTTCAATGATCTGTGAATTATCCAAAAATTGGGATTACCGCGTGGATATTTAAAAGATAAACCATTTATTGAATGTTCAGCAAAACATATCTGATATTGAATGAATTGCCCTATTGGTAAGCCCCTACCCTCGAACACAGACTAGCCAATAGCAGTCGAGTATCAGTTGCACAGGGAGCATTAACTCGGACATCTTTAGGTTTCAGCGTCATAGAGAAACATTGGGAGATCCAAATCTGGCATTGGTTTTATGGTTTATGCTTCAGAAATGTAAAAATTATGTTCCTGGGGTACTTGTGTCACTGATTCCAGTTATCCCGAGAGGATGGGCAATATAATTTATTTTATTACATTTTCTGAATTCAAAACAAAACAGAGCAAAATGTTCATAAGTATTCAACCTCAATACAAATGAAGACAAAAACTTTCATTTTCTGGTTGTCATACTCTCATTAAGTTACACTTTTCATCTGCTCAAGCACGTTCATTTTATCTTGTGCTTCAGAAATGTACCTCTGACTAAAACTATCTAATGTGAGTCCATGCTAACATACAAACCTAAATAGTGGACTGTTCTCATGTGTTGTACAGTGTAGGTCAAAAACACATAATGAAGGTCTACATTACACTGTCTCTTCATATTAAACTGGTTAAATGTAGATTAATTTAATCATATTCTGCTATACATGAACAGTGTTGATCGTGCATGTTGTCACCCGCGATCGTGATTACTGACCGTAATATGAGACCTCTCCCGCTTGCATTGAGATCTGTAAACCCTCGCTTTGAGTTACCCCGTATTTATTAAATATGTTATAAATCCCTCCATGGAATATTTAATTCCCGTTTGGTGGTCTGTGTCCAAAATTGTGCAAAAACATCATGGGACAAGGTTTTCACACAGACCGCTCTCTTTGTAAGACAGTGAGCAGCTCCGTTTGTTTGTCCGAGGGAGCTACAGTAACTAAGGGGGGCGGGGCTTACCGATAGCTCAATTGGAAGTTAATTGGGAATGTAGAAGTATGGTGGCATATCTGATGAAAAAATTGGACAAAAACCAGTCCTTTGCTCTCTTTGATGAACAATTCAGCTATCGGTAAGCTTGATCAAAGGAGTGTGGGTAATGTAGTGCACTAGATTACAGCAAGTGTAGTTTGCTTGGCATCGTGGACGATGCAATGCAAAGGAAAAATAAGGGGAGGGAGTACCGGTTCCACAACAATAACTTTATTATCACATGTACAGTTAAAGGGGTCATATGATGCTATTTTAAAGATCAGTATTTTCTGCATTTGGTGTAACAGAATATGTTGACATGCTTTAATGTTCAAGAAACACTTTATTTTTTAAATATTGTACATTATTGTAGATCCTCTATGCCCCGCCTCTCTCAAACGCATAATTTTCTACAAAGCCCCTCCTTCCACCAAGTGCAGTCTGCTCTGATTGGCCGAACACCACAAGCACGCATCGGAAATGTAACGACCCTTTCTATAATCGCTAGCTTCAGCTTTCAAATTAGTTTTATCAGTTCAAGCCCGAGAGGGGAACAGAGTAGCATGACAGACACAGTGATAATGCTCATATGTATTTGCAGTACATAAGCCGTGGTTAAGATGATTTCTGATGGGCTGTACACTCTGCTGTGATGTGACCCTGTCCCCTCACACACACACACACACACACACACACACACACACACACACACACACACACAATTACTCACACACACACACACACACACACACACACACACACACACACACACACACACACACACACACACACACACACACACACACACACACACACACACACACAGAGACACACACACGCAAAACTCAATTGCATTTGAACAGTCAATATCAAATACTTGAACTAATAATAAAACATACAGTCACTGACTCAGAAGCGCCAGATTGTCACTGCAAAGTCGGAATTGACCCTTTTTTATTAATAACACTTTTTATTTATGTGGACATGCTAATCTATTCTTACAGCATTTCCTGCCCTTGTATCGAGGGCAGTGTCATGGCAAAAGCTGTAATGTTTTAGTTATAAGTCTGAATTGAATGAGATGAGAAAGAGTGATTCTGTGCCAAAAAGTCTATGAATAGTTAATGCATGTTTCTTTTGTGTAGTCCTCAGTTGTTGCACGCACCAACAAACATATAGCACGAGCAGTGTAGTCCAATTCACGAACCACTGACTATTATGAAGTGGCTCTTTGTAATGAATCTTAAAATTAACTAAAATTTTGTTATCAGTTAATACGTACCCAAAAGTTCAGTCATCATTTCTCATATCATCCCAAGCCAATACGAATTTAAATGAAGGTATTTTTAATAAAACCAACATATTTCTATTCTTCCATTGAAAATCCATGCAATCATGCTTTGATGCTTCAAAAAAGTTAATAAAGAGATCTGAAAAAAGTAATCTGTATGTATCTAACACTATGTGAACCGAGGCTGACAATGACAAAATAAAGTCATAAAAATGAATCAGATTTCCAGACAGGAGAACAATACCACGGTAAAACAGATCAAGCATATTAAACACAGTAAAAGAAAATTAGCAATTATATATATAAATATAAAAAATCTACCTATATGAGAATAAACTATTAAAGTACGTCAGAATATGCAAACGGTGTTCAACAAATCAAAAGACCTTAGTGGTATACGATTGTCGCAGAAACATTTTTTTGTTTTACTAGGTGAAAGTCTGTTCATATCCTGATAGCAATCAATAATTAAAGTAATATAAATATATGTAAATATATCTTCTGTGGAAGTCTCAGGATCATAAAATGTTCATCCAACCTTTGCATTTGGTCTGAATGCAATGATAGGATGTTTTACATGCCTGTCAAACTATGTATTTGCATACCTCTACACAGCCAATAGTGAGAGTTTGGGGGCGTGGCTGCTGTAGCAGGCGGAGCCAGAGGATGTTTACTGGGTGTGGAATTCAATTTCAAAGACTTGACAAAATATACTGATACAGATAATTGGTTAAAACAAGGTAAACATTGGCAGTGTTTTTGCAAGATGGATAAATGTGATAAATGATAAACTTGTGGAGTTCTTCAAGCTAGAAGTATTCCTAATATTTATTTATTTTTATTGACAGTAGCCTACTTTTACCTGTTGAGACATGCCTTCACTTTTATAGACCTTAGCTGTGTTTGAGATGTTTGAGTTGTGATGCGTGAAATAGAAAATAAAAATATAATTTTTATATTGTTTTGAAGTCATAACATGACATTCGTCAAGTTATTGTGCAAAAAGTATGCTTTATTAATCAAAACTTTGTAAATTTATGTGAAAATGAATAAAAGGTGTCAGAGTTTTACTGCCTCTAGTGTTTGTTTCTTTTGGAAACTACAGTAATATGTAGTTATTGGTACGTATTTTGTGTCTCGCTAAAAAGCGCACCCAGGTACGTAAATGCCATGAGTCCAGGTAGCTAGATGGAGTACAGTACATGCAACTTTGCCAAACTGCTCCCAAACCAGTCCAAACTTTGTCCACCCGCACCGGCAACACTGACTCAGCCAACAGTATGATATTAGCCGCGACTATGTATTTGCCTGACCAGTGAAAGATAGGGAGATTGTTTATTTATGTAATAATTAACATGCTGTTTCTGTGAAGATTTCTTGTTTTGATATATACAGTATTTACTGAGAAGGGCCTTCCAAAGCCACTGAAAGAAATCACGATGGAATCGAAATAAGAGTTGGTGGCAGAACTGCATCCTTGCAGATGAAACGCGTTAGATATCTGCCAGTGAAATAGAGCCATTATTGCTTTGAGACCCGCTGAGCTCTGTGAGCCGCAGGAGCACAACAGATGCGTTTTAACCCAAAAATAACCTGGCTTCGGCTGCGGTGGGGGATGATGCTGATGTCTCCAGCCGGGCTCAGATGAGGCAGTAACGCAGCATGTTCTCCCCTGCTTCTGTTTTATTTAGCACCAATTCTTCACAGACCTTCCTCGCCAGGACTGCTGTTTTTTTAGCAGAGCTATACTCGACGGCATGTAAACTTTAGCTTTTAGTGTTTGCATGTGGCTGAAGTGTGTGGGGTTAAAAATAGATTCAGAATAATTTGCCTAATAAGGACTAATGTGGGATGAGGAGTGAATTAGCATAATCGTTTGAAGGATTTTTCTGACAGGGGACTGGATTTAATTCATCGCTCGCTAACTGCAGTCTCCAGGCGGCAGCCAAATGGAGACTTGCCAAGGAACAGAGCGCTGCTTTTTTTCAACACACGACTGCTTTCCTCGATGGTGTTCAGTTTCCATGGTGATTAAAATACTGTCATACACACATGAGGTCCTAAACTTTGACCTCACAGATATGTACCACGCTACAGGAGGTTTTAGGCCCTCCACTTCCCTTTAACGGTTAATACAATTCTTGAGTCCCTTTATTGGGTATAATTTTGCTGAGTGCACATTATATTTTTCAGCCAAATAACCACTGAGGATGTATGCATGTAAACATCGCAGATTCATAATATCGGTATCTTTGATGGCGTTTGGAGGCACTGGTGCGGTTTCGTGTTTTGGTCTTGCTCTCCATTAATGAACTCTCTTGGGAAATAGAGAGCAGATGAATGGCTGGATGTGAATGTCGTGATTGAGTTGTGATGGATTACGGTGAAAGACGTGCTGCTGTAAAGCACAGCAAGCTGATGTGTCATTAGTTCCTGTGCTCTGGCTGTGTGCAGGGGCTCCGGGGGCCGTTCGCTTGGGGACCGCTGGCCATTATCATGCTCTACTTTCTCTCAGCGCAGACTCACAGATTAAATTGGCATCTCTTTTTTGGATTCTGTGGCAGTGGCATTGCTGGCAGAGCTTTAAAGTCTTGTGTTTTTCATCGAACGGGTCTCACGAACATAAAAATTCAGCAATCTTTTTTTCTATGAAACACCGAAGCAGAAACACTGGAAAAAATCTGAAAATTCAAATAGTGTTAATAAAATAATTAATTGTATTTATGATTAGAGTCCAAATTAAATGAAAGTGGCGACAGATCTCTTCTTCTGTATTGTGACCTACATCCGAGCAAAACTGATTATTGAAGAAGCTGTATGGTGGGACTTGGTTCTGTTGTTGATCGGATGGAGGCAGATCTGAAAACGAGCTTGCATTGGACTGTAAGAGAGCGGCAGAGTTTAAACAGACTAAATGATAGGAGAAATCTGGCTTAGGTGTGCGATATGTATCATAATTGCTGTTTAACTGATGTGAAAGCGAACATTTTCAAGCATGTTGCTCACTTTGTAAAACAAAAACAACAACAAAAACCATGCCTTGACTTGATATGGCCAGGTAGAACATAGTTTATTAAATTCAATGTATGGGGACACATTTTTTATATATATATATATATATATGGAAGGATATGCCGGACTATTTTCAAATTGTATTTTCAATTGCTTGTTCCATATGTGGATGCATAAATTGTGAAATAATCCAAACTTAATTGTAAATCTTGCATTGCCATTGCGTTTTTGCAATACATATTACCACGTCTGCTTTTTCATTCTTCACATCCCAATACAAACACGGTCCACAGTATAGTCCAACCCCTGAAACTGATCGACGGGTTTCTGTGTAAGGCATCAGACATTCAAATGCTAAAGGATAGCAATTCCATTTGAGAGAGTGAAAAAACAGACGTGGGTAATATCGCTATGCTATTGACTAGTGTTGTCACGGTACCAATACCAGTGAAAATACACGGTTCTCAGTATCAATTTCCATAACCAGAGCAAAACACAAAAACACATTATTTGTATTAATACATTTAAACAAAAATAATCTGTTAAAAAATCAATGCCATTCTTTATGCTTATTTAACATGGTTTCAAGTTTTTTGACTGTACATTTATTTAATCCAAACTGTGTACATATTTAATTTTAAAGGGCTTTTAAACCAGATAGCTATCCAGTAACTAGCTCAAATAAAAGCACAGCCCAGAACTGCATTTCTGACGGACTGATAGGAAATAAACACTGTTAACTAACGTTATTTGTACATTCTCTAACAGGCATATTTTAGATTCACAGTTCCTAACCCTAATAAAGTTATAGGAGCATTAAATAGTTACTAAAGAAACTTCTGCGACTGAAGACTGGTTTTGTGCTCCAGGGACACATTTATTCATTGAAGTTTCATGCACATCCTTGTATACACCATTACTGTGACACAATGACTCATACAGTGGTATTAGTTTTAGTCCTCACCTTTTTTTTATTTGTATCTCATCTCTCATCTCAGAATAAAGTTCCTCACATAATTTCGGTATCAGTGTCGTGTTTCCCACAGTGCTCAAATATATTACCTCTGAGAGCGGCTGCATGGTTAATTAAGGAATAGCTAGACGAATGCTTAACGAGGGGCAACAGAAACACACAGGGGTGTGAGCACAATGGAAATTGCAGAGTTGTTTTCAAAATAATGAATTACTAATTATTGAAATAGGCTCATTGTTTGTTTTGACATAATTGGCCCTAATTCGTAAGTCTGCGATGTGTGATGACGGATGCTGTATTTCTTGTTGATGTTTCAGAACGCAGAAGCCAGCTTTGACTTCAGTAGCAACGACCCGTACCCGTACCCGCGCTACACAGACGACTGGTTCAACAGGTGAGGAGCTCAGCTCTGGAGATGTATTCTGATGTGCCGCGTGTGTTTCACCACTTTGTGATCTTCATGTGAAAGTAGCAAGAAACATGTAGTCATGTAACTAAATATGGAGTGGGCACAAAGCAAAGCTTAAGCAATGGTTTGAATGTGGTCAAAATTAGTCTTTTTTAAACTTGTGTCGCATATTGTGAAGCCTTTGTTAATGCTTTCAACTTCCAAATAAAAAAACAACAACTAATCAACACATTTACTTTAAGATAAAACAGCTGTAAAAAGCTCTTGATGTAAAGAGTATGTTTTGTGTTTTTTTTTCAGAAAAGTTGAACAAAATGTAACTTGAAAAGACACTCTGAGCTGCAGATAAAAAAGCGCTCAGGGCTTTTTTTTAAACACAGATTACTCCATAGGATTATAATGTTAAACAGACCCTGGCAGCTTCAAGAAAAGACTCCAAGTGTGAACAAAGCCCAAGGCTGATTTATCTGATCAACAGTAAAAATAGTAATAGCGTGAAACACATTTTTACAATTTATAATGACTGTTTTCTATGTGAATATCTGTTAAAATGTGATGTATTGCTGTGATCCAAGCTGAATTAACAGCATCAGTCTTCAGTGTCACAAGATCCTTCAGAAATCACTCTATTTGCAGCTCAAAAACATTTCTGATTATTATCAAAGATGAAAATAGTTGTGCTGCCCAATATGTTGTGTAAACATTGATCTTTTGTATTTTTCAGGACTCACAGATGAACAGAAAGTTCAAAAGAACAGCGTTTATTTGAAATGGAAATGTTTTGTAAGATTTTAAATGCTTTTAGTTACTTTTGCTCAATATAATTTGTGTACTTGTAATACTATATAAAGTATAAAAAAGAGAGATTCTTACTCTCTTAAAAATAAAGGTGCTTCAAAAGGTTCTTCAAGTGATGCTATAGAAGAACCATTTATGGTTCAACAAAGAGCCATTCAGTCAAAGAACATCTCTTTCTTACCGTTTTATAATCTGAAGAACCTTCTTTCACCACAAAGAAGCTTTTGTGACACAGAAAAGTTCTTCAGATGTTAAAGGTTCATTATGGAACTATTTAGACAAAAAAAAGGTTCTTCTGTGGCATCGTGAAGCACCTTTATTTTAAGAGTGTACTGACCCCACACATTTGAACACTAGTGTACACAACATGTCTTATAAGATGTACGATTACTCAGAGCGTGCTGAAGGATTTAGCCGGGAGTGTGCTGGCAGTGCATTGACCTGCTACTGTGTTTCTCAGCCGTGGTTGGATGAAGGACTCCTTGCCTCTCTGTATTGATTTTCCTTACACGTAGCCCCATTAAGTCATCTCTGACTGGCTCTCAGCCCAGATGCATTAACACAGCGCGCCGAGCCTTTCCTTCTGCACTCTTATCAGAGCAGCCCGACCAAAAGCCTTCGCCCAGAGGTGAAGATTAAGAGCAAAACGTTTCTAAACCAGAGCCACTGCTAACTCTGATGAAGGACTCAGTAATCAGGAGATTCTGATTCACAATAAACCTTAATTAATGCTCTGTGTGATGAAAATAGTCGTAATAGTTAAATCAATGCTTTCCTCCACTCTCTCTGAATAAATCATGTGATTGTCCGCTCTGCTGCGCATGCCGAAACTGAACAAATCAGAGATGTGAGTGAGGGAGTGTGGACAAGAAAGATAAAAATATCTCCATAAAATATGGCCCAGTTGAACATACTCTGGCCCTCGCTGTTCAAGAGTTTGATAGATTCTCTTTAAATGCCTGAGCCAAGCTGGATGTGTTATTATTCAGGTAGCTAGCCATAAACATGTCAACAGTTTAAATAAATAGTTGACCCCAAAATAAAAGTCAGCCAAAACAGAGATTAGATGGTTTCTTCCTCAGGTTTGGAGAAATGCAGCACCGCATCAGTGTCTCTGCAATGGATGTTCTGCAGTGAATGGGTGCCGTCAGAATGAGAGTCCAAACAGCTGATAAAAACATCACAATTATCCACACCACTCCAGTCCATCAGTTAACATCTGGAGAAGACAAAAGCTGTGTGTTTTTAAGAAACAAATGCATGATTAAGATTAAAAACATTATTTTCTATATCAGTTGTTTGGACTCTCATTCTGACGGCACCCATTCACTGCAGAGCATCCACTGCTGAGACACTGATGCAGTGCTGCATTTCTCCAAACCTGAGGAAGAAACAAACTCATCTACATCTTGGATGGCATTAATTGAACACATACATAGTCCCACCCCAAATTCATGTCATTGCTTGATCCAGTGTTTCTGACACTCAACAATAATCCTTATGCAGTGATGCAGAGCCAAAACTGTTTTCACAGGAATCAACCTACTATGGATGGTTTGTAGTTATCTCTCTATATTAAACTAGAGAAATTAGAAATGAGACTGGAAAGTGCCATTGAGCCGATTTGAAATTCACATCACCTGAGCACAATCTCTCCTGCTCCTGTAAAGGCATATATCCTGCTATATTCACCACACTAGCCTGATTAAACCTGATTAAAAGCCATATTCACTCGAGAGAGACAGAATTCCCATCTACGAACCTGTTTAAAAAACTGAAATATATCCAGAAGCACAGGGTAGATGTTTTCTTGGCTTGGCTGCAGAGCTGTTTATTGTGTAGGTTTGTGCAGCAGGCAGATATTTCTTCTGTGTATGTACAGTATGTATGTTGGACAGAAGGTGCCCTACGGGAGGAAGGTCAGTGAAGATTGGCAAGCCTTCTGTCAGCGTGCCGCACTGCTCAAACAGCACGCCATCACGCCTTCAGAGACGCTCACTGTGCCAAAGACACACGGACACAAATGCAAAGAGTTGCTGTGCTTTTATGGGAAATTCTTACAGAAGTAGTAAAATGACAGTACATGTTTTGTTTTGTGATGGTATCTGTGCCTTTCTAGTTCTTATAAAACCTGTTTTCATGATCAAACTTCATATGCAAGACAAAAAAAAACATGTGAGATTGAAGTCAGGTGATCAGCATTTTTATACAAGGCTTTCTTAGTACTGGTTAGTCTTTCTCAGACTGGTTGATTGTGAAAATAGCAGCACATATCCCTAGTTACTACAACAATGACGCAACCTGCATTGATTTCCAAGAACAAATCTGAATACAGCATTTGTAGAAAAATACTACAGATACACCTTGGCATAATGGATATTTTTAACAGACAGAATCTAATCGAAGGAGGACAAGTGGCTCTTGTGTTTTTCCAGCCTTGTTTGCGGGTGTGAAGCATGCTGAGGCGTGTGCTGAGAGCAGCGGTAATATCATCTGAGCTGCAGACTCACAGTATAATCAGACGCTTATATATAAATAGAAACGCTGTCTGTCTGAGTGCAGGGGAGGAGGATGCGTTGCTGTGGCTCTTCCTGAGGAGTCTCTGTTCTTCAGCAGCTTGTCTTGTGCGTTTGAGACTTGTTATTTAAGAGAGAATCAATAACTTCATTTTCATACACATGAATTCAGATTAATATCGGAATATAGTCAAGTGCCGTGAACATATTGCCATTACTATTCCCCAGTTAAGCCAATATTCCAGTTTCATTTAGAAATCTAAAAGGTAAACATCTGATTGCCATTGTAATTGATTATTCAATTATATGTCCCTGCAAAAGCCTTTTTTTTTGGATGCTACATGATACAGACAATTTCTGATGGACAGATTCTGAACATGAATATGTTGTAATTTTCAGTTCTCATTCATAGATTCTCAGATACTAAGAGAGCAGGTGGAAACCATTGAATAAATGTTACAAATAGTTGATTTGTCAAGGTTAATGGCATTTAATTAATATCACTTTTGCACCCGCAATTAATGTTGACATTTTTTTTTTATTCTAATAAGTGTAAAACCAAGCCTCTAACCATTTCCATTTTTAGTTCTTTCGGCATCCCATCTCCTCCTTTATGCATATTTATTTGATTTATCATTCTGTCTATAGGGGGGCTATCTGAGCTCGAGTAGAATAGTTTCTCTGAGCCCTCCATCGCAGATATCAAGCCAAATCAGTTTACCACTAATGCTAAGATTATATGGGCACACACACTCGTGAAACCACCATTATTGTGATCATTGTTTGCTTTTGACTCTTGTTTTCATTAACTTAATTATTTTTCAGTGTTTACAATAGTGTTTCAATGTAAACATGTGTACATTAATACATACATAGATGTTTTAAAGTTAAGTTGGAGTATTGATTACTATTTGTGATGCGTGTTAAGATGGAAAAAGTTGAGAAATAGAATCAAAAGTTGATCTTTCAGTACTGGTGTAAATATTCTGTTGCACAAATGCAAAGATGCTGTGGAAAAATATAGAGAAATGTTTAGACATCAACAATTATGCAAACCTCAACAATCATCAAACTAATTCAGAAAAACATGTCATTATGAATTAGTTTTATACTATATACCCAGCATGCATTTCAGCATAACATGTTCTTTTGTTGATTGTCACCATTGTTGAGTTTCATACACTAGTTATTGATGTCTAATTGATTCAGCAGTTTAATTCGTTTTTTTATTATTAGTAGTATTTTCGTAGAAGTATGATAGCCATAATATTGCTTCAATCTTACACTGTAGTATCACACATTATTCACACATAAGTGACACAGCATACTTGTGAACAGTTATTTAAATAACCTCACAATGATTACAGTCACCATTACCTGAGCCCAAAGGATCTTAGTTTTCATTGACCCAACAAAAGTTGATTTAAAAATCCTCATCCTAATTGAATTAGTCTGTAGTCTATAGATTATAGGCATATAGGCTAATCTATAGGCTAATCATATTTTTTATTAAATTGTATTATTAGTCTGCAGATTTAAATAAAATTATTATTGATAATCTTTAAAATGAGAGAAATGACTGAAATAATTTAGGCTATACTTTCTTCGACTGCAGAAAAAAAACATTTAATTTGCAGTGCTAACTTATGAATTGAAAGAAAGACAAGAAATAAATCACAACAAAAACAATCAAGATTTGTCTTGTAATCCAGTACAATGAATGCTGAACGATGTTTTGCAGTGAATGCATCTCCTCTGCATAGTACAATCGCTGGCGTCAGTTGCAAATATGTTAAATAAATATATTTGTGAAAATGGCTGGCGACGACTGATTCTTGAAGTCAAAGAATATAATCTTTAGACACCACAAACTATGCGATGCTAACAGCGACTGTCCGACTGGGCACGATCCGTCCTCAATACCAAACTCCATTCATAACCGGTCTGACAGTCGTGTAGTGTGTTCTCGGCTTTAGGAATGTTTATATTTAGCTTGTTCTATATTTCTATTTACTTCAATTGTGAAATGTGAAATATGTGACGTGTGTCTGGTGTTTTTCAGTCATGGCACCAGGTGTGCTGGAGAGGTGTCTGCGGTTTCAAACAACAACATCTGTGGGGTGGGCGTGGCCTACAACTCCAAAGTAGCAGGTACGTCTCTGATTGGCTCTGACAGTGATGATCTCATAATAACATCATATGAGATGTCAAGCGAATCATCTTGGAAGTAGAGGAGAGTAGGCGTCGCTCTCAGGGAAGGAACCAGTCAAGAGCTGTCAAGCCAGACAACAGGCACTTGCCATAGTAAACCAGTTGAGACGTTTTCAGTGGATGCAACTGAAATACTGCTGCTTTTATGTAAAGATGAATTTAGAAGTAATCCAGTGTGCTTTTTATTTAATTTCCCAAATAATCCATCTGTTTCCTCCATTTGTAGATTTCAGAAAATCATATATCTTACACTGAGTGTTCACATATAAGTATTAATATATTACTGATATAATTTTTTTGCTTTCTGGCTATTGGATTGTGAGGCTTGCTCGTGTCATCACATCACAACAACTGTCTCTGAGCAAAAGCTGCTTCTCAAACAACCGTAATAATACCAAGAACATACATTTGGTTGCAGATGGTGCAGAGAAATGTACAAATTCAGCATGCAATTCAATTTGTGATTATTTGTACGGCGATTTTTAAATGCAGCTTTATAGAAAATGTTTCAAATGTTACAACCAAGAAGCATAAACAATATTCACATTTGCGTGTATGGATGCTATCAAAACAGTGTTGTAATTAAAATGCATGCATGCTTTATCGGGTTTGTTCTGTGCAGTCAGTAATGATGAGTGACTTGTCTCCGCTTGAGACATTGCTTTGTTTCTTAGCCTAATGGTATATCAGCTCGATTGATAATTTCTACCCTTCCCCTCTTTCACAACATCCAGCAGCAGCATCGATAAAAACATCATTTACGCTCTGCGGCACATTGATTTTTTTCTTTTCAAAAGGCCACAAAAGAAAAGGCGAGTAACTAATAGCCAGTGAATGTCTTTTGTCTACCTGGTCTCATAGCATTTATGTACCTGGGTGCAGACTTTACCATTAGGCAATGGTAGGCGACTGCCTTGGGACCCCGAAACCCAAGGGCCCCCTAAAATGCTTTTCATATATGAGATGCGCATTAATTGCGGACACGCGAATGGTTGCTTATTACCAATGCGTGTTTATTACCACGAAAACCGTCTGCGTGTCCGAGTTGAACATGCTTTTTGTGTATTTCCTGCTTGTAGCAAATTAAAATATTGTGCATCTGAAGCTGACGGCCGCACGAGCGTGAGGTCTCTCTTTCCCAGCGTGCGCACACCTCTCTCTCTCTCTCTCTCTCTCTCTCTCTCTCTCTCTCGCTCTCTCGCTCTTTCTCTCTCGCTCTCTCTGTGTGTGAGCATCTGCTCTGTTCTGCGAGCGGCTGAAAGAAGCTGTGCTTTCATTTAAAACACAGATATGTTGCCTTATTTAACATCATGCATTCTTAATGGGTCGCGTTTCAGTCACTATTTCATATCCATTCTGTTGTCTGACAACAGAAACAGTCAAACATATAATGCAATGATGATAATGAAAACCGTTTTAATGAGAATTGAGCTGCATCAAAATACAGTATGTGGCACAGAGAGGCAAATAAATGTAATAATAAATGTAGCCTTTTTTGCATGTTCAGAAGAAGTACGCTGACTTGTAGTGCGAAAATATAAACAGGCTTGTGTTAGTAAATTGTTCAGTGCAAAGAAAGAAATAATAGGAACATGGTATTTCTAAAATCAAGTTTTTATATGAATGAACCGCTGAAGGGAACCGATTGTCTTCAGAAAGGTTTCGATGGCATTTTTATTTTACTTGATAAAGTATCATTTATGAGCCGAGCACTGCTTTGTTTACAGCCGTTACCGAGGAAACCGCTATATTTCAAACGTTTCAAAAGCACATCTCACTGGCAGAGAATGAATGTGTATTTTCAATAATGCAGTCTGCAGTTTTGTTCAGACCAATGCAAAATCCACCCACATAAACCCGCTTTTAAATAATATCATAATTTATACTTCTGACTCATCCTTTCTTAAAATAAAATAGTTTAAAGGTTCAATTGTGAGGATTATCATTTTATAATTTGTTTTGTTAAAACTTGTATCTCAACGTAAATAGCTTTTTCGTAGTCTACAACCTGAAAGAATAAAAGTGTTCGCTAAATGAGTAAATGTAAATAAAAGAATCCGTTATAACATGTACATGAAAATGTAGAAACATTGGATACAACTATGGGCACCATTGTGCAACAACAAGCATCACGACAAAAAGTAACCTCAAGTTTGATCGTGCAAATGTATAGGGCCCCATTCCTATATTTGCCTGGGGCCCCAATTCACTAAATCCGCCCCTGCCTGGGTGCACTTTTTAGCGAGACGTGAAATTCGTACCAATAAGTGCGTATCACTGTAGCTTCCAAAATAAATAAACACTAGAGGCAGTAAAACTCTGATACCTTTTATTACTTTTCACACAAATTTACAGAGTTTCGATTAAAAATAAAAAGCGCAATATTCGCACAATTACTTGAATAATATCATGTAGGGATGTATCGATTCACTCAACTCACGATTCAATTCGATTCACGATTTTGATTTCACGATTTTGATTTCACGATTCGTTTCGATTCATGATTTTATTTGTACAAAATTTGATTTTAGACTAATTATAAATTTAATGTGTCCTTTTATTATTGCTTGGACAAAATGCTGAAATTTTATTTGTGAAATTGTAATTCTTACATCCCTAATATCATGTTATGGCTTCAAAACAATACCAATATGCTGGGAGATTTGAAAACTGATGCTTTTGAATGTTAGCATCACACATATATATATATATATATATATATCAAATCTATGGGTTTTCATAGACGGTATGTTAGGTAGCTCACGGAGTACTTTGACAAAACAGTTCAAACCTCAAGTTCAAATAGCACAGTTGCATCAATAAATACGTTTTTATATCAGTTTTGCATTTGCCAACACTAGGTTTAGGGTTGGGTTTGGTGTAGGGCATATTTCCAACGCAAGAGCATTAATGTTTAGCGACGGTCACCGGATATTTGAAATCTGAACCGCCACAATACATTCCTGAAACAACATAACCAAAACACAGTAATACGTGCCTATATCAACATAATAAAAATGTTCCATGGTTCACATATTGAACCCGTGTTTTAGCGCCATTCGGTGGACATTCCTCTTTGAAACTGCGACGAAACGAGCAGTAAGGTACATAAAAACGGTCTCGCTAAAAAGTGCACAGCGGTACGAATTCTTATGAGACCAGTTTGGAAATAGAAAATACTTTTTCACTATTATCTATGACTTTTCCACCTTAAATAAATTCCCAATTTTCTGCTTTTCAATAGTTAGTAAGGTAGTTGTTAAGTTTATGTATTGAGTAGTATTAGAGATGTGGAATAAGGCATTAATATGTGGTTAATTAGTACAAATATATGGCTAATATTCTAGTGATATGTACGGTAATAAGCAACTAGTTAAGAGACCCTAAAATAAAGTGTTACCGAGTTTTCTTCACAATGTACTTTCGTTGACAAAAAAAAGGGTTACAAATATATAACTAGTTAATTAGCAGTGTACCAATAAGTTAGGAGTAAAAACAAGTTAGATATTACTAAAAGTTTACTACTGTTACACTTAAAATGATAATTTTATAAACTTTATAATGGGTCAATTAATTTCCAAGAAATATTGAAATTGTACTCATACACTTATACTACTTGTGAGCTGATATTAGTATACCTACTACTACTATAGTATGCTTAGTGTGTTTTAGTGTATATAAGTTTCTAGTGTATAAGTGTATAGTGTATCATTTGGGACACAGCTTTGAACTTTTTAAAAATAAAATTATACTTAAAATACGTAATTATACTTTTCTTCAGTATATCTCAATCAAAAGATTAAGTATAGGTTAAGTGTGAGACTTTCTGTATACTTGCTAGAATTAAGGCAAGTATACTTTTAAGAGTATACTTTTATAAACTAAAAAGTAAGCCAGTTGAGACTCATGTATTGACATACACATACAAGTATCCTTAATGATAGTAGTACATTTACTAAATACAGTTTACATGAAATACTTGAACTCTACTTAAGTTTGTGTAATATAATGAACTTGCAGTATACACTTTTGTAAGTGTAGACCATCAAAGTTAAGGTTAAATCTTGTTTGTGCTTGATGAAGCACCTTATCCATTATCTTCAGTGAACCTCAAGCCCTCGCACACCTGCACTCATCAATAGAGTAACATCAAGAGTTTTCCTGCTGTTTCTCAATCCTGCCATTTCACAGCCTCGTCCATCAGCCACATGCCACAGGTCATTGACATCTACAGCGCCAGCTGGGGTCCCACCGACGACGGCAAAACGGTGGACGGCCCGCGTGAGCTAACCCTGCAGGCCATGGCCGACGGAGTCAACAAGGTAAAAACCACAGAGCTTTCTCACAGGATAAGCGTAGCTAAATTAATTCCCTGGTGAATCACCTGAGAGGAAAACAATGAGGTACATAATTGTAACATCTGGTACAGTACAGAGCCTTGCTGGTCTCTCTGTCACGTTAGATCAACTTTAACACCTGGACAAATCATTTTATAGTGAATGAGTGTATTTAGAGATTCAAATCCCAAATAAAAAACGCTTTACTCATATAACTTGAATTTGCAGGAGAAAGCCACATGATGAATCAAACCTTAACACAAGTTGAGGTGAATATTAATATACAGAAGGTGCACACAGTGTCATACAAATACTAAATGCCATCATGCTAACACTAAAATAATGCAATTAGTGTTAATTTAACAACATTAGATGTGACATAAATCCCTAATGTGCATAATAAAAACAAAAAACAATCATAGTTATTGATCGCATAGTGAACATACCATTAGCTAATTAACAGATTTTTACTAAATAATTTTTGTAGTCTTATACTGAAACAATTTCTGTATTTTTTTATCCAGACCACAAGCATTCAAAGGCATCTAAATAATAGTTGCATCCATGTAGCCTCATAGCAAAATAAAATAGTCCTCAAGACTCTCCGTGAGGATTGTCCCATCATATATCAACCTTGTTAAAAGTCTCCTCTCACACTAAACATGTCATTTAGATGCACATTCCTGTCCGTGACTGCTGCCTTCACAAAGTGTTCGGCTAAGGTATAAATGGCAAAAGAATCCTTTGCTGAGCAGGATTTATGAGAGTGCTCCACTTGTCAAGTCGAGGCATCGCACAAAGTCAAGCATGTGTGTTTTGAGCAGCCCTTTGCAATTGAAATCAGATTGGACAAGAATAGCAGTGATGGGTGAAGACCGTCTGTCCCTCAGGCTTCCTCACTGCAGGTGGAGAGGACTGGGAGCAATACTGAGCGCTGTTTAATCATTAGATGGCAAACACTTCTCGTATGCTTCATTTGTTTATTTGTAGGATGCCACACAGAGTGCTAATGAAACGCCAGATACAGTTGAGCATTGCGGTTTGACTGCTGGTGGCAGCATGTTTGGTAGTTACCACAGAAAATCATCTCGACTTGTCAGTCAAAATTTGTGGTCACTGTACAGCAATGGCAACACATGGGGCATTACTGCAGACATACACAGATATATCCAATCTTTCCATGTAACACTGTATGATTATGCGCAAAATACACACAATGATAAAAGAAAGAGGAGAAAACTCTAGAATTGATTTCGGTGGACCTAACTGTAAGGCAGTCTTCACATTTCTGCTTCAAACCCTGTGGAACGATGGCTTTGTGAAAGAAATCTGGGATCAGTCCCAATTATTTTCTGGCAATAAGCACTTGCCACAAATGCTGTCAATAGACCAAATAAAGCAAGAAAGTTCCTTTAACCAGCTGGCTTTTGATTGCCCAGTTTCTGTTTTGCTGTTGGACACTATGACAATGCTGGTCCATCAGCTAGACTAGCAAAAATATCAAATAATAAAATGTATATAAATTTTGTGTCTATTTTATTTCATTCCAACAAGAAAGGAGATATAGGTAATGCAAGTGTGCGAGACAGAGTTAGAGAGCAGCTTAAACACAGGACAAATTAGGGAAATAATGACAAAACACCTGTGCTTATTAAATTAATCACCATGACATCTAATATGTGGAAACTAAACAAAAGAAGACAGGAACTAATGAATGCTAACTAAAAGTCAATGAAAACAGAAACTAAGATAAAATAGCTGTGAGAGTAAGTAGTAATAATGCACGCTGAAAATAACCTTTTATCCACCTGTTTTCTTTTTTATTACTTTGAGAAACGAATTGATCTGAGCACCTCGGAGTTTCAGTGAAAAAATAAGCAATATTTGTGGATAATCTGGCAATATTCACTCGAAAACATGGTGCATAAGCTCAGATCAATACAGCCTATGATCAATCAGATCCAAAAACGAAATAGAAAACTGTGCTAATTGAAGGAAGACAAGTAGTTAAAAATATCTGGTATTTGGTAATAATAGCACATTGAGAGATTTTAAATCAATTAACAAGCTAAATGTAAGGTTGGGGGAAAAAAATCTTTAAAAATACAAACATTATTCAATTTTTGGGGGGAATTTGTTAACTCTGTGTGAGCGAAGTCAGTAGGTTTTATTCCAATGTGATGACATTAACTAGCATTTTCAAGGAGACAATAAAATACATGAGGGTTAAATATGTCAGAAGGTAAGCTCCCACAGCATAATCTGGATCTTCTCAAATGTTCTTCCTCGTCTCATTTTAGGAAGTTTTCTCCCTTGCCAAAGTCACCATTGTCTTGTTCCATGGGGGATTGTTAGGCAATCCTCGAAAAACAACTATACAAATGCAACCATAACACTTTTCAGACTTTTGACCGACCTCAAATCATGCAGCTGATTGAGGAGAGGTGTGCTTTTACTGTTCCTAGCAATCAGGCCTGGCATTTCCACCTGGCAGTTGAGAAAAGTTGGTGAATAATCCCACACACTTGTGTTGAAGGAGGACCCTGAGTGTCAATCTTGAGAGCAGAATATCACATGAACTTTGGGCACTATAAGAAATCATGTGTACAGTAGCAAACTACTCATAATTATAATCCATATTGAAGTCACGATACTGCATTGTGTGAATAGCTGCACAGACGCTTCTGTTACTGCTCTTTGACCAATTGTTCCTTCAGTCGTCTGGAAGATATTTTCTCCTCCCACACTAAACAAAGCTAAGAGAAAAGATAAACAGAGAGAAATGACACCAGTTGAAGTTGGTTGTGGTCTGTAATATTGGATCTTTTACATTGACATTTATCAGACACTTTTATCCAAATCAACTTACATTTCATCAGTATGTGTGTGTGTTCGCTGGGAATTGAACCCACACCTTTTGCGCTGCTAACGCAATGCTCTACCACTGTGCCACAGGAACACTTCTTCTCTTTTACAGGAACCAGAATATTAATTTAATCAGTCAAGCGAAATATAAAAAGGGTTGGATCATGGTCTCAAGGCCAATGGGGCCAGTATTCAGACACTCAGAAACAAGGCAGTACAAATGAAAAATAATATTGATAGACAAAAACACTCGAATAGGTGCCTCTAAACATGGGTACAATGTAAAATAAACTAAGACATGTGAAATCGGAAAACACACTTTCTACCATCATTATTACAAAACTCAAAAAACATACCTATTCATACTATTCATAGAAGTTTCCAGCAGAAATACTGAATATAAATAAATGTTCAAGGTTCAAGGTTCTTTTATTCATCACATACTAAATTATACAGGGTATAATCAGAAGTGAAATGTAAATCAAGTCAGGTTCGCTCAGTGGACAGTGCAAAAAAAATAGAAACATAACAAGAGAATACATATAAATATAGGTAAAAAACAAAACAAAACAAAAAACAATAACAAACAAAGAGAAATAAAGAGTAAAATGTGCAATAGAATAAAAAGTGCACACCAAATAAGATGTGCAAAACAGTATACTGTAGACTTAAGAAATAGTAATATGAACAGGGATGTGCAAGAGGGATGTGCAAACAGGTTGTATCGGGTATATACATGTAGCAGCAATACGGATGATGGGAATAGTGAATGTTTTACAGTTAATAAATGAGTCTTGTAAATGTTTATGAGACTGGGTTTGTGTTTAGGAGCCTGATGGCCTGAGGGAAGAAGCTCCTCCTCAGTCTCTCAGTTTTTGCCATCATGCTCCTGAAGCGCTTGCCAGATGGCAGTAAACAGAAATGATGGTTACCGGGGTGATTTGAGTCTTTGATTATTTTAGCAGCTCTGCTTTTGCAGCGTTTGAGGTAGATGACCTGCAGAGAGGGAAGAGCAGACCCTGAGATGCGTTCAGCTAAGCGCACGACTCTCTGCAGAGCTTTGCAGTCCTGGTTTGTGGCGTTACCATACCACACTGAGATGCACTGAGTCAATACACTTTCTATGGCCCCTGAATAGAAAGTTTTCAGGATTGCTGGTGAGACCCTGAATTTCCTCAGCTGTCGCACATGATACAGTCTTTGCCTGGCTTTCTTAACCTGAGTCTGAATGTGTGTAGTCCAAGTCAGGTCCTCGGAGATGTTTACATCGAGGTACTTGAAGCTGCTCACCCTCTCCACAGGGGTCCCACTGATCATAAGAGGGGTGTAGGGCCGCTGCTGTCTCTTCCTGAAGTCCACGATCAGCTCTTTAGTTTTGCTCACGTTCAGAGAGAGACAGTTGTCCTGGCTCTCTACCTCTACCGTATAAAGTATACGGCCTCTTTAAAATGTATCTTAAAGAGAAATACAGAATAGTTTTTAACACAAATGTTATTCCTTTCCACACAAATTATAATTACAGGAGCAGATGATTGATCATTGACCTTTTTGCTGTGTTGAAAACTCTATTCACCTTTGGTGTTGACCAGCTTAGAAAAAATAGCTCATACATTGCTCGTTATGCCTCACTTGAAAGTTGATAGAAGTTGAAGTTGATAAAAAATTGACTTTGGTGATGAAATAGCATAACAAGAAATGTATAGCAATTTTTTAATAGGCTGGTCATTTTTGACTAGGAACATCACCGGTGTAACAAGGTTAAATAAATAAAAAACCTTCCCAAAAAGCACATATATTGTCCCCAAAATATTATACCCTCTTTAAAGGAAAAGGAATTAGTTTATTAGCATCTCGCTCGAAAATGACCAAGAGTTTCGATATTTAGCCCTATTTAAAGCTTGACTCTTCTGTAGTTACATCGTGTACTAAGACCAACAGAAAATGAAAAGTTGTGATTTTCTAGGCCGATATGTCTAGGGACTATACTCTCGCTCCGGCGTAATAATCAAGGAACTTTGCTGCCGTACCATGTGTGCAGCAGGCGCAATGATATTACACAGCACCTGAAAGTAGTACACAGCTAGGTAAATAGTTATGATAAGCTGGGCACTACTTTCATCAGTCTTAGTACATGATGTAATTACATAAGAGTCAAATAAGCTTTAAATAGGAAAAATATCGAAACTGGTCGTTTTCGAGCGAGATGCTAACAGTCTAATCAGATTCAATGATCTACTCTAAAATTGCTACTACTGCCAGACCAAAAATTGGATTTAAAATGGTAAAACTCAGTTGTTTAACTCTCGGGAGTTGTAAAATTTGTTACTTTAAGAAAAGTCAGTAAGTTTTTGCTTAATCCCATAACATTAACATTTTCGGGAAAAATAAATTCCTCTCCGGGTCAAAATGAGGGTTTAAAACTTGCGATCTCAAAACACTTACTGTAGTGCATAATTTGTTAAATAATTTTGATGTTTGCATCATATAATCAGTTCAATATGGCTTTTCTTATGAAGTAAACCTGCTCGGTAGCTCACCTGGTAAAGCACTGCACTTGCATTGTGAATCATTTTACCGACTCTGACCTTTGAGTCTTGTTCAGCAAAATTAACAAATCTTTTTTTGAATCATTTCATTCATTTCGTTTTTTTTAGCAAAGCATAATTCACATTTTACGTGTTACTTCCCTAACACATCTACCACTTATGCAAACATTGATCACACTGCAAACAACACAAAACTATAATGCTCTAAGAAACAGAAAAGATGAATTCATTGTTTACCTGGGTCTTTAGTCTATGATTAGCTCACCTCACCTCTTATCTGACATCGGGCGCTAAAGCTGTGCAGTCAGAGCCGGAAAGATAATTTATTAGTTCACCTTTTGAGTCTTTCGAGTCGTTCGTCCTTTTGTCACGTGGTGTGACAGCATTGAAAAATGAGTTAATTTGGAAGCTTCTTTACAAACGGGTGCATAGTTATTATTATTATTAGCATTATTATAATTGTTATTTACTCTTACAGTTAGATTATGTGTTTTTGGTCTCAAATTGTAGCTTTTTATTTCTTACAGTTTATAAATGTGTGAATTTCTGTCATGATGGTTCTTTTCCATAACACTGAATGCGGTAACAAAGATAATAAACTAAAGAGTTGGTTATTATCATTAAGTCTTTTTCCCTTAGACTGAATTTGTTAAGCTTACGGGGCTGTCACGTGATTAATGACTCAAAGCCGAAGACTCGAAACAGGTGAACTAATTCCAGTACAGAACTGACGAATCGCTGAGCGACTCGTTCTTCTCAAGTCACATTGAAAATGAGCAGTTGTTCAAGACCGACCCATCACTAGTGGATTATCACAAGTCACGACTCTCGATAACCGAGATCAAAGACTAGTCAAAGCAAGATAAAATGTTGTGGTTGCTTCAGCAAATGTGTTTTTATCTCACGTTTGCTTTTGTTGACGCTATCACTCAGGTTTAGTGTAGCTGGTACACATGCTATAAAGCTTTAACTTCTTAGTGGATCCGAACTGCTGCGATATGTACAACGACAATGTAATAACATTTTGCCAGATTAACATTCATCTATTTCTGATAAACTCTTAACATTTTAGCACCACTCACAGGACATCTAAACGTGTTGCAAAACACACAAGAAGCAATGGCATATCATTTTGCAGAAATTACGCTACAAGCTTGTTTTTTTGTAGAAATTAGATGTGTTTTTGTTCTCTAGCTCTTCCTCGGCTCTAATAATATCTTCTGTACACCTTAGCATAGCTTCGAGGTTAATGAAGTCCAAATTGCAATGTATTAAACACGTGGTGTGTAATTGTGACTTTATTGTATTACACCATTGAGATTGTATTTCTCATATAGCAAACCAAGTTTTATTAGCCCCTCGACAAGTCACATTTGCCAAACATAAGATTGGGGTTATTAGATGCTGAATGAGTCATTTTGATATAAAATCTAAATTATGAGAAGTCATAACGTTTCTGTAGTAATTGCACAATGTGAAGACACCATATTTTTTCTTATTTGCTTACTCCAAAGAAGCTGATGCCCAGGGTCTGGAAGCACAGTAATCGCTCCTCAATGTGTTAGCATGGTAAATCACCATGTACTGTTCAAATAACAGTAATCAAGCACCCTTTTAAGATCACAATTGCACTGTACAAATTTCCTCTGGTCAGGTGCCTGCCACTATAAAACACAAAGCCTAAAGAAAAGAGTGCTCTTGCATTCAGCTAAAAGCATCACAATTATATGTTCAGACAAGAACCTTAAACACAATGCCTGTGCCTGAATCATCGACACTCAGAGGAGAGTTGTAGTCTTTAAAAGGTCTCAAACGCCTCTGGTGTCTTGTTGAATTACTAAGTGTAATTTGTATGATAAATGGAGTAAACCTGGAAGGCTCTTGAAGAGAAATATCAGAGAGCGTGGACTGCTCCTTCTTGAGCTGCAGCAGGCGTCAGTGCTGCTTGTAATCGTGCCGTTCTTGTGTGTCCAACAGGGCCGAGGTGGGACCGGCAGCATCTATGTGTGGGCCTCCGGAGACGGTGGTAGCTATGACGACTGTAACTGCGATGGATACGCCTCCAGCATGTGGACCATCTCTATTAACTCAGCCATCAATGATGGACGTACTGCGCTCTATGATGAAAGCTGCTCCTCCACCCTCGCCTCCACCTTCAGCAACGGCCGTAAACGAAACCCTGAAGCAGGCGTGGTGAGTGTGTGTGTGTGTGTGTGTGTGTATCGGTGTTTCCTACAGATTTTGTTTGTTTGAAGTGGGGGCACCAACTCAGTCCTTTAAAAAAATACTTGCAAAACACAAACAAAGCCATTTTTCACCCCAAATTATGTTTTAATAATTACTATTTTTAAAAGCACAATGTCGTATAAATCATCTTATTATAGCATCTATTACAACATTATTACAGTGGTATTACCATTATTTACTATTACTGTTATTACTAATTTTATATACAGTTTTATATAATGTTTGTATATATATATATTTTTTTTTATGTTTGTGATGATATATGTTATATGTATTGATAGAGATAGATTTATTATTATGATTATTATTATTCCACTATAATTTCAGACATATTATGACATTTATTTTATTTAATTATAATGCCCTTTACACAACCTTATTACAACATCACCATTTATTCTTATAATTTTATTAGACATTATTATTTTAATATTATTTCTTATATCCACTTCTTATTTTTATCCCAAAAAGAAATGATAAGTGTGTTGTGAAAGGGGATATATCTTTCTGAGGTGAAATCGGGTTCAGGACGGTTGCAGTTGTGTACTATTGAGTCTGGAAATTATACAGCAATATTGAATTTGGTGCGCCAAAGTCATAGATGCTTTAAAACATGCTTTTGAAAGACAATCCCTTTTTTCCGCAGCGTGATAATACAGAGTATGACAGTGATAAAATGACAGTGAGTTAATCTTTTCATCCATTTTGTGTCTGAACAATGACTCTCAGATGGAGTCGGAGGGATGTATTCAGCTAGGAAGTTAACCAGAGCATATCTCCAGACTCAAAGAAAGTGTCTGAGATGAAGACTGTGGTTAGTCTGTCAGAGGACTCGTGTCAGTCTGGATTCTCTCAGGGCGATCAGGGCTGCTTCGGTGTGGTGTTGTGAGCCGCCAGAAATTCCAAATGATTAAAACTGATTAAACTTTTAAATTCAAAATGGGAAGATTATCGGTAAATAATAAATGTATGTTTTGATCAGTTCGTCACACAAAATTTTAGAAGACACAGTTTTTATCTTAACTCCATATTTGGGATTTGAGAGAGTATAAATACTTTTCATAATATCTACAATTCAAAATATAGCAGTTTAGAACAACATGAAAGTGAATAATTTATAAAAGCATTTTCATTTTTGGATGAACGATTTCTTTAAAGACAGAAAATACGATAATACTGTATGTGTTAGACTGCATTTTTCTTCATCATTAACATGATACCTGTGACAGCGTTTGGAAAAACATACACGAGATTTTTCACAGTGATATTCATTCAAATATAGTCACACAAATTAGGCCTACTTCAAATAAAACAAAGCACTAAATAATTCATTTTTTGGCTTTCATCTTATTGCTTTTAGTGAGGTTTGCTTACATCAGTTAAAATTGGTCACAAGTACAAACGCCCATCTCTGGAGGGTAAATGTGGATGTGTCTTTCATCTCCTACCTTTGATAGATCATGAAATGCCGGGTAACTCCAAAGTCTACATTACCTCCAAGTGTTGTGACGAACACAGCTTTGGGATTTTGTAGGGTTTTCCTCACTGTGCAACCGAACCAAGTGCTTCATTACAAGTTCTGTGATCAATATAGTTCATAATTTAAGAATTGACTTCCATTCCACTGATGAGCTGGAATATGAAAGGGCCACAACAAACAGGACAGGAAGGGACATTTACTTGTATTGCATTTAAACAAATTCAACAGTCACACAACAGTGGGATTTCATTGGTCCAACACAACAACAACAACATTTTGATTCCGCTGTTTCCGCCTTGTACACTAGGTGAAACATTTTTCTCAGAAATGTCTAGTAAATTGAACAACCACAAAGATAAAGCAAAAATCACATTGAATTAAATGAAACATTTTAAGGTAGAAAAACTGATTACTATTATTAAACTGATTACTATTGTGTATGTTGCTTCATGTTTGTTTGACTCCTTGATGTCATTCCACTATAGAAAAAAAAGATTGAAATTGCTCACAACTTTCTATATAGTTCATACATTGATCCAATGTTTTTGGAAATAACCCATATGCTCTGTGTATGATAAAATGATCATGGACAATATATATGTAAATTATTATTATTAAATCTAATTAGAATTTCATGGAACAGCAACTAATCTCTTTGAATTTCATACATTCTTGCATTTTAAATTTAACCCAGAATTCTGTGTCCTGTTTATTAGTCAGTTCAAAACAGAATTAGAATTACAAAAGCTTTTTTCACCTGCTGTTTGCTGAAGTGTAATCAGGATTTCATTGGCACTAATGTTTAATTAGGCTTTCTCTTTATCTGCGTCTGTCTCCAGGCCACCACGGATCTGTATGGAAACTGCACACTGCGTCATTCAGGCACATCTGCAGCCGCCCCTGAGGCCGCTGGCGTGTTCGCCCTGGCGTTGGAAGCCAAGTATGTACACTTTTACTTTCCAGCGCACAGCTCTGATGAGTAGCGAGCCTCTTTCAAAGATTTATGAAACAATAAGGCAGCGTTGCTGGCAGACGGCAGCTGAGATCGTAGATTACTGCTGATGAGGATTGTGTCTCTGCTCTCAAACCTCCCTCATGTATGATTGATACCCTTTAACACGGAAACCGTGCTGATGCCAGAGCCGAAGCTGCGTTCCCGGTGATTCGAGAGTTGAATGATGATGTTACCACATGACCTGCCAAATAAACACCCTGCTTCACGCTCCTTCACTTATCAGTCTTACAACTCGATTTGAATACTTATATTCCAGCCAAGTCATTTCATTTAGCATCTTTATTCCTTAATAAGCCGCTTTTGTTGTAACATTCAGCCATTTATTCATTCTCTAAACTCCTGAACAGATGGCCAGTCTATCTCGGTCAGTAAATAAGTACCTGGACAGAGAAAAGTAGCTGGAGCAGCACGATAAATGTGTGAATCAGGGCTGAGATTGTGCTCTGGCAGCAGCAGCGTTACCCTGCTGGAGGAAAGAAGGGTATCACTGTTTATTTCTGAGACCCTCGGGTGAGACGCTTCATATCCACATACGTTCAGCCGTTGATGAGGAATCAAATTGAGTATGTTGCTGATCACCTCATGAAAAGAAAATTAAAAGTCACTTTTGGTTCAAGCCAACAATTACCCATGTCTCTCTGAATGCCAGAAAACAAATCATATTTGGCTGCATCTGGCACTTTAGACTCATTAGAAGAATGTGAAGCTCAAGACTCGATATTTCATGTCAAGAAGAACCACACTGACTGAAATCAACTACAAAGGGTTATGACTAGTGCTGTCAATCGATTAAAAAACAAACTAATAAATCGCACATTCCATCTGTTGCTGAGGCGAAGTGGAAAGCATGTCTGAAATGTCTCTTGTTTGATGTGCTCTTAAAGACGTTCTGCATCTAAATAAACAATTCTTACCAAGAAAAAACAACAACCAAGCAGCAGTTATGAGTGGGTTGGCCAATTTTAGCTCTGCTCCTGCGTTAACAATTTTAACGCTGTTAAACTAGAAAAAATAATTGCCTGAATTAACGTGCCATCACTAATTTTGACATCACTAGCTATGACTGTTTCTTTTAAATGGGTCATTTTGTATTGTTTTATTATTATTATTAGTTTATTATCAAATGTGCCACCTAAACACACACCAATATTTGCACTTGCCATGTGGTTTCTTAACAAGCCTATGCAGGGATGCAGTTTTCTGAAGCCGGGAGTAGTGCATTGATTGGCAAAATTATCAGATTTTTATTGATTTGTATTGATTTAAATACAAGCATGACAGGAAATGCAAGTCACAGAAATTTCCCTACACACTCTCCGTTGTATTATCAGTTTTATAAATTAATACAAGTTTGAAACTAAAATGTTGATGGATAAGTCCATGTACATGTTATGCATCACTACCAAATCAATACGCCTAATGTAATAATGTAATACCAGTTTCAACTCACAGACCAAACAGAGAAAGAAAACAGACTTTTTAACTCAAGGCAAAATGCAAAAACAAGGTAGATCTTAATTACATAGAAGCCCTAAATTAGGGCTTGAGCAAAACACAGACTGAGATTTGGAACAATTTACAAGTACAAATGAAGACGGCAGTCACACAGTCAGAAGAGCATGATCTCGAGGTGGAGGAACAGACTGATTTCAACAGCAACCGTGTTCATTGCACTTGTTTGAGAAAGCTTTATAAGGAGCGACTGGTGGGGAAAAGCCCGTTTTGCCACATCATTTCTGCCTCCGTTCACACATTTCAGTATGGTGTCAGGACTGTTGTTAATAACTGTTGACACGGCGTTCCCTGTGTAAAGTCTTTGTGTTTGCTCAGTACTAAATAATGATGTAGGTGGCGAGAGAGCAGCCCTCTTTGTTCAGCCAGATGTAAATACACATTGTAAATGGCAGCTTATTTGCATGTGTTTGTATATGTCAGCAGTACTCAGAGGAGTGTAGTGCAGTATGGCTCAGGGCTGGACTGGAAAAAAAAACAGCCCTGAGGTATTCGGTCCAAGTGGCCCACTATGATCACAAGTGGCCCAGTCATATTTAAACGTGTGTATACCAGACCAAGTCTGATACCAACTGAAAATGTGTTTTCTTTGACCTAAAAGACAAGACCGAAGTAAAGAGTACATGAACAAGATTTGCAGCCATTTAAAATTAGAGGCCAGCATTTTTGATCAAAATCCAAAAAAAGATGCATGAGCATTACCTTTTAATTAAAATTATATTGTATCATTTCAAAATGGTCAAAGTATGCTAAAATGCAAATTCACCCTTTGCCAGTAGGTGGCACTTATGCAACAATCACAATACAGCGTTTCCTTGGTCATCACTGTAAACAAAGCAGAGGAACGCTTATTAACACTACATTACTATGCATTATATGGAGGTAAGATGAAAAGAAAATGCCATCAAAACTTTTCTGAAGACAGTCAGTTCCCTTCAGAGATACATTCATATAAACTCCCACCCCCAATTTAGTATATAGGGTTTTCTTTCTATGTTTCAAGCATCATGATAAGTGAGCTTGCTGTGCTTTCTCTGCTAGCGCATCTATTCTTGTGTCCTGCCTCTGGCCTGTTTATAGACTTTGCAATACTTCCCAATATTTCCAGGGTTGATGCAATACAATACAACACAACCCAATGTGCAGCTATCCCTTCATGATTGCCAGATGACCAGTCCATGGTATGGCTCTGAGTTTAAAGTACACAAGTACACAGTTACTTACCAACAAAACAATCCATTACTACACAGAAATCCCTTAACCCAACAACTAGATGAAAACTGCAACAATAACACAACATTAAGTTACATTAAGTCCATCGATGCATGGTTCATTTTTCTTTTCATATAATAAAATGTCATAACTGGATCTTCCGGAAATGACAGACTTCTCTTTAATGACACGTAAACTTCTCCGATCATTTAGTGCTTTTAAACTCCGCCTCTGTTGTTGAGAGCCACACCCACATCTCAACATCCAATCAACAGCCGATGCACAGAATTCAGTCCCCGCCTTGCATTTTTCTTTCTTATTTGATCATCCATTACTCTCAGACTCTATGAAGGAAACAAGCTGATCACAGCTTGATCCAGCTCTTCTCGCTCTTAGTTTTAGTTGTCTTGATTTAACTAGAGTCGGCTGAACTTCTGTCCATGTATCAGAGTTCACCATAAAAGCAATACTGAAGCCATTTTCCTTCAATCGTAAGGGTTCCAGTATTCCAGAGAGCTGTGTATTAATAAACCATGCCTCGTATATGGGTTTATTCTTACTGTCTTATCTCTAGGATTAATGGTCAGAGTATGGTCAAAGAACACGGTATACAGTCAGCATCCGCTTCCTCTAGCGCTCTGTGCTAATTGCTCTTCATCTTGAGTCGAGCTCTTGAGAAACTATATGCAACTGTAAGGGTTTTGTTGTTGCATTGCTTTGTGCTCTTTGCAGGAAGTCATTCACTAAATAGAGCACATTTTATATTGAAAGTATATGATAACAATTAGGATTGGGAGCTTGAAGGAGGCTTGAATGAAACCGGAGTGATTTTCTTTCCTAGGCTTACTTTATTTGCTTCATTATGTTTGCCTGCAGTCCGAAACTGACGTGGAGGGACCTGCAGCACCTGAATGATCCTCACCTCTAAGAGGAACAAGCTGCATGACGAGGTGCACCAGTGGAGGAGGAACGGGGTGGGCCTGGAGTTCAACCATCTGTTCGGATACGGCGTGCTGGATGCCGGAGGAATGGTCAAACTGGCCCGGGAGTGGAAGACCGTCCCGGAACGATTCCACTGTGTGGCTGGATCCGTGCAGGAGATACAGTGAGTAAAGAAAAACAACTACTGCGACCGTACAGTAACACTGCTGCAACCATTTCACTGCAGCAGTCCGACAGTAATATTTCCATATGAACAGGATGTTGGCGATGGATCAGTAATGGATCGTTAGGTCCATTAGAAATTAACTTGTTTTTGCATTCGCTTAAGTGGCCACCGCAACTTCCAGTGCAGTGCATTATATAGAAATTGTGAGAATATTAAGCACAAAATTAAATCTTGAGGAAGGTTTATACAACAGGACAAAGCAACATGATCAACTTTCACATTAAGGGTATTTAAAGCTTCTGGAATTACTACAAGTTTATGGTTTAAATATAACATGCTAAAATGTTAAGTTTACTGTGGCTAATGAAGTATACGCTGTATTATATTTTGATATAGTTGAATTGACAGGGAAGAGTTTTATTTTTATTTTTAGCAGAAACACTTATGCAGTTTCCGTTCATCGAGTCAAGAATGAAGTCAAAAATAAAAGGTACTTGTGACATCAACTGAAAAGAAAAACCATCACAAGGTCACAAAGTCAGAGCAAGTAATTACATTTTAAAACGCGTTCATGGAGACAAACATTTTAAGAGCACACAATGTTATTCCGTTTAGTGAATTCTGACCTGTAAGCCCTCGAAGCGCAAGGATGTTTGATCAATCAAGGGTTGAGCTCAAAAGATCACAAAACACTGTGCCTGATGGTTTGCAGGGAAAGTTACGTTACCATATTCATTGTGAGGTCATACATGTACATTTTAGATACTATTTGTGGCATTGCCTGGTAATCAGTATCATCCTAAACTGTACAAAAATGATTTGTTGAAGTTTTGTCGGAATACGTTTAACAAGAAAATACTATTTCAGTCTTTCTATTTCAGCAATTTCATGTTAAGTTTGATGGAATAATCTAACATTATTTATAATATTCTCAATTATTGTTGAATGGTGTTTCTAATATAATAACATACATTATATAATACTTTTCATCTGTGTTTACACTGGTTTTGAAAACTGATTTCTGTGCTATAGCGCCACCAATCTCGCTCATTTGTGCAACAGCAAAGTGGTCTAAAGTTCAAATCGGTTTATTTTAAGTGGCCTTAACTACTATGTACTTACATAAAAAAGTACAATGTACTTATTGTGCTCATATTGTATTGCAGTCCCACTTTATATTAGGTGGCCTTAACTACTTAACTATGTACTTACATTTAAATTAATCGTTTGATACAATGCATTATTGTGTACATACATGTCTTTTCAATGTACTTATATTTTTACAAATACCTATAAGTACTTACATCTGTAATTAATTTCTGTAATTACATTTATAATTACACTGTTGACTTATCCCTTACACTTTAACCCACCCTTAAACCTACCCATACCACTTAACCTGTCCCTAACCTTACCCTTATCCCAAATCGATAGCAGCAAAAATGTTCTGTAATACAATAAGTACATTGTACTTATTTCTGATGTAAGTACATAGTAGTTAAGGTCACCTAATGTAAAGTGGGACCTGCATTGCAAAGCACTTCCGCTGCTATCGAGGTGGGATACGGGTGAGGTTAGGGACAGGTTAAGTGGTATGGGTAGGTTTAAGGGTGGGTTAAGGTGTGAGGATGGTCCAACAGTGTAATTACAAATGCAATTATAGAAATTAATTACCTGATGTAATTATATGCAGGTATCATTTTTTTTATATAGGTACAATGTGCATTTTACCAAATTATTAATTTACATGTAAGTACATAGTAGTTAAGGCCACTTAATATAAAGTGGGACCATAATTGACATGCTGGTGAAAAATTTAAATTGTGCTTTGTTGCACGGCGATTGATCGCTCCTGTGTGAATGAGATTTATAGTTTTGATGCAAGAACGTCAGTGCATCGTACATTCATATCACTAAACCACACTCAGTTTGAAAGGCCCTGGAGTGCCTAAAACACATGCTACATGATGCATATCAAAACAGAGGTGAAAAGTAATACAGCTTTGATGTCTGAATTGACTGTGGTGTTAAATATTATTTCCCCTCTGTTTTGATATACATTACCTGTGTGTGATTGTGGTGTTATTCGTCCGCTCTGACCCCCTCTGTGCTCTGTGTGAAGGCATATTGCATGTGTCGCCCTCCTGACTCTCCACACTCTGCTGCTCTCGGTCGCTCGTGCTCACATCTGCTATAATTAGTGCTCTCCCACTCACTGCTATGCAGTCAACATGCTATGACAACAGCCGCAATTACACTGAGTGTGTGTGTGTGTGTGTGTGTGTGTGTGTGTGTGTGTGTGTGTGTGTGTGTGTGTGTGTGTGTGTGTGTGTGTGTGTGTGTGTGTATGTGTGTGAATGTGAATGTGAATGTGTAGGTGTCTTTGTCTTTGTCAAAACCTCCATCGACAGTGTCCCGTATCAATCCTCACACGGGGTTGGTGGGAGTTCTGGCGGCACAATTCAAGAACAGTAATTAAGCAGCTGGAGAAATGTGAGAGAAGTGTGTGAGATGAGACTCTAATGAATGCTTCCTATGGCAAGCCGTTTTGACTAATTCATTCTCAGGATATGGATTCTTGATATCAACAATTCAGTTTTTACTAGTTAAAATGTTCATTCTTGATATCAGGAATTAGATTTCTACTAGTAACAATGGCTATTGTTGAAATCTGTATTTTCACTAGTTAAATGTCACCATAGACTGCCATTCAAAATCAATTGTTGATACCAATAATTAATCTCTTACTAGTTGAAATTCCAATTTCCAATTTCAGAAATACAATTCTTACTAGTAAAAATGCCTATTCTTGATATCAACAATTAAAATACCCTCCCAATTGTTGATATCAGAAATACATTTTCAGATTTAGAAATGAACATTGTCACTAGTGACAGTTACATTGTTGATATCAAGAACTAAATTGGTGATATCAATAGTTATATCAACTGATATTATATCAATTGATATCAACAATTGATTTTGAATGGCAGTCTATGGTGACGTATAATTAGTGAAAATACATTACAGATATCAACAATTTAATTATAGCATTTTAACTAAAATTGAATTGTACATATCAGGAATTAACATTGTTACAAGTGGAAATGTAATTGCTGAAATGTTCTGTGGCTCAGTGGTAGAGCATTGAGTTAGCAGCTCAAAGGTTGTGGGTTCAATTCCCAGGGAACACATGTACTGACTATAAATGTATAAACTGAATGCACTGTAAGTATCTTTTGTCTGCTAAATGCATAAAGGTAAATGTAAATATCAAAAATAGTTTTTGCTACTACTATGAATCTAATTACTGATATCAAGAATGAACATTTTTACTAGTAAGAATTGAATAGTTGATATCAATAATTCATATCCTGAGAATGAATACAGTCAAACCACTTGCCATATGCTTCCACACATGAAACTAACTGCAGAACACAAGTGACATTGTCATCAGAAAACATCAGGGTTTAATTGTTCCACAGGAGTTCCTGAATCTGTGATTGTCTGAGCCGTTGCAGGATTCAGACAACCTTCTCATCTACATGTGATACACTACAAGATCGTTTCTGGACCTCCTCGATGACATTACAGTACTTTAACTCTATAAGCTAAAACTAAATGCTTTTTTTATATTCTCTGCCATTCAAAAGTTTGAGATCAGTCATATTTGTATTTTTTTATGAAGTTTCTTCTGCTCATCGAGGCTGTATTTATTTGATTAAAAAAACCTCTATAATATTGTGAAATATTATTTCAATTTCTAATATTGTTTTTTATATATATTTTCAAATGTAATTTTTAGCATCACTACTCCAGTCTTCAGTGTCACATGATCTTCAGAAACCATAATAATATGCTGATTTATCATCAATGCTGGAGACTGTTGTGCTGCTTCATGGATACTTTTTTTCAGGATTCTTTGAAAAAATAAAACGTTAAAAGAACAGTGTTTATTCATATAGATGTCTTGTTTTGCAATATACACTACCTTTCTTTTCTTTCTTTCTTTCTTTCTTTCTTTCTTTCTTTCTTTCTTTCTTTCTTTCTTTCTTTTTTTGAAAGTAATGAATACTTTTATTCAGCAGGATGTGTAAGGATGGATAAAAAGTGATAGTAAAGACTTTTCTTCTTTCTTTTAACTTCTCATTCATCAAAGAATCCTGAAAATAGTATCACAGGTACTAAAAACTATACTAGTCTCCAGCATTGATGATAAATCTGCATATTATTATGATTTCTGAAGATCTTGTGACACTTAAGACTAGAGTAATGATGCTGAAAATTCAGCTGCGCACCACAGAAATAAATTACATTTGAATATATATATTTATATAAATAAAACAACATTAGAAATTGAAATGATATTTCACAATATTATAGTTTCTTCTTTGTTTTTGATCAAATAAATACAGCCTTGATGAGCAGAAGCGTCTCCATTAAATATCTTACTGATCCAAACCTTTGAATGGAAGTGTACCTGTCAGACTTTTACAGACATGCTCTGGTCAATCTCAGGCACTTCTTAAATCATTTTAGATAGATGTGAACTGTTGTTTCGTTGTAGAGCTCACACAAAGCTATACAGAAAAAAACAAGCCAATCACATGTGGCAAATAACACCCAATGGCCCACCTTTTGTCCCGAACCGTAATTAAAACCAAAGCATGAGCTCACGTTCCTCCTTATTTGCTATCAATAACAGCATTCATGAATTTCAGTATAACTCTCGCTGGTTTCATGGCTCAGTCTGTCTTTCAGAGTTCCCTGTTCACTGATGTGTTATAAACAAAGCTATTAATTACATTTGCATAATATCAGGTCACTGCAGTTCAGGTACTCTAATTTTCGTAAATCAATCCAGATTTGGTACCCACACACTATTCATATTTTTACTTAGCTTCATAGACCTCAATGTTCTGTGTTTTGTGTTTTGTCTTCATACATTTTTACAGATAATAAACGTAACGTTGCATAAATCTGTTGTAAAATCACATAAATTATGAATTAACACACAATGGTTTTCTGAATGAAATGTATTCATCTTACATTTATAAATAGCACTTATCGCTATGGAGGCCATAGGATAAAATATAATGGGTTCACTTTATTGTGATGGTCCGTTTAACACCATCATAAGCATTTACATATCTACTGACTCTCTTTAGAGTATTAGGTAGGGTTAAGGTTTATATTCAGGTTTATAGGGTTATAGTCAGAATCTGTTGGGACACCATCACAATAAAGAGTTAGCTATTATTAATCACACAGTCTACTAATACACTAATGAGAGTTAGGTGACATGAAGGTGCAAAGTTACTAATTGTCAACAGAATGCTCAAAAGGGACCATCAAAATAAAGTGTTACCAAATAAATAAGTTAGTTGCGAGATGCAAAACTGAATTTTGAGAAGGTCATAATTGAGATAATTTGTTTTGAGATAAACCCGGAATTGTGATTAAAAAAAATAGAATCTCATAATTCTGAGTTTACATTTTGCAGTTCTGTTCCTGCCACAAAAAAAGAAAGGTAATTTAGACTTTTCTTCGAATTGCATGAAAAATGTCAGAATTGTGAGATATGAACTCAGAATTGCAAGACAAATGTCAGATTTGTGAGATATGAACTCAGAATTGCAAGAAAAATGTCAGAATTGTGAGATATGAACTCAGAATTGCAAGAAAAATGTCAGATTTGTGAGTTATGAACTCAGAATTGCAAGACAAATGTCAGATTTGTGAGATATGAACTCAGAATTGCAAGAAAAATGTCAGAATTGTGAGATATGAACTCAGAATTGCAAGAAAAATGTCAGAATTGTGAGATATGAACTCAGAATTGCAAGAAAATTGTCAGAATTGTGAGATATGAACTCAGAATTGCAAGCAAAAATGTCAGAATTGTGAGATACGAACTCAGAATTGCAAGAAAAATGTCAGATTTGTGAGTTATGAACTCAGAATTGCAAGAAAAATGTCAGATTTGTGAGATATGAACTCAGAATTGCAAGAAAAATGTCAGAATTGTGAGATATGAACTCAGAATTGCAAGAAAATTGTCAGAATTGTGAGATATGAACTCAGAATTGCAAGCAAAATGTCAGAATTGTGAGATACTGAACTCAGAATTGCAAGAAAAATGTCCGATTTGTGAGTTATGAACTCAGAATTGCAAGAAAAATGTCAAAATAGTGCAATATGAAATCAGAATTGCAAGAAAAATGTCAGAATTATGAGTTATGAACTCAGAATTGCAAGAAAAATGTCAGAATTGTGAGATATGAACTCAGAATTGCAAGAAAAATGTCAGATTTGTGAGTTATGAACTCAGAATTGCAAGAAAAATGTCAGATTTGTGAGATATGAACTCAGAATTGCAAGAAAAATGTCAGAATTGCAAGAAAATTGTCAGAATTGTGAGATATGAACTCAGAATTGCAAGACAAATGTCAGATTTGTGAGATATGAACTCAGAATTGCAAGAAAAATGTCAGAATTGTGAGATATGAACTCAGAATTGCAAGAAAAATGTCAGATTTGTGAGTTATGAACTCAGAATTGCAAGACAAATGTCAGATTTGTGAGATATGAACTCAGAATTGCAAGAAAAATGTCAGAATTGTGAGATATGAACTCAGAATTGCAAGAAAATGTCAGAATTGTGAGATATGAACTCAGAATTGCAAGCAGAAATTGTCAGAATTGTGAGATATGAACTCAGAATTGCAAGCAAAAATGTCAGAATTGTGAGATACGAACTCAGAATTGCAAGAAAAATGTCAGATTTGTGAGTTATGAACTCAGAATTGCAAGAAAAATGTCAGATTTGTGAGATATGAACTCAGAATTGCAAGAAAAATGTCAGAATTGTGAGATATGAACTCAGAATTGCAAGAAAATTGTCAGAATTGTGAGATATGAACTCAGAATTGCAAGCAAAAATGTCAGAATTGTGAGATACGAACTCAGAATTGCAAGAAAAATGTCCGATTTGTGAGTTATGAACTCAGAATTGCAAGAAAAATGTCAAAATAGTGCAATATGAAATCAGAATTGCAAGAAAAATGTCAGAATTATGAGTTATGAACTCAGAATTGCAAGAAAAATGTCAGAATTGTGAAATAAACTCAGAATTGCAAGAAAAAAGTCAGAATTGTGAGATAAACTCAGAATTGCAAGAAAACAGTCAGAATTGCGAGATATAAACTCAGAATTGCAAGAAAAAAGTCAGAATTGCGAAATAAACTCAGAATTGCAAGAAAAATGTCAGATTTGTGAGTTATGAACTCAGAATTGCAAGAAAAATGTCAGATTTGTGAGATATGAACTCAGAATTGCAAGAAAAATGTCAGAATTGCAAGAAAATTGTCAGAATTGTGAGATATGAACTCAGAATTGCAAGCAAAATGTCAGAATTGTGAGATATGAACTCAGAATTGCAAGAAAAATGTCAGATTTGTGAGTTATGAACTCAGAATTGCAAGAAAAATGTCAGATTTGTGAGATATGAACTCAGAATTGCAAGACATTTTTTAGAATAGTGCGATATTAACTCAGAATTGCAAGAAAAATGTCAGATTTGTGAGTTATGAACTCAGAATTGCAAGAAAAATGTCAGAATTATGAGTTATGAACTCAGAATTGCAAGAAAAATGTCAGATTTGCGAGTTATGAACTCAGAATTGCAAGAAAAATTTCAGATTTGCGAGTTATGAACTCAGAATTGCAAGAAAAATGTCCGATTTGTGAGTTATGAACTCAGAATTGCAAGAAAAATGTCAAAATAGTGCAATATGAAATCAGAATTGCAAGAAAAATGTCAGAATTATGAGTTATGAACTCAGAATTGCAAGAAAAATGTCAGATTTGTGAGTTATGAACTCAGAATTGCAAGACAAATGTCATAATTGTGAGATATGAACTCAGTAGGCTAAGTAGGCCAACAGATCTTACGTTTTCTTCCACGTTTCGCATGGTGAACTGTTGTTCTCATCACATCCAGACCCTTGTGTCCTCTTGTGTGTCCTTTGGATATTTCTATCAACTAGTTTCCTGGGAAACACTAGCCTCTCAAAGACTGAGGCGCACACAAACACACACCCACTAATCTGAGCGCGTAATGGACCAGGCTGGGAGACCTGTCTCTGATAATGCCATTACATCCACTTTACACTCGCTCGCTCCAGTCCTGCGCCGTTATCACCACAGCAGCACAAAACAGACCGTCAGCAGCCACAACAAAGCAGCTTTATGGAGGGGAAAAAACCCATCATCTGCTCAAAGCGATTGTTGGCAGCCGGATGGTGCACCATTGAAAAGAGAGGAACATGTAATCATTTTGTTTCCCCCCCATGGCCCAGTTTTGCTGCTTGTTTTGAAATGGCAGAAGTGTAGGGTTGTTTCTGAAATGAAAAAGCAAGCTTTGCATTGAAGCTCCAGCTTTTGCACACATGGTAATTATTTATTGGACTTTTCTGTAGTTGTAGTGAAGCACATTTGTCTGAGCCTGATGCCTGAACATTATGGTCCGAGAGCTCTTCATATTCATCCCGGTTTATTAGCTAATGTCGCTGAATTAATATGAACTCTGTAAATGTCACTGGGAACAGATTCATCTCATCTAATAGTCGAGCTCACATAGACACATAGTCTCCAGAAGGGTTTAAAATCAGTGTGAAATATTAATGGACTCTATATCTTTAGTAACCCTTGTGAAAAGGTACACTTTAGCATCCTTATATAAAGAGTGTTTGCTACAGAAATAATATTCAAGTATGAACTGCATGCGATTTACAATTAAATGAGAATGTATTGGTAGTTTAAATGTATATTAAATGCTATTAGTGCCTTTTTGACCCACTTAGGACTTTAGTACATGTTTATGATTACAATAACAATTACCTCTATTGTTTTTGAAATGCACTGATGAGCATTTATGATAAATTAAAATATATTTAAATACATGATATAAGTTTCAACAGAAATGACATTATATAAGAATATTTACAGTATAATTGTCCATTAGTGATTAAGTTTATGTTAGGTCTTTATTGTCATTGCATGTTTATACACCGAAATTCTCTTACGATTTGCAGATTTGCGATTTGCAGCATTAAAAAAGAAAATAAAGATAATTTTACACTTTATATTAATATACATTTGACCTATACTATAAATAAATACTAAAAATATAACAAAATATTAAATATAACAAATATAGGAGGGCAATGAAACGCATAATGCAGTCAACCATATTCATTCTAAATGTACTATCAAAATTGTAATTAAAAGTACTTAAAGTAAATCTTTAATTTGACATTATTACGAGAAACATGAAGTTCATTTAAGTGGCCTTTTGTTTAATATTATCTGTGTAACGGATGTATGCCAGTAAGGGCTGTGTGTAAACCTCACTCCCCTGACCTCAAAAAGAGGCGGTCTAGCGGCTGACGTTAGAGGCTGTAGTCTTTAGCCTCCTTGGTAGAGCGCCCACCTCCCGCGCCGGCTTCCTGGGTTCGAGACCCACTCGGTGTGATGGAGCGGCCCCGGGGTGTTACATTGGTGCCGTGACCCGCACGGGAGTGAGGTTGAGGGGGGTGAGTGTAACGGATGTATGACAGTAAGGGCTGTGTGTAAACCTCACTCCCCTGACCTCAAAAAGAGACGGTCTAGCGGCTGACGTTACAGGCTGTAGCCTTTAGCCTCCTTGGTAGTGCGCCCGCCTCCCGCGTCGGCATCCTGGGTTCGAGACCCACTCGGTGTGATGGTGCGGACCCGGGGGGGTTACATCTGCAACTAAAGCATATTAAAATGTACTATAAGTGCACATTCAGTACAAGTAAACACACTTCTGTCTCACAAGGGAATGCATGTTTCTTGTGTTATTGTCTTTGCATTGTTTATATATTATTTCATGTAAACAGTGTGCTCTGCAACATATTTCCTCTCCTGGTTAAACCCTCCTTATTTCTGTTTGATACAAACAAGTCCTATCCCACGTGTTTACTCAATAAATATCCATTTACACTCTGAAATATGTCCGTTTCACATTTCACTGAGTGCTGAGAGTGCTGCACTCTTACTGATAGCTGAAAACATCAAATCAAATCTAGATCTTTTTTTATATATGAAATAATACATAACATATGTATTGAAATGGTGACGTTTGTGAATGATGGCTGATTCCTACAAAATGTTAAAAAAAAAAAATCCCAAAGATCAGGATGTTATATAGGCTATATCTCCATTGCTCGAGAGAGGTGGTTATGGAAGAACATGACACTTGTCTGGTTTGAGATGCCTAGAGCTCGCCTGAGGCTCATCCGTGGATGTTTAGCATTAACATAAAGTGCACCTGCTAAAATGTCATCTGTTGTCTATGTGACCCTGGAACACAAAACCAGGTATATGGTAGAGGTCTGCACGGGCTCACAAACCCGAACCCGAAGTATTTCGGGACCTTCGGTCGGGTAGCAGACCTCTAGTATACGGGTCCAATCTTAAAATGTTTTGATTCTTACGAATCTAACTGAATAAATAGCTTTCCATTGATGTATGGTTTGTTATGATATGACAATATTTGGCCGAGATACAACTATTTGCAAATCTGGAATCTGAGGGTGCAAAAAAAACTGTCCAAATGAAGTACTTAGCAACGCATATTACTAATCAAAAATGAAAATTTGATATATTTACGGTAGTACATTTTCAAAATATATTCATGGAACATCTTTACTTAATATCCTAATGATTTTTGGCATAAAAGAAAAAAGGAATAATTTTGACCCATACAATGTATTGTTGGCTATTTCTACAAATATACCCATGTATGGTGGCCGAGAGAACTCAACGTGCTGCAACTTCAGAAAACACGTGCAAATAGAAAAAGCACCAGCAAATCAAGAAAACATCTTCATCAGTTTTGACAGCAAGTGCAAATAAAGAATTTTCTTTGCAGTGCCTTTCTTTATTTGTTTGTGTTGTGAGCATTTGCAGCGTGTGTGTTATCAAATTGATGAAGTTGTTTGCTTAATTTGCAGCGCGTTGAGCCCTCTCGGCCACCGTACCCATGCTACTTTTGACTGGTTTTGTGCTCCAGGGTCACATATGAGCCAGTTAGACATCAAAGTTGCAGCTTACACTTTTTTTTCAGCAGTATTACATGCAAGTTTTTAAATATCTCGCTCTCTTTCTTTGTGCAGCAAAATACAGTCGGGCAGCAAACTGGTGCTGAGCGTCCCGACCGATGCCTGCCACGGCAAAGACAACTTTGTGCGCTATCTGGAGCATGTGCAGGCCGTCATCACCGTCAACACCAGCCGCCGCGGAGACCTCAACATCAACATGACTTCACCGATGGGGACCAAGTCTATCCTGCTGAGCCGGCGACCCCGGGATGATGACGCCAAGGTGGGCTTCGACAAGTGGCCCTTCATGACTAGCCACACGTGGGGCGAGGACCCTCGAGGAACCTGGCTGCTGGAGGTGGGTTTCCAGGGCGAAGCCCCAGAGCGGCGCGCTGAAGGAGTGGACCCTCATGCTGCACGGAACACAAAGTGCCCCTTACATAGACCAGGTGGTGCGGGACTACCAGTCCAAACTGGCCATGTCCAAAAAAGAAGAGCTTGAGGAGGAATTAGACGAAGCTGTGGAGAGAAGCTTGACAAGCCTTTTAAATAAAAGTAACTAGCCACGTGCATGATAATATCCTCTCTGTATTAGCGTATATTCCTAGCCTGTTCTCTCTCGGCTTTCTCTTTTTTCTTGTGATTATTTGATGAATGTCTGATGTGAGTGTATTCTCTGAATGATACAGCGGCCGCGGAAACCATTTCGACACTTAAGACGCGCTTGGAAACATTTGAACATCATTGTGCTAAATATCAAAGCAAGTGGCATTTACATTAAAGCAAGACAGCACAAGCACACTTTATAAGCAAACACTTCACTAAAAGTCCTTTGTCAGGTTTCAATACAGTTCATACATCTACTAAAAGTCATCTGGACAGTAGCTGGTAAAGACATCGCAGCAGTGCCTCAGAAAGTTAGATATGAGAATACCTCTAGCATCATTTGTATATATTTAGATTTTAAATGCAGTGATATTCTGACTATGTGTGACTTGAGTGTCCAAATGCGTTTTTGCGCACCGCTCTATGTCCCAGCGAGAAAATATCTTACTTTCGATGTTCCTTTTTTACTCTTTACAGAAATGTATATAAACCAAATATATCAATACTTTATGATGTTCTTGCTTACCCTGCTGCAACCTACAGTTTGTGACTGTAAATCATTTTGTGTGTCTCTCCTTTAAAGTGTTTTATCTTGCAAACAGAGCGGTGATATTTCTTTGTTTTTCTTTTTTGTGAGAATATTTTATTTAATTTTATGAAGAGATGAAATGTACATCATTCTACTGCTTATGGCCAAACAAAACATATTTCATAGCATTGTCTATATATATAATAAATCTATTTAGCTGTTTGTTAAAGCACATGAGTGATTAAGACAGTCATTTCCTATCGGGTTGGGTGATGGGTACAGTGATTGAAAGTCTAACTTGGTAACCGTAAATTGATTTATCATAGCAAACATTCCCAAGAAGCTTAGCAGCTAGCTAGCAATTTTACCGTTTTGAACACAGCTCATCCAATCAGAATTATAAGTACATTAGGTACACATAAATAATTACATAATTCCTCTCCTAAGTCATACATTTCATTATCTTTACTCTGGGCTGTTTTGGTTGCCAATCAATGTAGCAACTTGCTGTGTTAACTTTTGTAGTTTCAGGTGTGTTTATAGTAGTGCTATCACATTAATCGCGATTAATCGCATCCAAATTACAAGTTTGTGTTTACATACTATATCTGTGTGTACTGTGTATATTTATTATGTATATATAAATACATATACATACTGTGTATATATATATATTTTATATTTATGTGTATATATTTATATTGATATAATTTATATTATATATAAATATATTTAAAATATAAACATAACTTGATTTTCTTCAAATCAAATCAAATCAAATCAAATCAAATCAAATCAAATCAAATCAAATCACTTTTATTGTCACATCACTACAGCACAAGTGCCTTGGTGAGTGAAATTCTTACGAGCGTGCTCCAGACAGTGCAAAAAAACAAAACACAACAATTTACATATGGACAGTATATTTTTACAGACTGTACAGAAGACAATGTGCAAAATACACATACATATACTCAGTACACACAGTGTTTTTTTTTAATTTTGCATTTGGATTTTTTGAAGCATGAGGGAACCACAGACAGAGAGAGGGACAGATTGAAAATGTCTGTAAAAACCCAGGCTAGTTGGAAAGTGCATGCTTTGAGCACACGGCCTGGGATGCCATCCGGGCCCACAGCTTTACGGATGTTCACCCGTTTGAAGGATCGGGTTACATCCGCGACAGAAAGCGAGAGTGGACTCACCTCTTCTGCAGCAGCCGCGGGAGTGGGAGCGCTCTCTGTGTGGGCGGTGTTATCAGCCTCGAAATGAGCATAAAAAGTGTTGAGCTCGTCCGGTAGAGAGGCCGCAATGTTCACAGTAGCTGGTTTATTCCCTTTAAAGCCTGTGATGTTGTTGATGCCCTGCCACATGCTTCTTGGATTATTGTTGTTGAAATGTTCTTCAACTTTGTTTCTGTATTGTCATTTGGCTGCTTTGATGGATCTCCTGAGATCGTAACTGGCTTGTTTCCGATCGTCGGTGTTTCTGGACATAACTTGATTTTCTTAAATATATACATGCATGTGTGTGCATTTATATATTCATATTAAATATACACAGCACACACACATATATTATGTAAACAAACTTATTTTGGATGCGATTAATCATTTGACAGCACTAGTTTATAGGAATTTTAAGACTTGACGTTGTACCTTGCTTATCTCAATTTAAAGCCATCTTTTTTTTATTATTGGTATGAACAAATACATATCTGGCAAAAAAGAAAAAAAGAGTCTACTGAATTCTGAAAGTGATATTTCAGTATTTCCTTTTTGCCTTAGTCCTTGCATAGAACATTATGCAAAGGTCACTTCTTTATCCCACAAGGTCAGTTTCATGAAACATTAATGAGTTTCCTTTGCAACTGACTCATGCAGAAAGTGAAAGATTATTATTTTTGCTTGATGGTTGAACTAACTGAACTTCAAGGGACTGTTAGTAGTATACTTAAAGTTATTATTTTACATATTATTTTAAAAGCTGAATTGTAACTTTTGTGCCAGCAAAACATCGTTTTTTGTTTTGTTCATCTATTGTTGTGGATGCTCCACCATACAAAGTTATAAATGACACTGTCTAAAGTAGAGGGATTACTGAGTTACCGAGAGTAGAATTCAGCATGGCAGCCACCATGAACCCCAGCTTTCCTTAGAACGCTAATCTCTTGTAAGAGTCAACATCATTTTAAATATTTCTCTCTTTCTTTCGGCTTGCTTCCATCAGGGTCGCCACAGTGGATTAATCTGCATAACTAATTTAGCATGCTTTATACTGGATGGCCTTCCTGCCACAACCCAGCACTGAGGATGCACTAATCATGCAATCCCAGTGCTAGGACACACTCCGCACACCTACAGTACATATGGTGCATGTCTTTGGACTGTGGGGAAACCAGAGCACCTGGAGGAAACCCATGCAGACATGGTGAAAACACGTAAGAAACACAAATAACGACTTCCTGGCTGTGACAAAATCCAGTTGTTTGTAAAATAAGCACTGATTGTAAGACGAGTGACAGATAGTCAGGGCTTAATTTTTGCTAGTGTTGTGCTAATTTTTTCCCACCTGCCAAATTATTTCCCCTAATTGAAATCACTACCTGATTGCCTAAACTTACCAATACTGGTGGAGTACAACACCAGAACCCAGAGCCAAAATCCGATCTGGCACCTCACCCTCCTCACCAATGAAAAACGGCTATGCTGACCTGTAGCATGCATATGTTTCATGAAAACATAATAATGATAATGTCAATTACTTTATCCCCTTTAAATAAAAAAAACATATAATGAAAATAGGAAATTAGATAAGCTTGTTATCCATGCCATGTTTTGGAGGTTTTATTTCCATGTTAATAAACTACTTCTGTAATTGGTGGATACTTATTGATATTAAAGTAATTGTCATCAAATTACCATAAAATAAAATAGGTCCACCAATGTGATGTCAACCAATCTCTCTCCTCTGATCACTTGCCGGATCGGTCACCTCGCTTTCTTCCGATACCTCGCAATTTACAAATTAAGCATGACTCAGTGCATCTCAGTGTGGTATGGTAATTCCTCAAACCAGGACTGCAAAGCTCTGCAGAGAGTCGTGCGCTTAGCTGAGCGCATCTCAGGGTCTGCTCTTCCCTCTCTGCAGGACATCTACTTCAAACGCTGTAAAAGCAGAGCTGCTAAAATCCTCAAAGACTCAACTCACCCCGGTAACCATCTTTTCTGTTTACTGCCATCTGGCAAGCGCTTCAGGAGCATGATGGCAAAAACCGAGAGACTGAGGAGGAGCTTCTTCCCTCAGGCCATCAGGCTCCTTAACACAAACTCAGTCTCATAACATTTACAAAACTCATTTACATTTACCATCATCCGTATTGCTACATGTATATACCCGGTACAACCTGTCAGCACATTCCTCTTGCACATCCCTGTTCATATTACTATTTATTAAGTCCCAGTAAACTGTTTTTTGCACATCTTATTTGTTTTGCACTTTTTTATTCTATTGCACATTTTACTCTTTATTTCTTTTTTTTACTTACATTTATATATATGCTCCTGTGTTGTGTTACTTTTATTTAACTTTTTTTTTTTTGCACTGTCCACTGAGCGGACCTGACTTAATTTGCATTTCACTTCTGATTATACCCTGTATAATTTAGTATATGACGAATAAACAAACCTTGAACCTTGAACCACTATAGATTACAACACACAGACGACACAAATTGAGATTTTTGGGGGTTTTATGTTTATTTGAGTCGCAGTTACACGTCAAGACTGTGGTGGGTAATGCTGGTGTCTTAAATTAAACAAAATAGTAGCAAGTAAAACATTTGCTTTGGTTTGACCTGAGGGGAAGGGCGAGAGAGGGTGATACTGTACATGTTAATTGGGGTAGCTGTATGGCTCTATTCCACAGCCTAGGGAACTGCCTAGCTAGGCGGCATTTTAAGGCATCATAGGTGTACTCCGATGATAAGGCTGTTCCAAAAGTTAGGCAGCTTTTGATTCACTGCCTCCTACGATACAGAGATGTGGAAAACTTCTAAGGTAGCATTGCAAGAATCCCATAAGGCAATCCCAGAATAAGAATATCCATCCAAGATGGCAGATGAAGGAAGAGAAAATGCTGAATATAAAATATAAAATGAAAAATGTACCATTTGTATGCTCTCTGTTTTTATGATTGTAAATGTATGACCGCACTTCGTCAGCTTAGCTACATGGTAACACCAAACTCTTTTGAAACCATTTGTTGAACAGACATTCCCCTGTGCACTTGGTAAGTAGCTCTATGTAGAACATTCCAAATCAATCGCTTAAGAAGTTTTGTTTCAGTAAGGATGGTGCCTAGAAGGCTCACTAGGTTTTGGAATAGAGCCTTCGAATCCAATTAAAATGGGCAGTTAAGGTTTTCTGTGTCAAGGTTCACATTTAGCTAATTTCTTTTTTGAGGGGGGATATGGGGCGTTTCATTTTTGGCTTCCCAAGTTTTCAGACAGTAAAGGCCAAAGGCAATGGTGCATTGGTTAACAGCGCAGCACTAAGAATCTCATCAACAGCAGGCAGGAGGCAAAACTGGAGCAGGTCTGAGGCATAGAACGTGCAGAATGTTTGAGTGGTTTCAAGAAGATCTATTGGCATGTTTCTTTCTGCTGGTCTTCTCGATCATGGTCTCCACCACTGTGGTAGTCTCTTCATAGCCCTTCACTTTTTTGTCAGGTGAGAGCTTCTCCACCGACTCCACTACTTCTACCTTCTCGTAAGCCATGGAGTCAGGGGGGATGGAACTGGACGATGGCATGGGTGGAAGGCCTCGGAAGCAGCTTGGATCGTCCGGCTTGCCGCCACGTTGGGGGGAGGGCTGCCTGGGGCCTGGAGGAGGGCTGGGGCTTTTTTTGTCATGAGGGCCTGGCGGTGGATTGGGGCTCGGTTCCGGTTCTTTGGTCTTTGGATGAGGCTCTCCATTTTTGGACTTTCCCCTCTCCCCATTTCACCCTCCTTCCTACCTTCATCGTCTTTTCCCTTTTCTGGATCTGAAGGTGTGGAAGGGGTTATGGGTGTTGGTCCAGATGGAGGGCTCGGGACAGGTGAGGGTGTACCTTTCCAGTACGGATCATAAGGCATCGTGCCATCTTGGATTGTGACATAGACATGACTGGCAGAAGGGGTGGTCGAAAAGAAGCAGGGGTCCAGGTAGCTAGAGTCGCCCGTCACTAATACGTGGCGCCCCTTTGTGAAGAAGTCAGCGATTGGCTCTGGTCTCCGTACTGCCGTCTCATGCGGTCACGTATGATGTTACAGAGCGTGTCAAGGCTTTGCTGATCTGGGCGCCATCAGGCACATCCTCACGAGGAACATGCTCCTCGTTTCCCACCTGTTGCTCCTCCATCAATCTTTTCTCATCCTCTTCAAATTCTTTTGCTGGCTTCTCCTCAAGTCCACTAGCTCCTTTGGATGTGATCTCTTTCTTTTTAAACACTTTCTTAGCCAAGTACTTCTGACGAGGTTTTACATTGGTGATGTCTTGGATGACTTGGGTGATATCTAAGAAGATAACAGACATGCTTTTGACTATGGTTGTGTTGTAAATAAATAAAGATTTTCAGTAAATGCATATGCAAGACATTCCAAAATATGCTCTGGCCAAGGCATGAAATACTGTAAAATGATTGTAGATACACATTTTTGCAGCGTCAAAGCATGCCATTTATTCTCAGCTCCCTAAGTGGGCAACTCTAGCGGGCATTCATGTAAACTTCTAACGCCAATTTTTGGCATAGATATTTGTAGTTAATTATTTAGGTTTGTTACCACTGCAGCATAGAGTGCTCGCAAGTATGCTCAGTTTGTTGAATATGTGCTTGCAATGCACTGATGAAATGTAATTTCCTGGAACTGGATTTTGTGAGTTAAGGGGTGTTCACAACCTCAGATATCATGCCCATGAACCGCCCACTGTCCTATCACTGAACATTGGGCCCTGTCCCAAATGGCACATATCATGTAAATTTGCCCTCTAATGAACTTACAACGGCCACCATGTACGTATATCCATGAATTTCACAAGACCATAGATGGTCCCATTCATCATTTTAGAGTTCAGAAGTGTGCTCGGGAGTGCCCCCTTTGCGGCTGGCTGCCTTAATGTGCACTTCTGCCGAAACTGCAGTGAGGAAAGCTTGCGGCAGACTTCTACCCAACAGTCAAAGCAGCACTACATCACAACAGTGCGGACTCAGATGAAGACTGCAATGGTTTGGGGTGCCATTTGGGACAGGGCCTCAGATGTATACAACACACTAAACATAAGGCAGAACTCTAAATCAAACTGGCTGACTTCTACAGGTGCTCCAGGAACCTACTGTTCGGCAAACTTTACGGTGCAGCAGGGAACAAAAGCTGTGTTCACAAGTTCCAGGATTGCAGCAATGAGAGCTTCAGAGGAGCAACTAAATGCTGCATTTAAAAACGTTTGTGAAGTTCACAGATCAAACTCTTTAAAAAACATTTACATTTAAATGTAGTACCTCAAACAAAACATTTCAAAGACGTGTTTACATTTACCCAAGGTATACTGTAAAAGGATCATTTTCCAAGCTTGGCCGACCCTTTGGGTTCCCAAGTAATTTAATTGTACTAGTCCTCTCACATCTATAATGGATGATCAGGTGACGCACCTCACTGAGAAGTGAATATCTTCGGCATATGCAGGTAAACAAGAAAATGCCCACAGTTGATATAGCATACCAGTCTATATTTTTTTATAATTTTTTTTTACCCTGCCTTGGGGCAACAGACAACAGTCTGGACAAATTAGACCTTTACAGTGAACAGGATGGGAATTGATATTGATGACATAGGGCTAATGTTTTAAAAATGTTAATTAGAGGAATAAAATAAATAAAACAATACAAATATGATGAGAATAAAAATACACACATCTGTAAATATAAATATACAAAATTTTATATATATATATATATATATATATTTGTATTTATTCAATTAAAATTTTTTTTTCAATTTTGTCTATTTATATTTACATATTTTGTATTTTTATTCTCATCTTATTTTTTATTGTCTGTGTGTTGTTGTCTGTGTACTGGAAGCTTGTGACACTAAAACAAATTCCTTGTGTGGGCAAGTATACTTGGCAATAAAGCTCTTTCTGATTCTGAAAACATGTTAGAAACATATGGAATATTTCTAAATTAACTGGATTTATATTTTTTTCTATTTCAGAACATTAAACATGTTCTTGTTCTTGTAAATGTTCCTGTGGCTCAGTGGTAGAGCATTGCATTAGCAGCACAAAGGTTGTGGGTTCGATTCCCAGGGAACACATGTACTGACCTGACAAAAATATGTATAGCCTGAATAAGTCACTTTGGATAAGAGCATCTGATAAATGCATAAATGTAAATGTAAACATATCTCTGGGACATTGCAACATCTGCTAAAGCCAAATTACTTCAGCCTTATTTACATTCTTATGTTCACTTAGCTATTATTTAGGGAGGATGTGATGTGATATATATATATATATATATAAAGATTATAACAAGACTTATTTTAAGCCAATATAAAAAGACAGATGTACTGGACAAACCTAAGCCATAGTCTTTCTTCTTAGGAAAGGTTTTGTGGCTCTCAACACACAGCAGTTACTCGCTATGGTTCCATGAGCGCAGACATAAAGGTCATAGTCATTTGTCATTGTTAACAGGGCCAATGCAAGGATCTTAAAGGCAATTGTATTATGTTTCTACATTCAACTAACTGGAGAGGGACTGTGCGAGACAGAGTGGGCATGATTGACAGCTGAGTGGGCGTAAATCTTCATTCTGGCCAGCAGCTTCTGGATGCTGATTTGTTGCCTGTTAAGACTATCACAATGATGCAGTCATGTTACAAAACACCCAGACGCTCACCTTTTCCTTTCCTGGTCATGGTAGGACTATGGCTGCATTTATAATTGGTTGTGAGCAAAGTAATGGGTGTCTCAATTATCGCTGAGTTCAATCTGTGACCGTGAGAGGGAGAAAGAAAGAAACAAAAACAAAGTCAAATATTATTCATGTAAAAAGCTTTTGTGTTAATGAATGATATGGGAATACATTTACGCTTAAATATCTGTAAATGATTTAACTACAGTAGATAAAGAAGAAATTGTCCAGAAAAACCCCACAAAAACCAGCTGGGTTTATTGGGTAAGACGACGATGTAGTGATACTGCCACTGTGTGGCAGCAAGAGTCCTAAACTAAATATAAATTACATTATTTTAATACATAATCATTTATATATATATATATCTACATTGTCCAGAACAGTGAAGATAAACAGGCAAACTTCATTGTCATAATAAAATAATGTCACAGCATTACAAATAAATCGCAGATTTAATATATACAGAGACCACATATAAAACTGTGGAGCATGACATACCTCTCGCCCCCTTGTCTCACCTGCTGTCTTCGTTCTCGATGATTCTCTTGTACCGCTCCAGCTCGTTCTCCAGAGAGGTCTGGTACATGGCCAGCTGTCGACAGTCACTGGTGTATTTCTCCAGTGACCTCTCGGCCTCATCGATCTTCTTCCTGAGGGTCTCGAGTTGTTCGTTGAACAGCTGGATCTCGTCGTCGTAGCTCTCTTGTGTCGTCTTGATGGTTTGTTCCAACACAGAGGTCTAGAAAAACAGATACATTATATTAGAAATACCATTACATTTTCAATTAGCTGTTTAAATGGTAAAATGTAATGTGTGTATTGAGCAAAACTGCATTTTTCAGCATCATTACTCCAGTCTTCAGTGTCACATGATCTTCAGAAACCATTCTAATATGCTGCTCAAGAAACATGTATTATTATTATCAATGTTGAAAACAGTTGTGCTGTTAAAACTAATATATTTTTACTGTTAACACTGATCTTTTTTTACTGTTGACACTGATACATTCTTTTCAGGAATTTTCAGATAATGCATCCTTGGAGAATAAAAGTAGGCTATTCATTTCTTGAAATAATATTTACTGACTCACAAACGTGCATATTCTATATATTTAACAATGTTGGTAACATTGGACAATAGCATTGAATGTTTGTGTCACCTGTTCCAAAGACAATTGTATCTATTTATATGTTAGTAATTGCATAATGTCTGGCCTAAGCCATTAGTTGTCATATTAACAAATTTGAATGTAACATTGTAATGTAAGAACATTTTTTGTTACTTTTGTATGCAGTTGTACAGTGTTGGGTCTCCATCTATAGTTACAACCTGGGTAATGATCAAAATAAGCTCATTTGCTTATTGAAAATGAAATACAGTTTAATAAAAAATTCTGTCCATCGTTAATTTGGTCATATAACAGTCCAGTGACCTGAGCATTGCATCTCTGTCATGCTCAGAGGATTCTGAACTGCTGGTATTATTGATCTGTGTCTAAGTGTGAGAGATGATTCAGCTCTTGGAGGCTCACCTCGGTCTGCAGCCGCTGTTTCTGCGTCCGGAGCTGATAGATGGCGCTCTTGTACTCCTCCAGCTGACTGCGCAGCACTGGCACGCGCCTTTGAGCGACCAGCCTCTCCTGATCCTGCGAGAAAAGAGCACTTATGATCACACTCAGGTCAAACATGTTTCACTTTGACTCACTGTCCACCTTTCAAATCCAATGGCTTTTCTAAAAGGGACACTGAAGGTCAAACATGCCCGGAGTCATAAGAGAAGAAGTCCATATGCAAGACTAGGACTCAATTATCAAAGGATAATGTTTTAAAACTGAGAAATACAACTACATATTTAATTGTTTAAAATATAGTTAATTCTGAAATATTTTTATATTTTTCTTTACTCTTTCTAAAAATATATGTTATTCAATGTGATTTCGGTGCCATCAACTAACTAAAGTTCTAGTGTCACTATGCTTAAAACAGTACAAAATAAAACATTTTTTTTGGACAGGACACAGAGGAGCGATATTGTTGTAATCACCCCAGCTTATTAATTATTAAAAATTATAATAAAAACTTTGTTAAGCAATCATAATATTTCCTGTTTTAATGAGATAAAGCATTTTAAAGCGGCAGTGACAAAACTGTAGCATGCTTATACTCAATAGAATATTATCATGTTGGTGTGGGTGCTAATATAGTTATTGTATTTCATAAATCACTCAACAATATTTGTGCAACAGATGTGAATGAATGATACCTCAAAATGTCATTTTTTTCTAAACAAACTCTGACTTTCACATGTCAGGCTATGAAACGAGCAAAACAATTCAACAGACTTATGAAGAAAGAGGGATGCAGCCATTCATAAATCATAGCAGTTGCACATGAATGCACTAAAAACACTCAAACACCTTAGCAACCACATAGCAGGGTCTTGGCAACCCATTTTAGCATTGTGCTTTTGAGATTCGCAAAAGCATGCGCCACTAACACTCTCCTCAGAAAATGTCACCATGTACACTGTATTCTTTATATACTAATACAAGACAGTATAGTTGCTTGGTTCGCTAGCATGTTTCTGATGGTTGCTTATACTGTACATGGTTGCTAGCAAAGGTCTCTACTAAATGTCAGTGTTTTCCCTTGAGGTGTTCCAAAATCTACACGTTTGTGTTTATTTAGCTATTTTTTAGCACATTTTTAGGAAATATTGCATAGCAAACAATTGTTAATTTAATTCCAGTGTATATGTTTACATATCAGCTGCTGAAATTAAATTGTATTACAAGTCATCTATCGGCTGTATATCTTGCTCATTAAGTATATTGTATCAGCCCTTGAATGTCTACAGGGATGGGTATTTCAGATACATGTATTTTGTACATGTATATAAAGTATTTTATATTTTGTATATTAAACTCTCTGGGAAAAAAATCGAATGTAATTTGTATTTAAACACATTTAAGATTTGTATTTTCAAAATACATAAAATACTTTGTGCCAGTCGACCTCTTTATCAGGGTGCTGCTTTTGTGCATCAATTAGTTCAGACAAGCCCTCCCGTTAGCTTGTCAAATGTGTTTAAAGGGGTCATCGGATGCCCATTTTCCACAAGTTGATATGATTCTTTAGGGTCTTAATGAAAATTATACAACATACTTCGGTTAAAATTTCTCAGTGGTCGTGTAAAGCTACCTTGTCAAAAACAGCTCTGTTCACAGCGACCCGTTTTAGTGCATGTCCCTTTAAATGCTAATGAGCACTGCTCACCCCACCCCTCTCTTCCGTGGGGTGACGGGCCGTTCTCATGAGACTGTAACTTTAGCTGTGGAACTTGCTAACTAGCACATTATTAGGAAAGGCGATTTGCAAAGATTCATAAAAAAACGTATACTCACTTCTTCTGTAGGTGAGGGTCGATTACAAATGATTTGCGCGAACATAGACACATTTAGGTAGATCAGGGGTGCATTCCATTCAAAAACAAACATAATCCACTGCGTTTTCAGCGCTCAGATGTCGACTGCTATATTCATTATTACATCCAACAACAGAACGCCTCAATCGCTTACAAGACATTCTTGTCTACATCTGCTCTGGTGTCGAAACAATAGCGGAGGGTTTACAGCTCATCAGGGCGGGTCTAAGGTAAAATGCCAGTGTCAATCAACAATCATAGGAGGGGATTGTGTGACGAATCTGAGAAGAATCTGAGAACGGCTTGATTTTAGAAAAGGCTCATGATTCATCAATATATAAAAAAACACTGGGTGGATTTGTATCATTATAGATTGGTTGTGTACACACACTGCCAAGACACAGTTCATTTCAAACAAAGTGTAAAAGTAAATGTTGCATCCGATGACCCCTTTAAAGCATTACTGCATGTTAGGGCTGGGTGATATGATACATATCATGGTAATCTCTGTAATCTCTTGCTTCCACTAACTGTGGTACTGTGCTCACAAGAGAGTGGCGTTCCAGTGGATGAAGTAGAAAGTAGTGCAAGCTCCTGTGAGAATATGCTAGTTTCATGAGAGACTCAGAGTCTCGTCTCCTCTTGGATTATATCGAAATCCTCCAACATTTTCCTTTACAAATCCTCATTTGTACTTCTAATTTGTGACCTGTGTTTTGTTTTGCTCTTTCCTCTGTGCTTCTGTGTTCATCACTTCTCACTGGAGCTTACGCTATGCCGGCATCATCCGCTGGATCACTACGCTCTCGTGAATGCGCATATGACAATTAGTCAAGCTAGATTATGGACTATAATATTTTAAATGTGTTTAAGAAAAATATCCATATCAATTCTCTTCAGAAGGCCTTTATTAACCCACTGGAGCCATGTGGGACACTTATTATGATGGATTTGTTCACATTTTTGGGCTTCAAAATTTCCACCCCCATTCACTGCCATCATAAAACTTGGAAGAGCATTTTTTAAAGCATTGATCAAATTATTTTCTACGTTCGGACTTCCAAATGTTGTGCAGACCAAACTGGATTTTTTTTTCTTTCGACAGTGGTCAAACAAGTGTTGAAAACCTTGGGTATCACACATTGAATTTCGAGAGCATACTATCCTGAAAGTCAGGGTGCCATTCAACGTTTTCATCAAGCATGGAAGTCAATGTTAAGAATGTATTGTCTGAGCTCTAGTAAAGAATGGGGCGATGGAGTACCCCTAGAACTGCTCGCTGCTAGTGAAGCGACTCAAGGATATCTAGGTTTTAGTCCTGCTGATTTAGTTTTTGGTCACACAGTTTGAGGCCCGTCAAAGTACAGGTACAATTTCACATGTATTTTGTGTATTTAAATATATTTTTCCACACAGTATTTGGTATTTTTACTTTAAATATATTTTCATGTATTTATGCCCATCTCATATCTGCTGACTACTAATACTAAAGTTTGCTCTTCTTCACTTAAATAGGTCATGAACTGAGAAACCAAAATTCCTTTGATCTTTTGACATATAAGATGACATTGTGCTATAAAACATCCAGTACGTTTCAGAACTCTTATTAGTATTCTTATTGACTTCTTATTAATATTAGGCTATTTAGTCATGAGCAATAGGGGATTTTCTCTGGATTTTGTTGTTTGATTCATGACAGACAGCACAGCTTTATTAGGCTGCTGGCACAATACCTATTTCACGGATCCAATACTTAAATGCGTTTTCTTTCGTAACTGTTTACATTAACTTAAAACAAAACCGTCAGTAGTTATGACGACACTCACCAGGATGACCATTTTGATGTTATTTTGTGTTTATTTGGCCACTTCGCAACAAGATTTGCTGGCAAACTCAATTTGGTACATGCAGCGCGCGCTTTGCATGTGACTGTGAGTGCACAGAATGGCTTAATTTTCTCTTTTTTAGATTCTCACGTCTTTTTAGCAGAATGTCCTATGTAAAGAAAATAATACAGTTCTGTGACAATGCAACAATGGAAATTAGGAAATTGACAATTCTGTCAACTGTGTCGAAACATGAGCTAAAGTCTCGTATCGCAGCGTGCAGTTCTAGATGACGTTTAGATGCACTTTAGATGACGTTTTAGCTCATCCGCACATCACTATTGTCAAAAATATACAACTATTAGCCAACCACAGCAGTAGGTGTTTACTTCCGAGTCTACAATCCTCCACGCCTATTCAAACAGAGCGTTCTGGTAAAGGGGGTTAAAAACATGACAAAGAATAGCTTATTAAAATTATGATGTTTTTGATGCAAAAATCTTGATAACATTATAAGTTGTCAATGCAAAAAAAATGGGCTAAATAAAGAACAGTACAAAATAAAAAACAAAGGCAGTTCGTGATCCCTTTAAAATATGAACAAACACAAATTACATAAACAAACAAATCCCAAAAAGCAAAGCATACATGAAAGCAGAGATCTTTCCTCCAGGTCCCTGCAGTAAAGACGTGAGACATGCACTCATACAGTGTGTCTGTGAGGAAGCATGTGAGAAACAGGAAGATAAAGGGTGTCATCACTCAGGGAGACTGATCACTCAGGGCACATTCAGAGCGCCACGCTAATTTCACTGGCACCGCTGCCACACCAATCTTATTGCATGTGACACCCAGAGAGTCAGCAAGGGCCCAAGGCACCAAGGTCACCTACCTCTGAGATGGACGTGCTCGCCATGAGAGGAAGAGTCTGGTTGATCTGGTGCAGGATGTTTAGATATGTCTGGATTTCGGTCAGGTTCTGTGGAGAAAACAAACACAAGAGACAGGAATCAATGAAGGTGGATGGGATGAATGCCAGAGACTGTTGAAAGGTCAATTTCATTACAGAGGAGATCTGTACACCAGGAGTGTAAAGATGATTACAATGATGCTTTCCTTGCTTCACTGCGATTGTGGGAGCAATACAAAGTAAAATGTTTTTCCCTAATAGATGGTTGTACTTTATATAGATAATTATATAAACTATATTTGACTGAAGAGCAAAGAAATAATGCTAGATCAGCGGTTCTATCCTGACAGGATATCCAAACCAGTTGAGAACGACTGTATATATACATATATTCAAATTAAAAACAATCTACTTTTGGAGTTTGACAATGAACACATTGTAACCATGCTTGGGACGGCCCTGATCAAAACACACAGTTATAGAGTATAGTTCAAAACAATGTGTGCAAATAGATGAAGAAATACATTCAGAAAAAGAGATGAACACATCACTCCCCTCCCTCCACACACAGCTCTCACAGAACATGAGACATATAAACCAGCCAACATGCTTTACATTTCTTGAAATAATAATTTCTGAACATTAAACACTGACTATCAGTCTTTATTCGCCTGTTTCTCATGATTTATCACTATGATTCATAAATGTAATTTGTGTAAATGACATTGCTAATGTCATAGAATAGCACAGTTTAATAACAACAGGGCTGTCCTGTGTCGTGCGTGTCTTGTGTTCCCGCCTCTTGTGTCCTTATTTGGTTTGTTTCCTGTCCTTTTCGAGTGTGATTATCAGTTAATTCCTGTCCAGTTGTGTTTGTCTAATTATCTGTAATTATCCTGTGTATTTTAGTTCCTGCCTGTTCAGTTGGTTTGGGTCTGGTCTACTCGTAACTCCCCAGTGTTCCTGTCTGTGTCAGCCTTGCCTTGTCTTGCCCTAACTTGTTTGAATTAAAGACTGTTATTTTGAGTTAGAGCCTCATCCTCATCTTCACGTTCATCGTTCCTGCCCGTTGTGTGCACTGTGACAGAAGACCAGACCTAAACAGTAAGCGGTGCCCCTTCACCTTGTTTTGCTTTGTTCATTTTTTGTTTTGTTCCTGTTTTTGTTTCCCGCAGCAAGGAAGTCGCCGCTCGTCATCCCGCCCTAGCCAGCGTATATTCGGTGATTGAGTTTGGCGAGTGCCACAGGTCCACAGGCCGCTCCACTATCTTGTTTGTCGGCAGTTCATGTGGCAAGTCCATCTGCTGTTCATCTGTTCAGTCCGCCGGCGGTTGCTATGCCAAGCCCGTCGGATGTTCGCCAGTCAAGTTCACATTTGCCGCTTGCTCAAGCTGCTGGCTGCGTCACCCTCGAGTCCGCAATCCGCAAGTAAATCAATGCCTCCGGTTCACAAATCAAGGCCAGGAATGCCGTTCCATGTCCCATAGAAAAATGTTTTTTAAGTCTTGTCCAGTCCTCAGGAACAGTTTTAATGTATCTTGTCGTGTCGGTAATGTTCATGGAGACTCGTCTGGGGCAATCACGGAGGACATTCCTAGCCGCCTGCTTGTCGCTGATATGGAAGCAGTTGCTGCGGGATGCTGTGAGGGCTCCTGACTCCTTGTCAAGCCCAGAAGAAGCCTCAGCTTCCAATTTAGCCCAAGATGGGCTCCTGTTCCTGAGGACAGCCCCGGAGGGCTCCCAATACCCCAATAGCTGCCCCATGGATTTTCTTTGGGGAGGGTAAAAATGGTTCCGGCTGGAGTGGCCACGGCCACAAGGACCACCTGCCATGGCCTCCTGAGCTCCCAGCTCCCCCATGGCTTCCAAACTATCTGTTCTCCAGAGCGCCAATCCCCCCTCCCCGGTGGTACTGTTACGGGAAGGGGGAAATATGTCATGCGTGTCATGATTTCCCGCCTCTTGTGTCCTTATTTGGTTTGTTACCTGTCCCGCCTCTTGTGTCCTTATTTGGTTTGTTGAGTGTGATTATCAGTTCATTCCTGTCCAGTTGTGTTTGTCTAATTATCCTGTGTATCTTAGTTCCTGCCTGTTCAGTTAGTTTGGGTCTGGTCTACATTTACATTTATGCTTTTATCCAAATCGACTTACAGTGCATTCAGGTTATACGTTTTTTTTATCATTATGTGTGTTCCCTGGGAATTGAACCCACAACCTTTTGCGCTGCTAACACAATGCTCTAACACTGAGCCACAGGAACACTACTCATTGGTCCCTGTGTTCCTGTCTGTGTCTGCATTGTCTTGCTCTGCCTTGTTTGAATTAAAGACTGTTGTTTTGAGTTACATCCTCGTCTTTGTGTACCTCGTTCCTCTCCGTTGTGTGCAGCGTGACATGTGCACATTGTAATGCAGTGTTATAACGTTCCTCATCTGCGTAACTGGAATTTAAAACCAGTTACTGTCTTCTGCTAGTTAGTGAAGCATTAAAAACTGCTCTAAACTGATGAATAACAGATTGCAGATTAAATAATAGCATATTTGTCTCATTTTAAATTAATATAAAAAATTAAGAAAATATTTTACTTCAGTCAGAAATGTACTTTTGCTATGGTTAAATAAATATTTAGTAATATATCCAAAATATTTGTGAATTTTGGTGCACTTTTTTTTCTCTAAGTGTTTTTATAGCAACTAGTAAATACCGGTACAGTAATTTTTTCTATGCTACCATGTGTAGAAAATTTAAACCACGTTTGTAACAACTAACCCTGCGCTACTTTGTACCACACGCTCCCCTAAAAAACTGGTCCAACTGAGATTTGGCTTGATTAAGATTGGTTAACATAAACTCTAATTAATACATAAATTTACTTTTTTGAAATTGAAAGAATGGATGAAGCGCATTTGTCCATGTTTCACTCCGTCTCGAATCGCGCTTGCGGAAGGCGCTCGATAAACTGTATCGTTTCCGCAGGTCGTTTTTTTGTTTTGTTTTTGTCTCGATCCTTTTTGAAGAGACTGTACGACATTCACGTTACATGATTTGACTGATTTTAACGTAGAGAGGGTGACAGCACACCGCATTAAAATAAATGACAATTCATGTTTTCATAACTGCTTGCCAAACTCAAAAATGAAAACATATTTGAAAGCAAGGGGGCCCCTGGTGTTTCGGAAGCCCTACGCAGCTTGCGTATTCTGCATATAGGGAGGATCGTCCCTGTTTTATTCCTGTAGAGTACAGTACAATACAGCGAACAACAACAAAACTAATAATTCTGCCCCAGCATCCCATCTTTGGTCTGGTACAGGCCAAATAACCTCTTCAACAGCACATGCCCTGGCCAGGCATCGGGGTAAAATCCTCTTGCATGCCTGATCCAACCCTGGCATGCATCAACTAAAATATATGAGATATATATTTGTCTTCTTTCCCTTCCTCTTTCTCCTCCTAATCTTCATCTCTGTACTCCCTCTCCACTTCCTACTCTTCCTCTTCTTTCATTAGGGAAGTCGTGGCCTAATGGTAGAGAGTTTGAGTCTCGGTCCGGCAGGGATTGTAGGTGGGGGGAGTGAATTTACAGCCTTCACCTTCAATACCACAGCGAGGTGCCTTGAGCAAGGCACCGAATCCCCAACTTCTCCCCAGGCGCCGCAGCATAAATGGCTGCCCACTGCTCCGGGTGTGTGTTCACGGTGTGTGTGTGCTCACTGCTGTGTGTGTGTACTTGGATGGGTAAAATGCAGAGCACGAATTCAGAGTATGGGTCAACATATTTGGCTGTATGTCACGTCACTTTCACTTTCATTTCTTTCTCTACCCCACTCCTTCTCCTCCTCCTCTGTGGTGACCTTGACCTCTTAATTCACGTCCCTCTGGAACCATTGTTTCAAACCTGAATAGTTTTTCTCAGTCGCTTTGGTGCATTTCTCATCCTTACTGTAAAATTTGCAAAGTATGTGCATTTCTCAAAACAATTCGGACAAACATCACCACACAATGGATTTCCTGCAAAAGCCTGTATCTCTCAAAAGTAAGTATTTGTCAATGAACATATCAGTGTCATCAGAATGCAAAGTCATTGTGTCATTGTTCACAAACAAGATGCTTAGTCATATTGTCAGTATAACAGGGCACTCTGTTTGTATTACTTGATGTAAACTATGGCAACCGTTTGGATGTCAGTTACTATACTAAAATCCTGAAGGCAGCACTTCTTATGTATGCCATATATCCATTTAAAAAGTATAAATTTACACATTACTGTATGTGGGATATTGATTGAAAAAGACTGGATATGATTCACAGTTACACTTTTACTAGTGCTCTGACCATACAACTACAAAATCTCTCTATATACTGTATATACATTGCTATGTCATTGTGAAATAGAAAAGAAAAAGACATATGGGCACAAAGGTGAGAATAAAATGAGAAAGTCCACTGTCAGATTTTGTAACTCTTGCGTTGTGCTCTGTCTATATATGCTTTCCAATTGAAGGTTCATGAGATCAATTTCAGAGAAATGGTTTGGTTTGTCTTTGGTTGATCTACAGTATATTCTCTTCATTAGTGAAAGTCAAGATTCACTTGAACAATTCATGGCAAATTTATAAAAATTATAATATAAATGTGTAAAACAATATGCTTGACAGGTTATGACAACTTGACCAACCATTTTGCATTTACCAAAATGACTTATATGAACTATTGATGGGGTTTTGAGGGGTAAGACTATAGCACAGAGAACTATATACCGTGATACATTTTCAGCAACATGACAATAGTAACTAATAATGTATGAAAACTACAGACACATTTACATAATCAGTTGCATGGATGTACCAAAGCAATCGCAGCTTGTTCAAAAGAATGATACACTTTTATGATGTGCACAAGTGACTAGATGATGTGGAGCTTGAACAAGTAGATTTGAGAAGTTAATTTCTGATCTGAGAAATGCACCAAAGCTTGTAGACTGTAGGCTGACTTTGGCCCTTTTATCTCCACTGAAGGTTCGGATTGGTGTGATACATTTTGACTTCTAGTGTTTCCACTTGAGTAATTGTGTCCTAGTTGAACTCAAACTGTGAAAAATATTGATTGCTATGCTTTCTAAATGAGCACATGGTGTAAGCACTGAGAAATGAAGTCTGCTTAAAATGCAAATCAAAGACCATATCAGTGTTGTCAATCTGGTAGCTTTTTGTGGCTTTTAGTATCTTTAAGCATCGAGGCTTAGATAGTGTAGTTAAGTTTAAGTAGAAAATATACAGAAACTACAGACTTTACAGTACTTCCAACTAGCACTAGCACTGCTATGTTCCTCCCAAACTTCTGGTTTCAATCTGATTGTTAAGCTGTAACGTAAGGAATGCTACATTTCTCCCAATCTGATGAAGAAACAAACTAATATATATATTGGATTGCCTGAGGGGTAATCTTATGTATTTATTTTATGTGAACTACAGTACTACTGGTTAATTGTCAGTTTATTGCCAGTACATGTTTAAACAGTAATTGCCAGTACATGTTTAAACAGTAATATCTTAGTCTGAACCTAAAGCATTCTTTACAAACTATATATCGTTTTAAAGCTTAAAGACTCTAGTTTTCATATTTGGCAACTGATTTTTGAAATATTTTACAGAGCAGCTGTAATTTATTAATTTGTAAGAAGAGTACTCATCAGACTCAGAGAGCGAGTTCTGACCTTTACTTTGAAATAGTGATACATATGTAAAATCATGAAAAATCAGCAAAAATCTCCATTCATGTTCATGTCAAGTGTTCAAAAGATAACATTCATTCTATTTTTATTTTTGTTTTGAAAAAAAACAGGGAGCTAGGTCTCGCCTACCTCTCCTTGACCTGTACCTCCCTCTAGCCCTACCCGCAGGTGGGGGAGGGGCACGAGTCGCGACACTAGCCTTCTGTGCCCGTCTCCGATCCTCAGACCCGGCCGGGCCAGGACCCCTTCTTTGTTCGGGCTCAGACCTGGGCCTTCTTGGGATGAAGGTTTCAAAGGCTGCTGAGCGCTCGCCTCCTTGAACTTTTCGACCACCGTCTCGACGGAGGTACCGAAAAGCTCGGAAGGCGAGACTGGTGCATCGAGAAGAAAGCCCTTCTCTTTCTTCTCGAGGTCAGCCAAGTTCACCCACAGATGCCTTTCCGTTACCACCATAGCCGCCATGGACCTGCCCATAGCAGTGGCAGCCTGCTTGGTGGCACGGAGGCCAAATCCGTGGTGCAGCGCAGCTCAGCTACCTCGTGCCAGGTGACAAGCCCTGACCATCATCCAGGTCTTTCAGCAGATCCGTACTGCGCCTGGAGCACCGCCATGGTGTGCAGCGAAGCGACAGCTTGACCTGCTGCTGCGTCGCCCTGCCATTTAAGCATGATGTATCCTGAAGGGACTTAAACGGCAAGGAGGGAACCTTTAGAGAAGCTGTGTCACCCATAGAGATAGCTAGCTAGCGTCTCTTCTACAGGTGGCATCCTCTCATAGCCACTTTCACGCATCCTGGCAATGTTAGCATAACTAGTATGCTGAAACCTGTGGATGCGGGAGGAGGGCTTTTTCCATTCCCTCTCAACCTCTGTATGGAGATCAGGAAGGAATGGAAGGCTCACCTGAGCTGGGGGTTTATGGCCGGAGAGGTATCGCTCATCGGCGTCCCGGGCGCCCGCCATCTTGGTTCGCTCCACGGCAAGTGAAGCCTCGCTGCGCGTTCCATAACCTCCAACAGCTCTTCGTACGCAGGGCAAGAGGTTTGAGAGAGTTCAGTCTCAGCTTCCTCACCCTCAGACATCTCCTGCTCTTTCTGGGCATAACCCAGCAGAGCACTAGCCGCCGGATCAGATGACGTCAGAGAGATCGCGTCACCATAATCCAGCGGCTCGCCCTCGTTCCCGGCCGACTCGTGCGAGAGGGAAAGCTCCCTCTCTAACTCATCGGCCAGATCCGCCTGCGAGCCCCACGATTTCATTCTCCTCCGTGCCTCGGTCGCGGTGGGTCCCGAATCGCGGGAAGCAGACGGCTGACCCTCTTTCCTCGAAAAGAGGGACAGACGAGAACGGAGCTTTCTCATAGAGAACAGCTCACAGTGCACGCAGATTGCCCCCTCAAAGACACGCGTCGCCCAAACAAAGACGCAATCGTGTGTGTCATCGGTGTCAAATAACGAGGACACGGATCCACACATTTCTTGAACGCCTTGCTAGTGCTCGCCATGATAAATAAAGGAAAACTGTATTCCTACCAGATATGCACGTTTCTTCAAACAGACCAGTCAGTGAAGGCGAAGAAAAGCTGATGATGTATTCTCGGCGGTCCTTTTATTATGGTGCTGTCGCCGGCCAACGGATGGTGTTTTTACATATGTATCTTCAGACACGAGTCACACTGAAGGCGTTCCCGTTCGAGTTCCCATGAAGGGAACAATAGGTTCTAAATTCTTGGTGCAGTATGAACTATAACTAACTTCCATGGTTCTTGTTGCATGTATTTTATGTGTTTTTTAGAGGTTGAATTTAAATTAAATATTGCCATACTACCCTTACTTCTTCTGAATGTGATGTCTACATCATAAATATTTAGAAAAGTAAGGAATTTTTTTTCAGATCACACAAACCATAAATGGAAATGGAGCCGCCCTTAAAAACTGAGAGACTTAGGAGGAGCTTCTTCCCCCAGGCCATCAGGCTCCTAAACTGACTCAATTTAATAAACTGTAAGCTATTCACATCATCCGTTTGCTGCTATGTATATATACCCTGTACAACCTGTTTGCACATTCCTCTTGCACATCCCTGTTTATATTATTATTTATTAAGTCCACAGTATACTGTCTTGCACATTGTATTATATTGCACAATTTACTCTCTATTTTACTTCTTATTTTTTACCTATATTTATGTATATTCTCTTGTGTTGTGTTACATATTTTGGACAGTCCATTGAGCGGATCTGACCTGACTTACATTTCACTACTGATTATATTCTGTATAATTGAGTATGTGACGAATAAAACCTTGAATCCTTGAATCCCTTGGTAACCAATGGGGTTTGATGCTCATTTAGTGGAGAAGCTTCCTACTACGCCCAAACTAAATCTCACTGAAAGCAATTTTTGAGATATTAACCTCAAATTTGGAACATAACTAATCAGATTTTTGGTTTTGATTCTTTAGCAGTTTTAGAGTGAAACATGTTTTGTAAAATATATATTTGATATAAAATATGAATATTTAAATTTGTAGATTTTATATTTTCATAAACTTACATTACTTTTTTATAATATACTTTTTATAACTTTTCCATCTCTACAATACTCTGCCAAGTCTCTTCTTTAAAAAGAGATCAACCTTAAGTCTCTGCTCCAAAGCATTCAAAATGTATAACAATTTAAGTTGGAAATGTCATTTTCAGCCCTATACTCAAAAAGTGGAACTGACAGTTAACAGGCTTAGTGTGTGTTAAGTGTCTAAATATTATTTGGGGCCATTGGAAAGCATTAGTGGCAAAGATGTTGTTGTTCCTACTGAATTATGCTTTTATATTAAACAGTAATACCAGTAAGACATCAATCCTTGCTAAAAATGTAAATGCCAAAGCAATATTATGGCTTCTGTGACTTATATCTATGTTTGTGTTGGAAGAGTGTGTTTTTGTGCTTCCGGCTGCTGTTCTAGCTTCTGAAATAATGTACATGTTGATGAGAAACTTCTGGCATTGAGGCACTGAATGTGATGTACAGCAGTGCTGCTTAAACATAATGCAGGAGCACACAATGGCCTGTCACCGTACGGCTCAGTTAAAACATTACATTTAAAAGATGGTCCAGTGCCAATTTCTATCATCTGGGTGAATAAATGTAAACCCAGCACAAAAACACACCTCTCAACAACATCCATAATACAATGTTTTTCTGAGAATATATGACAAAATGAGGAATACAAGAATATTAAATGAGAAAACAAAGGGTCACATGTATTTAAACTAACTAATAACTATGACTTCTGCCTCAATAAACTCCTAATTTGCTGTTTATTCATAGTTAGTTGTTAAGTTTAGGTTTATGATAGGATTAAGGGATGTAGAATATGGTCATGCCGAATAAGGCATTAATATGTGCTTTATAAATACTAATACTAATGTGCTAGTATTCAGTGCTGGATAAAGTACTTAAGTATTGAAAGTAAAAGTACAAGTAAATGCAAATAAAGTTACAAAATATTACAAATGAATAAATAATGCTTTTTTTTAAACAAAACACTGAATACTGATATTTGAAATGATTTAAAACATGAAAAAAAATGGTTGAAATATTAAATGAAACTGCTAGATGGCAGGAAGTGACTGTTAATGAGTGAGTCAGTGAGATTACAACTGATTCATTCAAACAGCTGATTTATTTAAGAACAGAGCATTTTACTGTGTTAATGAGTGAGTCACTGAATCATTCATTCAACCAATTCGTACAAACAGCTGATTCATTTAGGAACAAAGCATTTGACTGTGTTAATGAGTGAGTCACTGAATCATTCATTCAACTGATTCATTCAAACAGCTGATTCATTTAGAAACAGAGCATTTTACTGTGTTAATGAGTGAGTCGCTGAATCATTCATTCAACTGATTCATTCAAACAGCTGATTCATTTAGAAACAGACCATTTGACTGTGTTAATGAGTGAGTCACTGAATCATTCATTCGAACAGCTGATTCATTTAGAAACAGAGCATTTTACTGTGTTAATGAGTGAGTCACTGAATCGTTCATTCAACTGATTCTTTCAAACAGCTGATTAATTTAGAAACAGAGCATTTTACTGTGTTAATGAGTGAGTCACTGAATCATTCATTCAACTGATTCATTCAAACAGCTGATTCATTTAGGAACAGAGCATTTGACTGTGTTAATGAGTGAGTCACTGAATCATTCATTCAACTGATTCATTCAAACAGCTGATTCATTTAGAAACAGAGCATTTTACTGTGTTAATGAGTGAGTCACTGAATCATTCATTCAACTGATTCATTCAAACAGCTGATTCATTTAGAAACAGACCATTTGACTGTGTTAATGAGTGAGTCACTGAATCATTCATTCAAACAGCTGATTCATTTAGAAACAGAGCATTTTACTGTGTTAATGAGTGAGTCACTGAATCATTCATTCAACTGATTCATTCAAACAGCTGATTCATTTAGAAACAGAGCATTTGACTGTGTTAATGAGTGAGTCACTGAATCATTCATTCAACTGATTCAGTCAAACAGCTGATTCATTTAGAAACAGAGCATTTTACTTTGTTAATGAGTGAGTCACTGAATCATTCATTCAACTGATTCATTCAAACAGCTGATTCATTTAGAAACAGAGCATTTGACTGTGATAATGAGTGAGTCACTGAATCATTCATTCCACTGATTCATTCAAACAGCTGATTCATTTAGAAACAGAGCATTTTACTGTGTTAATGAGTGAGTCACTGAATCATTCATTCGACTGATTCATTCAAACAGCTGATTCATTTAGAAACAGAGCATTTTACTGTGTTAATGAGTGAGTCACTGAATCATTCATTCAACTGATTAATTCAAACAGCTGATTCATTTAGAAACAGAGCATTTTACTGTGTTAATGAATGAGTCACTGAATCATTCATTCAACTGATTAATTAAAACAGCTGATTAATTTAGGAACAGAGCATTTGACTATGTTAATGAGTGAGTCACTGAATCATTTATTCAACCGATTCATTCAAACAGTTCATTCATTTAGGAACAGAGCATTTGACTATGTTAATGAGTGAGTCACTGAATCATTCATTCAACCGATTCGTTCAAAAAGCTGATTAATTCAATAAGTACAGGTGCTGGTCATATAATTAGAATATCACCAAAAAGTTGATTTATTTCACTAATTCCATTCAAAAGTGAAACTTGTATACATTCATTCCACACAGACTGATATATTTCAAGTGTTTATTTCTTTTAATTTTGATGATTATAACTGACAACCAATGAAAACCCCAAATTCAGTATCTCAGAAAATTAGAATATTGTGAAAAGGTTCAATATTGAAGACACCTGGTGCCACACTCTAATCAGCTAATTAACTCAAAACACCTGCAAAGGCCTTTAAATGGTCTCTCAGTCTAGTTCTGTAGGCTACACAATCATGGGGAAGACTGCTGACTTGACAGACGACCATTGACACCTTGCACAAGGAGGGCAAGACACAAAAGGTCATTGCAAAAGAGGCTGGCTGTTCACAGAGCTCTGTGTCCAAGCACATTAATAGAGAGGCGAAGGGAAGGAAAAGATGTGGTAGAAAAAAGTGTACAAGCAATAGGGATAACCGCACCCTGGAGAGGATTGTGAAACAAAACCCATTCAAAAATGTGGGGGAGATTCACAAAGAGTGGACTGCAGCTGGAGTCAGTGCTTCAAGAACCACTACGCACAGACGTATGCAAGACATGGGTTTCAGCTGTCGCATTCCTTGTGTCAAGCCACTCTTGAACAACAGACAGCATCAGAAGCGTCTCGCCTGGGCTAAAGACAAAAAGGACTGGACTGCTGCTGAGTGGTCCAAAGTTATGTTCTCTGATGAAAGTACATTTAGCATTTCCTTTGGAAATCAGGGTCCCAGAGTCTGGAGGAAGAGAGGTGAGGCACAGAATCCACATTGCTTGAGGTCCAGTGTAAAGTTTCCACAGTCAGTGATGGTTTGGGGTGCCATGTCATCTGCTGGTGTTGGTCCACTGTGTTTTCTGAGGTCCAAGGTCAACACAGCCGTATACCAGGAAGTTTTAGAGCACTTCATGCTTCCTGCTGCTGACCAACTTTATGGAGATGCAGATTTCATTTTCCAACAGGACTTGGCACCTGCACACAGTGCCAAAGCTACCAGTACCTGGTTTAAGGACCATGGTATCCCTGTTCTTAATTGGCCAGCAAACTCGCCTGACCTTAACCCCATAGAAAATCTATGGGGTATTGTGAAGAGGAAGATGCGATATGCCAGACCCAACAATGCAGAAGAGCTGAAGGCCACTATCAGAGCAACCTGGGCTCTCATGACACCTGAGCAGTGCCACAGACTGATCGACTCCATGCCACGCCGCATTGCTGCAGTAATTCAGGCAAAAGGAGCCCCAACTAAGTATTGAGTGCTGTACATGCTCATACTTTTCATGTTCATACTTTTCAGTTGGCCAAGATTTCTAAAATCCTTTCTTTGTATTGGTCTTAAGTAATATTCAAATTTTCTGAGATACTGAATTTGGGGTTTTCATTAGTTGTCAGTTATAATCATCAAAATTAAAAGAAATAAACACTTGAAATATATCAGTCTGTGTGAAATGAATGTATACATTATACAAGTTTCACTTTTTGAATGGAATTAGTGAAATAAATCAACTTTTTGATGATATTCTAATTATATGACCAGCACCTGTATACACTGTCCGTTGCCGATTTTCGTTGGCAAAATTGAGCAAAAACAGGCAATATTGTGTCTAAAATGTAAGTCACTTAATGCCAACTTTATTAAAGTTGCATGAAATGATTAGATTTGTTATCATGTTGATATGTGGAAAAATGGCACTCTTTGTGTGATATAGATTATCTATATTAAATTATATACATTTAAAAATAACATACAGGGGCATTTTTACAATCTACAATTTAGAATGCCTTGAATTTTGAATTTGTGTTCTTCCAACTTTATTTTGTAGTGAGTAATTAATATGCTTCTGGGAAATGTTTTGGAGTAAAAAAATACATTTGCATTAGGAAAAGTAGCTACTGAAGTAAAAGTGAAAGTTGACAGAAATATAAAAACTCAAAGTAAAGCTACTCCAAAAATTTTTTTGTAATGAAGAATTGTTACTTTGTTACATTACACATTAATATGCATTCTAATAAGCAAGTACTTAGTTAAAAGTGAGAATTGGTCCCTAAACTATAGTGTTACTAAAAATGTAACACAAAACTTGGTTTCATCTATTATGAACTGGATTGTGAAAAGTTGCCATTTACATATCAAAATGGAACCAGGTAATAAATAAAAATAAAATAAAAATAATAAAATGAATGAATATATTTGGAATTACAGCTGCAATGCATTGTTAGCATTAAGAACAAAAAATGCAGTAAAAGTTAAACAGGGCAATTTTTTACTTCATGATGACTCGAAGATTGCAAGGGAGATGGTGTGATCTTTTCTATTCTTTTTAAATTTTCCGATTCCTACGCAAGAAACATCCACAAGTGTACGCTTTAAAACATAATTGGTGTCAAATGCTTTCAGTAAGTGGATTTTCCATGGTTTGCCATTCAGTGTACACTATTGCTACCAGATGACAATTTTGCAGAAGAGCTTTCGAGAAGCTACTCAAAATAGATAGAAAATAGAAATTGTGTTCGCCTCGTACCTTTTTGTGCCTCTCTTTGGTGGCATTGACATCATCTTGCAGGAACTGCAGCTGGATTTGATACTCAAGGTTTCTCAATAGAACCGTGTCGGCTTCCTGTAAACACAAGAGCAAATGGACTTATAATCATGTTGCTGGGAGAGACTTTCTCTGGAAAAATGAACAGCAGTGGTGCATTTTCCTTTCTCAGACTCCCGTTAGCCCTGTTATATTGCACTCGATAAACAGATAAACAGTAGTGGATTTTTAAAGCAATTAAGCACTCCATGGTGTGCATTAGAGACTTCACCACAAGTAAGGGTTGATCTTAAACCAGAAACATACAGTATGTGACTCAAACGGATATGCCTGCCAGCAACATAAGTGTTTATGTATTTGTGATCATCTTAGCAATCCCCAAAACTCAAGGGAGTGATATTGTTACTTTTAAATATTTGTGCTAATAAAATGTGTTATTATCTGGGTAGCTACCAGTTTCACTAACTTTCTCAAAACATCCATTACAGTAGTTCACCTAAAAAAAAGACTGAAGACGACATTTTTAAACAAATGTCTGCCATAGCACCTCTTTAGATTTTTCTGAGAATGCATAGTGTTGCAAAACAAACTGTACCAACCCACAGATTTAAGCTTAGGAATAGCTAAACGCATTTGAGTTTGAAAGGACTTGCATAGACTGCAGTGGGTTTCTCGCAAAACTAGTAGCTTAAAGTACAAAAGGCCTCAAGTAGCTAACAGTGTTGCATTTATAAAAGAGTCCTTGAGTCTGTGTTATGTTGATTTTAGGACTCGTTTGAGGCGTTCCACCTGGTGCTGAGCCTAAGAGCAGCCCTTGCCTGTGGTTATGTTACTGAAAAGCAGTGGCGGTTTTTGGCATGGGCAGCTGCCCGGGGCGGCATTTTTTCATGACACGTGGGGGTGGCACATGCACTTAAAAAAAAAAAAAAATCTGCGCAGTTAAGCGGTTCTCTATTATCTATCATATAACTAAGTGGGGAATTGGCAAATTGGCGCCCCTAGTTGCTGAGAAGATGCCGTGCACAGAAGCTGCGTGAGAAGTGGAAAGCGGGGGGATAGTTCACCTCTCCCAAATGGAGCGGACAAGGAGGGAGGGGTGGGATCCACTTAGTGGGCTAAAGTCAGTCACACCTTGACTTTCTTCCAAATAACTCACATTTCATTCATAATATTAAAACACAGGCCTATAATTTGAACGCTTTTTTTTTTTTCTAAATTGTGTGAAATGGCTAATAAAAATAGGTAATACAAAACGATTATGTGGAGGTGAATTGGTTTAGTCTTGACTTCTGGTCGTGAGTGACAGTGTTGGGGGATGGGAACATCTGTTGATTGTCGAGTGCCAAATAAACACAGCGATGGAGAGAAAAAGGTCAAAGTCGTCAGGTGCCCAATTTAGGAAAAAAAGAAGAAGAGGAGAAAAGAGCAAAAGCTAAAGGTATGCAACTACGTCCTCTCTGTATGATTACGGTATCCATGTGATCAATGAAGGGCTAATATGTTAATTGGTGGTATAACGTTAACTCTTACGTTTGTTAGCCCGCTCAGAGGGGGTCTCGCCCGGAGAGTAATTCAAGGTAGAACCGCCACTGCTGAAAAGCATCATCTCTTGTGGATTATTGCTTTATAATCGCCTGAGAAATTGCAGGTCAGAGAACAGCACAGTTATTTGTACCTTATTATGCTGTTCCAGCGTGTGCCGCAGCTGCTCTTGATATTCACGGTCATTTCTGTATCTGTGGACAACAGAGAGTGTTTCAAGCACAGTTCATCATGCATGTTCAAGGTTTTCATTTCAAGGCTCTTTGTAACCATTAGTTATAAGGAGCATTATTGATCGGCTATATGTTGCTTCGATCAGAGGAGTCTGCTGTGTTTTATTTTGGCCATAGTTCAACGGTTTCTTGGGTGTTTTAAATATCTAAACATGACCAAATCTCATTTACTACACCATTGACCTGTGAAAAAGTTAATTACTAATTAGAAATTCAGTTGTTAGGAATATTATAACCCCAAACCCCAATCCTTACAATAATCCTAATATTGATTTGGGTGATTGGAATGTTTTTCTAGGACTAAAATAGTTATGCCATAACTATGACATTTTCACCATGGGATAAAAAGTAAGAAAGTTGCGACATATAATCTCATAATTCAGATTTTATCAAAATTTTGAGAAAAAAAAGTCAGTTATGAGGTCACAATTGTGAGATGTTAACCAATAATTGTGCGTATATACAGTAACTCAATTTTGAGTTTATATGCTGTTCAATTTAATAAAGAGATTAAATCATGAGTTTATAACTCAAGAGATGTAAACTATTGATTGTGACAACAAAAGATTGTGAGACAAAAAAAAATGCAATTATAAAAACGTGCTACTTAAAGCCCACCATTTCTTGACGATTTGATGCATATTATACATAAACTTTAAGTGCTCTGGCTGACTCATTGACTGAAACTTTATCTTTTTAATTGGAAAGTTTTCTCAATGCCTGTAATACTAAAGTTTTCTCACTCCTCGAGTACCTTCGAGGAAGAACTAATTATAGGATTTGCCAAAGTTTGCCAGGTTAGTAGCATCAAATCTTAGAAATTCTGAGTTTTAAGACAATTAGCAGAATGTACACTACCACAAGCAGACAAGTTTTACATTCTATGTCATTTGTCTGTGAAATCAGCTGTATTTTTGCTGCACCAGCTTTTTAATTTTTTTTCTGTTGCCTGTTAATATGGTATAATCTACTTCAGGTAAACCAGCCCCTAACTGGTACTTCTTTACATCATTCTTCCGGTTTCAGTAGATGCTTGAATATTGTCTGATATAATTAACTGTTCTAGTGTTTAATATATTTAATGACACGATGGCTATATGTTTGCATTATTTAGGCCACCCTGCTCTCTGGTTAAGGACGTTAGGGATTAACCTCAACCTCATACTTTTGTGGCATTGTCTAACCTGCTGTTGTACTCATCCAGCATGCGTTCTGCGTCTTTGAGCTCTCTCTCCAGCTTGGCTCGGTCCGACAGCAGCTCCCGGATGCGCTGTCTGTTGATGCTGATCTGCTCGTTGAAGGCCTCCTCCAGCCCTGGCGCCTCCTCCATGCGCTGAAGAGTCTCCAGCTGTTTGCGGAACACAGCGTTGCGCTGCTCCAGTACTCGCGCTCGGTTGATGTAACGCTCGAGGCGGCTGTTCAGCTCCTGGAGGCTCTCCCAGCCCTGGATGGCCGCTGTCGAGGGCCTGCCGGCCGGAGCCGGCTCTGTCTCTGGGCTGCTGGGCTCTTCGTAGACATCGGTGCGCTCGTACTTCTGCTTGCGCACCTCATGCTGGTAGCTGGTCTTGAACATACTGTCTTCGTGATGGTTTCCACCTCCGCAATCTTCGACTTAGTGCTTTATATTGCCCCTCAGCACCTTTAGTGTGTGAAAACTGGGGTGCTCACCCTCTGCTGTCTCATGCTAGACTAAACTCTGCCCGCTCCGGCATCAGGGACAAATAGCTAAAAATCCTGGTGTGTCCTCGATGGATTCATCCAGTGGAGTCACGTGCACAAAGCCACCATTGTCAAGGGCTTTGCTATGTTGAATGATCTTTTGAGATCTGCTTTTGTTTCCAGCTCAGCAGCTCTGTGATCACAATGACGCGCTTCCACGGCCTTCTGTTCGACAATTACAAATTGCAGGGCTTGCTGTTTAAGAGCACATGAAACAACAGCAGCTTGAAGGCCACCTAAAATTAAGTGTGACCAACAGGTTTAGAGATGCGTAACAAATGATCATAAAACAGCATTCTTCAGGTATTTTTGAAGTCTGATGTTAAAGGGTCAAGTGACCAACATAAAGTAAACTTCGTGGAATTTGAAAGCTCAAAAAGTGTGTTAAAGTAATGGGTAAAATCGGTAAAATAGGTTAAACAGTCTCTGTGGTTTATTGCTGTCAGGATTGTGGACTGTTTTGTGTGTGTTTTGTTCCCCATGTGTTCCCTGTGACCCAGTTGTTCCCTCATGTTGATTGTTTAATTTGATTCCAGGTGTGTCTCTTCTTCCTCCCTATTTATCCTGTGTTTAAAAGCCCCAGTCCTTCAGGTAGTGTTTGTCGATTCTTGTACGTCATTCCTTGTGTCTCCTACAGTCCCTGTGGATTATTAAAGACTCTATTTGTGAATTCTCTGTGTCTCCTCGTTCTGTGTTCCTGAGAATTGTGACAATTGCTTTATTAAAATGGCATAAGCAAAAAGTAAAGACATCAATGGTCAACTAGAAAAGCAAAGTTTATCGAGATTGCTGGTTGACAAAGTCTTGTCTGAATGTTTCAAATAGTCTGAAGGTCAGTTTATCTTCCTTTATGTGGTTTGAAGATAATTCTCAAAGCCTAGAGGATATAGTCAGCTCTCCGTACTAAGAATACTTGTGCAGTTTTAAAATGGATTTTGAAGTTTGGTTGGATGTACAAGTAGGCCTTGCTATGTAAGAATCATTGTCCGTGGTGAAAGAGAATCAACTCGTTATGAGCATTAGCTTGAATAAATCAATGCATTTTCCTTGGGAAGTATTGATGAGGAGAGGGATTTAGTTTTTTAAGTGTTCATTGAGCGCAGTGTAACTAACTGGTCTCGAAAGTGGGACTGATGGGGAAGTTACAAAAGGCCTCTGGTGTGTTTCTTGTGATCATTCTGTGATCTGGTTCGAGTGATTATTCTGGGTGAGGAAGAGGAGACAGATGGCTGCTAAAGCATTTTCCACCATAATTTGCAAATTAATTCTTTAAAAGTCCTACAATGTGATTTTCTGGATTTTTTTTTCTTATTTTGTCTCTCATAGTTGAGGTATAACTATGATGAAAATTAAAGGCCTCTCTCATCTTTTTAAGTGGGAGAACTTGCACAATTGGTGGCTGACTAAATACTTTTTTGCCCCACTGTATATATATATATATATATATATATAAAATGTATATATTCCAAAAACACCTTTTTTTTTAGAATTTAGATTTTTTTTTAGAGTGGTTTGGAGCTAATCAGCTGTGTGTCTTGCACACTGGGGGCTCTGTGGCTCTGCTCAGGTGAAGCAGTGCATGGCTGAGTCATCCACATCAGGGCTTTGGGGGTCTCTGCCATGCTCCGATTGGAGATGGAGCTCCTCTCTGTCATTATTAATTATTATCACACTGGAGCATCCTCAAGTGATTGCTCAAAGCATAGGCTGGCACAGCTCCCCTCTCCTTTACTTTATGGAGGGAACAGTATGCTTTCCAAATGAACACGCATTATTTTGACATTGTGATAGACGTGACTGGCTAGAAGCAAATGGGATGATGGTGTATGAGGGTGTTGAGTGAACAGAAATGTGCTCGATGAGTTTTCATTCTCTTCTCCTGTGCATACTGTGTGCTGTGTGCCTGGCTATTGAATCCTCACTGGGAGATCAATGGGGGTTTTGTAATTTGGAATTGACATTGCACAATACAGAATATTCTTGTGTTGGCCACTGTTAGCTTTCACAGTGATACACAGAGCGAGACAAAAAGAGTGAACAAAAAAAGAGAACAAACACAGTCAGAGAATTTGTTGCATGTCTACTGAGCAACATGGAAAGATTGTGTATAGGGTTGCATTGAATAGCATGCTATTGTGTACAACGAGACATTAAAAAAAAGTCAAAATATATTAAAACCACTACAGCTTGCTAATGCCTACTTATGTCTTGTGTTTCATCCACAATATGGGCAATAATTCTGGCTTCATGTGCTCTCTGTAAGAAGTCACTTTTAACTTGACCGGTTTATGTCATTGTCAATTGTATTTCTATATCACAACTAAACACAACAGCAGTTTACCAGAGTGCTTTACACCAATACAAATTACAGTAGAACTATCAAATTATAAATCATAAAAACAAAAAAACACACAGTGCACTACATTTTGTCATTGACCATTAGCAAATTTAAACAAGATTTTAACAGATTTAAAAACAGATATATATGGAGAAAATCTAATACTGAATACTCATAAACACATGGATTGATAACAGCAGTATAAACAGTAAAAAGAGTTCTTGGTCTATGGTAATTTTTTGTAATATGTTTCGTTAAATAACTTGATCTTGCTGCTCTTAAAGCCTTTTGGTATTTTAACAATGATTCCCTCAATATTTCAAAAGAGACCTGGGGGCGTATTACAGAAAGATCCTAACTTTAAAATCTTATCTTATCTGTTTGGTAACCATGGTAATTTAATTTCAGTTAGGACCACATTTAAGACAAAAGCTACCACAGAACAGCATTTCCTAAGCGCGTTATCATATCTTAACTACAGACAGGAAGAAGGTATTACAGAAGGGTATTACTAGAGATAAGATACAATTTAGCAAGATAGGATAAGAATCCCAAATTAAGTTAAGATTTGCTTCTGTAATACGAATTTGCAAAAAAATCCTAATTGAACACATCATATCTTAAGTTAAGACCTAAGATAATAAACTTTCTGTAATACACCCCCTGGAGCTTATCTTTCTTCCATCTACACTCTGCTCTTCTGCAAGACTGCCTCAGGGAGCGTATATTGTCATCAATGCATGGGTTAACTCTTGATTTAGATTTTTAAGGTCTTCACAGGAGCCACTGTGTTTAAAACATTCACACATGTAGAATTAAACTAAGACAAAAGGCCCTGATCTCACTTCCTGTTTGGCCGTGACCGTGCTGCTGAGAGGTTTGCGTTTGTAGCTCCATGTAGCTTCATTTTCTGTTGAATCTCTATCTTACTTTAACTCTCTGTTTAAGTAGTAAAATATAACTTAATTCCCACCATATTTTTTATATTATCTATCAAGCTAATCTGACTAATTTGACTGTTTGCTTTTAATCTAAAACCGCGAGTGTAGCGCATTAGCATTTGTTAGCCGGTTAGCTTGTCATTCGTGTTTCTACTCATGTTTATTACTGTTTTCTTGTTTTTATCGCTCCATTTCATTTCGCTCTCGCTCAATTTTTCACAAGTTCATCAAACAACAGTGGTAAGTGGTAAGTTAATTTGGAATCATTCATCAATCACGGTGAGTAATGGCTTCTTCTCCTGCTATTGTTTTTTGCACTGTTTGCCACATGTATAGTTTATCTATCTCTGTCAGCAGCGAGGGATTCACATGTGATAAATGCAGGGAAATAGTTAGGCTGACAGAGAAGATTTTAGAACTAGAGACCACATGACCACATATTCTTGACCGCATCCAAACTTTAGTTGAGGATAGTAAGAATGTAAGGGCTGTAGATACGGCGTTGAATGCGACTAGCTCAGGGAGTCCTGTACATTGTTCGGTTTCGGATGAGCCCGTGCAGCAGGGCAATTGAGTGACAGTGAGGCGGCATAGTCGCGGGTCAAAACACTGCTCTTCCGTTCCGATTAAAACATTAAACAGGTTCTCCCCACTCAGTGATGCACCCACTGAGAAACCTGATGAAAGGGCTCTAGTTATTGGCGATTCTATTGTACGGAACGTGAAAATAGAGACACCAGCCACCATAGTCCATTGTTTACCAAGAGCCAGAGCGCCTGACATCTTGGCAAATTTAAAAGTGCTGGCTAATGCTAAACGTAAATTCAGTAAGATCGTTATTCATGTTGGCACTAATGATGTTCAACTTCGCCAGTCGGAGATCTCTAAAAATAATGTTAAAGAGGTGTGTGAACTTGCAAATACGATGTCAGACACTGTAATATGCTCTGGCCCGCTCCCTGCTTACCGGGGCGATGAGATTCATAGCAGACTGGTGTCACTCAATGGCTGGATGTCTAAGTGGTGCTCGCAGAATAACATAGGTTTTATAGACAACTGGATTAGTTTTTGGGGCAGACCTGACCTGTTAAAAATAAATGGTCTTCATCCCTCCTGGGGTGGCACCGCTCTTCTCTCTAGAAATATGACACATGGTCTTAGAGTTCGTACTTGACTAACTGGGGCCCAGGTCAGGAAGCAGACAGACTGGCTAAACCGACCATCTGCAAGCCGCCTCACGTCACAGAAGTCAGTTAATTCTCAGCACATAGAGACCCTTTCACCTAGATATCACACTATAGAGACTGTGTCTGTTCCCTGAACTAGAAAATACAAAAAACGTCCAAACCAGTCTATGAGTAAAAACTTAATCGATGTTCAACAAAAGAAAAATGTATATAACACAGATAAACAAATGATAAAGCTTGGCTTATTGAATGTCAGGACCCTTTCTACGAAAGCGCTTTTTTGTAAATGATATGATCACTGATCATAAACTAGATGTGCTCTGTTTAACAGAAACTTGGCTAAAACCGGATGAATACATTATTTTAAACGAGTCTGCCCCTCAAGATTATTGTTACCAAAAATGAATATAAATAAGTTCATTTTTGCTTTGTTTTAGTTTGTAACAAATTATAAATATATCGGCTATATATCACATGCGGCTTGATGACCAGGGTAAAACGTGGGTCCCAAGGCCAAACCGGTTGAGAACCACTGATCTAGATTATTGGGTTGGTTAGTTATTTTGTTCAATCAGTCATTTAGTTTTCTGTCATTTTCATACCAACAATGATAAACAAATGTTAAAAATAGATGCAGTCTTTTCCTATGCACTCTCTTACCCTTTCCCCTCATCGAAGCCCTTGAAAGGGAGTCATTTTCTTTCTAAGTCAGTTGTTGCTTTTGACAGCAGTGTGTACTGATGTAGTCATTTAATCAATTTCTGACTATTACCGAAGATGGACTTTACTGTATAAACAATCATAAGACTCATATCAGTTGGATGACAAATTATTCACATGGGTCACCGGTGTTTGGAATATGCTGATTGCCGCTTAAAGCTATCTTTTTAGTTTGTTTTTATCATGTATGTCGCTTATGATCTGCACTTTTAAAGCAGCAGATGATGTAGGCAGTCATTTCTATCTCCGTTTTGTCACCGATGGAGTTTTGGTTCCTTGCCGTTGTCACCTCTGGCTTGCTTAGTTGGGGACACTTCTTTTCCAGCGATTTCCAGCGATATCACCGACTTGATTGAAAGATACTATTTAAACTGAGCCGGATGATGACATCACTGAATTAATTAATGGAATGCCTTTAACTGAAAATGAGCGTTAAATCTTTTCATTTCACATTAGTGATACACAATTTTCCTATTTTGATATTGTGCAGTTGCTTTGACATTGATATTACCATGCAGATGCAGTTTCCTTTTCTGAAATGGCTTTCAGGACTGACAAATCCCTTTGTGTGTGAATTTTAATCCATTTGTTTTGACAACACCCTATTTTTTGCACAGCTTAAACTACATATTTAATAAAGAGAAATAGCAAATATCACCATTACACATTAGGGCCTTACATCCTGCTTGGCAACTCTCTCTGAAAATGAATAATGTCCGCTGGCTTCGACTCTGTATGTGTAAACACCCTAGACTACTACAGTTTTTCCAGAATTAATCACAGTACTAGTCAGGCAGAATGATTAATACTTTTTAAAGAAATAATAACATTTTTAAACCAGTTTAAATCTCATGCAGAACATGTGGCATAGTATTGTTTACCACACAAATTTAATTCAACTTGACCCTACTTTAACAAAAAATAAAACAATACTCAGCTGCTTTCTAAATTATAATTACATTTGTTATCGACTACACATTTACAGGAGATGTACCACATTAACCACTTGCCAAAATAATTGAAAACTTTGAAATGAAAACCCCAAAAACTTTTGTTTAAAAACTCTAGAAGGATAATTGGCAGGATACATCTACTGCTCAATACGCTTTAGAAGAGAAGGATCAATACAATCATAGAAAATCAAAGGAACACTAGCCTCTCCATGTTCACTTGCATCTCTGAAAAACACAAATAACTTTAATGAACAGAACATCATACCTCAGAGATGGTTTGGATGCTACATGTGCGTGATCGCTACCTGACAAAACCTCACTTTACAGTCTGCAAAACTATTTGTTTTCAAAAGAATAAAGAATAAAGGTAAATATATTTTATCTGTCTGAATAAACTAATAAAAAAATTAACAATCAATTAAAATTATTGTCTATAGCATTATTGTCTTTATATTTATTTGCAATGATTTACTCCAGCAACAATGGCAGTCCATTCCCCCATCTTTAATTCTGGGTTTCATTTTCGCCATGCAGCTCACGTTGGCCTCTGAAGGTACTTGATCTGTGATCTGACCCTGTAAGTGTAATGACTGGTGACATTCTAGCACTCACCCACTGGGTTACGGCGCTGCCATTTAGGTCATGACGTCTACCTCAATCCAGAAGACTGAAGACACAAACCACAGTCTGCAGGGCTTCCCACATACACACACTCAGAAAGAGAGGAGACGATTGTAGCACTAGTTTATTCCTGTTATACAATAGCATTTTAATGCTGGAAATGTTCAAAAATAAATATTCTTGTGAAAAAATATGTTTATAGTTGAGGAGAAAACGTTTAGTTGTTGTTTGAGATGTCAGTATAAAAAATTTTACCCACCTTTTTATTCACAATATTGTACAAAAAGAATAAATACAACAAGTGAAAAAGCATAAACTGAAAAAAAAATTATGATTCTTTGGCATGACTGCACAATAGCTCCATGGAGTCTATTGAAAGAAACCCATCGAACCGTCAGATGAAGCTGAGAGCACTGGGTCTAGAAGTCCCTTCGCAGCAGCATGACCATGAGACTGGTAGTGAACCAACAGTACTAGCAGTAGAGGGACCTTGTACGGAGATAAAGGCAGTTGATGTGCCACGTGAGATGGTGACTGCTCCACAGACTGCGGGCAGGGTGGCCACTCATGACCGCACCCCAACTGGTGAGGGACGAGTCCATTGATAGCGTTGCGCAGCGACAAGTACCGGGCCCTGAGACAAGAACCAAGGTTTCTCCACATGTCTAAGGCACATAGGCATCGCCGCATGATCTTGATCATGTGGAACAGGTTTCCCCTTGGGGAGAATCCCTTGGTGTTGAGCCACCACTGTAGGGGTCTCATGTAGAACAGGCCAAAAGGTATCACGTGGGATGCAGCTGCCATCAGACACAGCAGTTTTTGAAACAGCTTAACAGTGAGTGGCCAGCCTTCTCTCACTCTCATGACCGCCATGAGGATCGACTAGGAGACAGACGTGCCTGCATCGTGGTTGAATCCCACACCAAGCCCAGATAATTGGTTCTCTGTAGTGGAGAAGGCACACTTTTCTTGGCATTTAGTCTTAACCCCAGCCCTTTCATTAGAGCGGGAATGACCCCTGGATGCCGAACCGCCATCTGCTCTGATTGTGCTAATATCAACCAACCGTTGATATAATTCAGTGTGCGGATGCCCTATAGTAGCAGAGGAACCAGGGCAGCATCCACACACTTCATGAAATTGCGGGGTGAGCGTACAAGGCCAAACGGAAGAACCTGATATTAATATGCTTCGCCCCCAAAAGAAAACCGCAGGAACTTCCTGTGTTGGGGAAGGATGGAGATGCTGGGCGCAACCTTCCATCCTTCTTTGGAACGATGAAGTACCGGCTGTAGAACATGGACTCTCTCTTAAGAGGAGGGACCACCTCGATGGCCTCCTTCCTCAAGAGAGTCTATACTTCTTGTTCCGTTACCAGAGCCTGCTCGGGGCCCACGAGAGTGGAAATGACCCCGTTGAAACACGACGATTAAGAGCCAAACTGTATAAGATAGTTTCTCTACAGTTTGCAGGACCCATTGAGACACATTTTTGCAGAAGTTTACATGCTGCCAAATAGTCTACCAAGGGGATCAATGTCTCGAGACTGACCTCTTGTGTACTAAGAGCTGCACACTCAGTGCCCTGAGAGGAGGATCAGCAGGAGACGGCCAATCTAGCTGCTCTAGATACCCCTGAAGAGATGGCAAGATCCTCTCAGTTTCACTTCATTTCTGGGCGGAAAAGACTGAGATAAGTGCTCGTTGGAGACTGCTGTGCCCTGAAGCACCGTAGCTGGCACAGTTGACAGACCGATCTCCTGAGGGCACCGTATGATGAGATGTACACCGCTTTTCCCCAGTAGGGGCGTTCTAGCCGAAGACTATCTACCAAGAATGATGGACCGCAGATCCAACTTCTACTTAGAAGCTTTCAGCACATGAGCGCTACTCTTACTCCAGATATTCAAGGGGAGTACAAGAAGCGACGCTCACCAAATGAGGAGCTGGAACATGGCTGGGGCAGCTCCCGCCCAGCAGCTCCAAATGACCACATCAAACTTCTCAGAGGAAGAGTAAAAGTAAAATACTGTGCTTTTACTCAAGATTTTAATCCCAAGAGCTCAGTGCATCGAGAGTTAGGGAGGAGAAAGGGTGCCTGTCTCCAAATCTTACTGAGTAACATAAATACATATCGAACTTCTAACTTCTCCAGTCAGATGCACATAATTTAATTCCTCAGAATTAAATAAAATCAAACAACCAGACAAGTAACACAGTCTGATATGTCTGACATGATAGAAAATACCATATAAAGAATTGCGAATGACCATAATGCACTCGTTGCCTTGGCAATGCGCGAGCCTTGCGGGCAATGCGGGTGCCTTGTTCCTCCTCTTACAGTAAATGCAGAGCCTTGATAAGCTTCAATGCTAACCTGATGTAAAAGTCTAACATCCAGCTAGGATCGCACATTATATGGCATCATAGCAGCTCAGTCCGTTTGATTTAAAGGTGACATATCATGAAAACCTGACCTTTTTCATTTTTTCAGTGCTATAATCGGGTCCCCGGTAAATCTACCAACCCAGAAAACATGAAAAAGTACAACTCAGTAACTTTGTTTTTTTATAAGCCTTTCTCTGCAATCTCGTGAAAATGAGAACGGCGGATTTTGCATCCCCATGAAGCGGTAAGGGATCTTATTATAATATTACTACCCCTTTATCTGCAAGTTTTTACCCACTGCGCCGCCATTGTGTTTTCACAAGCGACAACGGTGAACCAGTTCTAACGCCATTGCGAAAGTTCAAGCAAAGCATGCTAACTGTTCTGTTTTTGACTGCACTGACGAGCACAGAACATTGTTTAGAGTCCCACCCTCAGAGAAGAAAAGAGAGCAGTGCATTTATTGATTTGATTATTGTACATTACGCTGCTGCCACACAGATACAAAATAAATATGTAATTTAATTTTTGGCTGTTTATCTTCATATACATAACTGACTGCTTTTGTAACTAATTTGTGTTTTTAACAAACGTGTGTGTATTTGACAGTTTCAGTGCAATGAGACATGAAATAATACTTAGTCTAGTATTCACATGCCATGTAACAGCCACTTTCAGTGTGCATGCTTAGGATTTGTGAGCTCAGAAAACCCTACAGTGCCCTCCACTAATATTGGCACCCTTGGTAAATATGACCAAAGGCGGCTGTGAAAATAAATCTGCATTGTTTATCCTTTTTTTTTTCATTCAACAAATTCACAAAATTCCAACCTATCATTGAAGTAAAACAATTGAAAGTGGGGAGAAAATCTCATGATGAAATAAATGCTTTCACTATTTCATGTTGGCCACAATTATTGGCACCCAATTATTGCAACGTCCTTTTCCCAGGGTAACAGCTCTGAGTTTTCTCCTATAATGCCTGAAGAGTTTGGAGAACACCTGACAAGAGATCAGAGACCATTCATCCAGAATCTCCAGATCCTTCAGATTCACAGCTCCATGATGGTGCTTCTTCTCTTCAGTTCACCTCACTCATTTTCTGTAGGGTTCAGGTCAGAGGACAGAGACAGCAATGGTAAAAGATTCATTTTGTGCTCAGTGACCCATTTTTGTGTTTATTTTGATGTTTGTTTTGGATTGTTGTCCTGCTGGAAGATCAAAACATGGCCCATTATAAGATTTCTAACAGAGGCAGTCAGATTTAGATTTTTTATCTGTTGGTATTTGATAGAATCCATGATGCCATGCATCTGAACAAGATGTCCAGGACCTCCAGCAGAAAAACAGGCCCACAACATTAAAGATCCAGCAGTATATTTAACAGTGGACATGGGGTACTTTTTTATCCCTGTTTATACTAAACTCATCTGGTGGGGTTGCTGCCAAAAAGCTATTTTTTCAGTTTCATCTGACAATAGAAGCCAGTGCCATTTGAAGTTCCAGTCGTGTCTGACAACTGAATTTGCTGGAGTTTGTTTTTGGATGAGTGAGGATAATTTTTCTTGAAACCCTCCCGAACAACATGTGGTGATTTAGGGGATGTTTGATTTTTATTTTTTTAATGGGGTTTTATTTTTTATTTTTGGGGTTTCTGACCCCAAGCCTCAACTAATCTCTGCAATTCTCCAGCTGTGATCGTTGGAGAGTCTTTGGCTACTCAAACTCTCCTCCTCAGCATTCCTTAGGACAATATAGACACACCTCCTCTTTCAGGCAGATTTTTAAAAATTTTAGTTGATTGGAACCTCTTAATTATTACCCTGATGGTGGGAATGGAGATTTTCAATGTTTTAACTCTTTTCTTACAGCCACTTTCTATTTTGTGATGCTCAACAATCTTGTTCTTCACATCAGAAATATATTTTTTGTTTTTTCTCATTGTGATTGATGATAAAGGGAATTTGACCTTTGTGTTCCTCATATTTATAATCCTGTGGAACAGAAAGTCATGGCTGGACAATTTCATGCTCCTAGTCACCCTGGTGTGCTAAAAAATGTAAATATGAATGGGAATATACTTCAGAGATATTTTACTCATAATAATTTCTAGGGGTGCCAATAATTGTGGCCAACATTCATTGGAGAAAAACATTTATTTCATCATGAGATTTTCTCCCCACTTTCAATTGTTTTACTTCAATGATAGGTTAGAATTTTGTGAATTTATTGAGTGAAAGATCAAAAGGATAAACAATGCAGATTTATTTTCACAGCCGCCTACGCACTGTATATCAGAAGTTTAAACTGATATGGTTTAAAACACATAATTTCTGCATGATACACATGATAATCAAAACCAATCAGATGGTTTTTGTAGAGTATCTGAGGAACAAGCTATAAAGGCATAGCCCTATTCTGGAAAAGGGGGCATTTAAAGAGACATGCACAATAACAGCTTGTTTCTGCTTCCACTCAAAATAGGCATTTTCAAAATTATATAATAAATTATCTGTGGGGTATTTTGAGCTGAAACTTCACACACACATTCTGAGACACCTGAGACTTTGATGACATCTTGTTAAAAGGGGGCAATAATACTGTAGGTCTCCTTTAAGATGTGAGCAAAGCGTGGAATGCATCTAATCTGAAGAATGTTTGTCACAGCGTCATGTTTGAGGCACATCACTGTCTCTTCTTCCCCATGACTCCAGCAAACAATCTTTGCTGTTTTAATGTGCTCAGCTCTGTTAGTTTAATTAAACTCCTATCACAATGGTAGACAACTTAGATTCATTGATGTATGGCAAGATACTGCAAGGTATACATCCGTATTCATGGATCTCCACATATCAAAGTTGGCTCTTTTCATCTTCTCCACCACATTCTCTTTAGTCGCTTTGTCCTTCAGTCTTGTAGGAAGCACATAAAACAAAGGATATTGACAATGTGAATCTTTTATTATGTCCTTTTGCCTTGCTGAAAATAAAATAAAATTAAAGTGACTTAATAAACTGTGCAACTCATGACATTTATATAATGTATATAGATTTATAAGGGCTTAATTCGTGCCGGAACAAGCCGGATCCGATCCTGCACATAATTTTGTTGGATCCCTCTCCTCACGCGCCAATGCAAGACGTTTGTGCATATATGAAAAATCTAATATAATGACCATGCTTGCAGCACATCTACATTTTAAATAAAGAACCTGAGCACGCAAAAGACGCGACATGTCAAGGTTCAAGGTTCAAGGTTTCTTTATTTGTCACATAATAAGTTATACAGGGTATAATTAGAAGTGAAATGTAATCGAATCAGGTCCGCTCAGTGGACAGTGCAAAATAATAAGAATACAAATTATATAAAGTAACACAACACAAGGGCATACATATGGTAAAAAAAGAGAAATAAGAGTAAAATGTGCAATGAAATAAAAAAAGTGCAAAACAATAAGATGTGCAAAAACAATAAGATGTGCAAAACAACAAGATGTGCAAAAACAATAAGATGTGCAAAAAAGAAAACAGTGTACTGGGACTTAATAAATAGTAATGTGAATAAGAGGGATGTGCAGACGGTTGTTCAGGGTATTGTACATAGAGCAGCAATGATGAGAATGTGAGAATATTTACAGTTAACAATGGGTCTTGTAAGTGTTTATGAGACTGAGTTTGAGTTTAGGAGCCTGATGGCCTGAGGGAAGAAGCTCCTCCTCAGTCTTTCAGTCTTTGCCATCATGCTCCTGAAGCGCCTGCCAGATGGCAGTAAACAGAAAAGATGGTTACCGGGTGAGTTGAATCTTTGAGGATTTTAGCAGCTCTGCTTTTACAGCGTTTGATGTAGATGTCCTGCAGAGAGGGGAGAGCAGACCCTGAGATGCGCTCAGCTAAGCGCACGACTCTCTGTAGAGCTTTGCAGTCCTGGTTTGTGGCATTATTATACCACACTGAGATGCACTGAGTCAGAACACTTTCTATGGCCCTGAATAGAAAGTTTTCAGGATAGCTGGTGAGACCCTGAATTTCCTCAGCTGTCGCAGATGGTACAGTCTTTGCCTGGCTTTCTTAACCTGTGTTTGAATGTGTGTAGTCCAAGTTAGGTCATCGGAGATGTTTACACCGAGGTACTTGAAGCTACTCACCCTCTCCACAGGGGTCCCACTGATCATAAGAGGAGTGTAGGGCCGCTGCTGTCTCTTCCTGAAGTCCACGATCAGCTCCTTAGTTTTGCTCACGTTCAGAGAAAGACAGTTGTCCTGGCACCATGATGTGAGTCTCTCCACCTCATCCAAGTATGCGGCCTCGTCATCGTTGTTAATGAGGCCCAGAACCACAGTATCATCCGCAAATTTGACAATAGAGGTGGAGCTGTGAGAGGACACGTCGTGGGTGTATAGAGAGTAGAGCAGGGGCTCAGGACACAGCCCTGTGGGGCTCCTATGTTCAGGGTGATGGAGTTGAGGTGAACTGGCCGACTTTCACCACTTGTGGTCTGGCGGTGAGGAAATCTTGAATCCAGTCACAGAGTGAAGTGTTTAGGCCGAGGTCTGTGAGTTTATCAGCTAGCTTGGTGGGGACTATAGTGTTGAAAGCTGAGCTATAGTCTATGAATAGCAGCCTGACATAGTTGCCATTCTTGCTGTCGATGTGAGTGAGGGAGGAGTGCAGTACCTGGGAGATGGCATCATCAGTAGACCTATTTGGCCAATAGGCAAACTGAAGAGGGTCCAAACTAGTAGGGATGGAGGAGCAAATGTGTTTCTTTAAAAGTCTCTCAAAAACCTTCATGACTGTCGATGTGAGGGCAACTGGACGATAGTCATTCAGGCAAGAGGGTTTACTGTTCTTAGGCACAGGGATTATGACAGATTTTTTAAAGGAGGTGGGAACAACAGAGGTAGCAAGGGACTCATTAAATATGGAAGTAAACAAACCAGCAAGCTGATCAGCACAGGACCTCAGAACGCGGCCAGTAATCCCATCAGGTCCTGCTGCTTTCCTGACGTTCACTCTCTTTAGTTCCCTCCGAACGTCATCCTCTGAAAGGGTGATAGCATAATCATTGTCATTGCTGCTCTGTCTGCTGCTTCCTGACAGGCTGTTCGGCAGATTTGCGCCGCCATTACAGTCAAAGCGGCCGTAGAAGGTGTTTAGCTCTTCGGCCAGTAACGGATCTGCTCTCACCACTGCGGAGGAGTTAACGTTATTTCCAGAGGAACAGATGGTCTTCAGTCCCTGCCACATGCGTCGAGAGTCATTGAGCTGGAAATGTGACTCAATTCTCTCACTGTACCGGCGCTTAGCGGCTCTTATTGCACGCCGGAGAGCGTAGCACGATGTTTTGTACTCGCTCATGTTTCCTGACAACAGACCGGCATTGTATGCGGCAGTGCGATGGTTAACCGCATCACGGATTGATCTGTCCACCCACGGTTTCTGATTAGTAAATGTCCTTATTGTTACCATTTCAGTGGCTTGCTCGGTTAGCGTGTTTACTGCTCTGTGCATGTGAACTGCTCTGCTCTCACAAGATATAATGCATGGATCCAATATCCTATTGCCTACACATGCATTTCTTCCTCAACTGTTCACATTTACTTAAGAAAAAACCTGGACACCAGGACAGCCACTTTTGCGTAATTTTGTGTGTATTTGGCCACTTAAGCTCAACAACAAACTATGAAAAATAACTCAATATGATACTTGCTAGGCAGCTTTGGACGTGACTGTGAGGATCAGACTGAAACAGCCTCTGGAGCGCGCGAGTACCGATTGGCTTAAAAATATGTGCAAATTAGGCTAAAATTTTTTTGTGACAATGCAATAATGACCCCGATTAAGCAAGAGACAATTCTGTCAACTGTCCCGAAATGCAAGCGAAAGTCTTGGATCAGTGACAGCTTGCAGCAGCTCGTTTTATTGCAGATGAGATGCACTGATGTGAAGCAGCTTTGAGAGAGTGAAAGAGAGCAGACGCGGTCCAGCTGAATCACTCACGCTGTTTTCAAATAACTGATTTAATCTGATAGTTTTTGTGGATTTATTTACCCATATAGCCTACTTGTTATATTAAATAAATGTTTGCAGGAATTTCCTTCATTAAAGCTGCGGAGATGAGTAAAACTATGGGATATACACACAATCCCACACGAAATTCTGAACAGGATTAATTATAACTCTATTACAGACATTTGTGAGAAAACTATTCCATAATTTTTTTGTATTTTTTTTCCAGGCCTGGAAATTGCTATTTCAAATTCCATGGCTTGTTCAGGGTTTCCATGTACGAACCCTAATAAAAGCAATTGATGCACGCTGTTAATAATTTAAGCTGGCCCACCAATGTGATTGGCTGAATGCTCCGTTACCTCTCCCTCCTCTAATCACATGCCGGATCCATCACCCCGTTCTGTTCTGTGACCTCGAAATTTACAAATTAAGCACTGAGTTTTAGGCTTTGATGTCTTGTAACTGTTGTTTTCTCTTCACTTTTGGCACTGAGAGGCCCAGATGATTTTATACACACGTTGTCTATGTAAAGTACACCAGATGTGTTCACCAATCATCAGCTACATGAAGGTGTTTGGAGTGCATGTGTCGCAGCATTGATGAGCTGTTATTGTGGCATGTCAGCTGCTGATCACAAACCATACACAAATCACAAAGCTGTTTTCCAAGTTCTCAAAATGGACTCATTAATCCACTAATTTCTAGATATATTTCAAATGGCAAATTATCAATTTATTTTTCTACCAAACCCACAATCTGGCCTTGTCCTGTTTGTTTTAAAACTAAAATATGGTGAGATTTCACATCTGGTGTTTAACTAGGCATTCTGAGGTGATCATGGATAGACCTGAGATCAGTTAAAACCACAGTAGATTTCAGTTTGAGATCAACATCCCCTAGTGGCAGCAGTGTGACATAACAAAGCCTTTTTTGCTGAAATCGCATGACTTTGATACAGCCTCAAAACCCCTGTTTCAAAACAAAAGATTTGTAAAGGTTTTGAAGCTTGACTTGACTACTTTACAAATTTTTCACGTTAAATCTCACTATAGTTTGGTCTCTAATTCAATTCAATTAAATTATGTGCTAGTAGGCTCACTGGGCGGAATGCATATTTGTTCAGGCCCTGGGGCCAGCTGTGTGCCAGTACATCCATGCCGAGCATTGCCTCGGTTAGAGAGTAGAACCACTGGCAGTGGGTGGTATCTGGAGATGCAAACAGGTCCACCTGAGCAACTCCGAACCGTCCATTCCAATCCATTCAGGATTCCTGAATTTCCTTCAGGCAGGAGTACCCCTGGAACAGGTGTCCAGATATCCTGTAGTATTCACGGATGCCTCGGCCACCGGTTGGGGAGCCATGTACAACGGGCACGCAGTGTCAGGGGTATGGACGGGTCCCTAACTGCATTGGCATATAAATTGCCTTGAGTTGCTGGCAGTACGCGTTGCCTTGAGGTGCCTCAGACGGCGCCTTCGGGGCAAGGACTTTCTGGTCTGAACAGACAATACTGCAACCAATACATATATCAACGACATTTATGCTCCCGTCGCATATCGCAACTCACCCGCAACCTCTTCCTCTGGTGTCAGAAGCATCTGAGGTCCTTCGTGTAATACACATCCTGGGAATGTTCAATTGGGCAGCCGACGAGCTGTCTTGAGCAGCACTTCCAGGGGAGTGGAGACTCCATCCCCAGGCGGTTCAGCTGATTTGGGGACGGTTCAGAGTTGCTCAGGTGGACCTGTTTGCATCTCCAGATACCACTCACTGCCAGTGGTTCTACTCTCTAACCGAGGCAACGCTCAGAATGGATGCACTGGCACACAGCTGGCCCCAGGGCCTGGGCAAATATGCATTCTACCCAGTGAGCCTACTAGCACAGACACTGTGCAAGATCAGGGAAGACGAGGAGCAGGTTTTGTTAGTGGCTGCATATTGGCCCAACAGGACCTGATTCCCGGAACTCATGCTCCTCGCGACAGCCCCTCCCTGGCCTATTCCTTTGAGAAAAGGATCTGCTTTTCCAGAGACGGGGTACCCTCTGGCACCCGCGTCTTGACCCGTTGAAACTCCATGTGTGGTCCCTGGATGGGATGCGGATGTTCTAGGTGACCTACCACAGGAGGTAGCGCTCACTATTGCTTCAGCATGAGCACCGCCCACAAGATGGGCCTATGCTCAGAGGTGGAAGTTGATTGTTGAATGGTGTTCCTCTCACCATGAGGACCCCTGGAGATGTTCAATCAGAGCCGTGCTTTCCTTTTTTGCAACAAGGGTTGAAGCGTAGGCTCCACCCGTAATGTTTATGTTGCTAATATTTCTGCTCACCACAAAGAAGTCAGTGAGGAAGCACTATCTGGTTGTCAGGTTTCTTAGGGGGAACAGGAGGTTAAATCCTCCTAGGCCTCCCTCCCTACCCTCTTGGGATTTGCCATTGGTGCTAAGAGCCCTACAAACTGCCCCCTTTGAGCTGTTGCAGTCAGTTGAGTTGAAGTTTCTCTCTATGAAAGCCCTACTCCTGCATTGGCCTCGATCAAGAGGGTGGGGGACCTGCAGACATTTTCGGTCAACAAATCATGCCTTGAGTTTGGGCTGGCTGACTCCAGTGCAACACTGAGGCCCGGCCCAGCCCGGCCATGTGCCCAAGGTTCCTACTACTCCCTTCAGGGACCAGGGAGTGAACTTGTAAGCGCTGCCCCTGGAGGAGGCAGACACAGCCCTAGCTTTGCTCTGTCCTGCACACGCACTGCGACAGTACGTGGATAGAACTCAGTGCTTCAGGACCTCAGAACAGCTCTTTGTCTGTTACTGAGAACAGCAGAAGGAGAAGGCTGTCTCCAAGTAGAGGATGGCACACTGGATAGTGGATGACATAACCTTGGCTTATGAAGCACAAGGTGTGCCTTGCCAACTCAAGCTGCATGCTCACTCCACTAGGGTTGTTACATCGTAGAGCTACGGGTTGGAAGACTCCTAACACGTACGCTAGGTTCTATAGCCTGCGTGTCGAACTGGTTTCCTCCTGTGTTCTCACCTCAAACGGGTAGTGGCACTGAGAAGCCCAGTTCAGAGTTGTCTTGCGGTGTCCTTAACACCTAAATTCTCCAGAGAGTTCCTTGACTGGGCAAACCCTGTCGAGTCCTCCAGCACTCCGGCCGCCAGATGTGGCAGATGTGGCAGCATCCAGTGCCAGGCCTTTAAGCCAATTAATTCTTGAAACCTGGTGTGAGGCTAGTACCCATATGAGTGACCCTGTTGGGATCCCATGTGCGTATTCCATGGTACACTTACTAGGGCCGTGTTTCCCTGGCAGACCACGTTCTGTCATCTCTAAATGTCAGCAGGCATATCACCCTTTCAGACATATCACCATGCAGCCCAAGACTGGTTGCCCACTGAAGCTAAGCCTGGTCAGTACCTGAAAGGGAGACCTCCTGGGAAAACTATGTTTCTGCTGGAAGATGTGTTAGTGAGACCAGCAGGGGGTGCTCACCCTGTGGTCTGTGTGGGTCCTAACGCCCCAGTATAGTGACGGGGACACTATACTGTAAAAAGTGCCATCCTTCGGATGAGACATTAAACCGAGGTCCTGACTCTCTGTGTTCATTACAAATCTCAGGATGTCCTTCGAAAAAGAGTAGGGGTGTTACCACGGCATCCTGGCCAAATTTCCCCATTGCCCTTGGACCATCATGGCCTCCTAATCATCCACATACACTGATTGGCTTCATCACTCTGTCTCCTCTCCACCAGTAAACTGGTGTGTGGTGGGCATTCTGGTGAACTATGGCTGCCGTCGCATTATCCAGGTGGATGCTGCACATTGGTGGTGGATGAGGAGATATCCCCCTTACTATGTAAAGTTCTTTGAGTGCCTAGAAAAGCACTATATAAATCTAACAAATTATTATTATTAGGGGAAGTGGAGTTGTGAGAGGACACACAGCCACATGTGTAGAGAGAGTAGAGCAGGGGACTCTGGACACAACCCTGTGGGGCTCCTACGTTCAAAGTGATAGAGTTGGAGGTGAACTGGCCTACTTTCACCACTTGAGGTCTGCCGGTGAGAAAGTCTTGAATCCAGTCGCAGAGTGAAGAGTTTAGGCCGATGTCTGTGAGTTTAAAAGCTAGCTTGATGGGGATTATTGTATTGAAAGCTGAGCTATAGTCAATGAATAGCAGCCTTACATAGTTCCCATTTTTGCTGTCAATGTGCGTGAGGGAAGAGTTCAGGACGTGAGAGATGTCATCGCCAGTAGATCTATTTGGGCGATAGGCAAACTGAAGAGGGTCCAAAGTAACGGGGATAGAGGAGCAAATGTGGATCTTTATAAAATATCTCTCAAAAACCTTCATGACTATTGATGTGAGGGCAACTGCACGATAGTCATTCAGGCAAGAGGGTTTATTGTTCTTAGGCACAGGGATGATGACAGCTTTTTTTAAAGGAGGTGGGGACCACAGAGGTAGCGAGGGACTCATTAAAGATTGAAGTTAACAAACCAGCAAGCTGATCAGCGCAAGACCTCAGAACAGGCCAGTAATCCCATCAGGTCCAGCTGCTTTCCTGACGTTCACTCTCTTTAGTTCCCTCCGAACCTCATACTCCGACACTGTGATTATCTGATCATCGCTGCTCTGTCTGCTGCTTCCTGACACGCTGATCGGCGTTGCATTCAAAGTGGCCGTAGAAGGTGTTTAACTCGTCGGCCAGCAACGGATCTGCTCTCTCCTCTGAGGACAAAGCCAAGCCAGTGTTTGCCTGTGGTGGAATGTAAACAGCAATAACAATGATTGATGAAAACTCCCGGGGCAGATACAATGGGCGGCAGATCATGGATAGATATTCCAGTTGAGGCGAGCAGGAGCGTGACAGAATGGAGATATTCCAGGGGGCATACCCTTTCTTGTTGATCATGAAACACACTCCTCCACCTTTGGTTTTACCGGCCTCAGCTATTCTGTCCATCCGTAAAACAGAAATGTTATCAGACAGTGTTATAGCAGTGTCCGGGACTGAGGTCGTGAGCCATGTTTCAGACAAAAAAAGGACGTTACAGTCCCTTATGTCCTGTTGGAAACTTATCCTGGCTCTAAGATCATCAATCTTATTCTCCAAGGATTGAACATTGGTGAGCAGCATACTCGGCAGAGGAGGACCGTGAACCCTTTTTCTCAGGCTGTTGTGGATCCCAGCACGTTTCCCACAGTGCTTCTTGATCCGTCACCTCGGGGGGTTATGCAAGTGTAAGCCATTGTTCTCCTCCACGTTCTGAAGAATCTCCAATGTCCTCAATGGTTTGGAAGATAAAATGTACTTAAACAGGTTGGTGTAGTGATGTCCAACGTCCAAAAGTGTCCCTTTGTGAAGGACTTCCGTTTAACGTGTGTGGAGTAGCTGCATCTCGCCCGCGCTCCTGCAGTTTTCTTTATAGAGTTTATTTTTTGGCCCATCAACTACTTACTAAACCAGTATATTACTAGGTATACTACTTTGAAACGTTCTGGGTGATAATGGCTTCGAAATCTAAACACAACACTAGGAAAGATGAAGCTAAGAAAGACGAAGCACAGGCTAGTGGGAGCTTAGCAGATATTGCTACTTTAACGACGCTACTGGAAGAACACAGAGCGGCATTGTCTTCTGAATTTAAATCTGCGTTTTCCACCTTGGAAGTGAAGCTGGACACACTACACACAACTGTGAATGATCACGAACAGCGACTTCTCTCACTTGAAGCAAATGCAAACGCGAACGGCTTGAGTGTCAGAACACTGGAGTCGAAGTATGCAACTTTGGCTGACAAGCACGCTAAACTCAAAGCCAAAGAAACAATGTACGAATCTTCGGCCTACCTGAGACAACTGAAGGCCCTCATCCGTCCACTTTCTTTTCAGAGCTCTTTGTGGAAGTTTTCGGCGCAAGCCTCTTTGCCTCTCCTCCCGAGTTGGATCGTGCTCATCGCACCCTCACAGCGAAACCGAAGCCGGGGGAGAGACCTAGATCTGTGATTATTCGCTTTCATAAGTTCCAAACCAAGGATTTGGTTATTCGTGAAGCCCGCAAGCTCTTGTATGTATCGTGGTACCCAGATTTTCTACAATGAAGACTATAATCCCGAAGTTCTGGAAATGCGTGCCGAATATCGAGCTGTGATGAAGGAACTATACACGTTTGGTCTGAGACCATCTCTTCACTATCCATCCAAGCTTTTCATCACGACATCGGACAGTAAGAAGAAGCGGTTGTCGTCAGTTCATGAGGCCAGTGAGTTTCTTAAAGCCCATCGACGTGAGATGATAGAAGCTACCTGAGCAGTACTTATTTTGATTACTCGAGTATTCATCAACCCGATGCTGTGTTTTGGATCTAATTTGTTAATCTGACATACAGTAATCTGGACACTTTAGGTCATAGCTAATTATGTTATTTGAGGTTGGTGAACGTGAACTAATATCGTTCAATTTATGCGAGTGTTTTTAGGCGCTTATTTCTGTTCAGATGCCTCGTTTGATTACTCCTGTACTTCTGTAAGCCAAAGGATGTCCATGGCATGACGTTTTATGAAAACAAGGACTTGCTGAATCTCACTTGGCACTGACTGTTTTTTTTTATCTCTGGGTGATCTTAAGACTGACAAGATTGTAACTTTACATAACGTTACCCACCACTGCCTTGGAGAAGTGTTATGTATACTGGTAACTATATATGTAATGATGCTTTTGTTGCTGATCATTTGTTCTTGATCAGTTTTTGCTTTTCACTAAGAGGCTAAAATATAGTTTTGTGGAGCAAAACTTTGTCCTTTATGCAATCTGATAGTAAGTTTGCATATTTTGTGAAATTGCATTGAGATGTTGATGTTTAGCAGCAGGTTCTCTGCTTGGTTTTGCAATGATAGGTTAGGAATGGAAGTTTCCCAGCAGAGGAGTGATACAAATCGCAGAGATTTGCCATCATGTTTCTTCAAAAAAATTCTGCATAGTTTTCAATGCCAGACGGCAAAGACAAGTAAGGGAATGAACAAACAAATACAGTAAGGGACACAATTTGTACATAATTATTTTAAAATGTATTTATTTATTTGTAAGACATAAGCCAAACTGAGCTTTTAATTGGAGGACTGCATTCAGCTGTTTTGTAGCATTTGCTCAATTCACAGTGAACAAGTGGGAGGACTGAGGATGTTAATGATCAGACTTTCACTTTTGCCACAAGAGGGAGAGAGAAACCGCTGATGTGTGTGAAGGACTGGCGAGATGCACGCATCTTCATGTGAATTACACAGATGAGACTCATGAAACATCTCACACAAGAGACAATGACACACAGCTCTCAGCTCCTGCTAGTCGGTGAGTTTATACACAACACAGCATGAAGAAACTTCACAGGGTTATATTGATGTTCAGCGTGCAGTGACAGTGCGAGTCTTGTCGGATAAAGTATCAAATGTTTAGTTTTAACTGTTACTGAAACGGTTTAATATTTAGAATGTAATTATTGTGCTATTCCACTAAATGAACAGTTTGCAGCATTAACTGCTCTAATTTAATTAAGTGAAAGGACAGAATTATTGATTTTTAATTTGAAGAAAACAACAATTGTAAGAACAGATATAGTACAGATAATTAATTTTCTATGAAATTATAATGTATTATGACTGTGATTAAATATGTGAAGCATTACTTTACGTATAATGAGGCAGTATGAATGTCCTTTCAATGTATTGTTTATGCATGTTTCGTATAAGGTGAAAGCAGAATGATTATCGGGTATCAGCCTACATGTGGTCGTGGTGCCAGGACAGCAACGTGTTTAATAATAATTTAATAGTTTGAAATAAGCATTAATCTATTGTACAACCTTAAACTGTTTGAAGAGAGAGCATTTTTCAAAATGGCACATTTTACACTCAAAATTCTTTTGCAAAGATGCATAATTTTATTACTGCTTTTATTTATATATATATATACTTAGATATTTGTAACTTTTTTGAACTGTTCACTGCAAAATTAACAGTCTATGATTATTTTAAAATGAACAGTCTATGATTATTCACCCACCTTAAATGTCATACAAAAATATGTATGACTTTCTTTCTTCAAAGACAAAAGATGAACTGTGAATAATACCCTGGTTGCTCTTTTCCATGCATCTATAGTGAAAGGGAAATTATACTTCCAAGAAACTAAAAGCACCATATAATTATTATAAAAGCTATATTGTGAGTCTTCTGAAGCCATGTGATCGGTTAATGTGAAAAACAGAAATCATAGTTATTAACTGATAATTTACTTAAGTTCTGCAGTGAGTCAGTGAGTTGATGAGTCCATTCAAATACATTTATGAAGAGATTTACTCTTGAATAAGACTCTTTTCAGTGACACATGTTTCATTTTTGAGTAAACTGCTCTTTAAACACAATGATTCTTGAATTATTGAAACACAATTATCATGCAACAATGTCAGTTTTTATGTTTTGTGTTTCATGTGTGGCTTATCAAAAGACAACAACATTCCTGGATCATGAACACTGGCTGCTAGAAAAAGACTTGGCAACTTTACGACAGCAGAATCCCATCAGAAACCCATAAGAGCTCACCGGCTCCTCTCGATCCTCTTCCATGGAGGACACAAACATCACTCACTTGGCGGCCGTGTTCGTGAAACCTCATGGTCAGGTGCCCGTTCTGGACGTTCATGACACTTACACAGACTTCTATGACATGGACTATGGCGTTCCCGCAGAGGAGATGCCGGACACCACACAGGGTCTGGCCTACTTTGTGGCCACCATCGTCATCGGAGCCGTGCTTGTCTGCATCATGCTGGTGTGCGGCTTCGGTAACTTCCTCTTCATAGCCACTCTGGCCCGATACAAGAAACTCAGGAACCTCACCAATCTGCTGATCGCCAACCTGGCTATCTCCGACTTCATAGTGGCTGTGGTTTGCTGCCCTTTCTTGGTGGATTATTACGTGGTCAAGCAGCTCTCCTGGGATCATGGGAAAGTGATGTGTGCTTCCGTCAACTACCTCAGGACTGTGTCTCTCTATGTGTCCACCAATGCCTTACTGGCCATCGCTGTTGACAGGTTGGTGTGATTTAGACATCGTTCTTCAGTCCCGCTAGGTTAGACAGTGGGAAGGAAAAGGAAAGCATGGGGCTGGGTTCAGATGTTGCTTATTGAATGCTTTCAGATTCATTCATTATGCAGTGAGCTTCCTGAACATAGCACTTCACCTACTGCTCAAACAGATGATTGTGAGAAAATATTTCTAGCTTTCCAGTTATTCAGTAGGATTTAATCGTCTGCTATGCATCATCCTTTATTGGCAACACATTTTTGGCGAAAAATAGAAAGCTGCACTTAAATACAGCTTCAACCTTAAATCAGTAAATTAAAGCAGTAAGCCTTGAGAGGCTGTGATATATTATTTACAGTAAAGTAATATTCATAATAAATGACACAAAATAAATCATTAGCATAACTGTAAACTCTTTACAGTTGTCAAACAATGGAACAGCCCCCAAAAAATCAGTTCTCTTATTGTTTACTCACACTTTTTTCCCTAAAGCCATTTTCTTTTATTGCTTGTGAGTGTGCCTCAAAAAAGGAGATGTTTTAATAATCATTGTGCCACTCTTTTCCATAATGCAATACTTCATAAGAACAGCACTTCAAATATAGTATACAATTCTGCAGTCTTCTGATGCCATACAATAGTTTTAAGTAATGAGGAAACTAAAGTTGATGCTTTTATTTGCTCAAAATTTTCCTTTCTGCCAAACTTTAAAATCTCATTTGCATCTGCATTCATTAAAATGCATTATTCCATGCATAAATTCAGATTAATAATAATAATAATAGCGTACAGGCTTGGAACATCATAAAATTGAGTAAATAGTTTTTAGATGAACTTTGCATAACAGTTTCTATGAAGCCTGTATTTGTAATGCATTAAATGGGCAGATCGGCACAGAATCTTATAAACTGTTACAAATTTTCTTGTAAGCAGGCTTTATAATGTGGTCATAATATTAATTAGTAATCCTTGCTTTGATTAATGTAACATGAGTTAAATCTTCTTTAAAACAGCAATGAGATATCACTAATATGTTATAAAAAAATGCTATCAACATTTCTAATTTAAATATCCACAAAACCATATTTCATTGTTTTGGATTTAAAATGGTGAAATTCACATTATCTTCTTTTCACAGATATGAAAAAATGCCTCAGGTTACATATGTAACCCTGGTTCCTCGAAGAACGAGACGCTGCATCTGGTGAGACGCTTTGGGGAATGTCTCGAGCGTGAGAGGCTCTGAATATCATGTGTAATCAGTCCAAATGATGGGCAAGAAGTCACGGATGGGGTGACGTAATGACCAGCTGGTATAAAAGCATGTGCGATGCAGCCGGCATCAGCTTCAAGGAATGAAGCAAAACGCTGGCAGTGATGCAGGAAGTGTGGCACCAAGATGCAGTGTCTCGTTCCTTCGAGGAATCAGGGTTACATATGTAACCTGAGGCGTTCCTCTTCAGGTACTCGAGCTGCATCTAGTGAGACGCTTTGGGGAACGAGATGCCCACGCTGCCAGACTTCCAAGCCCCTTCCCTGTGTGTATCCATCAGGAACACGACAAGGGCGAGAGAACGGAACAGCCTGGAGTGGCCCGCATATCGAGGCCATAAAACCTGACGAAGGTCAGGGGCGTGGACCAGCCCGCAGCATTGCAGATGTCCTGTATTGGGACACCTGCGAGAAAGGCCTTGGAGGCCGCCACATTCCGAGTTGAATGAGCTCTGACTCCCAACACTGAGGGGAGCTGAGAGGGCTCAAAAGGAATGTTAATGGAATCCACAATCCACCAGCTGAGGGTCTGCTTTGCAGCCGGAAGACCTCTCTTGGGGGGACCATAGCAGACTAGCAATTCGTCCCCCTTTCTCCACAGGGCAGCTCTGTGGACATATGCGTCCACAGAGCTGCATATAGTAGCGTCCTGCAGTACTATAGGCTGTGGTGCTGAGGAGGGGACCTTCAGAATATACCCTGGGGTTTAGGGTATAGAAAGGCTTTGGCTATGCCGGGCGCAAAGTATAAATAAGTAGGGGCCACAGAGAGGGCCTGAAGATCCCCCACTCTATTTAGAAAAGATTTCGCCAACAGAAATGTAGTCTTTAGAGTGAGATGGCGATCAGAAATCTCCTCAGTAGGCTCGAAGGGAGGCCTACAGAGTGCCTCGAGCACCACCGCCAGGACGGCACCTGGGACCGTACTGGAGGCCTCACCGCGGAGGAATCGTGTACCCAGGGTGTATCTGCCCACTGACTGTCCACCAAGAGAAGTGTGGTAGGCCGATATTACCACCACATACACCTGCAAGGTGGAGTGAGTCACCCCTGCGAAGAGACGGGCCTGCAGGAACTCCAGAACTATAAAAACGGGTAGTTGACTGGGTCGAGCTGGTGGTCTCCGCACCATGTAGTGAAAAGTTTCCACTTCAGAGCATAGCCAATTTGATTTTATCAGACAACAGCTGGATTATAAATAATGATTTTTTTGTGCAGATTAAGATCTTGGAAGGGAGAGCTGGTTATGTAGTCTTAATGGGTCGTGTTTCAGTCACCATTTCATATCATTCCATTGTCTGACAACAGAAAAAGTAAAATATATCAATGAAAATCGTTTCATTGAGAATTTAGCTGCATCAAAATGCAGTATGTGGCACAGTGAGGCAAACAAATGTAATAATAAATGTAGACTACATTTTGCATGTTCAGAAGTCTCCGGGAGCATAGCGATTGGGGAAAGGTGTACAGACGAAGCCTTGGCAACGTCTTTACCATAGCATCCAACCCCAGTGGAGCTGGATGAATTAGAGAGTCCCAGAGGGGACATTACCTCCTGAGTAGCAAAGAAGTACACCTGAGCCTGGCCAAACACTCTCCAGATTTGCTTCACCGCATCTGGGTGAAGCATCCATTCCCCTGGCCTCGGACCCTGTCTCGACAGGGCGCCTGCTCCCATAAACAAGAACCATAGGCTTCCTCCACATGTCTAAGGCACGTAGGCATCGCCACATGACCTTGACCATGTGAAGCGGTTTTCCAAGGCCACCACTGTAGGGGTCTCATGTACAGCAGGCCAATAGGTATTACGCTGGACGAGATGCCAACAGACCCAGCAGTCTCCTGAAACTGCTTCACAGTGAGTGAACGGCCTCTTCTTCACCCTTACGACCGCGGTGAGGATCGACTCGACTTCTTTACGTTCAGTTTTAACCCCAGCACATTCATGTGGGCAAGAACGACATCTCGATGCCGAACCGTCATCTGCTCTGATTGAGCGAGAATCAACCAATCATCGGCGTAATTGATTATACGGATGCCCTGTACCTCGCTCAAGAACCTTGGTCAGGGGCGGACTTACCATTAGGCAAAGGTAGAAACTGCCTTGGGCCCCGAATGCCAAGAGCCCCCTAAAATGCTTTTCATATATGAGATTAATTGCGACACGCCGAATGGTTGCTTATTACCAACGGGTGTTTATTACCACGACAATCGCTCTGCGTGTCCGAGTTGAACGTGCTTCTTGTGTATCCTGCTTGTAGCAAATTAAAATATTATGCATCTGAAGCTGACGGCCTCACGAGAGAGAGGTCTCTCTTTCCCAACACGTGCACACCTCTCTCTCTCTCTCTCTCTCTCTCTGCGTCTGCTCTGTTCAGCGCGCGCGCACACCTCTTTACATTAGCGGCTGAAAGGAGCTGTGCTTTCAGTTAAAACACAGATATATTGCTTCTATAATTTTACATACAAGTGTAGCCGAAATCACAGCACAGCTATTGTCTTTATCTTATGTGTAGCCTATTTGATTTCATCAGACAACAGCTGAATTATATATAAGGATTTTTTTGTGTGCAGATTAACATCTTGGAAGGGAGAGCTGGTCATGTAGTCTTAATGGGTCGTGTTTCAGTCACCATTTCATATTCATTCCATTGTCTGACAACAAATACAGTAAAATATATACAGTAAAATCACCTTTGCGGCCGCAGCTGTGTAGCTTCAAACACGTCTCATCCATTCCGAGTTTTGAGTCTTAACTATGTTTTATTCAACAAAATATGACATATGGAGGACTCTTTGAATATTTTTTTTAATAATGTTAGTGAATCCTTCGGGCACTCAAACTCTTTAAAATGTTGTTTCTGTGTTGGCTTTCTTTATTATATTTTCACTATGAAAGTATGAAATATGACCAGAGGAAACAACAATGATGTGCTCTTCACATAAGCCTGCTCAAACAGCTTGAAATGCAATGAAATATGTGGAAATATTGCAACATTAATGCTAAATTTTGTCCTGTACCTGAGAGCTACAATTTTGCTAAAATAAGAGAAAAAAGAGTACATTACGGATCCTGTACTATTTCTACAGCAGTTAGACATCAGAAGCATTACATTTGTTTAAAGCTTTTGAAGTTTCCACTAGCATTTCATATAGATAAGTCATTTTACACAGTTCCATGTTAATAAGACCCAGTTTGTTTGAACATTATTCAGTCTTTTTTAATTCCGATAAATGGTCATGTGAGAACCACTTATAATTAAATCTGCCTCGCTATTTGACTTGACTCTAATTGACAGTCCATAATCAAGCAAAATTCAATTATGGATGGCTTACATGTGAAGCGCCTGATCTACTGATAGAAACCTTAAATAAGACAAATGGAACACACTGAACCAGATTTGCATTTCCTGAGGGAAACATCAGCGCTGGCAATGCAGCAGAATAAATGTGTCAAAGTATTAGGAAACTATAGCTTTCACACAAGACTCAAAACACTGTAACTGTGCAGTGCAAAGGTGGCAACAATGTTAAAACATATACCTGAAGTGGGCATATTTTACTGGCATCTCTCAATCCTGTACTGTATGTCCATGTGAGGGGAACATCTTTACCATTTAACATTAACTAAGTAAAGGTACAGACACCATTCAAAGTTTTTCAAGTAAAAGTACTTGTTTTCAATTGTACTAGAGTAAAGGCACAAAAGTACCGGATTTGAATGTGCTTAAGTGTTGATCGTAAACCGATGAACTATGTGTATTAGTTATTCTAGCCAACAGACTAGTAATTTAGTGTCTATTAGTGTGTAGATTCGCAAATAAGCAAACTTTTCAATTCATTGCAAAACGAATTATTTGCTAAAATATTCAACTTTAGTGTGCTAAAATATAAATTTAAGTTTGATAATATAAGTGTGCAAACAAGTAAAGTATAGAATAATATATTTAGTATTTAAAAAATGAGGGAAAACAAAATCTGTATAAATGTGTCTATAACGATACTTTTGGGAAATGCTTTAATGTTTTAAGAATAACTCTTTGCAAACATACTAGTTTGAGATCATTTGACACTGCTACGGCAAATAAGATTTACTTCATTTACATTTACTAAATCACACAACTGACAGCCGTTACCTTAATCTGAGCTTTCTTTACAAAATAAATTTATTCAACAAAATCTCCCGATCCATTTCAAAATGTGGACACGGTGCTAGTGGTGACAAATGGAGGACTGTTTGAATATTGTTTTTAATAATGTTAGTGAATCCTTCGGGCACTCAAACTCTTTAAAATGTTGTTTCTGTGTTGGCTTTCTTTATTAAATTTTCACTATGAAGGTATAAAATATGACCAGAGGAAACAACAATGATGTGCTATTTCACATAAGCCTGCTCAAACAGCTTGAAATTGAATGAAATATGTGAAATATTGCAATATTAATGATCAATTTTTTCCTGTAACTGAGAGCTACAAGTTTGCTCAAATAAGAGAAAAACAAGTACATTATGGATCCTGTACTATTTCTACAGCAGTTAGACATCAGAAGCATTTTCTTTTTTAAAGCTTTTGAAGTTTCCCCTGGCATTTCATATAGATAAGTCATTTTACACAGTTCCATGTTGATAGGACCCAGTTTGTTTGAACATTATTCAGTCTTTTTTTAATTCCGATAATGGTCATGTGAGAACCACTTATAATTAAATCTGCTTCGCCATTTGACTTGACTCTAATTGACAGTCCATAATCAAGCAAAATTTAATTAGGGATGGCTTACATGTGAAGCATCGGATCTACTGATAGAAATCCTTAAATAAGACAAATGGAACACACTGAACCAGATTTGCATTTCCTGAGGGAAACATCAGTGTTGGCAATGCAGCAGAAGAAATGTGTTGAAGTATTAGGAAACAATAGCTTTCACACAAGACTCAAAAACACTGCCACCGTGCAGTGCAAAGGTGGCAACAATGTTAAAAATATACCTGAAGTGGACATATTTTACTGGCATCTCTTAATCCTGTACTGAATATCCATGGGAAGGGAACAGCTTTACCATTTAAAATTAACTGAGTAAAGGTACAGACACCATACATTGTTTTTCTTGTAAAAGTACTTGTTTTCAATTGTACTAGAGTAAAGGTACAAAAGTACTGGATTATAATGTGCTTAAGTGTTGAAAGTAAACCGATGAACCATGTGTATTAGTTATTCTAGCCAACAGACTAGTAATTTAGTGTCTATTAGTGTGTATATCTGCAAATAAGCAAACTTTTCAATTCATTTCAAAAACGTATTATCTACTAAAATATTCAACTTTAGTGTACTAAAATATTAATTTAAGTTACTGATAATATAATTGTGCAAACAAGTAAAATTTAGTATTTTAGAAAATGAGGGAAAACAGAAATCTGTATAAATGTGGCTATAACAATTCTATTGGAAAAATGGTTTAAAATGTTTTAAGAATAATTATTTGCAAACCTACTAGTTTGAGATCATTTGACACTGCTACGGCAGCAGGGAAGATGCGTGGTAATTCATTTGTGCTGTTTTACCTAATAATTTACATTTACTTCACAAACAACTGACAGCCATGACCTAAATCTGAGGTTTATTTACAACAATAAATACAAAAATTTGCCATTAGTAACTTACATTTCACAACATCAGTCAGACACACATTCAAGCTCCTGCAATATCCAGTTTCATGGCTATTTTGACCAGATCATAGAATCAGTGAGTTGACTCAAGAACAGCTACAATCTGATCAGTTCATGAATGATTTGTTAACCAATTCAACTGATTTAATAAAAGAATCAGCTCGTTCATGAATCAGACATCACTCTTAGCACTTACAGTACCTATCATATCCTATTCAAAATAAAACAAAATAAAAAAATGTATTTGTCCTGTGCTAGACGAACTGAAACTTGTCACAGCACTTGTAAAATGTTTCTCTCTCGTTGGTCTGATTGCTTTAATTGTTCTCCTCATTTGTAAGTGTCTGATAAATGATTAAATGTAAGTGCACTCTTACATGGTGATTTCTTCAGCTCAATAAACCAAGGGACCTTAATATTATGTTTGTTTACCATAATCAATACTAAAATTGGGCATCAGTGACTTACTTTCTATGCCACATTCAAGCTCCAGCATTACCCCAATTCTTAGCTCATATTGACTAGATCACTGAGTCATTGACACAAGAACAGCAGCAATCATGTGACTGATCAAGACTGATCATCTTATTTGCAATTGAATCGTTCAGCGTGACTTGTGGACCAATCCAACAGGCTTTTTTTTTATTAGCCCAGTCATTACTCTTGCGTCTTTAGGGGGGGGGATTTTAAAACAAAAATCGAAATAACTGGGAACAACATGCCAAGCTCTGTTATGAAACTCTAGATGGTGCAGGCTGATGGGTCATTAATGCAAATTTATGATATTCACAGCATTAAACGACTTGGCACACGGTGATTGGTTCATGTTGTATATGCAGCCAGTAAGCTTACTACTTTATATTTAAATGGCTGGTTAGCATTCACTAGACTAGAACATTTCGCACCATGCTTTCAGAGTTCCTCTGAAATCCTCCACCTCCCCAGCTCCACCTATATAGATCTGCTAAGGGTTATTATACTGTATTTTCTGTTTGTGCCACAGCAGTATGTCTAACTCACAGCACCACATTTCATAGTTCCTGTACTTTCTTTGCAGCAGGAGCAATAATCTACAACAAAAACAACAATAACCAAATCAGCAATGTAGCAGATCCATTCTAACATTAACAATACATTAACATTGTCATATCCATTAACGTGCTAAAATCTTCAGAGAATTGTCATGATAGAAATGTTGTTATGAAATGTAGTGGAGTAAAAAGTAGTACAAATTAAAAGTAAACATTTCCTAAAATGAAAGTACTCTGATTAAGTACAGATACTTGAAAAGAAAACACTAGTAAAAAGTTACAATAATACCACTACTACTAGGCATATAACATTGACACCCAAAATTATCTAAACTGGCGTATCGTGACAGTGACTATGACTGAATGTGAATGTGCATGGTGCAGCACTATACAATATTTACGAAAATTAACCATGGTTTTATTGTAGCAAATGTGTAGTAACCATGTTTTTGCTGTATTGATTACCATTAGTATAACCACAGTTTTACTACAAATACCATGGTTAAACTATGGTTAGTGTAGCAAAACCATGGTTCATTTGTGGTTTCATAAGGACAGTGCAGACTGTTAAAACAGGACTGTTTGAAATGCAGGTTTTTATGGAATGTGTCTTGTAGAGAATTAAAATTTAGCGTAATACCACTAATCGTAGTTGTTGTGTTACAGGTACATGGCCATTGTTCATCCCTTGAGGCCCAGAATGAAGCTCCAGACCGCATACTGCCTCATAACAGGGGTGTGGATCGTCCCGGTGCTCATCTCCATTCCCTCTGCGTACTTCGCCTCAGCGACCAAAGTCCCCAACGGATTCAACCGCAGCAAGACCTTCTGCGCCCAGATCTGGACGGTGGACCAGCAGCTGTACTACCGCTCTTACTTCTTGTTCATCTTCGCCGTGGAGTTCGTGGGGCCGGTGCTCGCCATGGCCCTGTGCTACCTGCGCATCTCCAGAGAGCTCTGGTTCAAGAGTGTGCCGGGTTTCCAAACGGAGCAGATCCGCAAACGCCTGCGCTGCCGCAGGAAGACGGTGATGGTGCTGATTGCCATTCTATCGGCGTACATCCTCTGCTGGGCTCCGTACTACGGCTACACCATCCTGCGCGATTTCCACCCCACGCTCATCTCCCGCGAGAAGAACTCCCTGGTGGCGTTCTACATTATCGAGTGCATCGCCATGAGCAACAGCATGATCAACACGTTCTGCTTCGTCAGTGTAAAGAACAACACGGTCAAATACTTCAAGAGGATTGTTCTCCTCCGCTGGAAATCCACCTACACCTCCAGGAAGAGTGCAGAGGAGACAGACATCAATCCCCAACTCACCGAATGTAGAAAGGCAGCCGAGCTGAGTGGTTCTCATGTCACCCATATTACAGATGATTAGAGTACTGATGATGCTGCTTGGGGCATTTTTCTGAAGATGAATATCACCTGACTGATGTTAGGTTTTCCTTGTCAAATATGCCATTTTCATACTTTGTATGCATATGTGTATGATACAGCACAAATTATAATTTCAGTTGTTATGCAGTTGTTATGCACAGATTTTTTAATGAGTGAATTAACTACTTATCCCTTAAAGCTTTGAGAATGACAAAGCAATGGTACAATATAGAACTACTGACTTAAAGTTATTGATTATAAATATAGATTTTTTACATTGCTAAATATTTCGATACAATTATTTAAGCATGTGTCAGGAGACTCAAAAACATTCATGATGCTTTGTGATAGTAGCTCGGTATGCTGACCTTTTTAATTGCAAATCTACCTTTTCAAAGCCTTCTCTGATTGGTGGAGGGTCTATTCTGGATCATTGGTAGTGCAGTTATTTACATTAAAATGTAAACGCTTTCATATAGGATTGTTAAAAAACTGTTTCTCTATGAAGATTTTTTGGAATTTTTACTTCAGAACTGTTTCGCTCAATTGATGAAAAAACACAAAAGCAATCGTTTTCAGCAGTTTATGTAGAAATTAATTTATGGCCTCATTGAACAACCACTCATTAGTTTACTGTTACATAAAATAGATTATTTAAAATCAAGTCTGATTAGTGAGGTCCTTTATCAGTCAATATGTGAAAGTTTATTTTCCCTTGGTTCTAAAAAAATTATATATTTTGTGTTGGTTGAAACAATTCTGCATGCATTATAGCCAAATAAAGTAAAACCTGAGAACCAAGCCATGTGTCATGTACAGTCCTCAAATTTTAAAGTCATAATTCAAGAAGCGATATCGACCAGTTTAGAGGTAATGTCGGGACATTCGATCTCATGTAACCTGTGAGTTATATTTCTGTTTGCTCTTTAAAGCAGGGTCTATTTATCTAAGGTTCATTCATAGTTTACAGATTCTGTCAATACTCAAACTCATAACTTGAAATGTTATATCATAATAAGAATTGTGGTCATGTACTAGTGTAATAATAGCTCTTGATGTCTTAATCTGGATCAGATCTGTTTAATGTTTACTTTGCAATGTAGTGAATTTTTATTAAACTTACAAAAACAATTGTATATTTGCACATTTTTTTCATTTTATATAGTTGATCATCTATCATCTGTTCTCTTGGCTATGTTATAGTCCAGTCAAGTCAAGCCTTCAAAATGTTGCCACCATGTACACACCATGTAGCTCCCATCTCAGCTGTATTCCTTTGAAACTCAAAAAGATGTATTGTCAAAAACGTCAAACCTGCTTTTGTTTCCGTACAATGAAATTGCATGCCTGCCAATTTCTGCTACAATATTTTTTTATTTTTCTCATGCCAGGACTGCCATTGGTGCTTTTAGTGCTGTTCAAAAGGTATATGATGACCTTAAATCTAGCCTACAATAGACATTTTAAGTATTTATTTTTTACAATAGCTTGGCTTTGGCTTCATCTTTAGAAATTATTTTATGGTGATAAACAGTAGCTTGTCTAAACTGGGCTTAACCTGTCTCAAGATTATGCAAATAAGCTTTAAAAAAAGTCTTCAGACAAGCAGTCACAGACCCCTCTAAAACGTCAACGTATTTCATTTCTGTGCACAGATTCACTTGATCAATTATAGGTTAACAGCCATCTTTTACCTGCCTAATAACATTTAAACAGCAAGAAAATTACTCCAAATTCAGATTTAATTAGCCAGGTTGGAGATAAGTAAATACCTTTATTAAAGAGCCAGGATGTACATCGCCTAGCAACCTTCAACTGCAGATGGTTAAAGCCTGTTCACACCAAGAATAATAACTATAAATGTAACTTATAACAATACCTTTATTAACATCCACTTCAGCAGATAAAATGTGTTTATTTTAAGCACGCTGCATGTATGTTGTCTGCCACTTTAAATGCTTGAGCTCTTCTAATGTTCTATTCTAATCATTATTATTTATATATTTATGGAACAATGGTCTATTTTTTAAAAGCAGTAAACCATTCAAACCTGTGATTTTATAACAGTTTTATGTCATTCCAGTTCTCATCATTCAGAACGATAATCAAACAGTAAAAAAAAAATTGCTTGTCATGGCTTATTGCTTTATTAAATCACTTCTGCTGTAGACAAAAGTACGAATGCTTAAACAGACAATATCATTATTTTTACCCATACGGTATATTTTAAGCTAACAACGAAATACATTTTCTGTCAGGGTCATCAGGAAGGAACCCAAATTCAGAATGAGAGAAACAAATATTTATTGAAGCACAAGTTCAGGGGGGTGCACGGGGGTGAACGGCCTTGAAACTACTCCAAACAGCAGGAGAGAACTAAGCCTCCAGAGGTAGACAGTCTGGAGAGCAGTCCCAGTCGGTACTAATGAAAGATAATCTGCACCAGGCTTGGTTGGCAGACTGCTTGGGGGAACCAACAGACAGGGAGTCTCAGGCTGGTAGAGCAGGACTGGAGGGAACACACAGCACAAACACACAATAAGACAGCACGCAAAACTACACAACAACACTAATCAGCAACATGTAAAAAAAAAAAAAAAAAAAAAAAAAAAAAACTAAAAGTAAAAGGAAAAATCTGAATTTAAAACTAAAGAAAAACAAAAGAATAAAAGCAGAGCAGTTAAAGACTAGAAACAAAACTCATAAACAAATAAAGAAAATATTATAAGTAAACAAGCAAGATTACTGAGGAACAAAACCAGACAAAATCAGAGATATAAACTGAAGAGCAAAACTGCAGTAAGGATACAAGATGGCAAGACTGGAATATAGAGCAGCAAATTGGTAACTGTCTCTATGGCACAAGACGAACCCACAAACACAAGAGGAAAACAGCACAATATAAAGGGTGGAAAGCACACGAGAGCCAGGTGATCACAGTTAAGGACAAGACAAGGGCTAAACAAGGGGCCGTGACCAAGGGAAACAAGGAGGTGGGATCGCAGGAACACATGGTAGACACAAACAAAGACAAAGCAATGTCTTAAGACACAAGACAACCAACGAAACATTAAACAAAGACAACACAGACAAGACTGCCAGGACAGAGCCCTGACATTTTCAAGAACTGTCTGGCTTGAATGTGCTAATGTCCCGGATTCATTTAGAGATGTACATTTTGTGTTCTTAGTCTAATGGAATTTGCAGCTCGTTATGCTTGTCTTGTCTGAGATAATTGTATAAAACCCATAGATGATAATTTGTTACTGCCGTAAGCTGCTCTTACCGCCCCTGTTATTCTTTTGTGCTTTTAGTCAAACTGCTAATTAACATAAAAATATGTAGGATTCTGGTGTTTTGAGGGTTGTTTGCAAGCAGATCTAACTGTCGTGATTCAGTCATACACTGACTCACTCAGCAACACAATGACAGGGATCACAGAAAGCTGCAAAAACCATGAATTATGTATGAGTCTTGTCATAATTATTTTAGCTGCTCTTCCTAGATCCACTGCCTGAGTAAGTTCCCACTGAAGAAAGATAACTTCTCTCACAGGGAGATGAGAAGGATGGGTGACTTTTATATGGAAGATAAAATGATAAGGGTTTGGAACTAAAAATATAAAAATTTAATTTAAAATAAATTTCCTCAAAAGAAAATATGTTTTAGCCACAGTGTGTCTTGACAGACCTATAATTTCAGGAAACATGATTGTTAAGCAAAGCCTAATTGCTGAATCCCAGGTGAAGAACTTCACTAAACATAATTCTGAGAAGAGATTCACCAAGTTACTGTTATCATGGAAATGGCAAAAAAGCTTAGCAGCGACCTGGTCACAAATGAAGTAATTGCTTCCATTTATCTTTCTGACTTGGTCATCACATCTGCGGTTGCTTCAGTCCACCTCACAGGCAGATTCATCAAGGTAGACAGCAGAATGTGTGAGTCATATCAGCTAATCACTGCGGTGCCTCAAGGTTCAGTGCTTAGTCCGCTCCTTTTCTCCCGGTTACACTTTCAGCTTAACCAGACAGAGGTAGACCCCTTCTAATCTCTGCCAACCCATCGGCTGATCACAACAAGGCATTTCACACTGCGCTTAACCCAGTTTGTCATCATTTTAAAGCTCACTTTTAACCCTGGGTAAAGGCATGTTTCACACTTGTGATTTAGAAGCAGGGCGAGCACTGGGGTTACGAAACCCTGCTCCAGAGCAGGATTAGCTCTGCTTGTGTGGTATTAACCCCAAATTACTGTAATATTGTTTATCCAAGGAAAAGGGATGCCAAATGTGTGAAACTAAGTGTGAAACTATGTGCTGCTTGAATGTTGAAATGTTACCACTAGATGCTTTCCTCATATTCACATGCTTTGTATAGCCACATAAACTGTCCTTTTAGCACTTGGGGGGAAAAATGTCTAATTATGATGGAAAATGTGAACTGGAGTGAAGCCGAAACCATTTCTTTCTTAACTTTATAACCTGAAGAATCCATTCAAGAAAAAATCTGATAGTCCAATATGCAGTACATAATACATTAACAAGTTGTGTGCTCCATATATGCAAATAAGAATGTTATAATAAAATGAATAAACAGTGGGAAATGTCAACTTATACACAGGATCATGTGTTAGCCTGTAACCTGGGAATAATGTTTGATGACCTACTTAGCTTTTCCCCTGGTTGTGCAGGTTTTTGCTTTACATGATCTGGAACGAGGTTGCATCCGGTCTTCAATCAACCAAAGAGGGCCAATGTCACACTTCACTTGATCTCACTCCACTGGCTACCGGTTACTGCCAGAATTAAATGTAAGGCTCCAGTCTCAATAAAAAGCTGCACAGTTAATCTAAATAAAACGGAAATCACAATTTTATTTGAGCAATTATGAAATCAAAATGTGATTTATTTTTATTTTTTTATATTCCATAAAGGTAACCCCTTCTTTAAGGACATATTCTTACTATTAACTAGTTGATTCTTATCTAGTTGATTATTAACTAGCATGATTGATACAAGCATATTGGCTGTTTATAAGTACTTATAAAGCCTATATTAATCCCTTACTCTGTATGACCACATTTTAGATCCTTTAATCCATTCATGCCTACATTTAACAACGAATTTACTAACTATTAATTAGCAGCAAATTATGAGTTTAAGATGAAAACTCTGAATGCATGTTCCCTAATCTAAGGTGTATTTACTGCGAAACACACTGCTGCTCCATCTTACAGGACTGTGAGTTTGAGTTACTTATAACACATGCCAAACATTTTACCAAACTTGTATGAGAAGCATTTATAAAACCTGTTGTCCAACAAAAGACATTTGTGATAATAATTTGCTTTACTCCTGTGTTTGAAAAACCTTCATTTTGTGATCTGTTGTGGCTTCTTATCAAATAATGGAGTAATGTAATTGTATTTATTTATTTCTAGTATTCTAAACCAGTAGTTCTCAACTTCTATCCTGGGGACTCACTGCTCTGCACATTTTGTGTGTCTTCTTTGTTTAACACATCTGATTCAGATCATCTCATCAGAGTCACATCATCAGAGTTTTGCAGAGTCATGCAAAAATGTTACTGTAATATTTCCTTGAAAAAAGTATCTGATATAATTATTTTTCTGTTGTTAACTGGGAGGTAGCAGAAGAGGAAATAAAAAATTGAATACTGTTAGTTGAACATATATATTTAGACAATTAGAGGCTTTCTGCATTTGTGATTACATGATTATGTGTAGATTAGTATGTCCGTGTGTTAAGTGTAAGGTTAGATGCATGTACATAAAAAATACATTACAATAAAACAAAATAGAAGAGCACAGCATGAGATTCATTGTGTGAGTTTTGCGGCAGATGGAAATTGAGTAGGTGTGTCATTTAAATATATGTTAGCAGTCACTGATTATTTGATGATGTGTTACTGTATGAGGTGAGTTAAAAGAGCCAGAAGGGGATGTTGGACTCATTTAGGATTAGCCTACATAATATTAAACAAAACTTCAAATGTAAAAAAAAAAACACTTTAAAAAATGTTTTTATCTATTATTTGTCATGTAATATTAATTTTGTTTGCAGTTGCATTTTATTCATGTGTTGTAAGCCTTCATTCAGCGATCTTCATCTCTCCATCCTCAGCAGCGACCATAGGCATTAAAACCCATGGGATAAAAACAGTGTAAATGTAGCTAAATACACTGTATAGGATGGTCAGTGTTGTGACTGACAGCACAATTTCAACCCATGTATTTTGTATAGTAATTGCATATTAAATTAAATTATCATATGTTTTTTTCTTTAGTTCAAATGATTGCACTGATTTCATTGCAGTAGTTAACATTTTATCTACTCTGTGTGAGTTTTATGTACTTTATATTTATCTGCAATGATTTCTCAACTATGACATTAAGATGTGCTGTGGTTAATTACACGAGTGAACGAGTTGATGTGTTCAGTCAGTAATGATGTCATTTCCCAGTGTCTTTTTCCTCCATGTTCTCTGCAAATCAATTTTCCTGCCGAGAGGGAATATAATTATATGACACAAATATGTAGGGTTCAAATTACACGCTGTAAATCAGACTCGGCTGGTGATTTGAGAGGGATCTGCTAATATCCAGCAGGATGGAAAACACTGTGCCAGTGCTCTTCCTCACCTGTTTCTCATACTCATCTGAAGTAGCAAAGACATGTCAGCCAGCTCTAATACAAACACCCTTGATTTCTTCTAGCCGGTGAGCCCAGATAAGCATATGTCAGCTGGCAGAGCTGTGGACCTCTGTGCTCTATCTGTTTGCAGCGTGTAGTTTCTGTTTAACCCAGCTGACATGCACACTGGCCTGTAAAGACCAACTGCTTATAAAATAAATACATAGACATGACATATTAATTTGCTGTTCAGTTATTTTAGTATACTTGAACCAGCAGCCTACTATGGTGAAAAGGAGGTATTGTTTTGACCTGTATCTCATTTCACGAGTTCACACTTTCATATAATAAATAGAATAAAGTTTATACGTAATTGGTGTGCTGTCCGAGGGTAGGTATCCAAGCTCGGAATTTTCGCCCAAACCCAGAGTACCCCCAAAAAGCAACATAGCAAAGGACAGCCACCCAACGAATAACCCCCTCAAAATGAGCGCCGAAAATTTGACAGGCTGGCGTTTCAGGGTAAAAATTATTGTTTTGAGTGGGAGGGCCCACACAAACTCCGACAAGAGCAGCTCATTGCGCCGGGTGAACGGGCCCTACCGGCCTATGGACGAGGAACAGCGTGATTTGGGGCAATCGATCGGGAGGGCTCAAACCGCTTCTTGACGGGAGCAGCTCGAGGCATCAGATTGGCAAGCCCAACCGATTAATAAAAGGCGGAGCAGTGTGTTTGGGTTGTCAGACTGGGGGCCCGTACTGCCTCCAACAGGAGCAGCTCGCAGCGCTGGGAAGATGGGTCCCACTTGCCGTTGGATGAGGTGAGCCCTACTGGTCGATGATGGAGTGGACGAGGTTTGAATCGACTGACCAGGAAGGTACATGTAGCTTTGACAGGAGCAACTGACAGCGTCCAGATTGGTGGACCTTACTGGCCGATGGACGGTTGAAATAATTTTGAAGTGCCAGCCGCAAGCTTGGTGTCTTCCGATGGGAGTTCAATACTTACTTCACGAGTAAGCCTCGTTGGTAGACAGATGGAAAAGCCAATGTTTTCCTGACTGGGAGGCACATGCAGCATCTGACAAGATTTCAATACTCACTGTGTCAGACGGTAAACCTCGAGGTAGACGGGCAGAAAAACTATGTTTTCCTGACTGAGGCACTTACAGCATCTGACGGGAGTTCAATATTCACTGTGTCAGAAGTGTAAGCCTTGTCGGTAGACGGAAGGAAAACCAATGTTTTCCTGACCAGGAGGCACTTGCAGCATCTGACAAGATTTCAATACTCACTGTGTCAGACGGGTAAATCTCGTCGGTAGACGGGCAGAAAAAACAATGTTTTCCTGACCGGTAGGCACTTGCAGCATCTGACAAGATTTCAATACTCACTGTGTCAGACGTCTAAGCCTCGTCAGTAGACAGACGGAAAAGACAATGTTTTCCTGACCGGGAGGCACTTGCAGCATCTGACGAGAGTTCCATTCTCACTGCCTCAGACGTGTAAGCCTCGTCAGTAGACGGACTGAATGGCCAAGATTGCTTGACCAGAAAGCTGTTGTAGCATTCGATAAAATTTCAATACTCATGGCACGGGCGGGTAAATATCACTGGTAGTTGAAAGAAAACCTATTTAGAAGGCTCTTGCCACGCACGACGGAGTTCAATACTTATGCATCAGACGGATAAGCTTTGCTGGTAGTCGGACGGAAAAGACAAGGTTTGCTCAACCGGGAGACTCTCGCATCCAACGGGAGTTCAATACTCACGGCATCGAATGGGTGAGCCTCACCAATAGTCGAAAGAGAAACATATTTGCTCCACCGGAAGTGCTCTTGCAGCATCTGACAGGGAGTTCAATACTCAGAACAATTTGAATAATCTAAAAGGTTAGATGCTATGAGGATCATTTGCGTAATTGTTTGACAAATCCAATAAGTTGCTTCCGATAATATGTCAGAAAATCTTGGTGCTGCTTTGCATCCGAAAGTTAAGCGTACAAAAAATAATTTCCTGTGCTAACGTACTCCAAATAGGTACCATGAATCTGGATGGATAAGCATAGCTTTGAAAGCTGAGATGATGTCGACTTTTACAAGCCAAGTGCATGATTTTATATTGTTGATTGCATGATCAATGTCCTACTATTGAGAGAGAGTTTGTCAAGAGGAATCGAGGCATTTATGTTTCAAAACAGGGAGTTATGCAGAGCTGAAAGATTGATCAGCTAACAGATTCTTACCCAATAATTTTCCTAGTAGCCACTCCAATGGGCTATAGCAGAACTGAGAAGACATGGTATTGAAAGGGCTGATCATGAACCCTCATTTGATTCATGCTGCCTATGGGTGAAAAGCTGAACTGATTATTTCTGTGAAACTACTGAACTCAGAAAAATTGCAACTTTTGATGTCCATATTCAAGGATTTACAATTGCTGTAGCATTTCTGTTGATTGTGGTTTAGCCAAATGACGATTATATCGCACAGTGATGTATAAAAATGATCGCCGGCCATTAGTGCCCTCTGTAGGCTTTTTATATTATGCGTAATGTACATTATATTGTTTATAATACATTGCTAAGTTTTGTTCAACAGAACCATATTGTTACTTGCTATTTTGTACTTTATTTGAACCAATTATTATGCCATTATTGCCATTATACACATATTTTAGGTAGTTTTAAAGGCTATTGTTTGATTAGGCCTGTTTTACTACAATGAATATTAATTATAATTATCTGATTAATTATCAGAACAATCAACTGTTACCAAATTAATCATTGGTGACGGCCTTAGATAAGGGTCTATGCCTGCACCTGTTAGGATCTGTGTTCAAATTTGTGAGCAACTGGAGGTGGCTATGAGGCAGCAGCATTTGGTAGGACAGGCAGTGATGTTGCAATGAAAAAGAATATTGTGACTTCAAATGAAATATAGACGAGGGAGGGAGAGGAGGTAAGGGAGAAGAGTAGGGTCACAATTTTCAGCGGAGGCAGCCTCATGTTTAATATTGGCCTCCGGGGCTAAGGTGGAAAACTGATAGAAGCATACGAGAAAGCGTGTGTGGGCCTCTGTTGTGAGCGGAGACAGCCTCATGCTTGCTTCGCCTGCTGTAGCTGTAGGCCACGGGATGAGAGTCCTCAAGAACCTGTGTAGCCTGCACTGCTAGTGGAGGCAGCCTCACTCTAGCGTTTGCTATGGGAGCTGGAGGCCACTGAAAATAAATAGTTGTTAGTAGCATGGGGGAGTGGAAGAGATGTGTGGGTCTGTTCTGCAAATGGAGGCAGTCTCACGTTTGCTTCAGCTGCTGTAGCTGTAGCTGGGTGGGGTTTGTGACGTCCTGGAGAATCTGTGTAGCCTGGACTATTAGCGGAGGCAGCCTCACACTAGTGTCTGCTGTGGGAGCTGGAGGCCACCGAAAAATAAAGAGTTTAGAAGTAGCAGCAGGAATGATTGAGATGTTAGGGCTTGTTTTTCAGACAATTTTTTACTGTTAATACAGTAAATGAACATGCTTTCCAGAAGGCCAACAATTCACTAAAAAAAAATGTTTGTATTGGTTTTATTAAGTAATATAATTTGTTGAGAAAGTGAATTGGTGGGTTTTTGTTCAATGTGAGCCAAAATCACCACAATTAAAAGAACCAATACTTCAGTCTGTATGCATTGAATGTATTTAATACACAAGTTTCACAATTTGAGTTGAATAACTGAAATAAATGAACTTTTCCAAGACATTCTAATTTATTGAGATGCACCTGTATTTTTTTCCGTGCGAAAATTCGGTCAAAAGTTTGGACTCAGTGTGCAATGACCTTTAACTGGATGATTTTAGCTAGACTTAGTTCATAGTTCATATAGTGAGGCAGATGATGAAATCTCAGCAAGTGTCACATGTGTTTTAGTTTGTATAATAGACAAAACCAAGTTTTGCATTCACACTAAAACATGCAGACTTATTAGTGACATGTACTGACTGGCTATTATCACATTTGTTTATTTATTTTCTATTTATATCCTGCTTCACAGGAGGGAGCCTTCTGGTTCGAGTCCCAACTGAATCAGTTGTTCTGTGTTTGCATGTTCTCACCATGTTGGGGTGGGTTTCTTCTGGGTGCTCCAGTTTCCCCCACAATTCTAATACATGCAGCATAGATGAACATGAGAGACATTAAACTGTCTGTAGATGTGAATGTGTGTGATGTGATGACTCAAATAAATGTCCACTTGTCAACTACCTGAATTTCTCGAAAGATTCCTGTTGCTAAGACTGGTTTTACCAGCACAGGTGGAGACTGAGGAAATTAGTGCAATTTATTCCTGACAGTAAAATAAATTGCTACTGATAACCAGCTGAGTGGACTGATTGATTTCAGACTGCTGTGATTAAAGTTATTTTCTTACACAGTTGGAATAACATACTGACAGAGACTCAAGAGCTTTAACTTCAAGACATAGCAAATGGTCTTTGTGATGGTACAAGTTCAGTGTCACATGGAAACATCTTTGAAGCACATGTTGAATATGTATTGGCTGTATGTTTTTTGTGCTTGAAAAGATTGGTGCATTCATTGCACAGATGGTCTCCATGAGTTTCAAAGCTTGCTGTCTCAAGTACATTCACACTTGTCAGAAAACGCTGGCAGCCATGAAATCAGACAGGCACTCCGCTGTCGGCTTTTATTTATGCAATACTCTACAGTCCTTTCAAATTAACTCAATGGCTGGAGACAGATTGGACAAAATTTTCACATCGGTCAGTTAGGAGAGTTGAAGGTGCACAAATACATCATAAAAAGGCATATAAGAGCATTGCTATAATGTTCTGTCAATTCAGAGATAATTTATTGTGTTGCTAGTTAGCTTATTTTCTAGCTGTCATCTTATTCCACAGAAACTGGTGCCATATTTGAGAAGCTGCTGTAGCATATCAAGGACCGAATCAGACAAATCAAGATTCGATCGAAGCATGGTTGAAACATGAGGAGCCGAATTCCACAAGACAACAGCAGGAAGACATAAATCAGACCCCCAGCCCGTCTGAATACAGCCTGCAACAGGACAAAGAATCCGGCTGAAAAGACCTGAGAATCATCTTAAAATACTTTCATTCTCATGGTTAATGAAACTAATCATTTCTATGCATAACTGCATATTATGTATGTGACCCACAAATTTGAATATCCTTGTTTTAATCATTGTGTTTGTCGTGCTTTTAATTATTATTGACTAGCTTAAGCCTTAAGGATTAATGTCATGTTTGATATGTATGAGTTCGATAATTATAGCTCTAAACATTTCTTCAAAGTGATTCTCTGTTAAATGTATCATATTCTGGTTATAGAAATCACATTCAAAAGGATACTTTGCAAGAGAATGTAAAATTCGGGCAATGTGACTGACCATGACGTTGATTTATTGATTGGGTGGAGCAACAAAGCAGCAGCCAGAGCCCAGCATAGGACCTAATTGGTCAAGACAACCATTGGGGGTGGTGTCAAAAGGCCGAGGGTAAATACCCAGGACACACTTCTCTTCGCCCTCTTGAATTCTTCACTTCTCTTGAATCCCTTTTTTGAATTCCTCTCTCTCCTGAAAATGCTCTCTCTCTCCCTTGAACGCCCTCTCTCTCTGGAAAAATGAACTCTCTCTCTCTCTCCAGCCATGTGCTCTGGACCACAAGCCAGCTTGATACCATGATGAGAAGAAAAACCACCTAGTCTCTTTACATCCTTTTGTTCTTTGACTTTAGTTTATTTTCTTTCCGTTGAGTCCGTGTGCTAAGTTACGTTTGCCAGCGGCAACCAGCCCAAAACTCTGCAGGGCCAGCCAAGAGCCAACGCCCACTCCAACGACTCCTGAACTCTAAGCCAATCAGCGACTTCGGAGAAACCCTTTCCCGCAAAGACGGAGGACAAAGGGAATCCTTAAACACAAAAGCTGCAAGTACAAACCCCAGACTCTTACTGAAACTGGTGTAATATTGAAAATAGATTTTAGCCTCATTGAAAAGTCAATGCGAGTGTTAAATATGTGATTGATGATTGTTCAGGTATATGCAATTGCACATATTGCTGTAAACGTGGGATATCAAATTCTCATTCTCTTAGTCTAATCCTTTCCTCACTTTCTCTCTTTCTGCAACGTGAATGTGTGAATGCTTGTGTAGATTAGTTTACATGTCTTAGAGTTATATAAATAAAGTCTTGTTTATATTGAAAAGAGAAATATCTTGTGTTTTGTGCTCATAAGTTAATGTCTTAATCTGTCGATTTTGTTACTGTTCTATTTAATAGTGTTTTCACTATATTTTGGGATTTTAATATCCAGTGCAGAGTTTGTTATACGGCTTGTTCAGTGAATCGCCGTGAAACAGTGAGTCTGTTCAAATTCCCTATAAAATCATTAATGATTCCCTTTGAGCTAAATTGACCTGTTTCCCTTATAACAATATATATATTATATGTTATCATTGCACTGCAACTCTCTGGTAGGAATGATGTAGAATTCCGTTCTCTGGCCTCTTGGAAAAGGATCTGAAAACTTCTCAGTAGAGTCAGTTGACTGAATTAGTTCAAGCATTAATTTATATTTCTTCAGCTAATTCACATGTACATCACTCTTGATGGAAGAATTTTGATTGTGTTGTTTTATGTAAGTGAGCTAAAATAGTATTTGGAAGAGCTGCAGACCATTCATTAAATTTGTAAAACTGTACTTGAAAAGCATATTCATAGTTGCAAAGTTCAGCTGCAAATCTAATCAAACACACCTGAGGCAACTATTTAAGGTCTTCAGGATCGCTTGAAAATGAAAGGCAGGTGTGTTTAATTAGAGTTGGAGCTGAACTTTGCAGGACAGTTGATCGCCAGGAGCAGCATTGGGCACCACTGGTGTTGTAATGAGGAGTCAGAAGCGGTTGGATCCATTTGCAGTGTTTTATTACGATCCGTATCAAAAGCAGACAGTGGTCGATCAACCCCTGTCTGGAGGATATCAGGATATCACAGAGAACAAGAATCATAAACGTATTACAAGGCATGGGTCGGGGCAGGCGACAGGCTGGGATCAAGACGGAATCAGAATAAACAATCAGAGGGGCAGGCGGCAGAGAATCTCAAGGGGCAAGGCAGTCCAGGATCATATACAGAATAAAAGTCAGAGTAAACGCTCGGAAATGTCAGACAAGACTTTGCGTTGGAGGAGAGTGAGAGTGTGGCTTATTTACATTTAGTCATTTTGCGGACGCTTTTATTCAAAGCTTATATACTGGGTTTGATACACCTGGCGGAGATTAGTCCTAGGTACGGGGTGTGTGGGTAATGGAGTCCATGAGAGTGTTAGTACTCGGGTGAGGGTGCCCTCCGATGGTGATCGGAGAGAGCCACAGAGACCTGGCTTGTGACAGGTGTAGAGCAAATTGTGTCAATCAAAATGTAAGGAATTAGGAAAATAAAACAACCTCAATAGAATGGCGCCAAAAAAGCATTTTCTTAAATACAGTAAGTCTCTGTATGTGGGGTCTGACGTCACAGAAAATTCCCATGATGCAAAGGGTATTACAGTTATTTACTGTTAAGGGAATTTGCAGTATTGTACTGGGTGGTATGCAGTAAATAACTGTAGAAATGACAGAAATGTCTAACAGTGCAAGAATAACATCCTGCCGTATCTGGACAGACCAGGGACTTATGTGAGGATCCTGTTTGTAGACTTCAGCTCGGCTTTTAACACTACCATTCCAAACCTCCTCCTGCCCAAACTAACTCAGCTCTCCTTGCCCACCTCCACCTGTCAATGGATCACCAGCTTCCTGACAGACAGACATCAGCTGGTGAGGCTGGCAAAATTCTCATCCAGCACCCGTACGATCAGCACTGGAGCTCCTCAGGGCTGCCTTCTCTCCCACTGCTCTTCTCCTGTACACCAATCACTGCACATCTAAAGACCCTCTGTCAAGCTCCTAAAGTTTGCAGATGACACCACACTCATCAGCCTTATTCAGTAAGGTGACAAGTCTGCATCAGACAGTCAGCTCTTTAACTTCCTATCTGTAGGCAGTCTTAATAACCAGGAGCTCAACACGCTCTAAACAGTGGAGATGATAGTGGACTTCACGAGAAACCTCCCTGCTCTCCTAGTGCTGGGCGGTATACCGCTTCATACCGAATACCAATGTTTTTGTCCACATTGTCCACCCCCCACTGCAATTAGCTCCCGCATCAGACACACATGAGCGCAACTGACAAACTTAGTGACTTTTTATGATAAACCATAGCTAACATTCAGTTGGAAGATGTCGCCAGTGCTGCCCTGCGAGCGCGAGGTCTGCCTGTTGATTTGGGTTGTACTGTCATTTGGTGCAACTCACCAAAAATAGGATATTTATGAATTAATCAAACTAAAAACAATGAAAACTAATTTGAAACCAGTTGTGGCTGTGATATGTAGTCTCACATGTACTCACATGTAGTCATGGGTGTAATGAAAATGTGTTATTCCTGCTTATTAGACGGTTACACCACATAACATTTTCAGAATTATTTCTTAGAAGAATGCAAAAATATATTTCTGAGAAAGACCATTATTATAAATGTGAATACACTGAAAAAAATGATTAATTGAATTTACACATTTTTTAAGGTAAGTGATTGCAATCTATTTATTTTAGCTACATTTAATTAAAAAAATATGTTGGGAGTCAGTCAACTAAATTTGTTTATTTAAATGTTGCAACCACTTACCTTAAAACAGTTTGTCAATTCAATTAATATTTTTTTCAGTGTACAGTTTATTGTGCTTTATATGGAGTTTTCTCGATCACAAGCTAATATTTCTGTACATTTTTCCACACCAGTCTATTAACCGTCTATAGTGGCATCAACTATTTCAGGTCAACTCAGCACTAAACCAAACATTTAACAACAAAGAGAATATCCCAGGTTACGTATGTAACCATGTTTCCCCGAGAAAAGATGGACAAGACGTCATGAGCAGGTGACGTAATGACCAGGAGGCTTAAAATCAAGTGAGATGAAACCGGCGTTAGCTTCTAGGAATGAAGCATGGGTATAGTAGGGATGCCGGAAGTATGGCCCTGCAATGCAGCATCTCGTTCCCTCTAGGAACCATGGTTACATACGTAACCTGGGATGTTCCCCTCCGGGAAATCGAGCTGCATTGGAAAACGCTAGGGGAACGAGATATCCACGCCGTCAGACTTGCAAATCCCTGCCTAGTGTGGAAGAGCACAACTATGGCAAGAGAACAGAAGAGCCAGGAGTGGTTTGCAAATATTTGTCAAGAACTTGATGAATGTGAGGGGCGTAGACCACCCTGCAACGTTGCAGACCAGAAAGGCCTTGGAGGCCACCACACTTTGAATTGAGTTGGCCTCACTAGAGGAAACGTGTAACTAGAAGGTGTTGCCTACTGAAAGGCCACCAAGAGGGGCATGGTAGGCCGCTATAGCCGCCACATAGACCTTCAGGGTGGATTGAGCTAACCCTGCGATGAAACGGGCCTGCAAGAACTTCAGCCCTTTACCAAATGGGCAGTTAACTGGATCAAGCTGGTGGTCTCCGCACCATGAGTCTCAACTTCAGGGCATACCGTTTCCTCATTGAGAGAGCTCTAGATTGTAGGATGGTCTCAGAGACCTCAATTGAGAGACCAGAGGCTATGAGGATGGAAAGTAAGCGTCTTCTAGATCGCTCGTGACAACCAGTCCTCGAATCTGGTTTGAGACACGACCTGCTCCAAGAGAGCATTCTGAACTTCAGTTGCATGACTGAGTGGTTCAGTTGACTTAGATCTAAAATAGGACGCAACCCCCCATCCTTCTCAGGAACAATGAAGTACGGGTGCAGAACCCGGACTCTTTGTCTAGAGGAGGGACCACCTCGATGACCTCCTTCCTCAAGAGAGTGCTTACTTCTTGTTCCATTAACAGAGCCTGCTCGGGACCCACCAATGTGGGAATGACCCCATTGAAAGGCGGCAGCGTAGCACTGCGATAGCCTAGTTCTACAGTGTGCATGACCCATCCAATCACATTTGGCAGTAGTTTCCGCTGCCAAATATTCTACTAAGGGACTGGTCTCTCGAGCTGGTCTCTGCTGCTAGCTCGGTGCCCTGAAGCGGAGGACTGGTTGGGGACGGCCGCTCTAGCTGCTCTAGAGACCCACAAATGGGCGGCTACGTTTCCGGGAGGAAGAACTGACAGAAGCGCTTGCTGGAGACCACTACACCCTGGAACACTGGCAGGGTTAGCAGACCGATCTCCTGAAGGCACTGAGGATAGACGAGCACCGTAATGCGGTTAACCCAGCTTTTCCCGAGAGGGGCATGCCCTCATAAGTCCTGGGCCATGGCATCAGGACTGCCTCAGAAGCCTTCTATTGGAAACGACGGTCCTCAGACCCGCGTCATCTCCTAGGAAGACTAATAGAACCAGAGTCTGCTTAGGCTGAACCCAATGAGACACGCTTGGCAGGAGCTCCTACACCACCAGGTGACCTTCTAAGGGAACCAGTCTCTCAAGACTGGCCTCTGGTGTACTTAGAGCGGCTAGCTCGGTGCCCTGAAGCAGGGGACCTGCAGGAGATGGCCGATCTAGCTGCTTTAGAAACCTCCAAAGGGGTGACGAGCCTCCCAGCTCCGCTACATTTCTGGGCGGAAGAGACTGAGAGAAGCGCTCGCTGGAGACCGCTGCGCCCTGGAACACTAGCAGAGTTGCCGGACCGATCTCCTGTGGGCACTGAGGAGAGACGGGCACCGTGTGATGCTGCGGTGTACACCACTTTACCCCAGAGGGGCCGGCCCTCAAAAGCCCAGGGTCATAGGCATCACAATGTTCTCTAGCCAAGACTATCCAGTGAGAATGACGGTCCGTAGATCCATCTTCGGCCCAGGAGTGCCGCTCTGACTCTATAATTCTGGGAGTCACGAAGTAACGTTCCTTGACTGAGGAGCTGGAACACAATTGGGGCTTCTTTGCCCAGAAGCCCTCTGCTGACCACCCTCAACCTCCTCGGAGGAAGAGAGGTAAACTTGTGCTCTCACTCGAGAAAATATCCCAAGAGGCTCCTGTATACCATACATAATATAAAACATTTTATATCTCTTTCTATATAAGTACATATATGTATGCACATACATACACAGGTGCATCTCAATAAATTAGAAAGTCGTGGAAAATGTCATTTATTTCAGTATTCTCGTTTGGCACTCAACAGAGGTAGTCGCTTTAGATTTCACTCCCCGCCCTACCCTTTTTTTCCTCTCTGCTTGCTTCTGCTGTCTCGTCTCATCTATTGAAAAGACTCCTTCTGCACGGCTCTCCAAACTAGAAAATTATGGATTTGATCAACTGGTCTCTCAGCGATTGATACCATCTTCTCAACGAGAAGTCTGGGTTCTGGGGAACCTGTTTGTCCTGACGGACGCTCGCGCCGGATATACGAGGGATGCGTGGGAGAGGTGGCAAATCGTGTGTCTGGCGGCTCTTTCCGTGGAGGACGCTGAAGATATCTACCTTTTCGCACCATGATAACAGGTATTCTGCTGTTTGGATTAGGCGCTACCCTGGGTTATCGAAAAATTCAGAAGACGGGAACAGCTGTCCAAAGCCTCACAAGGCTGCCCGCTTTGATTGAAGCTGTGGGAAGAGCGGTCAGCAATGAGACTGAGACTATAAACCGAAATATGGATACCATCATGATGAAACTCACAGCTTTGGAAGGGTGATTTCAGAGATCAGAATGGACAAAGAGAATGAGCTGCGCTTTGCAGCTGTTCGCCCCAAAGTCACAACAACTTAATCTTATCTTTCTGGCTCCCCTGCATCGCGCCTTGGCCAAGGCCGTCTGGATAACCACCCTGTGAGAGCGATGGAGTGGAAATCTTTTCCCCCCCTCCCCCGACTACGGACATTACTCCCCTCCCCCATTCAACTGCCTCTGTAAAAACGCTTTGTACCGCCACCTGTCGAGCAGGTCTGAGACCGGCGCCGAAACAAATGGCACTGGACCGGATGGCTGCTTGCCAGAGCTGGATATGTTCCCCATGTTGCAAGTCATGTGTTTATGGTATATGTGCTTTTGTGCTGAGGTGTTTTTTTTTTCTGTTCTCAGACTGTACTCCAAATGGAGCATAGTCTGGGGGTTAAAAATTTTTTCCTCCTCTCTCTCCTCATGTAAAAAGCTGTATCTTTCTAAATACCCTGTCTCCTGTTCTGTCTACCCCGTTGTCATATGTATGTTGTGTATGTATGGACAGGTTGATGGCTAATTTCGCTGGTACTTGTACTAGTGACAATAAAGGGCTACTACTACTACTACTACTAATTCAAGTCTTTGGTTCTTTTAATTCTGATGATTTTGGCTCACATTTAACAAACACCCACCAATTCACTATCTCAACAAATTAGAATATGGTGATATGCCAATCAGCTTATCAACTCAAAACACCTTTAAATGTTTCCTGAGCCTTTAAAATGTTCTCTCAGTTTTGTCCACTAGGCTACACAATCATGGGGAAAACTGCTGATCTGGCAGTTGTCCAGAAGACAATCATTGACACCCTTCACAAGGAGGGTAAGCCACAAACATTCATTGCCAAAGAAGCTGGCTGTTCACAGAGTGCTGTATCCAAGCGTGTTAACAGAAAGTTGAGTGGAAGGAATAAACGTGGAAGAAAAAGATGCACAACCAACCGAGAGAACCGCAGCCTTATGAGGATTTTCAAGCAAAATCGATTCAAGAATTAAACCGAGGTCCTGGCTCTCTGTGGTCATTAAAAATCCCATGGCACTTCTCGTAAAGAGTAGGGGTGCAACCCCGGTGTCCTGGCCAAATTCCCACTACTGGCCCTTGTCAATCATGGCCTCCTAGTAATCCCCATCCTCTTGATTGGCTCTATGACTCTCTCTCCTCTCCACCTGTAGCTGGTGTGTGGTGAGCGCACTGGCGCAGTTGTCCTGTGTCAGCCATCACATCATCCAAGTGGATGCTGCACACTGGTGGTGGTTAAGAGAGATCCCCATCCCCGTGCTTGATGTAGTGTGAGCAGGGAGGAACACACAATCTGTAAAGTGATCTGCTTTCACCCTTATGCTCCTTTGTCTTTGTCGCTTAGACATACTGGATCTTTCTATTGGCGCTTTTCCACTGCATGGTACGGTACGGTTCGGCACGGCTCGGTACAGTACGGTACGGCTCAGTTCGGGTCGGTTTGCGTTTCCACCGCAGTTTAGTACCGCTATAGAGTGGGCGGGATTATTCACGCCGTTATAATTGGCCGCCTCTACTGCCGTGACATCATCGTAACGCGCCACAAACAAACTCACAACAAAGAAAGGAGACGGAATAGTGTTCTTCACTCTCGGCATGTGGATGTTTTTAACAACAATGGAGAGGTCTATGAGAATGCTTGTGATTTACCCCAGCAGCAGAAACTGTGGTGGCAGTGACACGGGTTGTAGAGGAGGAGAGCAGGGATGTTCGTCGCAGGTGTGCTGACTTGATTAGTTAACTATTCATGCAGCGTGTTCTGTAAAGTGAATTATCAATAAACTTTTGAATATTTCAAAATGTACAATGTATCCCTTGTTTTTTATTTATGTGATGGTTTTTATAATCGCGGCATTAATCATTTGTCTTTTCAAGAGGTTCATTACGTGCTCATACAATGATACATATTTAATATAGTCTGAGGTACACTTATTCGATCAGATTGTTTTTAATTGAAGCAAAACACAGATACAGAGGTAAAAATATAAACAGAAAACATACTCTGAAAATATAGCAAGTTCAAAAGTAATGTTATACACATAAGGCTTTTCCTTCGCGCCATCAAGCTATCACTGGATCCGCCTCGGCTATCAACAAGAGGAACGTCTGAACTTCCTCAACAGACAACGACACTGCTATTTTGTGGTTGATGCAAAATGTGCGTTTGTTTAAACAGAAGGTTCGTCCGATCCGTCGCTGGCTGTGCTGATTTAAATCTAGCGGGTAGGGCTGTAGAGGAGGGTCTCATGTCGCAAGTTCAGTGACGCAGTAATGACGATTTTCTCCGCCAATCAGTGATCAGTAGAGTTTACACGCCACGCTTTTAACGCACGGCTCGCTTGGAACCTAAGTGGTACTAAAAAGTATGAGGTACCAGGTACAGTACCCAGTGGATCACCCCCCAAAAGTGAACCGTACTGTGTCCTTCCAATCAGTGGAAAAGCGCCATATGTTGCTGGAATTGTAACTTGTCAAACAACAGTAAATAAGATTCACAGAACATAGCTCGTGACTGACACACACACACAGAGAGCTTTGCTGAGTGACAAAAAGCTAACGCCGGTTGCACCTCACGTGCTTTTAAGCCTCCTGGTCATTACGTTACCTTCCCAAGATGTCTTGCCCATCATTTGGACTGATTACACATATGATTCAGAGCATGGTATCGCTGAAGGCGTTTCCCTAGCATTTTCCGACGCAGCTCAAGTTCCCGGAGGGGAACTGAGGTTGTTTGGTTGGTTGGATGGAAAATGTGTCTGTATGCTGTCAAAATTACCCAAGACAAACAAGTAGACTGGTCTTGTTTAAATAAATCATAAAAAGAAGTACATTTCACGTTTTATCTTTGAAGAGCTTCAAAGATAAAAAATCAGGTACACACACACACACAGCTCCTTAAGCCATTAGAGCGTTTTCCCAGAAGACCTGTTAAATTCTCATCTGCCCTTGCTGGATGCGAATCCTTATGAACGCATGCAGCTTGCCCATTGCTGTTGTTCTACCAACATGATGGCCCTTCTCAGTCTGCTTCAGTCATTTGATGCCACAGCACTCTCAGCGGTGACTCAGTCAGTGGTCCGGTGTGCGGATGAGCACACAGCCTACCAGTAACAACCTCCTGAGTTATTAAACATGCAGCATTCTGGTCTGCCACCTCTGCTTTTAACACAATAAATCAGATCTCTGCTGTCACTGACTCCCAGAAGATCAGCCGAATGCTCCTCATCTCTGCGTTGCTCTTCATGTCAGGGAATTCCTTAGAGAACATCAAATGTTGTCATTTTTCATCTGCAGTCACACTCACAGAACCGAATGACCCCGTGAAATTAGAACAGAAGTGTTGTGGTATCTAGCACTATTCAGCCAAAATCATCAAAACAGTGATGCCTCATCTTGCTAGCATTGTGTAAATGTTATTCAAAAATGTTCTATGGAATGAGAATGTAAAAACCACCCCCTTCGCAAAAAAACTGCCATTGATTTTAATGCATTTAGCTCCTCAGAAAGCAATCATGTTTAAACGGAAGTCAATATAGAAGATGCCTTGGTGCAATTAGTGGAAATAGTATGTCAAATGGGTTTAAACCTATTTGTCATGATAAATGTGTTTTGCCTGAAACTATTGCTACTAAAAAACACTTTGGAACTTTTAATTAGAACTTTAAAGCAGTCAGGTTGTGTTCTGATGGACAGCATTATTTGGAAGAGAGTATTTGTTAATATTATATGAAACATGTAGAACTGTCTGAGGTTTATAACAAACCAAATCTTGTGAAAAATCATGTGCAAATACTGTTTTTGCCTATTGCAGACTGCATCTGTCAATTTACTTTCATGTGTTTATGGGCAGATTTTGACCTTTCAAGTGACAAAGGTGCCAACATTGGAGTAATCAACAACAGTTGCATGCAGTTTTAACTTTTTTAAATCTCAGACAGCTGTTTGCAAGTAGCAATTTCTATTTTTATTTTAAAAAAGTTAATAAGTAAATTGTACTTCTGAAACTATCACTGGGATTTTATTACTGAATTTAATGTATACTGTAGGTACGTTTGCAAGAATGTTGGTAGAGGCATGTTTTTCCAATGAGCCTATGTTGATTTTCAGAAGGGACCTCAACGATAGGAACTGTGCTCGGATTAGCCAAGATATCAAGGTTTATAAAAAAAAAATCTTTGGAACATTTATCATCAAATTCTTCCAAGATGAAATGATCTGAGGTATCCTGTCCACTTTACTTTTACTGCTCTACACTTATGTCTTCAATACTTTTGTATTTGCCTTATCATAAATCTCATGATGTATGAAATGTGACCCTCTCTGTGAAAACCCAGCTAAAGTCATTTTTTTGTGATTTGCTGTTTTCTACAAAAAAATCATCCTTCATATGGTAAAGAACATTCTGTGAAAATGTAACCTTTATATCTTTAATATTGACTGATTAAGGTCATTTCACAAATTGAAATTATAGTGAAATGAATGGTAGTAATCAAACTGTGATGCTTATCTCATAATTAGATTTTTAGACTTTAGCCTGGATTTCACAGAGAGGGTCACAAATATGAATCTAAGAACTAAGAAAACTAAGGACTTGAATACACCGAATTAACAAACCTGAAACAGGTGAATTGAACTTAATCAGAGACCATGGAACAAACACGCATATGGAACACAAGCAAACAAGAACAGAACCAAAACACCCCACAACATTTAATGTATTTCTTGTTTTAAAAGTATAATTTATTATATTTATATTAAATGTACCTTTTACATGTACAGTACTGCCTAGAAGTAGGCACATTTCTGTCAGGCACACCATATCTGAAAGCCCTAAATGTCTTTATATGGAACTAGTGATTAGTAGAACTAGTAATTCACCAAATTGGATAGAACCATTTGAAACAGCACAGGTGGCCAACAGTCGAGCTGAAAGAAACCGCTTGGACACATCCAAAATGCTGAAAACTGACTGCTGAGGGTTTCATAAAGGGGGCAAAATGTATGTATTTGCTGAGAAATATACCAGTGTGCTGGCAATGTCTCTCTCTCTCTAGTCATGATGAGTCGTTTAATGCTTACAACAGTTCTTGAGTCACCAGTTCAGACTGTGTCTGCTGAACCAAGGAGATGCTCACATGCCAGCAAAGAAATAAAGGAGTGAAAGTTAAGGTTTCTCATCGTTTATGTAAAAAGGTGAATTGATTAATACTACTTTATTAACTTCATATGCTTTAGACATATAAAACTTCCATGTTTCACATAATTATTGTGAATCATTTATTTGAACCAGTTCATTGAAATTCACAGAAAATAATTGGAATTCACATCACTATATAGAACTCAATTTTTTTTTTTTTTAGAATGTGTTGTAGAAGAACTTGACGAGTTTATTTTATGAAGTACATTTCTGATACAACTGATACACATTTTCCAGACCTGAGCCACATTTAACTTGATTTAAATAAATTTCTATATCATTTTAAAATTCCTTGTTTTATTATTTTTAACTCCTTGTTTTTATTGCTGTGAATTATTATTTCACTTTTTATGTAAAGCACTTTGAATTACCACTGTGTATGAAATGTGCTATATAAATAAACTTGCCTTGCCTTGCCTTGCCTTGTAGGGCTCAGGTGATTTGAAACGCCAAGTGCTGGCCAGTGCCTGACCATACCGATGCTCTTCAAAACTTGAAATCCATCGCAGAAAAGTGGAAAAGCTGTTGCTAACAAACTCAATTTCAATACCCATGTTTTTGAAATTCTAATTCTCAAGAAGGTGTGTGTGAAAATGAAATTCTCAACAGGTGTGTGTGTGTGTGTTTGGGTGTCAACATACTTTCCCATCTAGCGTTTTAGAGACCATGCGGCAAACTGTCTATAAGTGTGTTTGACTGAAGAAAAATAAAGGGTCACTTTTCAAATGTCTTTGGGATTAAGGTCCGTTAGGCCGATCTAGCAAGAGTCTGACTTCCGCTCGTTCCCACAGTCACACCAAACACTGCGACTATCAAAGTATCTCATGATTAGAATAATAATAAAGCAAAACTTCCATCTAATCTACATCTAAATGTCAAGCATTAATATCTTATGCACATACATTTCCATGAAAATGTTGCCAAGGTAACTGTACTTGTAAAGTATCTAATATGATTTCCATACAGAGCCTCTTGGAAAATTGCTGCCATCATTTTGCATCAAATCAATTTTGTATACAAGTAGTGACGGGTATGAAAAAAACCTAAACAATCAGCCAAATTAAAGCCTCAAAACTAACTATACTCGAGTCACATGGACAATGTAACTTTGATGTGTAAAACCTTTCATCATTGGTGAGACTGGGAACTGAATTTGTACTGGATCAGAGATGAATGTCCTTCAAAGCTTGTGTCTATGACAACCAAGGCCTATTCTGTAAGGCAATCTGAACAAGTATGAGATTTAACGACATTTGTGTAATAATAAACAATGAAGGCCTACTGATTAGCAAAATCACAGTGGCCTTTAATTGCTCAGATGTTGCCCTTTCCCTGCTCAGAAGACTTCTCAGTGTTGTTTTCCCCCATTTCTAATTATCAGCTTTGGCACAAGTATCTCCTTAAATGCATTTAGGTGAAACAAATTATATCTCATCAGTGTCTAGGAAAAACAATTAAGATATTATATCTAAATAGTGATTTGTCTTCGAGCCATTTACAAATATTCAATGAATATATGCTATTACTAAACCTAAATTAAATCTTTGACTTCTATTTCTCAGAAATTCTCAAGCCAAATGTTTCTGTATTTTCTTTCTCTTAAAAGCTGTTTAGTTCAGGCCTTGAAATGATCACCGTGGGTTTGTAAGAGTTTGAAGTCAAGGTTATATCAATGTTCCCTTCACACTGCTGTGGCATGCTTAATGACAACTTTGATAATTTAAGGCCTGTGTCTATGATAGAATAGACTTGGTCGCTGGTCAGTATAAAGTTTGTAAAAGCACTGTCTGACCTACAGCACTGCATTTACCTTTATACATACTGTTATATTTTAGAGCACTAAACAGTGAGAACATCAATAAAACTGACAAGCAGTCAATCGTTAAGCTTGGGGTGATCGGAGTTCAGATACTTTCCTAGGCCATAACCATGTCTTTAACATTGGAAAGAATTGTATTTGTTTATACGCAGTGTTGGGAAGGTTACTTTGAAAATGTAATCGGTTACGGATTACAAGTTACCCTACTTAAATGTAATAAGTAGTGTAATTTTTCAATTACTTTATTAAAGTAATGTAACTGATTACATTTGATAACTTTTTGAAATTTCAGTTTTCTCAACTGTTAATCATTTTAAACATATATACCAGGCAGGGTTAACCTTACAGTAGTGCTCAACACTGATTACTGTCAGACTTTCAAAATCCTTCATCACTTGAATCAAGATTGGATGCAAAATATCTTCATTTGCATATAAATGTGTCTTGGTAGTCCGTAGACACAACTACCCTTTATAACTCAATGATAAAAATCCATTCACTCCTTTTTTTCTAAACAGTTATCAAGCCAATATGATAGCATATTGCTAAAGCCCTGTGATGGAATTTTTCCTTATGGGTATTAATCTTTAGTGAAACTTAGATTCAAGATGTATGCATTATATGTTTTCTCACTCATAGTTAGAAAAGCATTCTTTGTGTGATTTACTATGGGAGAGGTAAGGAAAAGCAGATGGTTAAAGGGTCATCATGAGGGCATTTACAACTTATAGCCTGGGGGTCAGGGGGCATTTGCCTGCCCTTTTTGTATAACCATTAATAGGTAAACGAACTGGTATCCCTCCTGTAGGGGGGAGAGAGAGGCCTTGAAGGCCACTATAAAACAGACTGAAACTGCTTTCTCCTTATCTCTCTCGCCTCACTGACTCGCTCATGTGTATCAGTGACGAGATCTCTCTTGCAGGAGAATAAATACTTTTATTACCATAATTTGGACTCAGAATTGTCTCTTACTCAGTGATGATGTTTGTTAGAAAGAAATTGCCACAACAATTTGGTGTCAGAAAGTGGGATTCCTTGGACGTGACTTCTGGACCTGACAGCGGACGGAGGCTGATCACCTTGGAGCTGAAAGTTCCAACCCTACCTCGCAAAAAAGATTGAGAGACGAGGGACCGTTCCGTGTTGGGACCGGAGGGATCGACCACTGGAATCAAAAAGAACCCAGGTGGCACAAAACGACATCTCTGGTAAGAGTCAATTAAATTCAATTTAATTAGGGGGGAAAGAGTGAAATTGAACCATATTGGCTGAAAACGGTTTCTGTGGTAGAGTAATCTGGGCACCAACGTCCAGATAGGTAACCTGAGATTAATTTGAGATCTGTACGGATCAAGAGGGTTTCAAACAGGTACCGAGGTTAATTGGGGTTAGAAAAAAATTGAAAGATTTTGGTAAATCACAATTAAGGGGCACTGATAGTGCAACCCGACCGATTATGGATAAGAGAAAATCGGATCTGCTGGAGACGTCTAGCAGATTAAAGAGACGCGCGTGAGTAAATCCACAGAAAGCAGAAAACAGCCAGTATGGGGAAGTCTCAGAGCAAGCTTGTGAAATATGATACACCGGTGTACTACCAAATAAAAAATAAAAAAAAAACATTATGGTCAGAAATGTATGCAAGATATTGAAAAATACCTCAGATATTGAAAAATTAATCAAGCATCATGATTTTCCCGAAGAGGGAAAATTGAGCCTCACAAGACTGAAAGTGGTGAGGGACTCAGTTGAACAAAGTAGCGACAAACAACCAGGTTGTTGTTGCAAATGTGTTAAAAATGTATGTTAAAAATGAGAACAAACAGTAGATTGTTGGCTCAAGGAAGTAGATAAAAGAGAAAGAAAGCAAGTGCAGAAAGAGTTAGCAGGAAGGAAAAATGAAAAGTGCAGAAAGAGTTAGCAGGAAGGAAAAAATGAAAAGTGTGAAAGTCTATTTGTATGGGTGTCTGCACCACCAGTACCGACTAACAAAGTATGTTTGTGTTTCCCACATGAAAATACGGTGAGGTCGGCACCGCCAAAACACCCATCTACCCAATGGCTCAGCTGGATGCATTGAAATTCGACCCCGACCTCGACTGTTCTCCGTCAAGACAACCGCAGCAGGACGCACAAGCAGCGCAGGCAGCGCCGCGAAAGCGAAGGGGGAGAGAGAGATGCAGCTGGCTGTTGTACAGATTAAAGCAGCACGAGCAGCGCAGGCAGCGCAAGAAATGTGGACTGTGTGTAAAGTAATGAACATGACTTTTCTAGCTGCACGAAGTGCAGGTTGTGCAAGAACCATGGACACTGGGCACAGGATTGTCCAGAGGCGTAAGGCGGATTGAAACGAGAGGAACGGAGAACAGGAGAGGAGAGGGCGGGTGACAGGCATTCAGCCAGCTACGAAAAAGGGAAGTAAAAATTTATTGACACACACACACAACACGCTCACATACACTGATTCAAATACTGCTCTTTGCAATGAAGAAATGCTTGCAACCCTTATGTGTGACTGCTGAAGTTTTGAATAATGCTCTTTGCAATGAAGAAATGCTTGCAACCCTTATGTGTGACTGCTGAAGTTTTGAATAATGCTGTTACTGATGAATGTCTGAGAATGTACAAAAGTTTAGGCTTTAAACTTTAGTTTAAACTTTAGTTTAAAACAAATAGTTTTAAGGCTACCGAGATATCCCATGTTAGTTGACGGGACAATGATAGACTTTGTGGTTGATTCGAGGGAAGCTCGATCCACCATAAGACCATGTGACTTGCCATGTGAACCAAGAATGACGGATTTAGTGTTTGAAAGCACTTCGGCGTCGGGGCATATAATTTCAGAAAACTATACTGTGCTGTTAAAATGTGAGACGGAGGGGGGCAGGGCATTGAAACATGCGTTTTTGTGCTCTGAAACCTGTCCGGTTCCGTTAATGGCCAGGGATCTAATGTGTAAATTAAATCTGAAACTCACTGCTGGCCCGTTTGGGATTTATTGAAGAGGAACAGCAGATGAGTTGTGCAAAATATGAGCCACAGTGGGCTTACGAGTGGCAGATAAGTGATTCTGATTGGGCACAAATGATTTTGAAATTGGCAAAGATCGAACAGTGTCAGCTAACACAGAAAGTATGTTGCCTGACAGATTGCATTGCACGTCACATGTTGAAATTGAGCGTGAATCACAATATGAGGAAGAGTGGTTTAACGGCGCAGAAAATGAGAAAATAAGATTTAATAAGATTTTCTGGAATGAAAATGTGTGTGCGCTTTCAGCTTGCCTGTCAGAAAAACAAATGCAGCTGTATTTGATAACGGGGAAGTCTGCGCCTCACTTATCACTAACCAAGGCCACTGAGCAGAAATGGGCCACTTTAGGCCTGTTTGTGAGAAAATGCATGAGAGCCACAGAAGGGCTGAAAAGGGAAGAGGGGAGAAACACATTGAAGTATGTAGATGATTTATTGATTTGTGCACGAGATGAGGTTACGTGCGTGGCTGACACTGTAACTCTCTTGAACCACCTGGCGAGAGAGGGTCACAAGGTCAGTCTGACAAAACTACAGTTTGTGCAGCAGGAAATAATTTTTTTTTTTGGGTCATACTATAACACCAAACAGTAAAGCTATCTCTGAGAAACGAATAAAAGCTATCAAAAATGTACCAAGACCAATAACAAAGAAACAATTGTTATCATTCTTGGGAATGTGTGCATATTGTCGAACGTTTATTCCAAATTATGCATTTCTTGAAAAGCCCTTGAGAGCCCTGACAACAGGGAAAGGGCTGAGGTCATGTGACAAGATAGAAAGGCCTTTTACACAGATGGTAGACGGAAAACATGGATTTATGAGTTCAGTGCTCTTGCAAACCCATGGGGACAGATTAAGACCAGTCGCATATTTTTCAACAAAGCTTGATGCGGTGGCGGCTGCGGAGCTGGCTGTACTGGCTTCAAGGGAATTTGTGGGGTATTCTGATTTGACTTTGATGGTCCCACACGCGGTCTCCATGATTTTGCAAGAACAGAAAACGTCACATTTATCAACAGCCCGATGGCTGAGGTATCACACGATTTTGCTTGACATGCCAAATGTAACGGTGAAAAGATGCACAACTTTGAATCCTGCCACACTTCTCCCTACAGAGGAGGATGGGGAGGAACACCATTGCTGTCTATCAGTGTTGGAACAGGTGTGTACACCACGTCCAGACCTGTTGGACACACCTTTAGAGAACTGTGACAATGTCCTCTTTGTGGATGGGTCGCCCAAAGATCCACAAACAGGCTTGAATAAGGTTGGTTTCATGGTGACCACTGAATTTGAAGTCGTAAATTCTGGCAAATTGCCATCAAATTATTCGGCTCAGGGAGCTGAATTGGTTGCTCTGACAGAGGCGTGTAAACTTATGGCAGACAAGTGTGTGACAATTTACACAGACTCGCGTTATGCTTTTGGGGTCACTCACGATTTTGGCGCACTTTGGAAGCACAGAACATGTTTGAAGTCGGATGGACATCCGATATTAAACGACGCTTGTGTCTAAGCTTTTGGAGGCCATTCTTTTACCAGACAAGGTCGCGATCTGTAAATGCGCAGCGCACACTAACGATAAAAGTTTTATCTCCACAGGAAACGCGAGAGCAGACGCGGCAGCGAAGGCCGCGGCAGCACAGGAGACAAAAGAAATGACTTGTGCTTTAGTATCTGTGACTAACCCTGATATTTCCCCTTGTTTACAAAGTATGCAGACTTTTTCCACAGGAGCAGAAAAACAAAAATGGAGGTCGTCTGGCTGCAGTCTCCAGGGGGGTGTATGGATGAGTGTTGATGACATTCCTTGTTTGCCCAAACACTTCTTTCAGCATTATGCTAAGTTGACACATGGGTTGGATCATGTGTCGAAAGGGAGTATGATAATGCAGATGAAGGAATTATGGTTTACAAAGGGATTTACAGTGGTTGCTGAAAATTTTTGCAAAAGATGTGTCACTTGTAACACACACAATGTGGCTAGGGGAATAAAAACACCCTTGGCATCTCAACCAGCCCCGGCAGGCCCATTTGAATATCAAATACAGGCAGGTTTATTTAAAGGAAGCAAGCTAGAGCATAAGTGAAATGCATAAAATAAAATAAAATTGTTTATACAGTCATGGCCAAAAATATCGGCACCCTTGGTAAATATGATCAAAGAAGGCTGTGAAAATGTATCTGCATTGTTAATCCTTTTTATATTTCATTAAAAAAAAACTTTAACCTTTCATTGGATAATAAGAATTTAAAATTGGGGGAATTATCATTATGAAATAAATGTTTTTCTATAATACACGTTGGCCACAATTATCGGCACCCACTAGTGCAATACTTTTTGAAACCTCCATTTGCCAGTTTAACAGTTCTAAATGTTCTCCTGTAATACCTGATGAGGTTAGAGAACACCTGACAAGAAATCAGAGACCATTCCTTCATCCAGAATCACTCCAGACTTTAGATTTCCAGTTCCAGGTTGGTGCTTCTCTTCAGTTCACCCCACTCATTTTCTAATGGGTTCAGATCAGAGGACAGGAATGGCCATAGCAGATGCTTGATGTTGTGCTCAGTGACCCATTTTTGAGTTTTGTGATTATTGTACGGTTGGAAGATCCAAACATGGCAAGATGTCGTTGTTTTCCTCCTATTTATATTTCTGTGAAAAAGGAAGCCATGGCTGGATAATTTCATGTTCATAATCACCCTGGATTGCTCAAATTTTTAATTGGAATATATTTCTTAAATATTTTACTTATAAGAATTTCATGGGGTGCAAATAATTGTGTTCAGCACGTATTTGAATAAACCCCCCCATTGAAGAAGAAAGCTGTCATGTTTACAACTGTGACGATGAGCGAATATAATCCTTAATATCTCCACGCATGACCTTAGTGTTTATCGTCATATTATAAAACAATTGTTACAGGGATTTCTAAACATGAGGATAGATGAACAGGAGGAATTCAGGCACTCACCATCAGAGGATTACGTTGGGGAGTGTGGTGAGGGGCGCGTGGGAAGGCGGAACGCGCTAGGGGGAGAGCGGGTTTGAGACGAGCGGGAAACATTTGGCAAGTGAATGATAATGAACACCTGTATCTGATTCCAGTGATTGTCGGAGAGACATAAAAGGGCCCCGCCGGCCGGCAGAGAGGAGAGCAGTAGCGAGCACGCTGATTCAGAGAGACCGCCAGAAGAAGAGAAGAAAACACCCACGAAGAAGAGGCAGTATTTACGTTTTGTTTTGATGTTTATTTTTGTTATTAAACGCCGACTTGTTGCTCGTCACCCCTGACTTCCTCGTCCTCCTTCCTTGAACTCCGAACCTTGCTACATGGAGGTTGAACAGTACATGAAGCTCATAGATGCCCCACTTGGCCACAGTACAAACACATACAGTATGTTATCTAATGCGACTCTCTTTCTCCTCTGAAGTGAGAAGGGCATGGCCGATTTCCATGGGTTCTGCATCCTCTGTGTTAGTTTGAGACGCGTCATGATGGTGAATCTATTAGGTCTCCGGGCACGGATGAAATTATTGATTAAAATGGCCAAATCAAAGAACTGGTCCAAAGTCTTAGCATGGGTTAGGAGTTATAGTGCTAGGAGACCGTGTTGGGGAAAGTTACTTTTCAAAGTAATGCGATACATATTATGTAACTCCTAAAAAGCAACTAATTATGTTACTTAGTTACTTTTTATGGAAAGTAATGCGTTAGGTTACTTTAGCATTACTATTTATATCTGGGCAGGGTTTTCTTGTTTGTTTGCAATATAAAAAAGTTCAGATTTTTGGCAAACATAAGAGCCCTTTCACACCAAAAGTGACATGAATAAGCCTCAGGCTGGAGGGAAAGTGAATTCACGTCTGTACAGTAGAACGCAGAAGCAGCAAGTTCAACACATTTCAGCAATACAAAAAGAAAAATACACAAATGTGTATCTAAAGAAATTTTAGTTTATTAGTATGGTTGAATTTGGATCATCGAAGGTAAGCAGCAAACACATTGATTAATAAAATGGGATTAAATACATAAAGGATATTTGTGTTATTTAACATTTAGTTATTGCAGTTTTGCATCATATTCTGGGTTGCATTTCACTGTTTTTATTCATTTTTAGGAATACTGAATCTGCTCTTTTCACATTTATTCTAGAACTACAGTGACATCTAACTCAGGATTTATCTTAACATGGGAACAGGAGAGCTGTCAATCAATAAATGGGAAAAAACTAACTGGAATTACTTATTTGAAAAAGAAACTCAGATATTTTCTTTTAAATTAAAAAGTAATGCGTTACTTTACCAGTTCCTTGAAAAAAAATAATCTGATTACGTAACTTGCATTACTTGTAATTTATTCGCTTATCTACATGGACACACCTCTCATGGCTACGAGGAATCTACGGCAAGTCTGAGCATCCAGTTTGCTACAGCGCGAAGATGGCAAAAATAGTTTTAAACACTGAATACTGTGAAGCGGAAATGCACATGAATTTTGTTCAATAAAATAAAACAAAATATAAAAAAGGTGTATATTAAGGTCTGGCTTCCGGTGCACCACCAGATGTAGTGTCTGGCACGCTTTTCGATTATTATAAGGTTATTATTAATCTCTTTATCAGCAAAGATGTCTGGAGTACCTAATCATTTTAGAAGACGTCTGAGTGGGATTAGAGATCGCATAAATGCCCAACTTGACAGTTTACTCGAATCATCACCACCGGAGCATGGAGAACAAGTCTTGTAGACAGGTAGGTAAGGAACGGTGGTAAAGTTATTTTAAAGTTATTTTAATGTTGGGAATTTCGTATTTAGAGCCCAAACCAACTCAGATAGGCTTGCCTATAAACAAATACCTTTTGCACAGCACAAAATGTAATTAAAAGAAAATATATTTATTAACCCATGACATATGATAATAAACTAATAGTAAAGTGCTCAGAAAAATATCCCTTTTATAGCACCAGGCTCTGTTTTTAAAATTAGCACTTTATACGGTCTTTAAACTAATAAACAAATAGTGAAATGTTCAGAGAATTATGGCTCACAGACTGGCATAAAGTTGGCTTGACGTTGGACGTTCGAAATTCGCATATTTAGGGACCGTCTCTAAAGTTACATGCTATAATGGTATACATTTTTCTAACTTCAATACCATATGAGCAGAATGACTTCCAGACATAAAAACAACTGTAAAATGTACATCTAGGTGTCAACTATAATGCGCACCTTTTACATTTTTTATATTTATTAAAATAAAATGTAAATAATTTGTTTTCAATAACTTTAGAGACGGTCCCTAAATTTGCGAATATCGAAGGTCCAACGTCTTTCCAAATTTATGCCAGTCTGTGAGCCATAATTCAGTTTTTTTGGGGGGTTATTGGGTCCTCGTATGTCTGTCTGTCTAGTTATCTATATGTAAATACTTTAAATAAAATATAGTAATTAGCCCTATAAATCAAGTTAATTACACAATTTAAACCATGACATTATAATAACAAACTAATTAATGTTCAGAAAAATATCCCTGTTATAGCACACAGCTGATTTTTGAATTGGGACATATGTCTTTAAACAATTTTAGAACTTTAAATGAATGCAATACTGAAAATGCATACAATGTAAATCCATTAAACGAAGTTATAAGTGTGTTTACACTGCAAAACAAAAGCTCTTCTTGCCATCTTCGCGCTGTAGCAAACTGGATGCTCAGACTTGCCGTAGATTCCTCATAGCCATGAGAGGTGTGTCCATGTAGATAAGCGAATAAATCTGCATCTTAAGTGGCGTGTATTGTAAGGCCCGGCTCGATCGACCCAATGACGGCAGTCGTTCAGCGGGTGAAGGCCTTTTGCGTATTACAGTCTTTCCTTTTTCACGACACAACAAGATTAAATGGAACACTTTTTCTTATATATTTTATCTCGTTATTTCATCTGACTCCATAAATGAAAAGGTTTTAATGATATCTGTGCATCATTAAAATATGAACGAATGATTGATTATTCTTTTCAGCTCCTTTTAATACTTTATCCGCTCAGATGTAGGGAAACTATATCGCTTAGAGGCCCTGTTTTTCACAGGTCTCACGGACACAATCTCGTCAGGCCCGGTCATCAATCAGAGGTAAATTATGGTTATGTATCTAAGATTTGCCGTTAATTCACACGTACACAATCAGAGACATCGAATAACCCCCTTGGAGCCCCCTCAGAACTTTAGTTCAATCGTTTACTTCAGTAAAGGTTTCTTGGCCACTATCAGATATGTTAGCAGATCAATGTACCACACTTGTAATAGCTTTGGATTGGTCAAGTACTTGTTTAAAGTAACATTAAATCAAAAGTCAGAGGTATAGGCGTACCCGAGTTTAGTCTGACCAGACGGCATTCGCCGTCCCTAAACGGAATTATTTACCCGCCTCTGCACCCAAGTAGACTTGAAATGACGCCGGGTATTAGCCGTCGCTAAAACTGACGCAGGCTTGCGGAAATATACGAATCCACTCATCTATTAGGGAGAAAGCATTCTTAGAGGCAGTCAGAATAGAATCAAACGTTACAATTTATTGACCAGGTAATCGAAGCAATAATTCAAAACGCCAATGTTACAAGAATAGAATCATCAGTTAACCATAACATAACAATACTACCTGGCAATGAATAATTACACACAGCTATTGTGTGGGCAGTCAACCTACAGACTCCTAGAACTTTGTGTCACGTTTCCTTATAAACCCAGATAATTCAATAAGCCCACCAAATGGTGGTATCTTGTCATTATAATTAGACTTTAGAATTTGCAACCAAATGGCTCCTGATATCCTGTGGCAGGGAATGCTTATTTACATACAGGAGGTGTTTTGAATAGGTGATCAGGGGGAGGGCACACCTTTAAGTTGTACACTACACTTCTCATACTTTAGAACTTCTTTTAGCTTTTCATTATGATTGGGAGAATGAGACCATTTTACCAGGCGCACTGAGACATTTCAAATGATATCAAACATGTATAGTTACTTTTTTGTACATACATTACATTGCATGGGTTTTCAGTGAGTTCTAGGTGAGGAGGAGAGGGGGGAAGAAAGGGGGGAGACGATGAGACCGTAAGTACAGGGTGTGAAATGTGTGTTGCGTCTCGGATGCTGCTGTTACATATGCAAGAGATAGTTTTTGTTGATTCTCAGGAGGGCCTTTTGTCCTCTCGAGGGGGGGAGGGGGCCCAGACATACTGGCACCAGGCTTACAGTATCGAAAGCCAAATGGTTCAGTATTCGCCTGGTTTTCACCGCCGTGTGATTATTAAAACGCCGTTTTCATAACGCCGCAAGGCATTAAATAAGTGCCGTTAGGCTATAAGTTAACAGCAGACCCCACCACGCGTTAAAATAACGCCAGGCGCCGACCGACGTTAAGTTAACGCCACACGCCACTTAAGATGCAGATTTATTCGCTTATCTACATGGACATACCTCTCATGGCTACGAGGAGTCTACGGCAAGTCTGAGCATCCAGTTTGCTACAGCGCGAAGATGGCAAGGAGAGCTTTTGTTTTGCTGTGTAAATACACTGTAAATGACTGCACTCGCTTTTTGCTGTCTGATAATCCGGGGCCTGATGTCTTTCAGTCATCATTAAACAGGTAAAGATTGTGTCTATTTTCTCCAAAAATATTTAGTTAGACAACGTACCTGAGTTTTAATGGTTTCTATGTGAATTCTGTGTGATATTAGTACATTTCGTAAAATTTAAATCTTCGCGCTGGAGCAAACTGGATGCTCAGACTTGCCGTAGATTCCTCGTAGCCATGAGAGGTGTGTCCATGTAGATAAGCGAATAAATCTGCATCTTAAGTGGCGTGTGGCGTTAACCTAATGTCAGTCGGCGCCTGGCGTTATTTTAACGCGTGGTGGCATCCGCCGTTAACTTAGCGCCTAACGGCGCTTATTTAACGCCTTGCGGCGTTATGAAATGCCGTTTTAATAGTCACACGGCGGTGAAAACCAGGCGAATTCTGAACCATTTGGCTTTCGATAGTTTTTACTCACACAAAAAAAAAATACGATCTTGGGCCGAGACTCATTCGTTCCTTTTCAAACTCCCCGATGGTACTAGATGGCGCTGATGGTGTCTATGGCTGGCTGCACCCCGAAGTTAGCAACAGAAGAAGAGATACCCCGAAAGACAACGAGAGAAACTACCACCTCGAGAAGTCTGATGATGAATCTGAGCTGAGACTAGGTGTGTAACAATGAAATCTCGTCCAATTGTGTACTCACTCTCTTAAACTTTAAATCTTGAAATAAATGATTTGTGTTTGTGCGTGTGTCTGTGAACATGATTTAGTGTGGTGAATGTAAACTGTCATAACAGGCAGCAGGAGAGCACCCTTTTAACTTCATGGTATACAGCATGCTCAAAACATCAGTTCATAGTATTTTTTATTTACTCACATGGCATTTATCTTTTTATTAACAGGCCAAAGAAAAGGACTCACTGTGGATGAAGACTTTTTTCTGTAGGACTAAAACAGCACTTCGAAGAGGTAAGATGTATTCCAAAGAATTTAACATAAATACAGGAAATTTGTGCAATAGAAGTAGACATGTTTTTGTAACTGAGAGTAGAGTTATTAAACCAACATGACCATAAATTATTTAAGGTTTCAAAGATGTCCCGTAAGAGACCTTTGCCAGGACAAAAGCAAAATCTTTTATTTTATTTAAACAACCAGCCAAGTGAGAAAAGACAGATGGATCAACCTACAGTATACTTACAGTATTAATCAATCAAAAATCAAGGTATGTTTTTCCATTGTGTTCTTGGTGCATTTTCCATAGGTGACAGGAGCCAAAGAATTCAAGAGGCTTGCTGCCGTCGCCAAACTGGTCCTGGTGTTGCCCCATGCAAACGCAGATGCTGAGAGGGTGTTTTCAGTTGTGGGACTGAACAAAACCAAGATAAGAAACAGCCTAGCATTAGATGGCACCTTGTCATCAATAATGACCATAAAGATGGCCAATCTGGAGCCCTGCTTCAAATGGGAGCCCCCCTCAGATATCATCAAGGCCTCAAAGAAGGCCACAGGCCAGTATAACCATGCCCACAGATCATAGACAAGGACTTTACCCAGCTTCTGATCTGCATCTGATACTGATTATGCCTCATTTTTAGTTATTTTTGTTATGCATTCATCTGTTTTATTGCTTGAAAAGGGTGTACTGTTTAAGCACTTTATTTGTTTCTGAAACATAGGCTAGGTTTCAGTTAAGAATTAGTTTAATACCATTCTAATCAAGATATCAATCAACCTACCTAGGTCAAATCTTAAACACTGGTCTATGAATAAGGCTTTATTGTGGTACATAGGCAGTCATTTAGGCACAACAATAGTTTTCTGGTTGAATTTTCAGCTCAAGTCTAGAAGGCCCTACAAGTCATTATGCCGAACATTATACACATCTTTATCAGACCACCCAAAAATCCACTAGAATGCAGGAAGTCACATCTACTTAATCCAAAATTTCCTGGGGGTGGACCTTCAGCTATGTCTGCTTCACAGAATGTAACCAATATTGTCCATCTCAGTAGGCTGCCCCTATCAACGGCTTTGGGCCTCCCCACAAACCACCAGAATGCAGGGTACAACATCAAATTAATTCCAATTCTCTGATATCTGAGCCACCAACTTGTGAGGCTGCATGTGCGGCATAATTTGGATCACCCCTGACAAAATCTCACTCCAAGGTTTTGTGAAAAGTTGGCAGGTATGATTTAATATTTATAAAATCTTTATACAAAATAAGATTTTGTTCATCACATACACAATTATACAGAATATAACCAGCCTTATAAATTATTATCCTTATAAAGCCTTATATTAGCCTTATTTACCTTATAAATGTAAGCCAGGTCCGCTCCATGGACGGTGCAATTATATGTAACATAAACAAAAGAGAATATACATAAATATAGGTGTGATGATAAATTCCTGTGGCTCAGTGGTAAAGCATTGTGTCAGCAGCGCAAAGGTTGTGGTATTGATTCCCAGGGAACCCATACTGACAATACAAATGTATAGCCTGAATGTTCTGTAAGTCGCTTTGGATTAAAGCGTCTGCTAAATGCATAAATGAAATGAAATGAAATGAAATGATGACGGGTGCTAGAGTGACGTCATCACTACCGCGATAGCGGGAACATGTGAAGTCTGTACAAATAACTGGTTTATGTCTCTTTACATTTGCTATTAATGTTTTTGCATTTCTGTTGACTAGGTTGGAGTTTATTAGGTTCATTATCCTTTAATGTTTATGTATAATACAGTTTACGATATCATGCGGTTGGTGTTGACTGCAGATAGGTGCACATATCAGTGGTTATCGCAACGTGTTATGTCTACTACTGTTTCCTTATGATATATTTCCCCCTTTTATCCACACAGAGACAAGTTGTAGTTGTATTATTTATTATTTCAAGTCTGTATTTATCTTTACATTTGTAAACGGCTACCTTCCATGCTGTGTACTCACCATATCCTGGTCCTGTGACTCCTCAAAAGAGGAGGTGGGACTACAGTTTCCCTTTTTCTTGAGTTGGGTTAAACCATTTCTATTAATAGGGTGGGGGCTTAACCCTTGGGGATGTAGACATGAAGAGATGTCTTATGATGATTATTTATATTTTGCTTCTGTTAAAGAATTGCATTTATGTTTTTATTTTATGTATTTTTGGAGTTTGATGGTCTAAATGGTTAAATGAGTTTGTGTTTGTGCTTCAAAGGTTTCTGATATTGAGGGCCCGGCAGTTGGTATGGTCTTAGGTGTAATGAGCCTGTCTTAGGCTATATAAGCCAGTCTAAATTGAATATTGGGAAGACAAGGTGGGGGCCTACTGCTTAAAGTGGCTAATGTAGATTTTGCTGCCTGTAGCAATTTGTTTTCTTTGGTCGTTTAAATGTCAAAGTGGACACTGAGTTAAGTTCCTATTTTTGGGGGGGGGGGGGAATATTTTTTGTTTGTTTGATTAGTTTCATAATTCTATTTGTATATTTTTTCCTCACTTATTGTGAATATGTATACCCCTACTTCTCCACTGGCATTTAATAAAAGTCATCTTTGGATAATATCTGAGTCCTGAGCCTATCTACCACCTCCCTTTGTCCAGCACGGGACACGTTACGACAATAGGTATGAAAAAAAAGAATAAAATGTGAAATAAAATAAAATGTGCAGGACAGTATACTATAGACCTAATACAAATAATAATACAAGCAGAAATGTGCAAGAGGGATGTGTAAACAGGTTGTACAGGTTATGTACAAAGCACAATATGGATGGTGGAGAATAGTGAATATCTTACTGATTGTTAAATGGAGTCATGTTGATGTTATGAGACTGAGTTTGAGTTTAGAGCCTGATGGCCTGAGGGAAGAAGCTCCTCCTCAGTCTCAGTTTTGCCATCATTCTACGGCGCTTGCCAGATGGCAGTAAAATGAAAATTTTCTAGGGTGATTTGAGTCCTTAATGATTTTAGCAGCTCTGCTTTTGCAGCGTTTGATGTAGATTTCCTGCAGAGAGGGGAGAGCAGACCCTGCTAAGGACTTTGCAGTCCTGACTGGAGTCGTTTCCATACCGCACTGAGTCAATACACTTTCTATGGCCCCTGAATAGAACGTTTTCAGGATAGCTGGTGAGACCCTGAATTTCCTCAGCTGTCGCAGATGCTAATGTCTTTGCCTGGCTTTCTTAACCTGTGTTTGAATGTGTATAGTCAAAGTCAGGTCCTCTGAGATGATTACACCGAGGTACTTGAAGCTGCTCACCCTCTCCACAGGGGTCCCACTGATCATGAGAGTAGTGTAGGGTTGCTGCTGTCTCTTCCTGAAGTCCACGATCAGCTCTTTAGTTTTGCTCACATTCAGAGAGAGACAGTTGTCCTGGCACCATGATGTGAGTCTCTCTACCTCATCCAAGTATGCGGCCTCATCATTGTTGTTAATGAGGCCCAGAACCACAGTATCATCAGCAAATTTAACGATAGAAGTGGAGCTGTGAGAGGACACGCAGTCGTGTGTGTAGAGAGAGTAGAGCAGGGGACTCAGGACACAGCCCTGTGGAGCTCCTACGTTCAGGGTGATGGAGTTGGAGGTGAACTAGCCCATTTTCACCACTTGAGGTCTGCTGGTGAGGAAGTCTTGAATCCAGTCACAGAGTGAAGAGTTTAGGCCGAGGTCTGTGAGTTTAAAAGCTAGCTTTATGGGGACTATAGTGTTGTCAATGAATAGTAGCCTTACAGTTCACATTTTTGCTGTCAATGTGTGTAAGGGAAGAGTGCAGGATGTGAGAGATGGCATCATCAGTAGATCTATTGGGCAAAACTGACGAGGGTCCAAAGTAACGGGGATAGAGGAGCAAATGTCGATCTTAACAAGTCTCGCAAAAACCTTCATGACTATTGATGTGAGTGCAACTGGACGATAGACATTCAGGCAAGAGGGTTTATTGTTCTTAGGCACAGGGATGATGACAGATTTTTTTTAAATAAGGTGGGAACCACAGAGGTAGCGAGGGACTCATTAAAGATTGAAGTAAACAAACCAGCAAGCTGATCAGCGCAGGACCTCAGAACACGGCCAGTAATCCCATCAGGTCCGGCTGCTTTCCTGACGTTCACTCTCTTTAGTTCCCTCTGAACCTCGTCCTCCGATACAATGATTACATGATCATCGCTGCTCTGTATGCTGTTTTCTGACGTGCTGATTGGCAGAGTCGCGCTGCATTGCATTCAAAGCGGCCGTAGAAGGTGCTTAACTCGCCAGCTAGTAACGGATCTGCTCTCACCTCTGCAGAGGATTTATTTCCAAAGGAACAGATGGTCCTCAGTCCCTGCCACATGCATCGAGAGCCATTGAGCTGAAAATGAGACTAAATTCACTCTCTGTATTGGAGTTTAGCGGCTCTTACTGCACATCGGAGAGGATAGCACAATGCTTTGTACTCGCTCATATTTCCCGACAAAAGACCAGCGTTGTATGCGGCAGTGTGTTGGTTAACCGCAGCACGGATTGTTCTGTCCACCCACGGTTTCTGATTTGAGAATGTCCTTATAGTTACTGTTTCAGTATCTTGCTCGGTTAGCATGTTGACTTAGCTTAATGCTACATCTGTGAACTCGCTGATGTCAGATGAACTCGCCTCGACTGTCCCTGTAGCATAGCTTCTGAGTGGGAGGACCAGCGTGTCATAACTCTCTCCACCGAGGGTTCCTTAACGAGCCTTTGTTTATATTCCGATGTGAGGAAAATGACAGCATGGTCCGATTTTCCAAAAGAGATAGCGAATGGGCATTGTAGGCATTTTTAAACTGAGTAGCAATGATCCAGTGTATTCGGTCCTCTTAGTTCAGGGTATTTAACTAAAATTTAAAGAGGTCCAGTTAGAGAATTTCTTGAAGCAAAGGTCCAGAATATCATAATGTCTAATTAGTTAGTATGATAGCTTATATATTTAAGTAGCCTAGTAGTTGTATCAGCATCTGCATGTAATAAATACCTGACTACCAAATCAAATGAATTCAGTACAATTCAAAAACATTTTGGCAATATTTATTGTCATGTAACATATAACTGAACATATATGCATGACTGTAGATATGTGCAATGTTCTCTCATTAACAAAATAAAAGTAGGGCTGTATTTCGAAATAAGAGAAAATAAATTAAATGTGAAAATTGTGTATTTTCAAATAAAGTGCTTAACTTCAGACAAATAAAATAAAGGGAGGAAAAGCTTGAATTTATCATTTTCTGTTTTACATCTTGAATCAACAATCGCAACCAATTTTACAAATAAGTAATCTCAACACATCTTGATTGGCAGAGCGGTATCATGTGGGATGGCTTAACTTGCATGCAATTGGTCTGTGCGTTTCCACTACCACTACCGTAAAGACTACAACAGCTGCGCCGGTGAAATAAAAGCACCTCGTCAGGTTTTACATCATAACCTTATATTTTTGGCTGTAGGTCCAGGTCAGTATGGGATGGCTTCTGGGTCCGAGTCCGGACCCGGACCGCGGTCCGCCTGTTAGTGATCTATGCTCTAGTTGGACAGGATACATGTTGATAAAAGTTCGGCATGACCTGCTTGATGTTGGCTTTGTTAAAGTCCCCCACGATGATAAAGGCAGCGTCAGAATGTTTGTTAATGTAGCCTCTGAGCACATCGTGAAGCTTAGACAAAGCCAAGCCGGTGTCTGCCTGTGGTGGAATGTAAACGGCAGTAACAATGATAGATGAAAACACCCGGGACAGATAGAATGGGCGGCAGATAATGGATAAATGTTCCAGATGAGGCGAGCAGAGTGCGACGAATGGAGATATTCCTGGGTCACACCATTTCTTGTCGATCATGAAACACACTCCTCCACCTTTGGTTTTACCGGCCTCGGCTCTTCTGTCCATCTGTAAAACAGAAAAGTTATCAGACGGAGAGAACCAAAGAACCAAACCAAAGTCAGTTACAACTTCTGGATAACGAGTACTTTAATATTGATATTTTTCAAGTTATTGAAGTTAGAAATTTGTGTATCATGACCACTAATTAACATACTTAAGATGATATGTATAAGATAAAAGTAGGTTTAGTTCAAATAACTATTATACACATAGATCTTTGATATGAATTAATATTTTTGATAATTTATTAAATATCGGCTAAAAGTTTTTGAGAATAGTCATTTTACTTTTACTTAAGTACTGTTTTTACTGTTTAAGTACTTTTACTTGTAATTTAGTATTATTTCAGCAATGTAACAGTACTTGTAATTAAGTACACATTTCCAGTACTCTTTCCACTACTGGTTACCTTTAATAAATAAATGTACTTTAAACTGCACATTGCTGTTTCCTCTTCTTGTTTGTCACGGCTTCAAGCTGGTCCTAGTCCGATAAAATCCTGCTTAGGGCACTCATTTGGCCAGCAGAGGCCCTGATAAAGATGTCTCCACGATCTGCTTTTGAAGGAATATCCTTATATCTTGGTACAGCCCACATTCTAAGAGCTGCAGTTCTGATGCTGCCGTATACTGTACAGCGCACATACATTCACATCAATAAGAAGATATTTTGAAGCATGTAACCAAACAGTTGCTGGTCCACATTGACTGATAGAAGGGAACACTGTGGACCAGCAACTGTTTGGTTTTCCACCTTCTTCAAAATAGCGTTTATGTTTTGCAGAAGAAGGAAACTCAGGTTTAAAACAACTTTTTAACTCTCGCCTATTTTAATTGTTGGATGAATTATTCCTTTCATGTTAATAAAACACCAAACACAAGATAAAAATCATTCACTACTCTTGACTGAAAAACGTTAATAGAGTTTCTTTAAGAGGAATCAATCTATTTAGTGTTTTATTTTTATATTTGTTAATTCAGTTTCTGGAATGCTCTGCTAAATACACCTATTGTACCTGAAAATAAAACACTGTTTATTTTATTTGTGTATTATGTGTATTTGTAATGTGTTTCTTTGTTCTCATTTTTTTAATAACAAAGATAAAATAATGACAAAGATTTTCATCTTCTCCCACTTTGGCCTAATTATCTGTCATACTTTTTATATATTTATTTTGTTACCATGAAAGGTTTTGTCTTTATAATATGGAAATTAGTTTGGCTGTAATGCTCAAACAGCTTGCAAAATAGAAAAACCAACATGACAAAGAATCGTGACAAAACCGTGAATCATGATACCCCCCTTAGTCCGCGATTGTGCCCTCGCAACGCCATTTCAATTTTTTTCCCTGCCCCTCTGGAGACCTGTGCACGCCACTGTTCCTATGTGCCAAGGTTGCTGGAAGGAGTTGACAAGACTGTGGAACATTGGTAGAAGGACTAATATGGGCTCTTGGACTGTGTGAACTTTGCAATGTTTTTTATTTATTTTCTTTGAGTAGATTTACATTTATGGTTTCTTCTTTTAGATGAGGTGTATGATGGGTCTCCTGCTATTTTGCTATCCTCCCATCAGCCAGAACTCATGTCACCTGTTCCTTCCTCTATACAACTTTGTGTTACTGTGGATGTGTTGCTCCTTTGGTTCCCTCTGTTGTGTTTTGTTGGAGTTTCATTTGGTTTGGGTTTCGGTTCGTTTATTTAATTTCCTTTATTTACATTTACATTTAGTCATTTAGCAGACGCTTTTATCCAAAGCGACTTACAATTGGGGAATACATAAAGCGATTAATCTTGAAGAGGCAAACATACAGAGGAAGTTCCAATAACACCAAGTCTCAGGCATTGTTCAAATAAGTACAAGCTAGCAAGGGAAGGAGAGAAAGATAAAGAGAAAGATGAAGATTTTGAAAAAAAGTTTTTTTTTTTTTTTTTAAGTAGTCAAGTAGAGTTGAAAGAGATGAGTTTTCAGTTGTTGCTTGAAATTTTGACAGGGATCCAGCATTCCGGATGGGGTGGGAAGATCATTCCACCAGCCAGGAACGGTGAAAGAGAATGTTCTGGAGAGTGATTTTTGAGCCTTTATATATTATGTTACCTTTAATCAATAAATGTACTTTAAACCACACTGTGTCCTCTTCTTATTTGTCCTGGCTTCAAGCTGGTCATAACAATAGTGATTGTCTGCAAGCTGTGATATCGACCTTAATAATTCCCTTAATGCTGGGTTCTTTGGGAAGCTGAACAAGGTCATTTTTCACTTACAACTAAAAACATACTTCTTTTGTGATATTTTTGATTTAATGAAGCATGTTGATGGGCGCTTTTTGTATCCAATGTGCATTATAACTGATATAACAAAAGGCTTGGATATAATACTATATAAATGATAATCTCATGTTTATAGGTATGTATTGCTTTTGTGTTCATTTTTCTGCTGTTATTTCATACATTAAAAAATACTGTTGGACCTTACAGCCTTTCTGTTTTCAAAGAAGGAATATGAAACCAAGAACAGATCTCGCTGGGCCATCGACTTACTTCTGGTCTTAATCCAAGTTTCTAGCAGTTTCTGTATTTCCAAAAATACAGTAAAATTTGCTACCTGACAGATATGGGGCAAGTATTTATGTCTTGTGATTTCATTTGACATGCATTCATTTTCATTTTCTTGATAAAATATTTGAAAGGATTTAGGAGTATCAGCAAAGCTTCATTTGAGACGCAATTTCTGGCACAAAGCGATAGTTTCCATAGGTATATTTTATGGGCATAAGCACAGATTTAATCTAGATAACCTTCTACACCAGAGAGTACAACTTTCATCTCTAACATCAAAGTAAGAACAACAGTAAATTTGTATATGAATTGAATATTTTATAATGGAGTTTTATAATGTTTTTTTTTTCATTTTATTAGTAAAATAAAGTCTGTGGTAAACATAACTTGACTATACATTTATGTTTTGATCTACAATGTAAACTGCACACACTCACAGCCCAAACATTCTTATCTAGTTACTTATTAAAAACAATTGTTTTCAAAAATGAACATAACTGCTTCAATTTTTTGTTTTGGGTATGGATGTGTGTAATTTACATTGTAGAACAGAACATAAAAGTATCAAGTTATGTTTATCACAGGCTTTATTTTACTCATAAATTGAAAAAAAAAAAACATTATAAAACCCCATAGAAAAATCTTGAAGGAGCCCGCGGCGAATTACTCTTCCGGGTTCTGACGTCATATTTGCCCCACTCTATTGACCCAAAACATAATACAAGGGTTAATAAGATATTCCGTTATTATGGGATCCATGAAAACATTGCCTCTGATCAGGAGCCTCAATTTTTCTCCAAAGTATGGAAGGCCTTTTTCACTCTCCTAGGAAGATCCAGGAAGTTGGGCGCTTCCTCCGGACCTTCTGCCATGGCCACCAGAATTCTTGGAACCAGTTCCTGGGCTGGGCTGAGTATGCGCAGAACTCTCTTTGCCAGTCTTGCACTGGACTCACTCCCTTCCAGTGCGTACTCAGTTACCAGCCTCCTCTATTCCCCTGGTCTGGAGAACCATCCCATATTCCATGCTCCTGTTTCTCCCTTCCTGTGAAAACAAAGGAACATCTATCATCACCCTCATCATACTACTGTGCTTGTTCATTTAACTTATTACTCACCTCCATCAGTTTCCTGCTGACTCCACCGATCACAATAAAACTCACCTGTTGTATTCCAACCATCTGTCTGAGTCTGCTTCCTTAACAGTGGTATAGTCTACACGGAGCTTCACGATTGATATTGCTTATCCTGCCCGAAAAGACCATACACATTAAAGTTCACGTCTGCAGTAATAATGAACTATTAGACATGAATATTGAAAACAAATAATGTCAAATAACAAATAATCAAATAATGACTTTTCTCTTTACATCTACCTCTGACTAGGCGTACGATTTAGTCTCAGACATAGCACTACTGAGATGGTGCAACGGGTATAAATTCTACACACGACTGAAAGCACATTTTACCTCCAGCTTAGTCTTACAACCGGGTGTATGCCCAGCTGGTGCAACCAGCTCCTGGTGTATGGAATGGAGTTTCTATTCATCAATTCTATCCTATTCAATTCATCAGCCCGATTTCCCTAATAAAATCAATAAAAGCTTTACTATTTACCTCACTTGGCCATCTTATTACAGCTTTAATATTTAATTCCTGAACTATTTTTTTCCTCATTTCTTCTGTCATATCGCTGCTTTCCTGTTCGTATATAGTCAAGTCAAGTCACCTTTATTTATATAGAGCTTTTAACAATAAAGATTGTGTCAAAGCAGCTTTATAGTGTTTAATAGAAAAATAGTGTGTAATAATGTAAAAAGGCAATAGTAAACATTACATTTTCAGTTAAAGTCAGTTCATCATTGATTCAGTGATATCATCGTCCAACTCAGTTCATTTGAAATAGTATCTGTGCAATAAAGTCGACAATATTCCCAACTAAGCTAGCCAGAGTTGACAGCGCCAAAGAACCAAAACTCCTCGGTAACAGAATGGAGAAAAAACCCTTGGGAGAAACCAGGCTCAGTCGGCGGTGGGGGGGATGTAATTCTCCTTTGGCCAGACAAACAAGCAGTTTATTTCCAGGCTGCAGCAAAGTCAGATTGTGCAGATTTGCTTAATGGAACTTGTATGTCTATTATTTCTGTCTGTAAAGCAGCTTGAAATCTTGTTAGCAGCTTCTCAACTCAAGCACTTCAGCACAGCCCACCCAGAAACATCAACTGAACAGAAAGTATTTTACAATGCCAGTACAATGGAATAATAAGTATCAACCAGTCTCCATATTTTTTGTCATCTTGCTAAAACTTAACATTTTATTTAAGGTTTTTGTTTAATAATTGTATGTAACTGTTACAGAAGGAGACTCAGACAGAGGATTAGTAAATTAACAGGTATCTTTATTGACAGCAACTGAAGCAGACAGAAATGGCAGGTGAGTATCATGGGGAATGCAACGGTTCTTGGATAGATGGTGACAATAACCTTGTTTCTTGTTCCGCAGGAGATCGTGAAAGGAAGACTAAGACAGAACACACCTCTTTTGATGAGTAATGGATATATCCACAAGATGATGACAACAAGAACTGACATTGGGAAGGAGCAAAGAAGAACACACTGGAAGAATCACAGGAGGTAAGTAGCTCAATATATCGTCTACAGGTGCTGGTCATATAATTATAATATCATCAAAAAGTTGATTTATTTCACTAATTCCATTCAAAAAGTGAAACTTGTATAATGTATAAATTAATTCCACACAGACTAATATATTTCAAGTGTTTATTTCTTTTAATTTTGATGATTATAACTGACAACTAATGAAAACCCCAAATTCAGTATCTCAGAAAATTAGAATATTACTTAAGACCAATACAAAGAAAGGATTTTTAGAAATCTTGGCCAACTGAAAATATGAACATGAAAAGTATGAGCATGTACAGCACTCAATACTTAGTTGGGGCTCCTTTTGCCTGAATTACTGCAGCAATGCGGCGTGGCATGGGGTCGATCAGTCTGTGGCACTGCTCAGGTGTTATGAGAGCCCAGGTTGCTCTGATAGTGGCCTTCAGCTCTTCTGCATTGTTGGGTCTGGCATATCGCATCTTCCTCTTCACAATACCCCATAGATTTTCTATGGGGTTAAGGTCAGGCGAGTTTGCTGGCCAATTAAGGACAGGGATACCATGGTCCTTAAACCAGGTACTGGTAGTTTTGGCAGTGTGTGCAGGTGCCAAGTACTGTTGGAAAATGAAATCTGCATCTCCATAAAGTTGGTCAGCAGCAGGAAGCATGAAGTGCTCTAAACGTCCTGGTATACGGCTGTGTTGACCTTGGACCTCAGAAAACACAGTGGACCAACACCAGCAGATGACATGGCACCCCAAACCATCACTGACTGTGGAAACTTTACACTGGACCTCAAGCAACGTGGATTCTGTGCCTCTCCTCTCTTCCTCCAGACTCTGGGACCCTGATTTCCAAAGGAAATGCAAAATTTACTTTCATCAGAGAACATAACTTTGGACCACTCAGCAGCAGTCCAGTCCTTTTTGTCTTTAGCCCAGGCGAGACGCTTCTGACGCTGTCTGTTGTTCAAGAGTGGCTTGACACAAGGAATGCAACAGCTGAAACCCATGTCTTGCATACGTCTGTGCGTAGTGGTTCTTGAAGCACTGACTCCAGCTGCAGTCCACTCTTTGTGAATCTCCCCCACATTTTTGAATGGGTTTTGTTTCACAATCCTCTCCAGGGTGCGGTTATCCCTATTGCTTGTACACTTTTTTCTACCACATCTTTTCCTTCCCTTCGCCTCTCTATTAATGTGCTTGGACACAGAGCTCTGTAAACAGACTACCTCTTTTGCAATGACCTTTTGTGTCTTGCCCTCCTTGTGCAAGGTGTCAATGGTCGTCTTTTGGACAACTGTCAAGTCAGCAGTCTTCCCCATGATTGTGTAGCCTACAGAACTAGACTGAGAGACCATTTAAAGGCCTTTGCAGGTGTTTTGAGTTAATTAGCTGATTAGAGTGTGGCACCAGGTGTCTTCAATATTGAACCTTTTCACAATATTCTAATTTTCTGAGATACTGAATTTGGGGTTTTCATTAGTTGTCAGTTATAATCATCAAAATTAAAAGAAATAAACACTTGAAATATATCAGTCTGTGTGGAATGAATGTATAAATTATACAAGTTTCACTTTTTGAATGGAATTAGTGAAATCAACTTTTTGATGATATTCTAATTATATGACCAGCACCTGTATATAGCATAGAGAGTCCTCTTCACATGAACGAAACGGGACACTGGATTGCAGTGAGGTGTGTTTTTATGATGCGGTCTTGGTGATGGTGCAGATTCCAAACAGGTGCATGTAATCAGTACTCAGGTGAGCGTGTGATTGTGTGGTGAATGAGCCTGGCTGATCCATGACAGTAACAGCTGTAGAGATCATTTTATAGATCCCTGTACATATAAAACTTATATTGTGACCACAAATTAATAATTCACTCCTAGAACTAATTCATAACCACATTTTATCAATTTCTTCTCTTGTTTTTCTGGTCATATTTCTAGAGTTCTAAAATCTAGATTCCTGAAAATGTTGCCTCTGTTCAATCTGCTAAAAAGATTCCCAATGTATAAGGTAAACCGTTGCCACATTGCACCAATTCATCCTCTTGTTATAATTGAATTAAATCATGGCCATGACTGAATTAGTACAATATGATCATGATCTACCAAAAACATGGGGAAAATATTTTGGCAGATTGAGTAGAGGCAATGTTTTAGTATTATAGAAGAGGAAAATTATAACATCATCAATGCTTCTCAAAGTATTCAGCTATTAGATTAGCAACAAGCTAATTCATTCTGGTTCAATCTGGTCTCACGGTCCAAATGTTCATTTTTCTGACACTGTTCAGCCTCAGATGTTCAGGTGTGTTTTGTTAGGTTGTGAAATTGTTTATTTGCTTGCTCTGAATATTAATACAATCTCTGGAGTCCAGAAGCTATATCAAAGTGAATGTAAATGACAAACCACATATGATTTATTCTACCTGATTGGGATGTCCCCATGTCTGATTTGCAAAACTAACTGCTTAGACTCAGACATACAAAACCAGTAAGATAACCTGTCAGTTTACCTCAGGATAGTAACTTTAAGAATGATACAAAATTATATTTCCCATTTAATATTTTATTGCTGTATAACTTTTATTCAGCCAAGAAATAACAGGTTTTATTGGCCTGCCAGTATGTGACCAATAAACTGGGTGCCATTTGCAAGTTGTTTATATTTGTAAAGATTGACCACAGAGCGTTTTATAATGTGTGGATGATACAGTCTTGTAAAGTTGTCAGGTTTTATGTCTTCGGCTTGCTTCTCTTCACATAATGAAACTGCGGTTAGGACACCGTTTTAATTTGTGTGTACCTGAAGGAAATACAATACGGTGAGGGCGAGGTTTCCTTCAGCTCACAATCCTGTTCTCAACAGCCTACATGAGATAAATGACCACTATTCAATGGATATTTCCTTATGGGAGCATTTCTTATTGGGACATTTATTTCTGAACAGGGAGCTTGCAGACAGAAGGGCTGTCAAGTAAGATTCGTAACTGAAGAAGAGGTTTTATGCTGATTTGATTTCCACTGGATCCCTCAAGGTGTCTTGGGTGGAATAGATGCAGCAGAGAGGGTTAGCAAGGCGAATGCTCGCAAAGCCCTTCTCCATTGTCATCCATTAATAACTACAATATGGCCCTCGAGTGAGAATTAGCTGTGTGTGAGCTTGTGGTACGTGTGTGGGTGAGGGTGCTTTGCGATTATCTGCAGCCGCTGCACAGCACATTCATTACGGACAGATAAGGTTAAGTACCTTTAATGCTTGTGTCCGTGGACCTACAGGCTGTGTCTCTTAAATGTCACTTAGGGAGTCACTGAAGAGTCATCTAATAACATTTGAAGAAAAAAGAAAGCAACCCACATGATAAAGCATATTTGTTTGTACTTCCTACCATGTGATACATGACATTTAAAAAAGCGCAAATGCCACTGTCAAAAACAACCGGTAAAAATGACAAGCAGCAGTTAGAGGAATCAAGCAGGGTATAGTTACCGTAAAGAAGTAGATGAAATGCACTAAGTCACAATTGTTCATCATCTCAAAAAAGCATCTCTATAATATCTGATTTGACTTGAGTAGACTTTGTATTTTCACCTGTAATGCTGCAGTGATGAGTGCCAAGTACCTGCCAAGTATCAAATGCTAGTAAATGTTCAGTTATAAGGCGGGTGATCATTTCATCATCGATTAGTTGAAAATGTGTGCTGTGGCACGAATAGCTCCTGTCTGTAACATCAATTACAGCAGAAGAAAGCAACTTTGTATTGCTAAAAAAATTCACACAATAATTTAAACCAGGGATCCTCAAATATGGCTCGCAAAATTTCTACAGAGTTTACCTCTGACCCTAATCAAACACACATGAGCTTGCTAATCAATGTCTTCAGGATCATTAGAAAAATCACAGGTAGGTGAATTTCATCACGGTTGGAGCTAAATTCTGCAGCCAAGTCGATCTCGCGAGCCAGATTTGAGGATCACCGATTTAGACTAAATAATGCATTTTCATGCATCATAAAATGTACACAAAAAAGGACAATATCTGTATAATATTCAACAATATCTTAAGTATAAATTATTAATAAATATCTTATTACATTAAATATTACCTGAGAGGTAATTTTCAAGAATCTGGTTAATGGACTTCCATCCGCTAGCCACCAGTGATCTGGTGGGTAGCGTATGGAAGTCCATTTACCAGATTCATGACAGTAATATTAGTTATATCTGATGCTACTTTCTGTAATTACATGTAGTACAAGTGTAAGCCTTTAGCCTCCTTGGTAGAGCGCCCACCTCCCGCGCCGGCATCCTGGGTTCGAGACCCACTCGGTGTGATGGTGCGGACCCGGGGGGGTTACACATGTAACTATAATATAGTTGCAAATTAGACATGACTGGCCTTTCCTGGTATTTACAAGTGGAAATGAACATTTTGATACCAAAGTTTCCAACTTGGGTGGGCCATAATCTTTAAATATGGTGGAGGAGAGAACTAGCTGTAGTGACTATTAAAGGGTTAGTTCACCCCAAAATTAATATTATGTCATTAATTACTCACCCTCATGTCATTCCAAACCCATAAGATTTCATCTTCGGAACACAAATTAAGATATTTTTGATGAAATCGGAGAGCTATCTGACCCTCTATAGACAGCAACACAACTGAAATGTTCGCAGGTCCAGAAACATAATAAATACATCGGTAAAACAGTCCAAACTGTTTTGTGCAAAGAAAACAAAAACACCGGCAGCCATATCACCCTGCAGCCCAAGACCGGTTTCCCACTGAAGCTGAGCAGGGTTGAGCTGGTCAGTACCTGGATGGGAGACCTGAATAAAAAACTAGGTTCCTGTTGGAAGAGGTGCTCACCCTGTGGTCTGTGTGGGTCCTAACACCCCACTATAGTGACGGGGACACTATACTGTATAAAAAAGCACCGTCTTTCGGATGAGACATTAAACCGAGGTCCTGACTCTCTGTGGTCATTAAAAATCCCAGGATGTCCTTCCAAAAGAGTAAAGGTGTGACCCCGGTGTCCTGGCTAAATTGGCCCATTGGCCTCTGACCATCATGGCCTCCTAATCATCCCCATACACTGATTGGCTTCATCACTCGGTCTCCTCTCCACCAGTAAACTGGTGTGTGGTGGGCGTTCTGGCGCAATATGGCTGCTGTCGCATCAACCAGGTGGATGCTGCCCACTGGTGGTGGATGAGAAGAGTACCCAGAAAAGCGCTATATAAATATAAGGAATTATTATTATTATTATTATTAAAAAATAATTTACTCAGCCATTCTTCTCCCGAGTTACGTCGTCCGCCATTTTAGAGTATCACAATGCATATGCACACTTTCCCTAATCATAATCTATGCTTATTAAGCAGCTTATTAAGCGTTGCTCATGCGCTTTCCTCGAACATAAACAATGCTGATTATGTCAAACACGTTCTTGGGTACAAAATGATGGAAGACGTAACTCGTAACTGTGGGTTGTGCTGGATTTGGAAGGCTGGCAGTGAAGTAGTGATTAAAAGATGGCAGCGAAAACAAGTGTAAGACCTGCTAGACATCCCTTCCTCCCTCACAACACTCCTTGATACAACAGCCCAATGCCAATGGCCCGAGGAGTTTATAGAAACACACACATACACATGCACGCACAAAGAGAGAAGGGCAGGCCTGAGGCCATGAAGGACTTGCACTGAGACAGAGGTCGATTGTGGCTCAGATTAAAGGCTCATCGAGGTCTGTGTTGATGCTAAGCTGTTATGATATGTGGAAACCTGATGGAAAACTTCACCACTCTCTACACTAAAATAAAGAGAGAATCAAGCTACAGTCTTCACTTTCCTTTTCATTTTCATTTGAGACGGGTGACTGGTCTTTAGTTAGTACTGCGTTGTGTGTGGATGAATGGAATCAGATGATGGGAATTACTCAGGCCACGTTTTATTCTGCATGAATAAAAGAACACAAATCATAACAAGCTTGAATCTGTGGCCTTCTTTCACATTTGTATCTTCAACCTATCAGTGAAAGGGATTATTTTAACCACGAAGCTTGCACACTCATGCTTATGAACTCATGAATTTTCTCCAAAAATACATGCTCCATATTATCCACTCAAACTTCATACATGTTTAAATAAGTATAAAGTGCATTTTAGAACAAGATTACATGTATTATTACGATGAACAAAACTCGTATGATACTTTTTAGACGGAGCTTCAGTGCAACTCACCTCTCCTCAATCGCGCTAGTTAAATCAACACTTAAAGGAACCATGTACCATATTCACAATACACCAGCCACTGAAAACAAACGTAACTAAGAAAACATGAAATCTCAAATGTAAGAAATTAAAAGAATACTTTCGAGAATATAAAATTAAATAATAATAAAATAATTGATAATTACAAGGAGAGACATTTTGAGTGAAATTATTAATATAGCACCCGTTACACATGCACTTCAGGATAATTCATTTATTGCAGGAAATGTATGAATATTGCATACAAAAATGGTGCTGTAAAACAAAATGATAATTAATCAGTTCTTGAGTGTACTCAAGTTGATCTGTCCAGCAGAGTGAACCTTGTGACCCATAATCCAACCTGAAGTGAGCCAAATAATAAAAAGAGATATGGCCCAAATATGAACCTTCTGTTATTTTGACCATTAGTATAACTATAACATTAGTATGTATTATTTTGAATATTTAAATAAGCACATATTATTAATGACTGTAAATCAACACTATACACTATTGTTCTACTACCGAAGAGAAAACATGAGAGCTGATGCGTATATCTGTGTTTCAAATAAAGAAAACATTAGCTACTCGAATTGCAAGCTATTTTAGACATATAGGCTAGTACTTAATCATTTAAATAAGGTTCATGAAAACAGGGCTGTAATGGTACACAAAAATGACCTTTCAGTACATACCTCGGTTTGAAGTCACAGTTTTGGTACAAAAGATGGGAAAACGAAATATAAAATTGCTACATTTATTAAACAGTGGTTTACTAAACAAAATTCAATTATAATAACTATTTTCTTAAGGATAAAATCACTATCTCAGCTAATGCTGTAAACTCTATAGGAGCCCTGTTTCTTGCATATTACGCCTAAACCTTTACATTCAATTGCTATTTGTTTTTACAATAAAAAAATCTATGCAAACATGGCAATTACATGTAAGATTTTTTACATAGCGTCGAAATCGAATTAGAAAACGTTGTTTTCATGACAGATTTATTTAAAGGGGTCATCGGATGCAGAATTAATTTTATAAGTTGTTTGAACATAAATGTGTGTTGGCAGTGTGTGCACACATCCATCCTATAATGATAAAACCCACCTGTTTTATTTTTGTAATCTACTAAAATCATAACCCTTTCTCAAATCAAGCCATTCTCAGAGGCCTGTCTGTGTGACAGACCCAGGCTCCTCCCACAATTGTTGATTGACACTGTTGTCTTACCTTAGACCCGCCCTGAGTGAGCTGAGAGCTGTCCGTGTTTCGCTGCAATGATTTTAACTATAATTTTAACTCCTAGCTACATTTTACCCCAATGATTACATTTTAAATTATAGGAGTAAAAGACTATTTTCTTTTAATAGAGATATTGCACTCCCAAAACTGGAGAAAGACCAGACGCTTTGGAGATGATGGTCTTCAAGGAGAGCTTCAAGAACACTTAGAGGACCGAGACCACTTAGAGTCTCTTTTTTAGCTCAATATTTAATTTAGCATTCAATTATAAATTATAAATTGTAAATGTATATATTTAAGAAGATATTGCCTATATGTAATTAGCTACTTTTTTGTTGTAAATAATTTCAATTAGATTGTAGTTTGGTGAAGTGCAATTTCAATGTAGTTCTCCACTCTCTCATGTCAGATATTTGATATAAAGTGCCACTTTTAAACATATATGAGGTATTTAAATATATATATATAAATATATTTTTATCAGACTCTCAGAAGTGGCCTGGTTGAAAACACATTTCACTCTCTGCTTAAATTAGCATTCAATGAAAATGCTATCATAAACATGTCCACCACAATAAAATAAGCAAAAGAACTGTAATATGTCCCACTCTGCTTCCACTCCAGCAGCCGATACTGTTACTGTCAATGTTGGTTCACAAATAAAAAACAGAAAAATTAGACTAAAAGCAGACAGCTGTATGGAAGAGGACCATACGTTTAATGCAGCGAGGTCGAGCCTTAACATTTTGTTTTACAAACAGGACTAGAATGTGTTCAAACTAAAGTGCAACACTGTAGAGATGAATGTAGAAAGCAAATATCCAGTCATAGTCTCAGTGTTTGACGGCACACAAAGTGCAGCTTTTGCTAAGACTTTATCTACTTTCATCTTCTTATACAATCTTGACGTAGTAACAGAGTTTTTCTCAGCATGAATTACTACTGGTACATAATGGTGTGTGTTACCTGACTGTTATGTATGAAAATAAATAGCATTCATTAAATATAGAAACTCTCAGTAGAACAATATTCAGATTAATATGGTGCTGTCGTCTTTATGCAAATATGGTTGGCACATTGAAACCAGCATGTGATGTGAATTATATACTAATGTTTTTCAACGAATAATAATCTCACAAAGCAAAGATATCTGGGATAGAGTTTTATGAATGATTTTGCATAGACCTGTGGCAACAAGACAATCAACCAATGTGAAATAATGAGAATGACAAAACAACAACAAAAGTGTAATCAATACAAATCAAAACAGTATTCCTATAACAATAACCACATGATTTATCCATGCTGCAATGCATGCTGGGAACTCACACACCTTTAAAATGTCATTAGTTAATTAATAATTAACTATTAATAAGCAGTAAACTGGGCGTTTGTTGAGGGAAAACTATTAGTTAACAGTGAATATGTATTCCCTAATCTATAGTGTTACCGAAATAATGTGAAACAGATGACCTTGTTATTGTAATTTAGCAGAAAGTAAGTATTCAATCTTTTAAAGTGGGAACCAGAAGTAGTCTGATTGTGTTCTGAAAGGAAACAGAGCTGGGAAGATTTGAGCTGAGAAGTTTGTTAAAGAATATTTTCTTATCTAATGATGAATATTTCTTCAATAAGCTATGAAAGTAAACTGAAATGTGATGTTACTAAATGCATTCTGTCTGCTCTTTAGATCAAGGCTCACCGTCACTATTATTCTCTAATATAAAAGCGATTCAATGCAGTCTGTCTGGTCCTTTTGCATTTGAAGTCTGTCCGTGAATCTTTGTAGTATAGAGAGACTATTCACAAGCAAACATGTTCAGGCACCTTTCATCTCGCTAAGAACGCTTGCTGAGAACGTCTGCTGTGTGTTAAGCTAATTCATGAGAATCCTTTCATAAGAAATAAACGGCTGACATGTATGTATGCACACTGCATGTGAAACAACATGTTTTTACTATTTGCTAATATTTTTATATCATAATATTTTTATAGAAAATATATTTTAACATAATATATTTTTTCAGTAATGTACTTACGCAGAAGACAACAAATGGGTGTTTAGGCATACAGGAAAGTGCTAAGGTGGTCCATGAATGAATGAACAAACAAACAAGTAAACAAAAGCTGCTTTTAGCTGTGTCCATTCAAACTTTGATTTTCTTCTAGTTTAAATTAAATGAAAATTTAAAATATCCTATTGAATATAATGTTTGTGATTCCAAATGCAACAGTGATCAGGCCACAGAATATTTGCAAACTAAAGCCTGACTGGTGATTTTCGATGTAATTGATCTCTTTTCCATGCATCGGTTTCAGCAGGAAATGCTAATATTTCAATGTCTTTGCTGATGATGCTTCATTGCTCCATTTCAAATGTAAAATTTCACACACACAGCCACAAAAACAAACTCAATAAAGAAAGAAAATTCACCTAGGCTTAACTCCAGTGGTCTGTTTTGCTGTGATAAGTAACATCAGAGTTGCACAACATTCCCACCGCATCCATTTTTCATCAGACCACAACTTATACATATCTCACACAGCTCGGCAAACATCAATATGTTATCCACATAAACAGTCAAATGAAAAATAAATTCAACATGAAGAATCCTGTGATACAGTACCAGCAGAATATGAGGTTAGAGAAAATCAATACTTTGCCAGCATACTTCTGTATTGATATTCATATTTTAGTCCCTTAGCCATTTCATTAAGACCATGTCAAATAGCACTGACGATAAACGCTCAATCATAGCAAGGCAATGCATTCCCATCAAACAACAGCACAGCACACATGCACTGAAGAACAAAAAACTCCCTTGTCTTCATAACAGAAAGGTGAGAGGTGCTTTCGGTTTCTGAGTCGCAATTGTGAAATACAATCCCTGCACACAACTGGGATACAGAGCCAATATCTCTTAAATTAAATTGCTACTGAAAGTTATTTTGTAACATGAGCATGTTTATTCAAATAAGTTTTGAAGATATTTTGAACTGTTTCTGCCATAATGACTGTGCCACTTGGGAAGAAATACAGAAATAATATTGGATCCAAGTGCAGTATAAACATATTAATAAAGATAAACCAAAAAAACAAAACAGGCCAAACCAAAAATGAACCACTAGGACAGACAGACAAGATCTAACAATGTATGAAGAAAGGCTATCAAGGAATTCATTAACACCAGGGCTGCGTCTGAAAGCTGAATGTGCTGCATTCAGAGGATGCTTTCCAAGGTATGAAGGCATCAAGTCACGTCCGAATCCAATGTTAGCATCACTTCCTGTCTCCTGAGATGCCTTCATCTGATCAGTTTTTGAAGGCAGCATAGACATATCCTTCACTGTTATTGGTATCCCACAATCCTCCTGTGCATTCAAATCCTTGAGAGTTGAGCTAAATAATAAAGATGGCATCTGGATGTTGCAGGTGGTGGTCAGTTGGTGTGTAAATGTGAGTTTTTTGACCAACGTTTTCTACTTTTGATGTCATTTCTAGAGATAAATTAGTATTGTTATAATATTAGTATATTGCTGTAATCATTAAACCGTTCCGTGAGATACCTTTAACACTTCCTGCAAAGTCATTGTTTGATAATGCAGCTGCCTAAGTTTACAGACACAGCCTAAAACTATTCGATCAGAACAGGAACACAAACAGCCAAACTTCAACATAAAAGTCCAGAATGGGGAACATATGACAATGACTCTTTCAAGTCTCTAGATGGCACAGGTTCCTGTGTCAGCATACATCTGTGGCATGTTTTATCATCTCTTATGGGTCTATAGCAGGGGTTTTCAGTGGTGATGCGAGAAACAAATCAATTCAACCAATTGCTTCACAAATGACCCACTCTTTCGAAGTGCTGGTCACACCACATGCTGGTGATGTTTGCTGGTCAAAAATTTAAAATAAACTCAGGCCAAAAATGCATAAAAACAGTTTTTATGAACCCATTGCAAATATTTTATTGAAAGTGTAATAATACAATAAAAAATACCATTAATGATAAATATGACCTGTATAATGTGTTCTTTAATTAAAGGGTTAGTTCACCCAAGTAGCAAGTAAAGAATAAATAACAGGATTATTTTCATTTTGGGTGAACTAAGCCTTTAATTTGCAAGGCTTGTTTTGTTTGTTTTTTGAAAACAATTAATTTGCAAGGCTTTGCTAAACAGGCCAATGGGAGACTGTTACCTACTACTCTTATTAAAATGACTATAAATGTAAAATTAATCCGTGATCAGGTAAAAACCATAGACACTGGTTCACCCATGGGGGGGCTTCAGTGATTTGTGTATTCACAGAGATCATTGTCCCCCAACGGCGAAACATTTAAACATTTCCAAACGGTTGTGACATAACGATGTTTGAAACAGTGTAACGTTGGCAGTTCGGTATGTGCTCTGAACTACTGATTCCAAATAGGGCTGTCACGATATCAGGTTTTTCACTACATTATTATTTTGGAAAAAATTCACGATAACAATTTATTGTGATATCTATAGAAACTTTGAAAAATGTAATAATAATAATAATAATAATGAATAATGCTATCAGTCGAATTAATCTTTTTTTTCACCAATGAATCACACCATCACATACAAGAGGAACCATTACATTAAACAGAAGAGATTCAAATGCTTACCATTTTTACTTTAGCCCAGCAGTAAGACAATTTATGAGAATATCTAGTCTAAATATTTTACTCCAAACTTGTGTATGGCTTCATTGAGTGTTTAAAATAACTTCTTTCTGTGAACTGATTCTGATTTTATAGTATTCTATACAGTGATAAAGGTTGTGTCAATTATTGCAATATAAATATACATTATCCAAATGAAAATACCTGAGATGTCTTGAATAAAACAGAAAAAACATATACTGTTGTAATTGTGTCCAGATTGCCATCATGTTTCATCAAACAAAACATTTATCTTGGCACTTTATTTAGCTAGAGTCACAGCTGGATGCTAGTTGTCCACATATGGGATTTCGGTAACACTTTACAATACGGTGACACTAATATGCATTAATTCATGCTTAACTAATGCACAGATAATCATGAGTTAATGTATAACTCATGAAGCACTAAACCATTTATGAATGATTACTGCATCAGCAATAAATTCACATTATATATGATTCATAAATTAAGTAATCAATCAATTGTGTCATAATGTATTAATTATCTAATAACATATTATATTAACTAATAATGTAAATTCGCAACTTCCAGTTGCCTGCTTTAATTAATCATTAGCTAATGATATACAAAGGTATCACTAGTTATGACTTTATTTGTTGAGGCATATAGCTAACTATAATACCTAACTAACTAATTCAAAGTACATAACCACAATGACATATTACTTAACAATTAGTTAATAGTTATGTGCCTCAACAAGTAAAGCCATAACTTAACGATACCTTTGCAAATCATTAGTTAATGATTAATTAAAGCAGACAACTGGAAGTTGAAATGCATGGCTTCGACCCATTGTGGTAATTAACAGATGCATTTAAACTATTAGTTAATATAATGTTATAAGGGAACTAATACATTATGATATATTTAATTAATAACAAATTACTTATTACTTAATCTATGAATCATAGAGAATGTGCATTATTTGCTGATGTAGTGACCATTAATATATGGTTTAGTTCTTGATTACCAGTACATTGGTTAAGCATTATTTAATGCCTATTTGTGCACCCATATTATAAGGTGTTACCGGCATTTCCTGTACAGTTATTTGTTTTATTACTCATATGAGTTTCACTTGTTGACTTTCTGCTCGAGGGCACCCTCTTGTGTCGAGTATGAATGAAACAAATAACACGTGAGGGTTTAGCGCTCCATAATGGTTCTGGCACTGGATTATTATGTGTCATATTATCATATTATGTGTACTATTCTTTTTTAAATATTGCCAAATATATAAATATTTTTTAAATATACTTTTATAAATATAAATATATTTTACTAAATATAAAATATACAATATACTTTTTTAAATATTTTGCCTGTGATGAACGCAAATAGTTTGTATTTATTACAAGCTTTCTTCATGTGATTTGCTTTCTTGCCTTTTTAATATATTAATATTTAATATATATTTATGTTCCTAGACAGATTTTCTAGGACAAACACCTAGGGTTGTGATTTATAATTAAAGCCACTGAAATAAAAAATATAAAAAGATGTAACCACAGAAGGCCTCTTCCATTCAAGACATCAAAGCATTTAGGTGCAATTTCATAACCAGATGACAACAATCTCATAATGGCAGTGTTCCTTTGAGAGTAAAAAAGTTTTATAAATCAGGCAGCAATACATCCTTAATATATTCCATATAAAAACTTGACATATATTATGTATAAGGGATGGAAAGATTCCCCAATTCACGAAAAAGTTAAAGCATCGGTTTAAAAATTTAATTCAAGATTATTTGTATAGCGCTTTTACGATACAATCGTTGCAAAGCAGCTTTACAGGAAATTAATATATTTAACTTCTGGCAAAAATTGGTTAATTCTGTATATTGTGTGAGGGTTGGCTTACTCTGAGGTCCTCTGAGGGGTTGGTATCATCTCTTCTCAGGTGTTTGGTCATGTCAGATCATTTAAGGGTTGGATCCAGACTGAAGCTTGAGTAATTCCTAGTTACCACGGGATGTTAATCCAGAAACAGAGAAACAAATAGAGACATAATTAGCATAGCTGTTTATTTGTTCAACCCAAGCTAAAGCAAAATAATGTGCGTTTGATATAACTGCAGTACAAGATTGTGAGATGCATTATATGAATGCTTGGCTAAAGTGATGTGTCTTTAATCTAGATTTAAACAGAGAGAGTGTGTCTGAACCCCGAACATTATCAGGAAGGCTATCCCAGAGTTTGGGAGCCAAATATGAAAAAGTTCTACCTCCTTTAGTGGACTTTGCTATCCTAGGTACTACCAAGAGTCCAGAGTTTTGAGACCTTAGGGAGCGGGTTGGATTGTAGCGTGATAGAAGTCTAGTTACGTACGCAGGAGCTAAATCATTTACGGCCTTATAGGCAAGTAATAATATTTGTAACTGATACGGAACTTAATAAGTAGCCAGTGCAGAGACTGTAAAATTTGAAAAATATGATATATTTTCTTGACCTGGTAAGGACTCTAGCCACAACATTGTACAATCTGTAGCTCGATATATTTACACGTTATAGAAATGAAAATGGTGGTGTATAAAATTGATTTTAAGATAGAAAATAGACGATGAATAGTGTGCATCGGATACAAGTTGGCATTTGTATCATCCACAAGACACCGGCCATCCAGATTGCCTCCACGCGAATCGAGAGTCTCGAGGCTAGTGTGACTCCCTCCATCCCATCTGATTATGTGGCGTTCCTGGGTGTCTTCAGCAAGCAGGCAGCCACCCAACTACCACCTCAACCGCCATGGGACTGTCGACTTGCTGCCTGGAAACAAACTCCCTAAGGGTAGACTATATCCACTGTCCATCCCGGAGTGCAAGGCTATGGAGGATACATCAAGGAGGCTTTCAACCAAGGATTCATCCGACCATCCAGCTCACCGGTGACCTCAAGTTTCTTCTTCGTGGGTAAGAAGGACGGGGTTTGCAGCCTTGTATTGACAACCGTGCTCTGAACTCACAGACGGTTAGACTCCCTTATCCATTTCTCCTGGTGCCTGCCGCTCTCGAGGAACTCCGTGGGGCATGTTTCTTCTCCAAGCTGGACCTGCGGAGCTCACATAACCTCATTCGAATCCCACAAGGCGATGAATGGAAGACGGCCTTCATTACCCCTACCGGCCACTATGAATACCTTCTTATGCCATATGGCCTTGCCAATGCCCAATCCGTCTTCCAGGAATTCATGAACAAGGTGTTCAGGGAGTTTCTTCATTCCTTCGTGATTGTCTACATCGATACATGATATACATGATATACTCATCTACTCCCGGAACCTGGCCGACCATCGCCACCACATTAAGCAGGTCCTTCGGAGGCTCTGCCAGTACCATCTGTACCTCAAGCTGGAGAAGTGCGAATTCTATCACCCCACTGTGCAGTTCCTCGGCTACACCATCAGCCAGGAGGGAATTCAGATGGACCAGGGGAAGGTGACAGCCATCATGGAGTGGCCAATTCCCCAGTCAGTGAAGGAGCTTCAGAGATTCCTGGGATTTGCTAATTTCTATTGATGCTTCATTAAAGATTTCAGTCTCCATACTGCCCCATTGACATCTATGCTCAGAGGAAAGCCCAAGCCCCTGTCCTGGAACACCAGTGCCCACGAATCCTTTGAAGAACTCAAGACCGCCTTCAGCATGGCTCCCATCCTGTCATTCAGAACCCCAGGTTCCATTTGTGGTGGAAGTGGACGCCTCCACAACTGGAGTCGGAGCCGTGCTGTACCAGCAATTCGGTGAGCCTCCACACCTCCAGCCTTGCTCTTACTACTCCAGGAAACTAAACCCAGCGGAGCAGAATTATGACATCTGTAATCGTGAGCTGCTTGCAATCAAGCTGGGCTTGGAAGAGTGGTGGCACTGGCTGGAGGGAAATATCCATCCATTCTCCATCATTACATACCACAAAAACCTTCAATAAATCCGTAAAGCCAAGAGGCTTAATCCCTGCCAAGCCTGCTGGGCTCCTTTCTGGGCTCAGTTCATGGTGTACCAGGCTCTAGACATCCAGGTAGCCAACGGACCCTCTCACTCCTCCAAGCTCGGTACTGATGGCCAAGTATGTACAAATTCAGATTTGTATATTAGAAGTGTATTAGTGTGTTATGTGTACGCCATGTTAAAGAGATGGGTCTTTAATCTAGATTTAAACTGACAGAGTGTGTCTGCCTCCCGAACAGTGTTAGGTAGATTGTTCCAGAGTTTGGGCGCTAAATAGAAAAAGGATCTGCCGCCGGCAGTTGATTTTGATATTCTAGGTATTATCAAATGGCCAGAGTTTTGAGAACGCAGTGGACGTGGAAATAAGAGCTTGCTCAAGTACTGAGGAGCTAAACCATTCAGGGCTTTCTACGTAATTAGCAAGATTTTAAAATCTATACGATGTTTAATAGGGAGCCAGTGCAGTGTTGACAGAACCGGGCTAATGTGGTCATACTTCCTGGTTCTAGTAAGAACTTTAGCTGCTGCATTTTGGACCATCTTTAGTTTGTTTATTAAGCGTGCAGAACATCCACCCAATAAAACATTACAATAATCTAACCTTGAGGTCATAAACACATGAATTAACATTTCTGTGTTTGACATTGAGCGCATAGGTCTTTTTTAAGATGAAAAATGCAGTTTTACAAATGCTAGAAATGTGGCTGTCAAAGGGGAGATTGCAATCAAATAGCACACCTAGGTTCCCGACTGATGACGAAGAATCGACAGAGCAGCCATCAAGTGTTAGTGTCACGAATCTGTTCTATGAACTTCCGTTCACTCACCACAAGAGGTCACTCGCTCACCACATTGACTCTTGCACTACACATTACTGTTGCACTTCACCATCGGACTACAATTCCCATCATCCATTGCACTGACGACACACACAGCTGATTACACAGCTGATCACACAATCACACACGCTTTATAAGCCTTGGACTTCCTCTCTGTCATCGCCGAGTATTGTTCTGCATATAGCACTCTCCAAGTGTTAGCTACCTTACTGAGCCTTCTGTGTTCTCTAAGTCTGAGTTTAGTTTATTTTGTTTATAGTCTCGTTTCCTGCCCCTGTATCATGGATTTACCCTTGTCTCACCGTTTCGGACTCTGTGTCTAGCCCATGCCATACCTGTTTGCTGGTGTTTTGACCCTGCCTGTGTTTTGACCACATCCCTGTTTAATAAAGCTTACACATTGATCTGCATGTCTCACGTCTCATTCGCCCCGTTACAGTTAGACCGTGTTCTAAGTTATTACTTGTGGGGGTTTTAGGTCCGATAATTAACACCTCTGTTTTTTCAGTATTTAGCAGTAAGAAATTACTCGTCATCCACTTTTTTTATGTCAAATTATGTATTCCATAAGTTTCTCAATTTGGTGTGTTTCACCGGCCCGCAAAGAAATATAGAGCTGAGTATCATCAGCATAAAGGCCTAAGTATACCTTTTTTTTTTACGCGTATGTTAAACTATGCGCACAGTCGTACGCGCAGCCTTGCAAAGTATACTTAATTTAACTCGTACGCGTACACAGACGTTCGACGCATGCGCTTTGCGCCCAATTGCAATACCTCTCATGGCCCGTAGGGAGCAGTTATGAGGATTACAGTGTGACGAAGGACACGGAAGAAAAACTCATAGAAGTCCGGTAAGCACAGTGGAAATGCTAGCCGTGACCAAGTATTGCTTCAAGCTACCGTTTGGAAAGCCGGACAGTGTCTAAGCTTATTCCGGAGGCATGTGAAGCCATTTGTTTATGCGTTTTTTCTTTGGCTACCTTGTGAATTGATACTTTCATGGCAGCATTTCCATCTTACGGATAAACTGATTACTATAAGAGAGTTAAACGCGCATGTGCGGCCTGCACGTACAAAGTACATAAGTCATTTCTGCTGTCCTGTTGGGAAATGTCAACACCTGTTGATGCTTAATTTTTTGTTAATTTTGCCACTGTATTGAAGAAATACCTGGAGTTATGTTTGATTTCTTCTAAAAGAGACAAAGTAATCAGATCTAGCAGTTTTTAATGCTTTTCTGCAGGATAGGGTACTTTACCGCCAAGCCATACGAAATACCTCTAGTTTTCTTTTCCTCCAGCTGCGCTCCATTTTCTGGGCTGCTCTCTTTACAGCGCGAGTGTGTTCATTATACCACGGTGTTGGACTCTTTTCCTTAATCTTCCTTAAGCATAAAGGAGCAACCGTATCTAAAGTGCTTCAATAGAGAGTCCATAGTTTCTGTTACATCAAGTTTTTCTGCGCTGTTGGATATGCTGAGGAATTGAGATAAATCAGGAAGATTACTTACAAAGCAGTCTTTTGTGGTAGAAGAGATGGTTCTACCATATTCGTAAGAAGGAGTTGAATTTACAGCTTTAGCCATATGGAGTTTACACAAGACTAGATAGTGATCTGATATATTATCGCTTTGCTGCAGAACTTCAACCCCATTTACATCAATTCCATGTGACAGTATTAAATCTAAAGTATGATTTCGACTATCTATCTATATGTCTATCTGTCTGTCGGTCTAAATAAATAAATAAATCATAAATCGGTTAGTCTTGACTGGGAGCGCTGCGCTTCACGTCTGCTCCTCCGTCAAACGGTTTTTAACAGAGTTGATGCGCGGGACTCTAGAAAGGAGAGGAAACAGCCAAAAGAAGCAGTGAAATGTAGCAAAATTGGTAACCTGTTCAGCTTCAAGTGCAGGTCAGATTAATATGCAATATGCTAGTTTTGTCTTTATCAACCTAGTTGATTATTAAACTGCTAGCACCTGTTAGGCTGTCAGTAGCACCCCATTATTATCATCAGTCAGAATACTGGCTAAAGGTCATCATTATCGTATTTTAAAGTTACATTAATAAATTTAGCAGGCAGATATTCACATGGATTTACTGTATAGTAAGGGAGGGAGCTAGAGCAAGTCCGCCCAGTCCGCCCCTGTGTGTGTGTGTGAAAGAGAGAGAGAGATGCTATCTTCCACTGCAACTGAACAAATGTACAGTATATTCATATTTTAAAAGTACTTGGTGCATTGTGTCAGTCATGTTGATTTTTATGTTTTCATACAGGTACATAGCAATGTAACATCATACCCTAAATGGCTGTAAATAGATTTTAAAGATCTGTAAGATCATCTTGTAGACTCATTCCAGCGATGGCAGACATCTGAACAATCAAACTAACTATGTGAAGTGAGACATGCATATGAATGCCCAGTATAAACCACAATATAAAACTCAGATCTCATCACCTCTAATCTATAAAAAAGTAGCTATCATCAGAGTTTGCTAAATATATTCTGGCTAAATCTCTAAACCACAAGATTATATACACAGCGTCTGTTGAGGAAAATGTAGATTTATAATACACTGCACTGGTCATAACAGAAATCAAAACTACTGTTTTTCTTGCTTGCTGCTTTTTTTTCTTTGGATATTTACTGCCCTCTTGTGTCCTATACATCTATCTGCAGGAACAAACACATACTGTACTCATATGTCTGTGGTTACATGTTTTCATCTTATTTATGGAAATGGAACGACTTTATTGCATGTATATTATTGCTAATTTTTGCATATATATTATTGACACTATTCAGCTAAGAAGAGCAGTAATATTACATTCAAAATTCACCCCAAAAAACTACCTAAACACTTCATAGAGTCTAAAATCAATCCATTCTTCACCAAACACAAACAGGTAACAATGTTGTCTTTTGTAAATTTCCTTTAGAAAGCAAGAATGACCCTTTCTACTGTTAGAATTCACTGCAGTAAATGTCACATGATCCAAGTGTACATTACAGTGGAACCTTCCTGTTCCTCATTTGTCCACTTTGTATAGATGCATTGAAGCCAAAGCCGAACTGTGTTCAGCTACATCTAATAGTTTTAAAAATATTTGGGACCCTGGAGCACAAAATCAGTCTTAATTCGCTGGGGTAAATTTGTAACAATAACCAAAAATACACTGTATGCGTCATAATTAAAAGATCACAAGTAAAGATCATGTTCCATGAAGATATTTGGTCAATTTCGTACCGTAAATATATCTAAACTTAATTTTTAATTAGTAATATGCATTGCTATATAGAATATATTTCAGTGTGGCATTACTCTAGAAATATTGCACATCTGTCTTACTCAGTTTTGTATTATGTAAGGTTTTTGAACTCAAGTTTAACAGTTTTGAAAACAGTAAACGTGAAATTGGCCTGTGGGTACAAAGAGTTTAGTGATGTCTGTGTCTGAGGGAGAAATTAATTTATGTAATGTGAAAGATGTAATCACTGAATGCATTTTATGCCAAACCAATGATAAATGATCCAAAATTTACCCAGATAGACTGTGCTAATGTCTGGAGTATAGAAAAATTGACCCAATATTGAAAAATTGGTTCTAGCGATTGTATATATATATATTTATATATATATAAAAAGCTGTGTAGCAATGCATTCTACTCTAATTAGCTTTATGAAAAAAACTAAGTTTTCAAAATACATTAATCAAACATGTATAGAATCTCTTAGACTGACCACATCGAGAGATAGATAGATAGATAGATAGATAGATAGATAGATAGATAGATAGATAGATAGATAGATAGATAGATAGATAGAGTTTACTGTGGGCTGAAATAAGCATCTGTGAACAGGAAACCGAGGTGCATATAGATATACGGTGGGGCTCATGTGAAGGTGTGATAACATGTTTCTACACAAGTTTGCTTTTATCTCAGAAAACAGTCAGCGCTCACTCACACTTGACCTTTGTGTTAAGTAGCAGCACTAGTATGCTGTGAGTGAAGGGTGTTAAAGCAGATGTGTGTGACAGAGTTAGTCACGCTCGTATTGAAAACCGCCTCATACTAGAATCACAGGTTCAGCATGAGCTCAGGCTTTCAGAGATGCTAAACACCAGCTTTAAAAAGCACGCTCAATACAGCATCTGCCACATTATGTCTGAATATACTCTTCCCTCAGTTAGACTAAAATCACATGTAGCGTATCAAACTTATTTGCGATGAAAGTCTATTGGTCCAGGATTTCAGAGGGGTTTACAGTAGAAATGAGAGGGTTGTATTTTTGGTGAAGCACTTACAATAATTATTTTGTTATTATTTGAACTTTTTTGTACAATATGCAAATATAATTTCTGTATAGTTTGTTCAATGCAAATAGTCCTTTACTGGTTATCTTTGCACGTCATAAAAAGTTACCAAGTTTACCCATTTGTTAGGTAGTCATTACATTTTTAGTGTGAGTCTTATATTAACCCTCAAGCATCTTTTGGCACAAATGTCAGTCAAAGTTTATTTATAAAGCACTTTTTTAGAAACAACAAGTGTTTACCAAAGTGGCGTACAAACATGGATAAGACAATATCACAAATAGAATAAGAAAGATAAAAAATAGTATGAAATATTATATAATAAAATAAAATAGCAGCTCTCACACAGTGTTAAACGCCATACTATAAAAGTAGGTTTTTAAGCTAAACTTAAAAACAGAAAGTGTTTGGGCCTTTCTAACATGTCAGGGCAGATTATTCCTAAATCTAGGGCCCGGCACTGCAAATGTTAGTTTTGATTAGTAATATGCATTGCTAAGAACTTCATTTGAACAACTTTAAAGGTGATTTTATCAATATTTAGATTTTTTTCAGATTCTAGAATTTCCAATGGAAATATGATTTATTCAGCTTCCAGATGATGTAGAAATGGGTCACATTTAATCTGTTAGAAATAGTATATAATATAGAATATATTTCAGTGTGGTATTACTCTAGAAATATTGCACATCTGTCTTACTCAGTTTTGTATTATGTAAGGTTTTTGAACTCAAGTTTAACAGTTTTGAAAACAGTAAACGTGAAATTGGCCTGTGGGTACAGAGAGTTTAGTGATGTCTGTGTCTGAGGGAGAAATGAATTTATGTAATGTGAAAGATGTAATCACTGAAGAGAGGCCTGACCAATGCCTACATAAAGTCCATTACAGTAGTCAAGACGGGATGATATACAAATGTGTATAATTCTTTCAAAGTCTTTAAAAGACAGGAAAGATTTAAGCTTAGTAAGTTGCCTCAGCTGGGCAAATGTGGACAAAATATTTAAATAGTTTCCTTAATGTGAGCATTACTAAACACACACACACACATACACTTGTCTGAAACATGCTACTTGTTGCTCTACTTGTTGTCTACTCTACTCATGCTACTTCAGCCCTATTCGTTGCTCTGCCCCCATCTTCAGCAAGTGTTTTGAGAAGCTCGTCAGAGAACACATCTGCTCTGTGCTGCCTGCTTCACTGGACCCACTACAATTTGCAGTACAGTAACCGTTCCACAGACGATGCTATTGCCTTCACCCTGCACACTGCTCTCCCACCTGGAAAATAAGAACACCTATGTGAGGATGCTGTTCGTGGATTATAGTTCAGCATTTAACACCATAGTGCCTGCCACACTGGTTGCGAAGCTCCAGACTCTAGGACTGAACAGATCTCTGTGCAGCTGGATCCTGGACTTCCTGACATGCAGAAGTCAGGTGGTCAGAATGGGCAACAACACATCATCCCCTGATCCTCAACACTGGTGCACCGCAGGGTTGCGTCCTCAGCCCACTCCTGTACTCCCTGTACACACACGACTGTACAGCTACACACAGCTCCAATGTCATCGTCAAATTTGCTGATGACACAACGGTGATAGGCCTGATCACCGACAACGATGAGACGGCCTACAGAGAGGAGGTGAGTACCCTGACTAAATGGTGTCAGGAGAATCACCTCTCTCTCAACATCGACAAGACCAAGGAGCTGGTGGTGGATTACAGGAGACAGAGCAGAGAACACACACCCATCACCATCAACAAGACACCTGTGGAGCGGGTGAGCAGCTTTAAGTTCCTCGGCGTTCACATCACTGAGGATCTCACATGGTCTGCTCACACAGATGCAGTGCTGAAGAAGCTGTGACAATAGATTTGATTTGATTTGATTTGTTAGGTTTATTCTGTTTGTCTATAAGCATATTTTGGCATATTTATATAGTCTCACCCAACACAATTTTTGGCAACACTTTAAAATGCTGTTCCATCATTCATGAATATCAAGGACACATAAGTAACGCAATTTTAGCACTCTCGTAACTACCAATAAACTCTGATTAATGAATTAGTAAGTAATTCTGTTTAGTGGAATGTGCTAGTTCACTATTATCTAATCAGTAACTACTATTTTTTTCAAACCTCCCTAAGAACTACAGTATACAGGTTCATAATTATTATGAGTAATGCATAAAGGATAATTCATTCTAAAGTAAAGGTCATGGTAACCCACTAGTGATGACTCAAGTATGACCTTATTCTTCTGCAGGAATTACTCATTTGTTGGATCAGTATTATAGTGAAGATCGTGATTCATTCTCTAGTCATGACTGAAGTCATTGTAAACTTGTGAGAGTTTTGTAAGGTTCTGGTTATTAAATCATTTTTCTATATTTGGTAACTCTTAAATCATTACTATTGGGTTACCGTGATCTTCACTAGAATACTGATCCAAGTAATTAGTAATTTCGTCAGAAGGATTTGGTAGTCATTAGTGGGTTACCATGACCTGCACTTTAGAATTAATTATACATTATGCATAATTCATATTAATTATGAACCTGTTTACAGTAGTTCTCCAGGATATATGAAAAACAGCAGTTATTGGTAAGCTAATAGTGAACTACCAGTTTCAGCTGAGCACTATTACTTACTGAATCAGTTTCTAGTAGTTTGAATGTTAATAGAGCATTAGTCATTTGTTCTTGTGTAGTTATTCATTAACGATTGAACAGTATTCTAAAGTGTTACCTTTAAAAAAGTTTATTATGTCAGTCCTCTGTCATGTGTGTCATGTGTTCCCGCCTCTTGTGTCCATATTTGGTTTGTTTCCTGTCCTTGTTTAGTGTGATTATTAGTGAAGTCTGTTCCAGCCATGTTTGTCTCATTAACCTGTGTATTTAAGTTCCTGTCTGTTCAGTTTCGTGTGGTCTGGTCTACTCGTTACTCCCCGGTGTTCCTGTCTGTGTCAGCCTTGCCTTGTTTGTCTACATTAAAGACTATTATTTGAGTTTACTCCTCGTCAGTGTATTCCTGTATCCTCCTCGTGTGTGTGCACCGTGACATGTTACAACAATGGTTTATAGATTTCAGCCCCAATGCAGACATCGAGTGCTACGTTCAAATAGTGGCTATTGATATTTTTGATATTTTTATGCCAACATATATCAGCAGATGTCACAAGTCGCCAGTTTTTTTAGGTCTGAATTTACTAAATACAATATAGAAATTAGCAGTTTACATAATGGTACTTTTAGAGATAAATAAAAATTCTTATTTTATTTGAATGCATAAATTCATATTTTATTATATGAAATGTATATAAAAAAACAGAGACCTTCATGCCCAAATGTATCTACGATTGACCAGTTAAGGGCTGCTATACGAAGGATGCTTAAGAGTTAAACATGCATTCAGTAGCTTGGTGCATAACATGCTGAGATGCCATTACTAAACGTTGACGCCTCTGTAGATACACTAGTAGTGTAGTGTTGTTTGGTGACGTGAAAAGGCAAAGCGGGTGTTGAAATGAAGCCTCTGAAGCTCTGCTTTCCCTGATAGATTCAGGAAAACATTAAAGGGAGATTTCAACCAAAACATTTATATTCTGTCATTAATTACTCACCCTCATGTCGTTCCAAACCTGTAAGACCTTTGTTCATCTTCAGAACACAACTTAAGATATTTTAGATTAAATCAATGATGAAAAAGGTCTTACAGGTTTGAAACAACATGAGCGTGAGTAATTAATGACAGAATTTATTTTTTTGGGTGAACTAACCTTTTAAACGTATACGAAGTGTCTATTTACACTAAGTGCAAAAAGCTCGCCTTGTTGGCAGAGGCTATTTACACTAACTCCGCCCACTTATGTGTGATTGGGTTAGTCAATTCTAAATAATGACTTGTTCAGCATTAGTTTTAGTGGCGTAGATAGTAAGGCGGATACTTTTTGATGCGATCGACCCAAGTTCGAGTCCGCCTTTTGCCAAGGTTTTTTCTCCTTTTTCAAATCTCATATCTCATCAGAAATGCAGAATCAGAATTTTCAATAAAAATTAAGGAAATAATCAAAAAGTTTAAATTAAAGTATCGGGTAGGGTTAAGGTAGGTGTAGGGAGGGCTTTATTGTCCCTATAAGGTGGCATCCATTTAATAATTTGAATTAAAACTATAATTTTCACTCAATACGTTATTATTGCATACTGTTTTATAATGTACTACAATACTGATGTGCAGATAATTGCCACTATTTGCAATAAGTAGTATACATAGCAGAAAATATTGCTATTTTTACATAGTGTAAATATAATCTTTAACTATTTGCGCAGTGTAAATAGTATCTATCGCACAAAAAATGCTATTTACTTTTAATAGCCGCTGCCTTGACAGTATCCTCAGAGGATCGATGACATCGCCATCTGCTGGCTCAGAAAATATTACAACAGCTATAAAATGCACATTTGAGCAACTTCAGATGTTTTTATAGCAAATGTAATTCCTTATGCAAGTATAAAAGCTTTTTATATATAAAAAACGCTCAATAAACTCTATTTTGATTGATCAATTAAACAAGAAAGCTTTACAAGTACACTGCACTCCTCACAATTCAACCAACCAGACCACACCTCTAACATATCCAACACACTTGAAACTGTTATTCAATTTGTATTGTGTTACCCCAAGTACTTCCACTGAGAATGTGTGTTTTATATATATATATATATTAATTCATTAAAATTTAATATTTAACTTGTTTACCTGCATGTCATGTGACCATGACCACCGTCAGAGAACCATGAACTTTCAAATGGGATACAATTTGTAATGATGGTAATTCAAGTACATATTATTGTCACGGTGCGGGCGAAGGGCGCCGAGGAAAAACAGGGCTCTGGGTCCGAAAGCAGGTAAGCACGAATTTTAATGGAAAAGGAAGCCAACTTGGCAAAAACAAAACGGGAAACCACAGATGGCAACACAGTGCTGCTGTCCTAGAGAGCAGACTCGACATAAACCACAATCATCATGTATGTATACATGCATATAATATAGCCAGGCAAAGTGGTGAGTGAGAAGGGAATATAGAGACGGTGATAATGGGGAACAGCTGAGGGTGTGATGAGTGACAGGTGTATGGAGTTTAGGGAAATGAGTCCAGGAGGAAGAGAGATGGTGACCTCTGGTGGTGAGAGGGAGAAACACAGGGCCTGGATTCATGACAATATTAGGTGAAAGCAGATCAAAGATCAAAGCAGTTTATGAATTTATGCATTTTAACGTGTTTGAAAGACACAAGCCTTCCAAAGATATAGAAATACATGGTAAAATAACCTACAGCGTGATAATTCAAATAAAAATACAAATGTGTTCATCAGTAGTTGATGCAATATTGTAACACTTCTTAAACCTGGAATGATTTTTGTGAATCCAGTGCTCAAATGTTGTGCCTTGCACAAAACTGGAAGACTTTCTGAGTGTATATAAGCAGTGGGCTATTGTAGAAATGATGAATTTGGGAGAATCAATAAATGATGAATAATGTATTGCTATTGTGTAAATACGTAATCATGTAATCCACAAAAAGTAACTGTAGTCTGATTACAAGTATTTTAAAAGTTAATTTAATCTAATTACAAGTACTTATTTTTTTTTATATAATTATGTAATCTGGATTACATGTAATCAGTTACTACCCAGCTCTATATACTGTATATCAGAATAGTAAGCAGAGTAGATATTTTGAGAGCGTTTCGTGTTACGCCACCTCACCATCAGACTGACACATCTCTATATCTAGACCGACTCAAGAAAAGAAACAGGAAGTGCTTGACGTGAAAACAGGAAAATGCTGAACATTGAAGATTCCCTCCATCGTGTTGACAGTTCTGGATGGGCGGATCAATGCCATTCACTATCAGTTTCTGGTCAAACAACACATTTGCCCACATCCTGTCTCTAACTCAGCGTGAGCTTGTTTGTTTTACTTGAGACATTGTGTCACATGATTTTTCACATGATGCGGAATGTGAAGAAACAACAAACTGGAATTTTTTTTTGAAAATGCTGAAGAGGAGACAAAACACATCCTCACACAGATCCTCAACATTAACTCTGTGTGTCTTTAACGAGAGAGTTTGGGGTTCTCCAGGCCACGGGATGGATCTAATAGTTATTTTCCTGTCTTTGAGATGCTCTGAATGGCTTTGATCCAGTCCTTGCGCTCGTCGGCTGTCGCGGCCTGCAGATAGTAGTGTACCTCATCTGACGTGATGATCTCAAAGAGATTCCCATCCACCTCTTGTCTCTTGCCTGCAGGAGTTCATAAGAGAGGGAAACATTTCAATAAAATAAATAATTTATATATTGCATAAATGCTTTATTATTTAAATAGCATTTTTATTGTTAGGGGTTAAACACTAAATGTGCTGTAACCTCTATTGTAATTATAGGTCTTTCTTAAATGAATGGGAGTCTATGGCAGCTCTATTAACAGTACATAGGAAAAGGACAGTGGTGGTCAAAGTACACAGATCAAGTACTTGAGTAAAAGTACAGATACGAATACTAAAATATTACTCCAGTAAAAGTAAAAGTACTGCTTTTTCGATTTTACTCGAGTGAAAGTACAAAAGTACTCCATTTTTTATGTACTTAAGTAAAAAAGTACTGATAGACAGATTTATTTTGCCATTTTATATAGACTACTTTATTTAATTTTATATTAGCACATATTTTTATAATCCTACTGCTCAAAATACCTGGGGTTTTCCCAAAATAACCACTATAGAGTCAAGATATATATTTTGTTGATATGGACTACATTGATGAGAGTGATGTAGTAATGTTCGCTGTGAAGCTTACACTGCCATGTACCTGAGAGAAAACAGATTTCACCATCTAATCTTTACCAGTAAGAAAAAAGTGTTTTAGAACTTGTTGTTTTGCAGAACGTCAGTTATATATGACATGAGAATTAGGCCTGAAATTAGGAAGAACATTTTAAGGAAAATCTAATTATATTTTCATAATGATTTTTTCTTCTCAAACCTTGTCTGTTGTGTAAAACACCCCTGGCCCAATGCCCCCAGAGGGCATCATCACTTCCCACTCTGATAATTACTGTAGTTACTATGTTCTGAACATCACATCCTTTCTTTTTCCCTCAGATGGAATCTATCTAGGTGGCTGAATAAAGATATTTGGACTTTATATCAAAATATTTCCTCAACTTAGCACCAGCAAGCTTGTTAGCTAGACAGTTAGCATCAGCTAACAATATTTACTTATTTTCAGTATGGTTATGAATAAACATTCATATCTGTCTACTCGGCTAGTTGATCTAAACAATATAAAAATGTATACTGTTGATAAACAATATAAAACAGACGTCACATAGGTCTAAATGCATAGCATTTTAAAAAACTGCTAACGTTACAGCAGCGGGAATATGAACGTGTGTATCTCCCCGGTCCACACCATCATAACTCGATCTTGCTCGAGCGGGTCGCGAACCCGGGATTCCGCGCGGGAGGCGGGCGCTTAAAACAAGGAACGCCAAAGGCTACAGCCTCTTGCATCAGTCGCTAGAGCGCCTCTTTCTGAGGTGAGGGAGTGAGGTTTACACATAGCCCTTACTGGTATACATCCGTTACACGAGCATCAGTTATTTTATTTAATCGGTGTTATATAATGTTTTGTTTTTACCTAAAACATAACGTTAGAGACACTGATGTTGATCTGTCTGCATTCAAGCATTTCAGTGGGCTTAAATAGATCACCCTTTACAGCAGATTTAGTTCACAAACAACTGACAGTTTTGACCTAAATATTATTTTCAGTTACAATAATTAATCCTAAAATTCGACATTAGTAACGCATTTTCACAGCATCAGTAGCGCTCACAAGATCTCCCGGTTCTTTACTTGTGAGTTCAGTTCACTGAAGAAGACTCGCTCTAAACGGATCATTTGAATCAGTGAGTTTTCGACTCGAGAACAGCTGCAATCGGATCATTGTAGTTCGCGAATGAATCGTTTGTGGCGATTTGCGAACCGATTGAACAGGTTCGTTGAAAAGAATCAGTTTGTTCATGAATCAGACACCGCTTCTGCGTCTCGGAGCACGTGATGTATTATAAGGAGTAACGATGTTTTATGAAATGTAGTGAAGTAAAAAGTACGATCTTATGCTTTGGAATGTAGTGAAGTAAAAGTAAAAGTTACTCAAAATAAAACTACTCCAGTAAAGTACAGATACTTGAAAAATGTACTTAAGTACAGTAACGAAGTAGTTGTACTTCGTTACTGACCACCACTGGAAAAGGATGACATTTGGTACACTGGTAGCGGTGGTCCTGAATAGTAATCAGACCAAGTCTTGTGTCTCTACGATGTACTCCATAGCGCCACCACCATTTAAAAAAATCACTTTTTGTTATAACTTCTGAACACTTTGTCCTAAAAACTAAATTCTGAGTTGACTCAAAGTCAGTCTCTTACATTTAGACTCCAGACATTAAATTATTCATGATTTTGCAATCATGCATTATGTATTTTGCTACTCCTCCTTTAAATCTTATTGGAAAAATAAATATATTTTGTCTTAATTTTGAAGCGAAACATGTTCTTTTGGGGTTTTGTGATAGTCATTAGTCTCATTAAGATTCATGGAATGACATATTTATAAATTGGTGGCTGGTGAAACGTGTTTAATTTTCGTCATACCATCAGGCACGTATTCCACCGCCGTCACGACTGAACCACGCAGGTGAATGGAGCCGAGAGGATCGTACTCACCCTAACAGAGACACACAGACCATCCAAAACTGTCTTAATTTTACATGAAAAACAAAACAAACCAATCTTTAGAAACGGCAGGCACGTGCTTACTTTGGTGGGATCATAGTAGTGGATATAAGCAGGATCATCTCTCAGAATAAACTTTCTGACTTTCCAGTTCTTTCGCCTGTGACCCTGTGAAATGATGAAGAAATGTCTGAGAACATCTAATATCTTAGATTCTTGTCAATATTTATATTTTGCGAGAATAACACAATTTAGGGCTATTGAAGTCAATGCTTGTTAAGTTAATCAAATTTTGGGGTTGAAACATACGTGACCCTCTCTGTGAAATCCAGGCTAAAGTCTCAAAATCTAAATATGGGATAACAAACATGATTTCAACCATTAATTTCACTATAATTTCAATCTTTGACATGACCTTACTCAGTCAATATTAAAGATATAAAAGGTTCATATTTCACAGCATGTTCTTTACCATATGAAGGATGATTTTTTTTTGTAGAAAACAGAAAATCACACAAAGAAAAAAGACTTTAGCTGTTTTCACAGAGAGGGTCACATATGCTTGATATGACAGGTCTTGTGAGACTCACTTGTCTAATCACTGGTGTTCATTCATCATGTGTCTGCTTGGTGCTTACCTGTTTCAGCAAACAGCCCTGCTTGACTATGGCCCCTCTGAACTCCTCCTTCAGGATCACGTCCTCATCGCTGGAGTAACCCTCACAAAAGAAACCACTATCTGCCTGCAGATCAACACACATGCACAACCTCAACAACAGCTCTCGCTTCACAGACACGCACCCAATACACCTACATTTAAAATATAGTGCAGATCCAGAGGTGTCCAGAGTCCTGATTTTGAACACTTACACAAGAGACTTTACTCAATTCAGTTCAGTTTCACTGTAACATAATGCCAAGAAACAAACTATTTTAATTACATTTTGAATGAATGATTATGTATATATTTACAATATACACTTAATTACACTTAACAACATTATAAACGCAACACTTTTGTTTTTGCCCCCATTGTTCATGAGCTGAACTCAAAGATGTAAGACTTTTTTCATGTACACAAAAGGCCTATTTCTCTCAGATATTGTTCACAAATCTGTCTAAATCTGTGTTAGTGAACACTTCTCCTTTGCCGAGATAATCCATACACCTCACAGGTGTGGCATATCAAGATGCTGATTAGACAGCATGATTCTTGCACAACAATGGGCCTCAGGATCTCGCCACGGTATCTGTGCACGGTATCAACATGCACCTGTGTTCATTGTCCATAACATACGCCTGCCCATACCATAACCCCACTGCCACCATGGGCCACTCGATCCACAACGTTGACATCAGCAAACCGCTCACCCACACGACGCCATACATGCTGTCTGCCATCTGCCCTGTACAGTGAAAACCGGGATTCATCCGTGAAGAGAACACCTCTCCAAAGTGCCAGATGCCATCGAATGTGAGCATTTGCCCACTCAAGTCGGTTACGATGACGAACTGCAGTCAGGTCGAGACCCCAGTGAGGACGATGAGCATGCAGATGAGCTTCCCTAAGACGGTTTCTGACAGTGTGTGCAGAAATTCTTTGGTTATGCAAACCGATTGTTGCAGCAGCTGTTTGGGTGGCTGGTCTCAGATGATCTGAGGTGAAGATGCTGGATGTGGAGGTCCTGGGCTGGTGTGGTTATAAGTGGTCAGTGGTTGTGAGGCCGGTTGGATGTACTGCTAAATTCTCTGAAACGCCTTTGGAGACGGCTTATGGTAGAGAAATGAACATTCAATTCACGGGCAACAGCTCTGGTGGACATTCCTGCAGTCAGCATGCCAATTGCACGCTCCCTCAAAACTTGCGACATCTGTGGCATTGTGCTGTGTGATAAAACTGCACATTTTAGAGTGGCCTTTATTGTGCCAGCCTAAGGCACACCTGTGCAATAATCATGCTGTCTAATCAGCATCTTGATATGCCACACCTGTGAGGTGGATGGATTATCTCGGCAAAGGAGAAGTGCTCACTAACACAGATTTAGACAGATTTGTGAACAATATTTGAGAGAAATAGGCCTTTTGTGTACATAGAAAAAGTCTTAGATCTTCAGCTCATGAAAAATAGGGACAAAACAAAAGTGTTGCGTTTATAATTTTGTTCAGTGTACTTTGTTTATATTCTTGTTCTTCAAAAAATCACACCGTCATGTCACAGGAGTGCTTATGATGTCTTAAAATACTGCCTATGTACTCCCTACGTATGGTGTCCCAATCTTCAAAGTGAGGGAGCTGGATAAAACATTGTTTAATAATATAAATCCACAAATCTGACTTGTGATGTACACTCATCAATAAATTTAAAGATTCAAAATAAAGGTTCCTAAAGGGGGTTTTCATAGATATACCACAGAACTACCAGTTTTGGTTCCCCAAATAACCTTTCAGTGAACAGTTCTTAAAATAACAATTTTTTCTTAGTGTGAAGAACATTTTAATAATCTAAAGAACCCTTTTCCACTTTAAAGAACCTCTTGGAATGACAAGCTTCCAAGGACAGTATTTGTGGAACCATTGATGGCAATAAAGAAGCTTTATTTTTAAGAGTGTAGCCTTAAAACACTGTACTTTTACAGTGACATGCCCGGTTGCTTGCACCACTGTGAGGCATTAGAGGGCGTTCCTGTGTTTTGTGTTCCTGCCTGTTGTTTTGGTCATAGACTCCATTTCCCATCATGCTGTGTTTTCATTGGTGTCTACCTGGTTCAGCTTTCGTCCATTTCCTGTTTGGTCCTGTGTTTGTGTATGTTAAGCCCCGGTTTGCTATTGTCTGTGTGAGTTGTTCATAAGTGTTACCTCCTGTATTTCTTGTGACCATTGCTTGGTTCTGTCATGTATTTTGGACGTATATCTCTGTGTATTATCATTAAAGGACATTAAACTGCATTTGGACCAGCTGCTTGTTGCATTGTGCTCATTCGTAACTGTCATAAGTCACTCTGTGTTTGTTCATTCGGCCAGAGGAGAACTTTATTTGCCAATTCAATTTGTATTTCGTAACTTGCAACTGTGAGTTTATATCATACAGTTCTGAGAAAAAAGTCAGAATTGCAAGATAAAAAGTTTTTTTGTATTATTCAGAGGCAGAAACAGACTTCCAAAAGCTGGGGTTTAAAAGACACTGTATATTGTGCAAAATCATCGGCAACTAAATGAGAACAAAACTTGAATTGAACTGAGCTGAGCTGAACAGTGACACACGTGACTCTCTAGAGCTACTTCACAGCAGAACTTGTAGCATATTTGAAGTTTGCATAATTGATTCTGCTATTATCCTGTTTATGTTTGAAACAGTCTGCATTGTATACAACGCTGTAGAAATCAAGGTGACTTTTGGAATAGAGCCAATATTAATGTGCCTTGTATGATTTGTTAACTCACAAAGTAATAAAGAGCCTCGGTTTGGTCCAGGAAAACAGACTCTGCTCCTTTTTCCGCTCCGTCTTTGGACACGTCTCCGGCGGGCTGCAGAAATCCCTCGTTCAGCAGTCCGGTGGCCAGCATCAATCCCTCGGGTCTGTTTCTGGCCTTGTCCTCAGAAATCAGCCAGTCTATCACTGTGTTTCCTGCCAGGAGACTTTTACAGGTCAACAAAACTCACGCAAAGAGACATTAAATGGAGATGTTCCTCTAGAAAAAAACGGTAGGACTTTAGTATAGGGATCCATTCTCATGATTAACTAGTTGTTTAGCATGCCTATTATGTTGGCTGTTTATTAGTACTTATAAAGCACATATTCTGCATGATTATATTCTACATGCCTAATCCTACCCCTTAACAACTACCGCACTAACTATTAACAAGCAGCAAATTAGAAGTTGTTGAGGTTATTGAGGTTTGTTAATGGCAAGAACTGGACCTTAAAATAAAGTGTGATTGCAAAGTGATTATTCAGCTGTGTCACGGTAATACTTCTCATTTATGGTAGTAGTTGTGGTACTAGGTTTTGTCTAGTTCTTCATTTTACCATTGGAGCTGAACGTTTTACCTGTGAAACAGTGATTGAACAGCCTTTTATCCTTCTCTACCTTCAGCTCTTTCACTCCTTTGTCTGGATCTTTCATCAGAACATACAGTTCACTGCAGACAGACACAACAAAGGCAGTGTTTTAACGGCTTTGCAATTCACAGCAGGAACTTTAAAACTATATTTACCATCCATGTCTTAGGTTTTAGCAGAAAACAGACACTCTTTTATTCAGTCATTGAAAACAAACAGTTTGCATAAGATGAGCTGAATTCAAAACAGGTATATAACACATATTTCAAACATGATCCAGTTTGATAACTGAGATCACAGTGTAATACCTCAGGTTAACATTTTCTGGTAACCGAATGGATCGGCGCGTTGACTTCCTAGCAAACTTCTTGCCGCCCTGTAAACAAGTGATGGCTCTCTTGATATCTCTAACCCAAAGCTCCCTCTCCTCCAAGTGAGTCGCCTGGAAGAAGTGCTCCTGCTTCTTAGCCACACTGATCTTAAACACTAGCTGTTGACAAAAGCACATGAAAGCTATTTATGAAAAACTCTTGATACGTCAGCAGCACACAGGCCTTGAAGATGTCTGATTCCTTCACCGTTCTTTTAGTGAAATCCTGGCATGGGCTGGTCAGAGTCGCACTCTTCAGAGGGATCATTCCCTTCGGACTGTTGTCTGTCTTCTTCTTGTAAAACTCAATGGCATCATCTGCTAACACCACCCACACCACCTTCCATGAGTTGAGCACCGTCCCCTGCAAAACAACATCACTTCTCTGCTGTAGCTTCCCAAAATCACAGAGGCAAATACTGAATACAAAAGCAGTAGTGCTGAGCTATAAACAAATGTGACCCTGGACCTCAAAACTAGTCATAAGTTTCAACTGAGCTGAATACATACTATTTCCATTGATGCATGGTTTGTTATGATTGGACAATATTTGAAAATCTGGAATCTGAGGATGCAAAAACATCGAAATATTGAGAAAATCATCTTTAAAATTGTTCAAATTAAGTTCTTAGCAATACATATTACTAATCAAAAATTAATTTTTATATTTACGGTAGGAAATTTACTAAATATCTTTATGAAACATGATCTTAATATCCTAATGATTTTTGGCATAAAAGAAAAATCTATAATTTTAACCCATACAGTGTATTTTTGGCTATTGCTACAAATATACCCCAGCGACTGAAGACTGGTTTTGTGCTCCAGGGACACATAGCTTGCTTCAATCCACAGCTAAAGGAAAGATATCGTTTGATATAAAGCATTAGATCAGCACAGTTTGAATTTCAGCACACAAAATAATTGAGGGAAGTGTGAACATTCAATTTCGGTCGTTTTCACTTCTGTGTTTTAGCTCACACACACACACACACAACTGTGGGTTGAATTGTACTATATTTTCAGCTGTCAGATCCTGATGCACAAATTTAGTTTTGTTTTCAATGCAGTGTTTCTTAAAAACGAGAATATTACATCAAATACTATTCAAAAACTATGTTTAGGGGTTCAATTCGTAAATAAATAAATGGGTGGACAAAATGAAATGTATGTTGCATGCTGCAATGACTGTGTGTTTGTAAAAGAAGGAGGATGTTTCCACATCTATTCCCGAAATAGAGCAACTTCATGGAAAAGCATGACAAAACATCAGCACATGAAACCAGTAAGCAAGGTATCATCATGGTGCATGTTCAGAAACCAAGAGAGTACAGCCTGCCATGGTACTTTTATGCTCATATAGACTATATTGATCAGTATCAGCACCGAAACATATCACCAATATCTCAAACACCTTAATTAATTGATCAGTTAACCAAACACACAAGTGCTGTATTGGGTTAATCTGAAGTCTGAGTTGCAAAAGGGATCTTTAATATTGTTGATGTAGACTTTATAAAACATTAAGGATATAAAACGTTTGTGAAGTGCTTTTTATGCATGTCATTTATTTTTATGTAGTCCAGTGATTTTAAATAAAGAGTTTGTTTGAAATAACTATAATTTTACTTGCCAGGAAAATGTCCTTTTAAGGTCACCACTGACACATTTGACATAAAACATATTGCTCCTTATCACAAACCCCGAAGCACGTCACAGAACAGCGGTTCTTGTAGCATCAGATGAACAGTCTTACCTTCTTCACTAAGTACCCTTCTCTGATTGTTGTTGGCTCCATAGCTGTGAAGTAAAGCAGCGTGTCTCGGTCTCCAGGGAGTGGTGAGTGTGAGACCCATACAGTTCAGCTGAATGTTTGTCTGACGTGTAACATCAGTTGACAGTTATAGACACATTTTGATGAAAGGGAAGTTGCGCACTGCCTGACAGGCAACTTCATGGTCAGCTAGTTTCCTCTGAGTTCAACCCACACAGCGAACGATACGCATGTGTTTAGTGATAACCAGCCCATGGGCACGCATGTTTTGTGCTTGTCAATGATAGTGAAAGAGTTTTTTTTGTCATATAAAAAAAAAAATAGTCTATTCTGGCCTTTTAACATCTGCTAAGAAGCGTATTGTCAAACACTGGTTCTTGATAAGAAGGCCCATTTGAAGCATGCACCTTATAATACTTCAACAAACTAATCATCTCATTAGAGAAACAATGCTCTCACAGGAAGTTGATTGAAGATAGTTGAAGTGTTACGATGCATGTTTGCGGTCACAGAAGAAGGACCCAACCCAGGCTGTGTTGTGCAGTGCAGTGCATAATAAAGTACTGCTTTAACACCTGTTTGAGAATGCAAAACATTATCCAGTTGGTTATTTATTGATTTTTTTTTTTTAAATGAACCGAATGAAAGGGGTTTTTCACACGTGGTTTTGAAAGGAAGTGAGAGAGTTGTATCTCATGAGATAATATGCTTTTATATCATTACCTCATCTGTGCCTTCAGATGCAGCTGAGAGTGGAAGCGTATCCAAATGTTACAGACGAAACAGCCTTAGAAGATGAACACAAAGCACTGTTGTGACACAGTGATGCATCAGATGGTGGTTATAACACTAAATATATTCTGTACTGTTATAAATGTTTACCAAATCAAGTACTGTGGTGTTCTCATAGTAATGACATCTTTGTAGTTTGTATTTGGATACAACGGTTCTGATTCTTGTTTATATAAATCTACTATATCACTTACACCCTGCTGTATAAAACCATCACAGATGGATTTATAATGGCATTTATATTGGTCTTAATGGAAACTGTAATGGTCCCTGTGGGTCTTTAATAAGTTAACACAGTCGTACAGGCAGTGGTCGGTAACGTAACAGGGATATCAGAGGAGAGACAAGAGCAGAGTATCAAGGCAGGCAAGAGTCAAAAGACAGGCAGATATCAATCCAAAACGAGAGAAACAGTCCAGAGTCAAAACACAATGATCAAACAGAGAAAGATGAGACCGCTCAGAAACGTCAGCCGGGGCAATACAAGACTTCATGATGAGTGTGTGTGTGTGTGTGTGAGTGTGGCTTAAGGAGTCCCATAGATGAGCATCAGGTGAACTGGCAATCAGAGTCCTGGTACAGGATGATGGGAAATGGAGTTCGGAGAGAGAGGTCAATACTCGGGTGATGGTGACCTCTGGTGATGATCAGCGGGAACCACAGAGGCCGGATTCATAACACACACTACTGGAAGTAGTGTGATAGATACACACTATCAGTGATAGGCAAACTCGGCCCTTCCAGGCCACTTTCCTGCAGAGATTTGCTCCAACCCTGAAAAAACTCCCCTGCCTGAAGCCTTCTAGTAGTCTTAAAGACAATGATTACCTGGTTCAGGTGTGTTTGATTAGGGTTGGAGCTAAACTCTGAAGGAAAGTGGCCTGGAAGGGCCGAGTTTGCCCGCTAGATACACACATTGCGTATCCAGCCTATGTATAATCTATTGCACCATTTTTCCTGTGTATAATCTGTTGCACCTTTTTTCGCATACTATGTATTTATATGTGTACATAATGTAAAATGTGTACATATGGTGTATAATGTGTATTGATAACTGTAAGTATGTCTAATAGTACACTGTGTGTACTGAGTATATGTATGTGTATTCTGCACATTGTCTTCTGTATAAGTCTGTCAGTATGTACTGTCTATATGTAAATTGTTTCTGCACGCTCTCAAGAATTTCACTCACCAAAGCACATGTGCTGTGCTAATGTGACAATAAAAGTGATTTGATTTGATTTGGAAACCATTTTAATGTTTTATTTTTATGGTAAATAGTTGATAGTTTGTAATGTTTGTCTAATGGTATTGATAGTGGAAATCATTATAATTTCTGTGACCGTTTCTATAGATTTAGTTTTTCATCAGGGCAGTGCATGGTCACCTACTTCAACGTAGCTCAGAAATACCATTGTATCTTTTGCCCAAAACCACATGATATTGTCATGGTGCATGTTCAAAAACCAAGATAGTATATAGCCTGCCATATATAGTCTATTGTTCAGTGCACACTTGATATATGCCTGCTGCTGTGCTGGAAGACATATTTCGGCAGAAGCATATTTGACTGATCAATAACGCAGGGTTGATCTGAAGCGCGCTCCACCGCCTCGCGCCTCTCTCTTGATCTCTTTAGGTCACACAGACACACGCTCGCGCGGATTACTGCTCTCGTGCGGATTATGGACAGCAGCTGCAGACATGACTTTGGACGTGCTTTCTGTGATGCGTTGTTTGATTTAGTTCAGCCTGAAATATCTTGCCCTGCTTCCTCGCACCTGACTGCCAGCTTTCCGCATCATGGCTGACATACCCCAGCTGATTAAACTCGGCGTTTCTCTGAAAACCTCCCCGAACAACGGACCCGTCTACTTCAAATCAGACGGGACGAGATTCGGTCAAAGCCGAACCATCAAATTACTGACGGGAGCTAAATACAAGATCGACGTGGTCGTTAAACCGGGAGCGGTCGAGGCGATGTGAGTACATAGTGGGTCAGAAAGTGAAATCGGTAATCGGAAATGTCTTGTTTTGAATAAAGCTTCGTTTGCAGATAAGATGCATGATGCATATCATTGTCATGATTATAAGAATAAATAAACCACATGTTTATTTTGTGATGTAAAATTACAAATCACCAATGGTATCACTTTAAAAAGTATTGAGCCTGGTCAAGACAATAATGCTGAATTATTATTGTAGGCTATTATTCATTGTACTTAGTACCCAATTTAAAAAAAAACATGTTATTACTATGGTTAACTGATAATAGTAAAAAGAAATGAAAACACATGATTGTGATGATGCATATGGGATGTCATGATTTAAAGCATCGACCATGTCTGACCGGCTGCATGCTGTAAAGCACTCTTACATGTATGCCTACAGATATCCAGGCAATTCATATAGATAATGCAATCTGAATTTCATTTAGAAGATGTATACTTTATAATGTGCTTTCCATCCATACATACATGCACTGATATTCTCAATGTTGAATAGGTTTTATATATCCAGTGGCATGCGATCAGAAAATCATGCACTCTTCCGTAAGCTGTCATATGTAGCTGGTGTGGTTTATTTTGGGTTGTTGTCTCATTCCTCAGATCCATGACTGTTGGCGGAGTGACTTTTCCTCTGGAGCAGCAGTCTAAAGACCCTCAGTCTGTAGTGTACACTGGGATGTATGACACTGAGGGAGTAACACACACCAAATCCGGAGAGAGGCAAGCTGTTCAAGTCAACATACAGGTGAGGAGCTCATCGCTTTCCAACATGCGTTTCCTCTTAGAAAGACGTATAGCAACACAGGCTGGAGAAGTGTGTGACTGTAAAAACAACAGATGTGTGGTTTCTGTCATTTCAGTTCACTCAGGCAGGGCTCTTCGAGACCGTCTGGCAGGTCAAGTTCTACAACTACAACAAGAGAGACCACTGCCAATGGGGCAACAGCTTCAACCGCATCGAGTACGAGTGCAAACCCAACGACACGCGCACCCTCATGTGGATCAACAAAGAACTGTTCCTGTGAAGACAGATACTGGGCTAGACAGCACATTGAAGGATGCATCAGCGCTTCCTGACGTAGATGTTTGTGATGAAGTGGCATGGATTTGTCTCGGTGCTGCTGGGAAATTAATGCATTGTATCTGATGCAATAGTTGCACTTTACCCTGTTTGCTGTGGCGTTCTCCTTCCAGTTGTCTACCTCTGAAGAACCCAGTGAGGATGAAGTTTACTTTTATATGAGTTTACAGATTTATGTTAGAATTTGTAATACTCAGTTTGTTAATAAATGTAGTATTTTTGCAGTAAATATTACCCTCGTTGATATATTTAGTGTGTGAGTATTTTATAATGGTGCATTGGGATTTATGTGCAATAATTGTAAGTTAGGTGTATTTTTCCTTATTTTCAAAATGGTAATACTGTTTGAAAGAATAATAAAGTATACCAGAAAATGGGATGTGGTGTGCTTTGAGTACTGACACATGCACGCAGCACCAGCCGGTGGCGCTCTAGCACAGTGTTTATGAATTATCAAGAAGAGCAGATGTTCAATCAATTTAAGATCCTGGTATCTTCAATGAAGTAAGACCATGGAGCTGGTTTTACATTGTATGTTTATATAAGGTTACTCCAGACTTTCAGAAAAAAACAAGTTGAGTAAAGATTATATAGAGAAGAATGAAACGGTAGTAAAAAAATAAAATTCAGTTTACTAAAAATGGTTAAGAGATATTGTGTTACACATTAGGTTAACATCTTAAATCAAACTAATACAGAATAACGTCTGAATTCAGTATCTACACGAACGGGTTTGAACAGTATGATTTTTAATGTTTCTTCTGCTCACCAAGCATGCATTTATTTGATAACACAGCCAAAGCTGTAATATTGTGAAATATTTGTACTATTTAAAATAACTGTTTTCTATGTGAATATTTTCATCATTTCTCCAGTCTTCAGTGTCACATGATCCTTCATAAATCATTCTAATATGCTGATTATGAAACATTTATTATTAGTATTATCAATATTTAAAACAGTTGAGTACTTTTTTTCTTTGATGAATAGAAAGATCCAAACATATATCTGAAATAAAACGCTTTTGTAATATTATACACTACTATATAATTCAAAAGCTTGGAGTCAGTATTTTTTTTCTTAGCAATAGAAAACATTTATTTTAAATAGTATTCTTGTATTATTATATATTTTTTTTGCTGTGCATTGGATCAAATAAATGCGCGGGCTTAGTGAGCAGAAGAGACTTCTTAAAAAAACATTACACATCTTACTGTTCAAACACTTTTGCCTGGTAGTGTATATACTTACTGCTGTACTTCACCTAAATGACTCTTTTTAGCGGATAGTGTCTTATTTCTTCTCTCAGGGATGATGTAAAGGTGACTAACAGTGATATTTATGAAACTTAAAAATACACTAACCGTATTTGATTTGATCTCTTATAGACTGTTTTAAGTTTAGACGCATTAATAATACATATATTGATGGAAGGACATGGGAATGAATGACAGCTTGTGTCGTGAGTGAGGGTGAAGGGAGGGGATGGTGCTAAGGTTCCCGTATGGAAGGACCGCCCACCAGCGCATCTCCGCCACGCCCCCTTCCCGCCTCGTCCAATAGCAGCGAGCCTCCTCCGCTCCTCCCCCTCCCCGCCCTGCGTCGCTGCTGCAGTGAAACCCACGGAAACGGACGGGAAATAGGTTACGCTTCTGCTCTGTCCAAACCAGCCTTTTCTTTACAAAACAACAGCACCAGGAGCAGAATTTCCCTCTTATTCCTGTGCTCTCATTTACTGCTGTTCATTTCCGAGGGAGAATTCCGTCGCACAGGCAGCAAAATGGTAAGCAACGCAATGCATTCGCAGCAGCACTGGAAACAAATAGCAAATATCATAGTTTCAATGCCTCCTGCAAACCCTGGGCAACACATTCAGCGTTTGAGATGTCATAACACGGTTCGCGGGTTCCCTGTTGTGCATCTGCCAGGTTCAGCATCTATTCTTAGTCTATTTGATGCAAAGTGGGTGCAAAATGAATGCTTAGTAACACCGCACTGAATGTGGCTGCTGCCTCTGTGATGCTGTTTGGCGTTTCAAGTTAAAGCCATGGCTATTAAGTGTGACATTAGGCAGCTATTACAAGAAGACATTTCTATTATTGAGTCAACAGTGTGATAAATAACACACCTGAATGCCTTAAGGCTCGTATTCAGGTAGTCTTTATCATTTAAAGTATTTAATCTCACCTATAATCCATTCTTATAGTTATTTTTTTAATTATGCACTTATCCATACAATGTAGCCTGCTGTACTACAACTCTACATCCAGCTCTTTTAATAATTAGGATCATAAAAACAGTGGTACAGTCCAATGGTAATACCATGATATTGAATGATTACAGTATTCACTTGGATACTATAGAAATGTCCAGATGTGCCATCATCACCAACAACGTCCTAAACGTCTATAAATTCAGTAGTGAATTCTCCAGAGACTCGTTACAGGTAGTTGTTAATGTGATGGCTTACTGATTACATGATTACAGTGTTAACAACACGAAGATGCCACACTAGAAGCCTCACCTATAATAGCCTGCCTTAGAAAGCAGCACGCGTCTAGCTTATTGTGTTCATTAAAGTTAACTGGAACAAAAACTAGGTCTGGCCTGCCACGTTCTGTTCCAGGTCCTTAGGGCTTCAGCGTTTGAACAAAACTGTGCCGCAGTCGATGTCTTGTTCTGGAAGAGTCTTGTGACAGACTGACAGCGGTCACTTGACTTACTGTCAACTCGAGGTCAAACGCTGAATATCAGTCTGTATGAAGAGTGACCGGTGATTCTTTCATCGACTGTATTACAAATATTGTGTTGGTGTACCTATAGAGGAACCGGAAGTGGTTTCTATCTGCAGTGATATGTGACCCTGGACCACAAAACCAGACATAAGGGCCAATTTTTGAAATTGAGAGATATACATCATCTGAAAGCTGATTTTTGATATATGGTTTGTTATGATAGGATGATATTTGAAAATCTAAGGGTGCAAAAAAATCTAAATATTGAGAAAATCATCTTTAAAGTTGTTCAAATGAAGTTCTTAGCAATGCATATTGCTAATCAAAAATTAAGTGTTGATATATTTACAGTAGGAAATGTACTAAATATCTTCATGGAACATGATCTTAATATCCTAATGATTTTTGTCATAAAGGAGAAATGTATTATTTTGACCCATACAATGTATTGTTGGCTATTGCTACAAATATACCCCAGCGACTGAAGACTGCTTTTGTGCTGCAGGGACACATATGTGCAGGCTATGGCTCTGATCGATTTCAATATTCTTGAACACTTTGAAAAAAGAAACCATTAAAGATGGACCTTCTTTCAAGCTTCAGCGCAAAGCATCACGAGGTGCTGCCACCGCCGTAGCTGGCTTATACTGTAAAAGTCAGGCTGCGTCTCAGTTTCTGGGGATTTTATTGGACTGTCCAGCTTTTAATGTATGTAGAGAACTCTGTTATGAAGTGAACTCACTTAAAGAGTTATTTAGGATCATTTTGCCAGAAAAACTTTTCGAATTTGTATCATATATTAATGTTAAAAATAACTTGTGTTTGTTTGCTTGCTGGTTTTTATAGTTTTTTGCCATGAAAATAGCCTAAGATCCTGACATGGCATTAAATACATATATACTATACGACGAGTCAGTTTGTGAGGATGATATTGCAGCTGGGGAACTGCTTTACTTCAGTGTTTGAGCTGCTACAGCTCTGGTTTTATGGTCTTTCCTCACAGAATAGTGTCATACAGAGCTCTTGATGTGTTCATTAGGATCTGACATTCAATGAGTCGACTAAACCTTTGCAAGGCACTCTGCATAAATATGAGATATACCCTGAGATATAAATAATTAGCCTTTTTCCTTCCCATTCTTTTTCTGTTTAAATATGTCTGGATTTCCATTTTATTTATTTATTATTATTGTATTCAGAAACATGTTCAATTAATTGAAATCATGAAACTTATATGTGGCCCTGGAGCACAAAAGCAGTCATAGGTCGCTGGGGTATATTTATAGTAATAACCATAAATATATTGTATGGTTCAAAATTATAAATTTTTCTTTTATGCTAAAAATCATTAGGATATTAAGATCATGTTCCATGAAGATATTTAGTAAATTTCCTACCTTAAATATATTAAAACATAATTTGTTATTAGTAATATGGATTGCTAAGAACTTCATTTGGACGACTTTAAAGATGATTTTCTCAATATTTCGATTTTTTTTTTTTACGTCTTCAGATTCCAGATTTTCAAATATTGTCCGATCATAACAAACCATACATCAATGGAAATATGATTTATTCAGCCGATGTATAAATATCAATTTTGAAAATTGACCCTTATGACTGGTTTTGTGTCCATTGTCACATGATTTAAAAATAATTTAATACAAAATGTACACATTTTTAAGTCCCTGTGAAATCAGCCCGATTCTGTTTTGTTTTTCTCAAATTCGTTTTCAGTTTTAATTTAATGGTTTCATTAAATTTGAATAACAAAAAAGTGTATTGAGTTCATAAATCTTTAAAGATGTATTTATAAATTCATTCATTCATTCATTCACTTGCGTATAACTGAAGGGACCAATGTTTCTTTTCCTGAAATTGTGTTGTTTGAATTTTTCTGGATTTATGATTTCGTTTTTTAAATGTATTAAATAAAAATGGTTTAGTCAAATAAAAGCAAAAACTGTAACCATTTATTTTATGAATGTTTTGAAATGCAATTATATAAAAATTGACCTTTTCTTGCAAACTTCATCAAATATTTTTTTGCGCTTTACATTCAAACACTAGTCCATATCACAATATGATTAATCTGTGTCATGCTGTACAGTAACGACTGGATTCCATGATTCTAATAATTCTGAAGTTTCTCCATCATGGAAATCATAGACCCCTAGATTTACTTCAGGCACTACAGAGTTATTATTAGTATGCCTGAGGGGTCAAGGCTTTCTAGAGTTATCACTGGACGTCATATAAGGTCTGGTACATACTGCAGTGTATTCTGTGGAGAGCTGCCTGTCTGACATGTAAAGTTACCATTGTTCCTGCGTGGAGTTGAGATCGATAGCAATGCTAGCGGCAGGCTTTCTGCAGGTATCACAGACACACACACACGCACACACTCACTCACGCACACACACCAAACACACGCACACACACTCAACAGGCGCAGACGCACACACACACTCACCACGCACACGCACACACCGCACGCACGCACACGCACACACGCACACACAACACGCACACACACACACACACACACACACACACACACACACACGCGCACACAGGCACACACACACACACACACACACACACACACACACACACACACACACACACACAAGCGGAGGCCTGCTCTCAGGCGGTGTACAGCTGTTTGTGAGCATTAGTCATTTTTTTGTGGGCATCGTGAAGGAGAATGAAGAACCATCATATCAGTTATCTCCCCTTTATTACTCGTGCGGTCGTGCCTGCAATTTTACCTTTAGCAGAAAATAATCATCTTTAGTATTAGGGCTGATATTAATATGTGACCACAAAACAAGTCACGAGTGTCAACTTTTTGCCTTTAGTATTAGGGCTGATATTAATATGTGACCACAAAACAAGTCACGAGTGTCAACTTTTTGAAATTGAGATTTATACATCACCTGAAAGCTGAATAAATAATATTTCCATTGATGCATGGTTTGTTATGATAGGACAATATTTGAAAATCTGGAATCTGAGGATGCAAAAACATCTAAATATTGAGAAAATCATCTTTAAAGTTGTCCAAATGAAGTTCTTAGCAATGCATATTACTAATCAAAAATTAAGTTTTGATATATTTGGCATGACATTTTTTTTTTATAATTTTGACCCATACAATGTATTTTTGGCTATTGCTACAAATATACCCCAGCGACTTAAGACGTGTGCTCCTGGGTCACGTTTTTACTACCATCCAGACAGGCGGTGTTATGTGGATATCAGAATATATTCTTACATAGAGAAGAGTCTATTTTTAATATATTCCTATATTAGGACAGAGTCCAATGCAAACCTTATAAAGCAGGGAGAATCTCACAGAACCTGTCTATTCAAGAATATAATTCGTTTTTTAATTACCAGGAATGGATTGCAATGCTGTTGGTACGGTTTGAGGTGTGTGTGTGTATATGTGTCTAACCCCACCGTCTCCATCAAAACACTTCTTTGGCCTCAAACCGTATATGAAATGTAATTGGCATGAACATAGACAGTTATGATTACGACCAGCATGAAACATTTGTCAATCTCTCTATGTATTTTACACTGTGTTATCAAAGAGGTTTCAGCGAGTTTTGTTTGTATATGGTGTGCCGTGTTTGGTGCGGTCTAATTGACTCTGAATGGCGAATGCATTATTTATGAACTGCGCTGAGTGTTTGCTTCTTAGGTCTTCCAGACAATGTTCAGCCCACTAAAGAGTTCATTTACATCTCAGAAGAGCCTGCTTATGATTCAGGATTTCATTGCAAACACCATCTTTTCCTGCCTGTTCTCTCTGTTTTGAGCCGCAAGGCTTCATTTTATCTTATCTACTGATGGACAGTAAGGTCTACTGTGAATAATCATTGCTTGTAATTCATGTTTATTTTGCACTCGGGGGATCTGATATTAATAACCCAGACCCGCTCTTCAAAAGCACTTCAGATGCCATTTTACTGCAGCTGTGTATTTGCATATACTGCGTCTGCTTTTCACAGTCGGTTTCGTCTCTGAGGATGCAAGCCACACAGAGTCCTGCAGAATCAGTATAACTCTGTCTTTATGGAAAGATTATCAATGTGAATTAGGCCTTTAATTTTTATTTTCACTTCAAATCTCACCCCAAAACAATATTTTTAATAATAAGAGAAGTAATTAGATTTACTTTTGACAAGTTGCCAAAAAAATCTCTTTTTGCAATTCCTGTCATTCTCATAATGTAATGCAGTATTTATTTATTACATTTTTTTGCACAGTTAAAATTACCCTCTTGCAAAATTGACATCATGATTCAATTTGAAATGAAATAAATGTGCATAGATGAATCATTCGTGGTAAGACCAGTAGCATGCATTAATTTGACCTGTTTGTATATATATTCGCTAATTAAAATAGATCCAAAAGGAGCCAAATCATGAAGCTTTGCGTGCCACTGACTGGAACAGAGATGTTTGGAGTGCAGCAGATTCCCCTCCTGATCTTTCCACCCATTAGAAGCAGGACTCTCTGTGTCCTGAGCATTTCATGACGATGTGATTTGACAAACGAGGTTTTAAAGGTCATCCTCAGGCCATCCAAGATGTAGATGAGTTTGCTTCTTCATCAGAATTGGAGAAACATCACATCAAAATCCACTCATGTATTTGTTAAGAGCTGTTTTGTCTTGTAAGCGGTGCTTGGTCTGTGCAGATTTCTCTCCTGATTCAGACCAGAAACGTATTCACTGAAGAAAACAGTATGAACAGAGGACTGGAAAACATCTTAAAGGGGTCATATGTAGGGGTCATATGTAGGGGTCGACCGATTATCGGCGCCGATATTAAGCATTTTTATAACTCTCGTTATCGGTCATTTTCAAAACCAATGTGCCGATAAAATAATTAAATTTTGAAACGCGCTATTTGGCTCTGATGCAGCCTGTCGGAACTCACCACTCTGTGGCCTAGAGCAGGGTCCGCCCACCGCCCATCTGATTGGTTGGGAGTCACGTGTCTGACCAATCAATGTTGAAGACTAAAGGCACTCTCACACCAAAAGCGCTTGCTAACTGGTGCTGTGCTGCTTCCGTGATCACGCATCAGTTGTCTCTCAAAGGCAGCAGCAGACGTTGATCAACTTGCAATAAATCACAATCCACTACTCTGAAGTTGCAAAACACCTCAATATAATGTCTTTATGGTTTCCGCAATGGGGAAAACGCGGGTGTAATCCATTCATATAAATGGAATTTACTGTATAACGTGGAGTCACGGAATTTGCCAAAGTTTGGATGAATTAATCAAAAGTAGGTCAATAACTTAAATCGACTCGTGCTATGGACTAGTATCTGGGCGATTCCACAGTTTAGGCCTAACTGCAAGGACAATAGCCTGCAAAATCAATCTTCATGGAGAAAGCCATTGTCCTCAGGTTAACATCCTGAGAAAACCTGGGGTACAGCTGTGTGAAAGACAGGATAAATCTGGCAATGGTAAACTAGTAAACTTTGATCAAAGTTGAGTTGATGTAAAAATTAACGTATGTAACATGGACGGAAAATCAGTGTAAATTCAAGCAGAAAGTGTACTTAATCTAATTCAGTTTAATACAATTTTGGTTGAATCCCAGTTCATGTTTTGCTTTGCACCTAATTTGGTATAGTTATGAGTCATGCATTGTGTATGGGTCACAAAACTGGTAATAGGACTTCCATGCAGGCAGGGTGGCCATCTAATATTATCTGTTCTATAAACTTAAAGGTGCATTTTTGATTCTGGTATGTTCATAAACTGAAAGCCAGCAAAATTACTAACAAATACCACAGGTATATTTTTCAAATGTATTTGCCAAATGTAGAAGCCAAAGGAACTCCTACAAGTGTGCAAAGTTATAACGTGTGTAACGTGGACGGAAAAAAATTAAACAATCCTGCAAGATTGCCTCTGTAACACAAAATAATACCATTTCATGAAAACTGGCAAAGAATAGAACAAGTTCATAACACATTAAAATAACCTGTCATCATTTACTATCAAATTTAAATAATAAAATAAAGAAAGTCCATATATATATGTATGTTTGCAAAGGATATAAGAGTTATGACTAATTATTTTTTAACACTTGAAATGTATAATAATGTGTTTAATTATATGCTCTGAACACCACAGCAAACTTAATTTACAGAATAGCTGTTTCATTTCTTGAATACACTTCTTAAAATTAAGAATCTGAAATATGAATGATGACTGTTAGTCTGTTTCATGTAAAAGCTCATTCAGTGTTTCAAACTGAGGAAAAGCGTGTAAAGCTTGTAAACATTAGGGATGGGCATTTTAAGCAAAAGTAATATTCGATAATCCCTGGGTATTATTCGATACTATTCGAAATCGCACCTCCTCAGCGCATGCACACCCGCCCACCGCACACACACACACGCACTCACACACACACACACACACACACACACACACACACACACACACACACGCACACACACACACACACACACACACACACTCTCACACACACACACACACACACACACACAGAGAGAGAGGAGAGACCGTCCAGGCTTTCAATCTGTATGATAACAATCTGTTTAATTAATTAGAGAATAGTCTCTTAACCCAAGAAAATTAATGGTTGTAAAGTATGAGTGCTGAAACATTAATATAACATAACCGAATGATGGCATTTATTAACAGAACAGTCCGTCGATTATCAACTGCTCATAACGCTAGGACATTACAATTTTAAAAATGAGCATGAACATTCATATTATTAAAAAGAAAATCTTAAATCTGATTAATGCATCAATGAATATTAAGCGTAAAACATATTGCGCGCTAAACAGAATATCATTCTTAAAACATATTACGCGCTAAAACATTGTGAACCGCCTGAATGACGGCACTTATTATGTGAACATTAATTTTAACGTCTGTCTTCATAACAATAACCTATTTCATATATATAAATATATTAAATGAACATGTTCACATGCTCGGGAAGAAGACGGGAGTGTTGTTCACAATTAGAACGGTGAACTTTGAATTGAAACAAGGGAAGGAATATAGATCCCTGCAGCTTCTCAGAATTCTCCACTTGAGTCTGAGCCCGTGTCTCTCTCTCTCTCTCTCTCTTGCTCTCTCTCTCTCTCTCTCTCTTGCTCTCTCTCTCTCTCTCTCTCTCTCTCTCTATCTCTCTCTCTCTCTTGCTCTCTCTCTCTCTCGCTCTCTCTCTCTCTCTCTCTCGCTCTCTCTCTCTCTCTCTCTCTCTCTCTCTCTCTCTCTCTCTCTCTAGCTGAGCCATTTAAATAGTTCAGTTTTGGTTTTTAATAACAAATTGGTCATTATTTTGTTTCCTTTCTTTATTAATTTAATTTAGAAATATGATTGGAACATCTTATTTTTGTTAAATTCAAGTTTTTGTTTTTTTAAATGCCAAGCGGCCAGCGCAAGTTTGATCAGTTTATCTTTCTCAAATAAATAACTAAATAAATAACGTCATAATATTTTAAGAATAAAGTCAAAATTACGATCATAAAATCATGTTACATTGCCTGAAGTTAAAGTTAAAATTACACCTGTATACACTCTAAAAACTGCTGGGTTGACAACAACCCAATTTGGGTTATTTTGGTAACCCAGCGCTGGGTCAAAAAGGGACGAACCCAGCGCTGGGTTATTTTAACCCAACCATTTGGGTTACTATGTTTAACCCAGCAGGCTGGGTTGCTTTTTTATGGTTTAAAATTACTACATTGCTAGGCTAAAATGAACCCAAATCAAGCTAGATATTAAACCTACAAATCTTGTTCATTTTAAAATAACTTTTACACACAAAGAATGACTATCAGAAGGTAAATGCTTATTAAAAACAAGACAAAACAGTCAAAAAGTAACATGCATGTTAAGAAGAAATGCAGACAATATGGCATTAACAGCTACAGAGATTATAAATTAAGCATTAAACATTTGGTGAAGAACTTTTAAGATCAAAATCGACTATAAAAATATACAAAAACACTATTATACAATAATTGTACAGTTAGTTAATAGTGAAGTTCATTACAAACTATTCTGGCATGAGAGTACACAAATAAACCACAACATTAACACTGATATTATAACATTTACCAGAAACATATGTGTGTGAAAGAATGTGAGAATGTGTGTGAATGACTGAGTGTAATCTCCATCTCTACTAAACACAGAACAAGCATTTAACATTTGGTTTTTACAAATTATACACTTACAGTTTGTTTCATAGTCGATGAATACAGATCATGCATCACTGCCAATTTTCATGATCTCTTTATCATAATTGATGTAGTCATGAAGAAGCCCCATCAGCACATCATGTGACATCATTTACAGCATCCAGGGCAGCGTCCTCCTTTAAAACCACTGTTGTATCAGTTTGGGGGAAATTCTCCTCTTTGACCAGCATTCATCCCAGTTACTGCCTGTTCTTCATCAGTGGCCTAAAAGGGAAAAACATTTAATGAAACTATCCATTTTCAGATAGAGGTGCATCCACATCAGTAAGGACAGGTAAATAGCCTGGTTGTTTAATGTCTGTCTACCACAATGCTCTAGAATGCTATAATGGCAGCATTAGTGTGAGGGCATGTATTATTGTTTAAATGTATTGCTTTCAGAGAGTTTCTTCTTTACTGAAACATTAAAACAGACATGACATTCACATACCTCACAAATGTCCAAGTACGTGGAGGGCTGCTCTTTAATGGGTTAGTTCACCAAAAAATTAAAATGGTCATAATTTACTCCCCCATGTTGTTCCAGACCCATACAAACGCTGATCATTTTTGGAACAAAAATAAATATATTTAATATTCTCTTAATTTCTGTCCTCCATTGCCAGTCTGGGAGACCAATATTTTCTTCTGAACAGACATGTTCACTATCATGTAATTTAAGATTTATACATATATAAATATTGGAATGTATTACTTCTACAATAACTCTATTCATGAAGCTTGAAAATAATGATTATCTAGACTCTCAATGGATGAACAAAAAATTATGAGAATGACATAAGGGCAAGTATATAATTTTTTGTGTGAACTATTCCTTTAAGAAAGGAAGACCAAGAATGATGACTCTCCAAATCAGACAACTCCAAAGTTGGTTTGAGTACTGCAATGAAAAACACAGACATCAATGGTTTATATAAAATATGAACACGTAATCATACTGTTGTTGCATTAAAATGTGAAGTAAAGAAGCAGGAGACAACAGAAACATTTATTTTCTAATAAATAACTTACAATCTCAAACGAATGATGCTCTCCTATGTCTCTGGCAATCAACATCTACAAAAAACAAAGAAACATTATTTTAGTCTTAGTAAAAAAATTGATAACATGAAATTATGAAGTTTACTTGCCTTAAACGGTCGTTCCCTCTCTTCCAAAGAAGCTGAGAAAATCGCCTCCTCCTCACACAAGCAGGATTTTGTCCTTAACTCCAAAGTTGGTTTGGGTTCTGCAATGAAAAAAGGGACACCAATGGTTTATATAAAATATGAACACGTAATCATACTGTTGTTACATTAAAATGTGAAGTAAACAGGCAGGAGACAACAGAAACATTTATTTTCTAATAATCACTTACATCAATCTCAAAATAATGATGCTCTCATATGTATCTGGCAATCCAAATCTACAATAAAAACAAAGAAACATTATTTTAGTCTTAGTAAAAACAAAGGGATGAAATTATGAAGTTTACTTGCCTTAAAACGGTCTTTCCCTCTCTTCTGAAGAAGCTGAGAAAATCGCCTCCTCCTCCTCCTCACACACGCACGCGACGCAGGCTTCTATCCTTAACTCCAGGCACAACGAAGACACAAGCTCAACAAGTCTGAAATATTACATACAAGACATTACTGTTAACAATTATCACTTCATCAGCCTCAAAATAATGATGCTAGTCTTTACATAACACTGTTTCCTTTAGGAAACTACATTCAGTTTTACCGCGAACAATACAATAACGAATTAACATGTTAATAACCGTCTATTAACACCTCAAAGAGAGCAGATATTGTAAAATATTATCTAAATATGACATAAGACACTCACGGACGTTATAAATGTACGTTAAGTCACCTCTTCCGTTCAGTAAAAGAGACCGTTATGATCTCCGTTTCTGAGGCGAAAACCACGTCCGCGTATTTTTCAATATAAGCTATTTTCGGACTATTTCCGCCTTCCATGAAACCTCAAAATACTCCCGGACACAAACAATGAATGATGACTTTACATTTTTAATCTTTACTTACCATAACGTCTTTCACTCGCGTCTCGCTTCTTTCAGGCTGAGAAAATGGCGGCTTCTCGCACTGGTGTCGTCGGGGTGCCGTCGGATGTTGACGTGACGTGCGTGCTCTCCTTCACGTCCGCGTTCCCAACCCAGCGCCGCTGGGTTATGATCAAGACCAATTTTCAACCCAAAATTGGGTTAAAACAACCCAACGCCCTTACCCAACGGTCTCAACCCAGCATTTGGGTTGAAAAAACAACCCAGCGTTTTTTAGAGTGTACTCTGCCAAAAAAAATATAATAATAAGTGTGGCATCCAACCTGTCATTCTTCACATTTAACACGAAAAACAGCACAACTATTTAGCATATAAATATAATATATCAACCAGTGGAATATTACGTTATTATTTCAGCAAAAAAACTAATCATTTGAATGCAGGGAGCTCGTCACGGCTTCATTAATGGGAAACAGCACGTGAAGGCGGCAGAGAAGCACTCTCGTGCATCGTTCTGTTAACTTTGTGGTTTATTATTTTGAGTTGTTTGGGGTGCTGTAACAAACGGCCCTCTCACAATATATTGTTTAACAGGTCTATTGTTCACGCAATCAGGCTGCACATATCAGAAGTCCGTTTCTGGAAAATTCTGAAATGTATGCGCTATTGCATATTAGGGGTCGACCGATATGTGTTTTTCAGGACCGATACCGATTATTACAGATCAAGTAGACCGATAACCGATATTTTGAACCGATATACGTGTCTGGTGTAAAAATGAAAATGAATGCCAAAATTAATAATAACAAGAGCTCTGACAAAAAAACGTTCTTTAAATGCTTTTAAACATGTCTTTAATTCTGAAAACTGTTAATAACAACAACATTAAATAAACAGTAATATTAATAATATTAATAATAACATAAGTACAGAGATCACCCAGAAGCATTCTGTAAACATTTTGTAGAACTTAAAGTAAACGTATTTAGCGTATTGTGTGATTATTCTCAACAAAAGTTGTAATAATTGTTGTAGTTGTATTACGTATACAGTAATATATTCGGCTAAACCGAACTTATATTTTGACAGGTTGCCTTGAGGACCTTTTAAGTTTCTGTAGCCTATGTATATATGATATGACGATCGTTTTACTCAAATGAAACGGTCAAATGCTCATCAAGTGACTCTGCGAGCAGTTCTGGGGATGTTGTTCATGTAATGATGTCCTCATTTAGTGAGACGGCAGACGCTGAAGTCACCGCGAGCGTCACGTGCGCTTCAGTATGTGTGTGCAGTAAATGAAACCGCACGTCTGTGTCATTCATTAACAGAGATGCAGAACATGCAGGATTCATATTTAAAGTGTTTTTGCGGCTTAATATTTATAGATACTAGTCCATAGCGAGTCGATTTAAGTGTACTGACCTACTTTTGATTAATTCATCCAAACTTGACACATTCCGTGACATTCCGGCGTTATCGGTAAATTCCATTATATGACTGCATTCCGCGATTCGCGCATTTTCGCATCGCGACATCATGGGTTATATTGAGGTGTTTTGCAACTTCAGCAACGCGTCTGCTGCTGCTTTACCTTTGAGAGACAACTGATGCGTGATCACTGAGGCAGCTCCAGTTAGCAAGTGCTCTCGGTGTGAGACTGCCTTCAGTTTTCGCGTTGATTGGTCGGACTCGTGACTCTCTACATATCAGATGAGCGGTGGGCGGAGATTACTCTCAGAGATTGAGAGATCGCCTCACTCTCACAGAGTGTTGAGCTCAGACAGGCTGCATCGAGCCAAATAGTGCATTTAAACATTAAATAATTTCACCTGTATTATTTATTCACCAATAAATAATGTCACCTGTAAATAGTATGTTTGTTTGCATAAAAAAAAAAAAAAAAAAAATTATCGGCAAATCTGTTTTAAAATGGCCGATATCGATAATCGTAAAATGCTTAATATCGGCATAATCGGTCGACCCCTATTGCATATTAATATTTGTACTTAATCTGCTGTCTCGTGATTCAACTCCTCCTATACAATTGTATTTTACTAATGAAGAAAAACAGACTGAATGTGTGAAAGACATGACAACATTTATAGGATGCACTGAGGAGGAGCCCAAACAGTGGCCAAGTGATGCTTATGGTCCATGATATTGGTACAGATTCTGTGTAACGAACAATTCTTTGTGACTGTATATAATTTGGACATGATGAAGGTACACTTGACAGGCTGTGGGGCTTCATTTTACCACAAAGCTAATGTTTAAACTAGCTTTATTGTGTGCCGTCGGTGCGGAAAATCTGCGTGTGTTCCTTAACATTATAGCCCAGTTCACTGTTGTTTAAAAACCTATGCGATTAACGCCGACAGTTTATTCTAATGGCATAAAGTGAGATTGTGTTAACGCACTATTAACGTGTTAACTTCGACAGCCTAAGCTATATTCTTACGAACATTGAAAAAAAAAAACACGGAAAAAAGTCAGCAAAATCATTGACGATGTTGACTTTCATGAACAGCTTATTGAGTCAAAAATACTCCGAAAACAACGTTCGAAGTTGGACAGATGTGCAGAATCTGTCAAAATGTATACAACATTCATGCATGCTCTTTCAGATGAACACGACGCCGCTTTCGGTCCGAAACCACTAGCAATCATCCGACTTGCACACTCTTTTATCCTTTCTCATCATAATGATCCTATTTAATGTTTACTTAACCAAAGTTTATCACGTTCGTAACATTTTAACGTTCGTAAACTTTTGGACAGAAGCCACAAACTTACCCACATTCGTCGAAATCCGTGAAATCCTGTTAACTCTTCCTGCCATGCAGAGCATGCGTGACCGAGACAATCTTATTTCTGACATGAGAACCGTTGAGACATTAGGAGATGGAAATTCAGCATCAGAATAAAATGTTACGAGCATTATGATTTTTGGACAGAAAATCTCTGTCCCTGTTTTATCCCGATTTATTAACAATTTATCATGGTGCAACGCATATAAGAATTTAACCCACACAAGATGTTTTTATCGTTTTGCTATTGATATAATTACATGGAAAAATGATATCTCTGTTTCCTTTAGAATCATAGTTTAACGTTCGTAACTGTTTGGACAGAACGTGTAACGAACGTTAGTAAATGTTTCCATTGCATCGTGGTGGATGTATCTTGTAGAAGACACACCAAAATAAATATTATGCGCCAAAATTCAGGATTTTATTAAAGGAAATTAAATAAATGACTTAGGAAAAATCCAGACGCAATGAATGTCCCACCCTGACATCCGCAATTTCTGGGGACGGAAATAAAATAAAGTCTCATTACACGATAATGCCAAGGCTTAGTGAGATACAATTAACTTTATTATTTCTTACATCTATCTTAAATAAAATAGTGAAGTAAAAATAAAAAATGACAACAACTGGGTATTATTCAATCTATATTGTTCATTACACCCCTTGTGGACAGAAACTGTGGAATCGCTCATCTGTAAATATTAAGCTGCAAAAAGACTATGTAAATATGAATTCTGCATGTTCTGTGTGTCTCTGTGTATGTGAATTGCACAGACACACGGTTTTGATTAGTACACACACACTGAAGTGCGCAACGCTCGCAGTATTTTCAGCATCTGCCGTCTCACTAAATGAGGACATAAATACATGAAAAACATCCCCAGAACTGCTCTGCTACTTCATGAGCCTTTGACCATTTAATTTGAGTAAAACGATCGTCATATCATATACACAGGCTACAGAAACTTAAAAGGTCCTCGTGGCAACCCGTCAAAATAAAAGTTTGGTTTATCTACTAATACTACTACAACAATTATTACAACTTTTATTCAAAGAATAATCACACACTACGCTATTTCTTCCATGTTTTAATTTTAATATTAAACCCACTTGTTTGCCAAAAATAGAGTTTAACTCTATGTCACATAGGCCAAGATAAAGATACTGTCACATAGGCCAATATTAGGATACTGTCACATAGGCCAAGATTAAGATACCGTCACATAGGCCAAGATTAAGATACTGTCACATAGGCCAAGATTAAGATACTCTCACATGGGCCAAGATTAAGATACTATCACATAGGCCAAGATTAAGATACTGTCACATAGGCCAATATTAGGATACTGTCACATAGTCCAAGATTAAGATACTGTCACATAGGCCAATATTAGGATACTGTCACATAGTCCAAGATTAAGATACTGTCACATAGGCCAAGATTAAGATACTATCACATAGGCCAAGATTAAGATACTGTCACATAGGCCAATATTAGGATACTGTCACATAGGCCAAGATTAAGATACTGTCACATGGGCCAAGATTAAGATACTGTCACATGGGCCAAGATTAAGATACTGTCACATGGGCCAAGATTAAGATGCTGTCACATGGGCCAAGATTAAGATACTGTCACATAGGCCAAGATTAAGATACTGTCACATAGGCCAAGATTAGGATACTGTCACATGGGCCAATATTAGGATACTGTCACATAGGCCAAGATTAAGATACTGTCTAGGGGTCGACCGAAATGTGTTTTTCAGGGCCGATATCGATACCGATTATTACAGATCAAGTAGACCGATAACCGATATTTTGAACCGATATACGTGTCTGGTGTAAAAATGAAAATTAATGCCAAAATTAATAATAACAAGAGCTAAATCAAATCAAATCAAATCAAATCACTTTTATTGTCACATCACCACAGCACAAGTGCCTTGGTGAGTGAAATTCTTATGAGCGTGCTCCAGACAGTGCAGAAAAACAACAGACAATTTACCTATGGACAGACAGTGCAAAAAAACAACAACAGCAATTTACATATGGACAGACAGTGCAAAAAAGCAACAGCAATTTACATATGGACAGTACATATTTACAGACTGTACAGAAGACAATGTGCAAAATACACATACATATACTCAGTACACATAGTGTACTATAAAGACATACTTAATTATCAACGACACATTATACACCGTATGGGCACATCTGCATTATGTATTTTATGTATACATGTATGTTATTTATATACATGTATGTATACATGTATGTTATTTATGTATACATTATGTATTTTATGTATTTATGTATTCATTTTATGAAGGCATAAAACATTAATTTAATTTATCTTTTAATCAAATGAGAGTTAGACTTTATTTTTGGCAAACAAATTAGTTTACTATTAAAATTAAAACATGGAAGAAATAGCGTATTGTGTTATTATTCTCAACAAAAGTTGTAATAATTGTTGTAGTTGTATTACGTATATAGTAATATATTCGGCTAAACTGAACTTATATTTTGACAGTTTGCCATGAGGACATTTAGGTTTCTGTAGCCTATGTATATATGATATGACGATCGTTTTACTCAAATGAAACGGTCAAATGCTCATGAAGTGACTCTCCGAGCAGTTCTGGGGATGTTGTTCGTGTATTTATGTCCTCATTTAGTGAGACGGCAGATGCTGAAAACATCGCGAGCATCACGCTTCAGTATGTATGTGCAGTAAATGAAACCGCCGCCGTTGTCATTCATTAACTGAGATGCAGATCATGCAGGATTCATATTTAAAGTGTTTTTGCGACTTAATATTTATAGATACTAGTCCATAGCTCGAGTCGATTTAAGTGTACTGACCTACTTTTGATTAATTCATCCAAACTTGACACATTCCGTGACATTCCAGCGTTATACGGTAAATTCCATTTTATGACTGCATTCGCGATTCCGCGCCGCATTTTCAGTTATATTGAGGTGTTTTGCAACTTCAGCAACGTCTGCTGCTGCCTTTGAGAGACAACTGATGCGTGATCACTGAGGCAGCTCCAGTTAGCAAGTGCTCTCGGTGTGAGACTGCCTTCAGTTTTCAGCGTTGATTGGTCGGACTCGTGACTCCCTACATATCAGATGAGCGGTGGGCGGAGATTGCTCTCAGAGATTGAGAGATCGCCTCACTCTCACAGAGTGTTGAGCTCAGACAGGCTGCATCGAGCCAAATAGTGCATTTAAAAATTAAATAATTTCACGTGTATTATTTATTCACCAATAAATAATGTCCCCTGTAAATAGTATGTTTGTTTGCATTATAAAAAAATAATTATCGGCAAATCTGTTTTGAAAATGGCCGATATCGATAATCGGTAAAATGCTTAATATCGGCGCCGATAATCGGTCGACCCCTAATACTGTCACATAGGTCAAGATTAAGATACTCTCACTTAGGCCAAGATTAAGATACTGTCACATGGCCAAGATTAAGATACTGTCACATAGGCCAAGATTAAGATACTCTCACTTAGGCCAAGATTAAGATACTGTCACATGGCCAAGATTAAGATACTGTCACATAGGCCAAGATTAAGATACTCTCACTTAGGCCAAGATTAAGATACTGTCACATAGGCCAAGATTAAGATACTGTCACATAGGCCAATATTAGGATACTGTCACATAGGCCAAGATTAAGATACCGTCACATAGGCCAAGATTAAGATACTGTCACATAGGCCAAGATTAGGATACTGTCACATAGGCCAAGATTAAGATACTGTCACATAGGCCAAGATTAGGATACTGTCACATAGGCCAAGATTAAGATACTGTCACATAGGCCAAGATTAAGATACTCTCACTTAGGCCAAGATTAAGATACTGTCACATAGGCCAAGATGAAGATACTGTCACATAGGCCAATATTAGGATACTGTCACATAGGCCAAGATTAAGATACTGTCACATAGGCCAAGATTAGGATACTGTCACTTAGGCCAATATTAGGATACTGTCACATAGGCCAAGATTAAGATACTCTCACTTAGGCCAAGATTAAAATACTGTCACATAGGCCAAGATTAAGATACTGTCACATAGGCCAATATTAGGATACTGTCACATAGGCCAAGATTAAGATACTGTCACATAGGCCAAGATTAGGATACTGTCACATAGGCCAAGATTAGGATACTGTCACATAGTCCAAGATTAAGATACTGTCACATAGGCCAAGATTAGGATACTGTCACATAGGCCAATATTAGGATACTGTCACATAGTCCAAGATTAAGATACTGTCACATAGGCCAAGATTAAGATACTGTCACATAGGCCAAGATTAGGATACTGTCACATAGGCCAAGATTAGGATACTGTCACATAGGCCAAGATTAAGATACTCTCACATGGGCCAATATTAGGATACTGTCACATAGGCCAAGATTAGGATACTGTCACATAGGCCAAGATTAGGATACCGTCACATAGGCCAAGATTAAGATACCGTCACATAGGTCAAGATTAGGATGATAGAAATTGACACATTTCAATAGGCTATTGAACCAAGTGTGCCTATAACAGGCTATTAGTGTTATAGTTTAATTAAAATAGTTGCAATCTTCTTCGCAACTTCTACAACGGAGCTATGCAGACAATTAATTTATTTACTCTTATTATATACATTGGGATTTTAAGGTAATCAATTGTTGTGCATTAGATGATGACTTGAATAGTCACCTCTTAAGTTATGATTTAGTCATCAGAAAATAATTAATGAAGAATTATGAGAGGTTATTATGCTGTTATACATAAATTTCTAACATGTAAATGATTGAAGCTAAATACTTGCATCTCCCCAAGCTGTTTAGCTGTAGTACAGTATTCATAGGCTTAATCATGAAGCATACAGTGGCCCTCTTTAAACTCTCTCTTTATATTACCCTTATTGTAGATGGATGCATGGAAGAAGAGCATCCAACACCAAGAAAAGCAGTTTTTGTCAGAGCCCATATTATTCTTAATTTTGACGTTAATTTTCATTTTTACACCAGACCTATATATTGGTTAAAAAAATTGGTTATCGGTCTACTTGGTCTGTAATAATTGGTATGGGCATCGGCCCTGAAAAACACATATCGGCCCTGAAAAACACATATCGGTCGACCCCTAGGATGCGATTTCAAGTACTCTTTGGAGTGTTACAAGCTGATTGTGGATAGATGAGATCTCTGAAGTTACAAAGACTAAAGAGGTAGTCTTTATAAAAGTTAAGGCTCTGCCCCGCCCACTAAGACGGCTCATTCAAACACACCCCACATGTCTACGTCACGATGTGGGAAGATTTTCAAAACACCGCCCAAACGTACACGCAATGAAAGAAGCCGGAGCTATTATTCTGGCTGTAGTGTTGTTGCTGCCTGTCGTGGAGACGCTGTGTTTCGTTGTGAAAGAGAAACTACCTTGTTTGGGCTTCCAAAATAACTCAACTAGAAATCAGTGGTTAAGTTGTGTTTACAACACTGTTCCAGAACAGTTCAAAGCAAATATTGTGGCGCTTTTCCACTGCATGGTACGGCATAGTACGGTTCACTTTTGGGGGGTTTTCCACTGAGTACTGTACCTGGTACTTTTTTAGTACCACCTCGGCCGGGGTTCCAAGCGATGCGTACCGTTAGCAAAACGTGACGTGTAAACTCTACTGATCACTGATTGGCCGGAGAAAATTGTCTTTACTGCATCACTGAACTTGTGACACGAGACCCAACATATACCCGCTAGATTTAAATCAGCACAGCCAGCGAAAGATCGGACGTACCTTTCTGTATCAACCAAAAAATAGCCGTTTCGTTGTCTGTTGAGGAAGTACAGACGTTCCTCTCGTTGATAGCCGAAGAGCAGATCCAGTGAGAGCATGATGGGGCGACGCGGAATGAAAAAGCCTTGTGTATATACTTTTTACACTTTGTATATTGATTAATGATTAATGCCACGATGATACAAACCAACACATAAATAAAAAAAACAAGGGATACATTGTACATTTTGAAATATTCAAAAGTTTATTGATAATTCACTTTACAGAACACGCTACATGAATAGTTAACTAATCAAGTAACGTTAACGCAGCACACCTGCCCTCCTCCTCTATAGCCCGTGGCACTGCCACCACAGTCTCTGCTGCTGGGGTAAATCCCAACCATTCTCCATTGCTGTTAAAAACATCCACATGACGAGAATGAAGAACACAATTCCGTCGATATATGTCCAACTACAAACATTTCTGCGTTATGTATATTTTAGTCAGAGTTAGTGTGCTCCTGGTTTCATTGCGCTCTGTCCGTTTGACGCGCGTGCGTTCAGAACCAAGTCTGTGGAGTTTAGCGGAGAATAGCAAAGCAGAAGCTCATGCACATCTGCAGCAACATTTAAATATTTCCATGGCTTTCTAACATTTACAGATGGAGAATATATCTGAAATGTAAGTTATGCATTTAGGAAAAGAGCACATAGCTCAAACAGCGCGTCTCTGTCAGCGGCGCTTTCATTACTGATACACGTAATTAACATTTAATCATATGATCGCAAGGTTCATGTTTAAAGCTGTTAATATGCACGTTCGCTAGCAAGCTAGTTTCTTAATCTAGTAATTACTGTTTTTTTAAGTTGAGCTTACATGAATTGTACATGGCTTGGGCTCTTGTGTGAGACACGAGTGCAACGATGATAGATGTCTCTAGAAAAGGCAATAAATATGCGTTTTGTGTGAACGGCTTGGGTTCAGTTTTGAGGTAAACAACATTGATGTTCTCTTTTTCCGCAATATTGTGAATGTGCAGCACCGCATCGAGTGGGTTCAGGCTAAAACAAAGCATTAAAATGCATCGACACCTCGTCATCGCATCTCATGTGCCAAGCTGCCTGACGGACTCCTACCATTCGAATGCAGCGTTTTGCAGATTTTCATACCTCGGTTTACTGCGCATGCGCACATCAATATTGAATCCCTTTTCTAACGCTGAACAACAATATTTAATGTATCTGCATTACTCTAAGGGTAAGTTTAGGGTTGGGGTAGGTGTAGATATTAATAAAACACAATCTAATAGGTAGAAAAAAATATTTATTGTTGGTTTCCGGTAGCTGTATCCCTTCTATCCGCAACCGTGAATATAACACGTAATTACTGTATGTGAATTACTGTAAGGGTAGGTTTAGGGTTGTGATAGGTGTACACATTAATAAAACATAATATGACCGGTAGCATCGTTGTCGAATTTCTACTACCCACTGTTTTGATGGGAGGTAGCACAAATCGACAGAACACCGGGACACGGCATCACAATACTGTAAGGGGCGTAACATTTCCATCACACGCTTGAGGTATTCAGCCAATCACAACGCACCGGATAGCTGGCCAATCAGAGCACACCTCGCTTCTCAGAGCTTTGTAAAAATCGGCGCATTTCAGAAAGGCGGGGAGCAACAACAGTATGTGTAAAATAAGTTTTTTTTTTTACCTGAATCCGCATAAACATTGCATTACACCAAATACACAAAATAATGTGTTTAATGATGGATTTATTTCTTACAAACATGCAGGAAAAGTGCATTTCTGGATGAACAATTCTTTTCAGTAAATCGAGGGTACAGTTTACAGTCTGTTTCACCTGACCTGACGTTTGCTTTCTGTCCAGAAGCCACGAGCAGCCTGAGAACATCCCAAGGCCTAGCAGCAGTGGTGCTCTGACCTGTATGCACAGCCTTTACTTCACTATAACACGCTCTGAATCACTGAAGCCTTTGAGAGAACAAAACAATCTATTCACTCAGCTTGTGCTGAGAAGCTGTGCCTGTGCATCTCACCCAGATTTATATGCATTAGAAAATCAATACTTTACATTGGTCCGTTCAGTTGCATACAAATCAAAACGTAAATCATATACAGAAAGCGAGCAGAGAGTGTTCTCATCACTGAAGCGGATTCGATAGCCAGCATGACTGCAGTGGTTTCAGATGTGTGTCTCGCTGATGATCACATGATCCATTCACAACACCAGGTGCAGATACACGGACACATCACACATTCACTGTGCAAACATCTGCTGTTCACTCAACACACAAATAAACACAAGTGTTTAAAACTAATACTGCCAGTATATGGAGTTCATGTATCAGGGAGAATGAATACGCTCTCACCTGTCCCTCACTGCTGTGACCGATACAGAATATGGGCCTTTGAGCCCTTTATAAATAATCAATCAAAGCAGATGGAGATACAGAGAGTGGAGCCGTTTAGTGTTTCATCTTCTAGAACAGAGCGGCAGCAGCGTTTGGTTTGTGTCAGTGTCTCTGTGTCACTGCAGGATCTGCTCGAGTTATTGCGTTAAAAGACGTCAGTATGTAGAATGATTATTATATTTTTTTAAGTTTCTAAATCCAAACAGGTTTGCAGGGCATCATTGGGAGGCTGTTTTGTATGTGTATTATTCTTATTGTAATGTGCTTAAAAAAAGAAAATTAATTCCATTCTAGATTTTCTTTTACATTGGCAAAAAAATATTTTGGTTTATTTAATAACATTTATTAATGTATTAACTCTTTGTTTGACATTTGTGTTCCTGGAGCACAAAAGCAGTCTTCAGTCGCTGGGGTATATTTGTAGAAATAACCAAAAATACATTGTATGGATCAAAATTATACATTTCTCTTTTATGCCAAAATCATTAGGATATTAAGATCATGTTCCATGAATATATTTAGTAAATTTCCTACCGTAAATATATCAAAACGTTTTGATTAGTAATATGCATTACTAAGAACTTCATTTGAACTTTAAAGATGATTTTCTTAATATTTCAATTTTTTTGCATCCTCAGACTCCAAATTTTCAAATATTGTCCTATCATAACAAACCATAGATCAATGTAAATATTATTTATTCATCTTTCAGATGTATGAATCTTAATTTTGAAAAATGTACCCTTATAACTGGATTTGTGTTCCAGAGTCACACATATAAAGACATATTAGACTGCAATAGAATTTTAAAATGCCTCAGATACTAAATAAAATTGACATTTATTTATGAAGTGTTCAGAATACTCATCGTTTCAAAGCAGCTTCACAGAAGTCCAGTGTTTCTACATTACATGAGTGATCTGTTATCTGAGATGACTGTGACATTAAAGCAATGCTTGCATGATGTGATCATTTCAATGCAAGGTACATTTGGTGGTGGTTTGTATGTTGTCTCTTCACAGGTGTCGTGGTCATCTGAAACCATCCTAATGCTTTACTGACTTCAAATATCTCCAGAATTAGTGTTTTGATTACCTAAATTATGATGCTTTTTCATATTGCTCAACTCATGCGTAGCACATTTACTAAAACTTTATGAATTCTGCGTGCTCATGTTGCTCATGTTATCTTCTTTTGTAGGGAAATGAGGCAAGTTATCCCATGGAAATGTGCACGCATTGTAAGTATAATTACATTTCTTGCTATTTTGCATGCAAAACTTTAATATGCTAAAATGCTGATCAAACCTAGATGGTGACTGAAGTGTGATCACTCATAGTCGTCAAACAGATATGAATAGATGAAGTAAAGCTTGTCTCCAGAGATGCCGAGGCTTATTTTTAGCTCTGAAACTTCTTAATTCGTTTTGCTTCCCTCTGATGTGTGCGAATGTTTAACGCATGCAAAACTGAGCCAGAGATCAGAAGCGTCTGCGGAGGCCCAGCGAGACTCACACGCTCCAGAGTTAGGCAATCTTTGTCAGATGAGTGCCGTATTAATGATAACTCATGCAAATGACACCCAGCATTCGGTCACCAGATCTCTGGCAGAGAAAGAGCTGTAGCTGGGAATCACATGAGCTCCAGTGCAGCTGTTAATGAGCTGTGAGGATCTGGCGCCCGCTCTCAGTCTTACCTCACTTCACCACATCGTGTAAAGAGCTCTGCTAGGATTAGGGTTGCTTGGGTAACTGCACACACAGGTGTGTGTGCGTGTGTGTGTGTGTGTGTGTGTGCGTGTGTGTGTGTGTCATGAAACCAGGTAAACGTGTGTGAGCTTGAACTGTAACAGCTTTGGCAACTTCAGCGATCTGGCTTACAGATCATACAGTTGAGGTCAAAAGTTTACACCCCCCTTTCAGAATTTGTAAAATGTTAATTATTTCACCAAAATAAAAGGGATCATACAAAATGCATGTTATTGTTTTTTGAGTACTGACCTGAGTAAGGTTTGTATTTGAACCCTTTCCAACAATGGTTTTGAGGTCGAGGATCAAATACACAAAACTGCTGTAAAACCAAAGAACTTGTGGGTTTAAGTTTAACTGTTCAGGACAAACAAGGGACTCATGAAGAACTATCACTAAACAAAAAACCCTGTAGTGGATTATTCAGGGAACAACACTGTATTGAGAATCAAGGGGATGTAAACTTTTGTAAACTTTATTCAACTTATTGAATTTATAAATTCATTTTCTCTTGTGGAATACATGCAAACATTATATGTGAAATATCTTATTCAGGTCAGTACTAAATAAACAATAACATGCATGTTGTACGATCCCTCTTATTTTGGCAAAATAATTACAATTTAGCAGATTCTGAAAGGGGGATGTAAACTTTTGACCTCAAGTGTATATGCAGCTCACACTCACACACACACACACACACACACACACACACACACACACACACACACACACACAGGACAGCTGTTCACTACATCAACACACATCTGTTTATGGGTCTGTCCATTTGCAGAGCTTCAGGGTGAAACACGTCCAGTTTACCATAAAACGTAGGAAAATATATTTTCCATAAATACTTTTTTTGCATTGTGATTTTATTAAAGGAACAGTTCAGCTAGATTATAGCAGAACATTTATAATTATTCCTCATTTTGATGTTTCTTAACTATATACAAATATTTTAATGATATATATATATATATATATATATATATATATATATGTATGTGTGTGTATGTATTTAAATTGAAATACATTTTAGGCATTTATAAAAATGTGAAAATGGGCGGTTAAGGGTTGATTACCATTAAAAAATGTCACAATACAAAAATATTAATGATCCTAAAAAAGGTGTATATATATATATATATATATATATTAGGGGTGTAATGAAGCACGAACTCATACCGAAAAATTTTCCGTACAGCTTTTTTGGTTCGGTATACACATGTACCGAACAAATAAAGCATTGTTTTAACCATTACACGAGTAGAACTTCATTCAAAACTTCCAGTTTTATATATTATTACTTTTGATAAGAAAGTCCCGTCTTTTAAGGCAAGGCAAGGCAAGGCAAGTTTATTTATATAGCACATTTCATACACATTGGTAATTCAAAGTGCTTTACATAAAAGAATGTGAAATAATCATTCACAGCAATAAAAACAAGAAGTTAAAAATAATAAAACAAGGAGTTTTAAAATGATATAGAAATTGATTTAAAATGAGATTTAAAACAGTTAAATAGAAAATGATTATACATAAAATACAATGCAGTCAGTTCGGACGTAGCACAGCGCTCATTCAACAAATGCACAGCTAAATAGATGAGTTTTGAGACCGGATTTAAATGTGGCTAATGTTTTAGCACATCTGATCTCTTCTGGAAGCTGGTTCCAGCTGCGGGCGGCATAATAGCTAAAAGCGGACTCCCCTTGTTTTGTGTGAACCCTTGGTATTTCTAACTGACTCGACCCTAATGATCTGAGTGGTCTGTTAGGTTTATATTCAGTGAGCATATCTGACATATATTTAGGTCCTAGGCCATTGAGCGACTTATAAACGAGTAGAAGTACTTTAAAATCGATCCTAAATGTAACTGGAAGCCAGTGTAAGGACCTGAGGACTGGTGTGATATGCTCAGATTTTCTGGTTCTAGTCAGAATCCTGGCAGCAGCGTTCTGGATGAGCTGCAGCTGTCTAATGGTCTTCTTTGGAAGGCCGGTGAGGAGACCATTACAATAATCCACCCTGCTGGTGATAAAGGCATGAACAAGTTTCTCCAAGTCTTGACTGGAAACAAAACATCTAATTCTTGCAATGTTTTTGAGATGATAGTATGCTGATTTAGTTACTGCTTTGACATGACTACTAAAACTAAGGTCTGTCTCTAGAATCACCCCAAGATTTCTGACTTGATTTTTAGTTGTTTGACCCCTAGAGTCAAGGTATGCATTAACCTTGAGAACTTCATCTTTGTTTCCAAATGCAATGACTTCAGTCTTCTCCTTGTTTAACTGAAGAAAGTTCTGGCACATCCAACTGTTAATTTCATCAATGCATTGGCAGAGGGAGTCAATGGGGCTATAATCATTTGGAGATAAGGCTAGGTAGATCTGGGTATCATCAGCATAGCTGTGATAGGCAATTTGGTTCTTCCTCATTATCTGACTTAGTGGGAGCATATACAGGCTAAACAACAGCGTGCAAGAATAGAGCCTTGTGGGACTCACATGTCATGGATGTCCACTTAGACTTATGCTCTCCTATACTCACATAATAACCTCTCCCTTCTAAGTATGACCTGAACCATTTGAGTGCCATCCCAGAAAGCCCGACCCAGTTTTCCAGTCTCTAGAAGTATGTTATGATCGACAGTGTCAAACGCAGCACTAAGATCTAGTAGTACCAGCACTGATATTTTGCCAGAATCAGAATTAAAGCGAATATCATTTATTATCTTAATGAGTGCTGTCTCTGTGCTGTGATGCACGCGGAAACCAGATTGAAAATTATCCAGGAATCCATTTGAGTTTAAGTAGTTGTTCAGCTGATTAAAAACTACCTTTTCAATAATCTTACCTATGAAAGGAAGATTTGATATTGGTCTATAGTTGCTCAACATGGTGTTATCAAGATTGCGCTTTTTCAGAAGGGGCTTAACAACTGCAGTTTTCAGGGAGTTTGGAAAAGTCCCAGAAAGAAGTGAGGTGTTCACCACTTCTAAGAGATCTGCTTCTAAACAGTTAAGCACACTTTTGAAAAAAGATGTGGGAAGTGTGTCAAGATAGCAGGTTGACGATTTAAGATGCTGTACTATTTCTTCCAAAATTTTGCTATCAATTGTTTTAAAACAGACATAGTCACTTCTTTTGAGATTGCTGTCGAATCTGTGTGACCCTGTATTACAGGAAGATGTGCCAATCTCCTTCCTGATATTACTGATCTTCTCTGAAAAGAAGGAAGCAAACTCATTGCATTTGCCGTCAGAGAGCATTTCACTGGGAATCTGACTTGGGGGGTTTGTCAGCCTCTCAACAGTAGCAAAAAGAGTGCGAGTGTTGTTTAAATTACTGTTTATAAGGTTTGAGAAGAAGGTCTGTCTAGCTGTGGCTAGTTCCAAATTGAAAGCATGAAGGCTGTCTTTATAGATGCTATAGTGTATTTCTAATTTCGTCTTCCGCCACATCCGCTCAGCTTTTCTGCATTGTCTTTTCATATTCTGAACTGCTGTTGATTTTATTTGATTTATTTTATTTTATTTATTCAAATTATTTGAATGCATACAAAAAAAATGTGTATTCTTACAGTAGCCTTATGAAATGTTTGTTTCCCTTCAGACATGTTGTGTTGTGTATGTACATTTTACTGGTTATCAGATGAAGGTATAACATATTGATTTCATTTATATTTAAATTAATGAAAATTAAACATTTACATTTTGGGCAAATAAAGGGGATTAAAATTAAAATAGTTTGTGATTATAAAAATGTAATAGTATTAAATAATAGTATTATTTTTCAACAGTAGTAGAAGTGCGTACATTCTACTAAATAATAGTAATATATCTATTTCTGGCACAATGTCTTTAATAAGTTAAACCGAACTCTTATATTGACGGGTTGCCATGAATAGTTCTGTGTGTGTATGATATGACGCTAGTTTTACTCAAATGAAACGGTAAAATGCTGGTGAAGTGACTCTCAGAGCAGTTCTGGAGATATTGTTCATATGTTTATGTCCTCATTGAGACTGCAGACGAGCGTTACGTGCACTGTGTATGTAACGCTAGTAAACAAAACCGCGCGTCTGCTCCATTCATACAGAGACACGCAGAACATCCAGGATTCATATTTAAATCGACTTTTGCTGCGTAATATTTGCAGATACTAGTCCATGTCGTGATTTGATTTAAGTGTAATGACCTACTTTTGATTAATTCATCCAAACTGTGACACATTCCGTGTTAAACTGAAAATTCAGTTTTTACGACTGGATCCGTGTTTTCTGCATCGTGGATCACTGTGTGTGTGTATATAAACCTCTTGTAGATTTATTCAATTAAGGTCACAAAAAATGCTAAAAAATAGGTTTTTTTTTTTTTTTTTTCTCTTGTTTTGCAATTGGTTGAGATCCACAAACCTGCATACCCGTATTCACAAAACATCTTGAGTCTAAAAGTAGCTCATAACTCGCAGATTTAGGAGAAAATCTTAAAAATAGTGGACGTATCAGTCCTAAATGTATAACTCATAAACTTTCCTCTAAGAGTAATTCACAAAACATTTTAGCGCTAAAACCTGCTCCTAAATCTGTGAAAGGTTAGGAGTAGTGAAGAAGACTCCTAAATCACTAAGACCAAGCCATAAACTGTCCTAAAATAGTTGTTTCTGGCTATCTACCTCTGAACGTATACATTTTAGAAACATTTGATGATAATGAGCTTTTAAAAAGGTATCGCCTTTGGTTTTGGAGGTTATCATAACTCCAGATTTCCCTTTGATTATATGCTTGTTTTCATTAATCAGCTAGTCAAGAGTCCAGAATCCAGTTTGGCTTTCTTTTACATTTGCATGTCTTACTGTCAGCCATAATTATTAATTAAAAGGCTGTTTATATGCATATGCGCAAATTTTTTCGAGGTGCACACATGTAAGAGGCTGACAATTAGCTGAACATATACTTGTTTAATTAGTGACACTTACCCTGCATTTTAAAATCTTTATTTGAATATGGCAACATAAAATCGCACTCTACAATATTTCCGTGAATAAATCTCTGACAGAGACTATCAGCCAATCACAGTGTGCATAGTTAATAAGCATGCTGACATCATCCATAGCAGCGAGGTAAACCCCGCCCCCTTAACTCTGAGCTTACTCCTTAGTACAAGTTTGTCTCGGCAGCTTTTAATAGAAAACTCTTAGTTAAAAACATATACTGCTATTTAGGAGAACTCGTAGTGATGAGATTAAGGCCTGGTTTCACAGACAGGGTTTAGATTAAGCCAGGATTAGGCAATAGCAAAACAAAGGCACTGGCATATTTTAAGATCAATCTGCAAAGACGCAGTAATATCTTGAAGTCTTCATGCTCGTGTGATAGATTAGAGCTCATGTTTGAGAGTTTGCTCATGCAAATGACCTATTTACGGGAGCATACGTGGAGTAATGTGTGCCATACGAGCATGTGGCAGAGGCCGTAAGCATCCCAAGCCCAAAATAAACCCGGCCTGTGTGCTGAGTCCCGTGTTGCTGGGGGTTTCCCTCAGGGCGCTTTTGGGGCTTCTTATGAGCTCACGGCTAAAAATACGAGCTCTTCAGGTCTTGCCCAGCGGTCATTAATAGGGTGATGTCAGGCTTTGGCCGTCGGCGAGGAGAGTAATGTTGAACCAGAGCTCAGTGAGCAGCGTCTCCGGCGCTCAGACTGTATTTATACATCCATGCATGATGAAACTCAGTATGAAAGATCACCTTTGGCCAAAGCAACGCTTTCGAATACTCACGAGTAGGGGTGGGCGATATGGCAAAAATATTATATCACGATTTTTTTGGAAAATCACGATTTTACCATGATTCTTTGTCATGTTGTTTTTACTATTTTGTCTGAGCAGTGCAGCCAAAATAATTTCCCTATTATAAAGACAAGGCATTTCAAGGTAACAGAAATTAATGGCGGATATTTAGGTCAAAGTGGGCGAAGATAAAAAAAATGTCATTGTTTTATATTTGTTATTAAAAATAAGAATAAAGATGCACATTATAAATACACATAATGTACAAATAAAACAAAGAGTGCTTCATTTTCAGGTACAATAGGCATATTTAGCAGAGCATTCAAGAAATTGAATGAACAAATATAAAAAATAAAACAATATAGATTGATTTCTATTAAAGCAACTGTATTATTATTTTATTTTTAGTCAAGAGTAGGGAGTTATTTTTTTCAGTCTTTGTGTTTTGTTGTTTTAACATTAAGAATAATAATTCTGTCATCTGTCTGTCGATTCTGTCATAGTGATTTATTTTTATACCATCATTTACTCAAAGTTAGTTTTAAAACCTGAATTAAATAATTGATTTCTTCTGCTGAACATAAATGCTATTTTGAAGAAGGTGGAAAACCAAAAAGGTGCTGGTCCACAGTGACTTACATATTATTATTTTTTTTATTATTAATACAGGTTTGGGGCAACGGGAGTGAGTAAATAATGACAGAAATTACATTTTTGGGTGAACTATTGCTTTAATGACAGTCGGCTGCATAGTTCTGTCCCCTTTAAGAGCTGCACGAATCTAATATACAGGCACGCATCCGTTTGTCTCTGTTTACTTTAATTATAGACATAACCAACTGAGTCTAAATGTAAACCTTGTGAGTTTTGACAGTATTCGCTCAAAAGATAACTTAGTTGAGAAATCAGGCGCTGTTACACAGGCGTTTTAGTGCGCGCTCTTCAGGTGTGCGGGATCAGAAAAAGCGCACGTCAGACCAGCGCACAAATGAAAAGCTTAACTGGCAAGGCTTTGAAACACACGCTAATTATGTACTTTTGTGGCTGCAAATAAGTGCAGCGTCCCGTGAGAGTAACTCTACCGCTGAGTTAACACTGATGTGAATGTATGTGGCGCTGTATATTGATGCGGAGGCGCCTGTAGCACGATACTACGATATTTCTTCAAAAGCAGATTGTGTGGACATTTTTATCGTCCACAACCGAAAATCGTCATATCGTCACATCCCTACTCGTGGATTTTAATTTTATTTATTCATTTTAGGGAACAAACTAATCATCTGGATATACAATGAAAAGCTTAATTAGAAATGTTTAATTATTCACAAACATTGATGCGACCATATTTTATAGTACCATTATACAAGGCTATTAAAAAAAAGAAGAAAAGGTATAAATACTATTGCTACTTGTGAGTGCTTGATTTAATTAATTTGGTGGATGAATCAGTTTTATTTGCTTCTGTCAGACAAGATAACTGCAACTATTTAATTATAGTCTCAATTCTGACTCTTTTTTTCTCTCTCACAATTGTATGCTATAAAGTCAAAATTTTGAGGGGGGGGCAATCAGAATTGCTACATATAAACTCTCAATTGTAAGAAAATAGTCTCTTTTTTGGCTCAGAATCAGACTCGCAATTGTAATTTATATCCTACAATTCAGAGAAAAAATCAGAGCTTTGAGATAAAAAACTCGCAATTGTGAGAAAAATGTCATAATCACAATTCCTGCAGTATCAGGTTTATATCACACAATTGTGATTTTATTAATTCACAATAAAAAAAATATTAAAGGTGCCATGGAATGAAAAACTGTCTTTACCTTGGCCTAGTTAAATAATAACAGTTCTGTATGGAAATGACACACAGTGAGCCTCAGACACCATAGTTTCCTCCTCCTTATGTGAATCTCGTGATTAAAAAAGACCACTGAAAAACCGGCGAATCAGAACATAACAGCGACTGTGATGCAACAGTCGGGATCAATACGCCCCAACATCCCATAAACCACCCTTGTTCTAGGCCAGCGCCAGCTGAACCATCAAAGTTCTGCAGGTGTTGTAAATAAACAAGTTTCGACAACAACAAAATGGCAGCTCATGGAAATAAATGTAATGTTCCTAGCTGTGCAGGGGACGTGAAGTGCAGGGATGGGTTGGTGTCTTTTTCAGAAAGGCACGGAAAGCAAATAACGCAAGCCACTAAAGGGACATGCTTAGCTCCTTGTTAGCTGTAGCCTTTTACAGTACAAAAGATTTCACTTACCACATAAACAGAGTAAGGAGAGATGAGGATAATAGCGAATGATTTACAGATCCTGAGCACCACTGACAAGCATCTGATTTTGTGAAATATGTGGTAAGTACTGCTGCTCCATAATATAAACAGAGTTTGTGCATCGCGTCTCTTGAAAGTGAAACTATAACGCGATCAACTGATCGTTCAAAAGCAGTTTCAATCTCTCGCGTATTAATTAAGAGCTAAACATTAAGCAGCACTGTGAAACAGCCGAGCAGAGCTAAACATTAAACAGCACTGTGAAACAGCCAATCAGAACAGGGCTAAACATTAAGCAGCACTGTGAAACAGCCGAGCAGAGCTAAACATTAAACAGCACTGTGAAACAGCCAATCAGAACAGAGCTAAACATTAAGCAGCACTGTGAAACAGCCAATCAGAACAGAGCTAAACATTAAGCAGCACTGTGAAACAGCCAATCAGAACAGAGCTAAACATTAAGCAGCACTGTGAAACAGCCAATCAGAGCAGAGCTAAACATTAAGCAGCACTGTGAAACAGCCAATCAGAGCAGAGCTAAACATTAAGCAGCACTGTGAAACAGCCAATCAGAGCAGAGCTAAACATTAAGCAGCACTGTGAAACAGCCAATCAGAGCAGAGCTCAACATTAAGCAGCACAGTGAAACAGCCAATCAGAGCAGAGCTCAACATTAAGCAGCACTGTGAAACAGCCAATCAGAGCAGAGCTAAACATTAGGCAGCACTGTGAAGCAGCCGAGCGGAGCTAAACATTAAGCAGCACTGTGAAACAGCCAATCAGAACAGAGCTAAACATTAAGCAGCACTGTGAAACAGCCGAGCAGAGCTAAACATTAAGCAGCACTGTGAAACAGCCAATCAGAGCAGAGCTAAACATTAAGCAGCACTGTGAAACAGCCAATCAGAGCAGAGCTAAACATTAAGCAGCACTGTGAAACAGCCAATCAGAGCAGAGCTAAACATTAAGCAGCACTGTGAAACAGCCAATCAGAGCAGAGCTAAACATTAGGCAGCACTGTGAAACAGCCAATCAGAGCAGAGCTAAACATTAAGCAGCGCTGTCAAACAGCCAATCAGAACTAAACATTAAGCAGCGCTGTGAAACAGCCGATCAGAGCAGAGCTCATTATTATTCACGACCCTGCCAAATAAGCCAATAACAGTCGTTTCATTCTAGGGAGAAATCCTAGGGTTGTAAATGGACATGTAAAATCATTTCTGGAGATTTTTTGCCCCTACCTATGCAACATACCTTCTATGTAGATATCAGAGAACAATTTAAAATACTGTATCAATGCATTCTATGGTACCTTTAAAAATAAAAGTCAGAATTGTGAGTTAAAAAGGTGCAATTACTTTGTTTTATTCAGTGGCAGAAACAAGCTTCTAGTCTTGTATGCCCCGATGAAGACAGTTGTGTTAGTTTCTAATATTATTTATCAATGCCTCCTCAGTTTTGCATTCAGTATGCATGTTCATCTCTCACATCACTTGCTCCGTGACAGTCACTGTACTAATGGATTGATAGTTTGACCTCCTGCGATTGTCACGCTTTTAACGATCACCTCAGCGGTTGTAACTGCGTTCATTACAATTGAGCTAATGCTGGTGATTCATCACCGTCCGCCACTGATCTGAGCGCAGAGTTCATGGATGTGCATGCATTAGTGTTATTAGTGGCGCAGGTGAACAGATATCCACACACCTGTCGTTGCCTGGCAACATAAGCCACTCATTTAAACAGGTGAGATCATCTCACAGCGGATATTCACGTCCATCAGCGGTGATCCAATCAGAAGTGATCAGTGCTGAAATAACAGCAATATAATTAAAAAGCACAACACTTAGAATTGGACGTAATATCAGAGATGTACCTGGCATCTCTCACTTAAAAGTTTGGGGACAGCAAGTTTTTGTATGGTCATCTTGCTCAAAAATACAGTAGAGATCAGCAATATTGTAAAATATTAGTGCTATTTAAAATAGCTGTTTTCTATGTGAATATCTATTAAAATGTAATTTATTCCTGTGATGCACAGCTGTATTTTCAGCATCATTCCTCCAGTCTTCAGAGTCACATGATCTTCAGAAATCATCCTAATATGCTGATTTGCTGCTCAATAAATATGTCTGATTATTACCAATGTTGAAAACAGTTGTGCTGCACAATTTGTTTCTGGAAACCGTGATGCATTTTATGCATTTATTTTTGGATGAATATAAAATTCAACGAACAGCTTTTTTATTATTATTATTATTAAACCTTGTGTGGTTGCTTATAATCAATTGAATTTGTTCGTGCTGAATTAAAGTATTTTTTTTAAATGGTAGTATATTACAGCTTCCACAAAAACACTGATAATAATCAGAAATGGTTCTTGAGAAGCAAATCAGCATATTATAATTATCGGTCGACCTAAAATAGCACAGTTGAGTACGGTTAGATGATCTTAAGAAGTACTAAAAATAATCACTATTAGTATATTAAGTACAAAATTAGAGTGCGAAAACAGAGCACTTTAAGTACATTATGGAAGTGCACTTGTTTTTCACCTGGGTATCATTGCATCCCTAAAGTGACTTATTTTGAATTGCAATTATTCCAAACTTTTGACCGGCAGATAATCAGTAATGTGTTAGGGTTTGCATGCTGAGTTGTGGAGGCCGACCGAAGGGTCATGTGACCCCATCTGAAAGAGCTTACAGTAAGTGAGGGAGCTTGATACTCAAGGCTTAGCAGTGGTATTAGGCAGCGAGGTGGCATCCGCATGGCTCGTCGGCACAGTGCGATGGGCAAACCTCTGTGTGTAGTGACCCGTGTGAGACCAGCCGCAGCCAAGGATCCCGTCACGGGATGTGAGTGTGTCTCGCTTCATTCATCTGCCAGCGTTTGATGGTCTTTGTAGTGTTGTTTGGCTGACGCTCAGATAGAGGTTGGATCTGCTGCTCGGTCAGACGGGTGAGTGTTTGCTAATACTGTCCATTTCTGTGTTGTTCTCTCGGTCCACGCCAGTCGATGCTGATGAGATTAAAAGGCTGGGAAAGAGGTTTAAGAAACTCGACCTAGATAACTCAGGATCCCTCAGCGTGGATGAGTTCATGTCCTTGCCCGAGCTACAGCAGAATCCCCTGGTGCAGAGAGTCATCGAGATATTCGACACGGACGGCAACGGAGAGGTGGATTTCAAAGGTGAGGCATGCCAGGGATCCTTTGACTGCACCTGAAACCAAATGCATTGTTTATTTGAAAATCTTACATTACATGCATCTCATAAAGCAGGTCCATTCGCTGCAGAATCACTGTTATTCTGTGACCGCAAATTAAGCCTATTTTAGGACTTAACTTTGCATTGTGACAATTTTTATGATGAGTAAGCACATTTCATGTGTTTCACGTAATAGACTGCATTTTTAATAATTCTTCTCATTAGTACAGTAAATAATTACATACATTTCAATTTAATCTAAACCAGTATAAAGGCAGCACAACAAATAAGACATATTATTAAGTGTTTGCATAATTGGGAATTTGGTGGCTGTTATTTTTATTTTATATTGTCGTGAAATGTCGTGCTATGATGCAAACAGACTAAATGTTAATGTTTTGTCTTGTAATATATCATTTTTGATTGTTCGGTGAAATGGGTCCACTTTGAGTTGAGTGAAATTCATATACGATGCCATAGTGATTTTAATGCATTGCATATTGAATCTAAGATTTGTCTTAATTGAATGTTAAACACACATCATGCTGCTGTGAAATGCTTCAACACATGAGCTGAAAGTAGCTCAGACCTGTTGCATCACATCCTGAAGAGAAACCTTTGGAGTAGTTTGCCAAGTCATTCACATTCTCTCACACTGATTAAAAGATCTCTATATTTTTTCAGAAGGGTGATTATTGTTAACTAATTAGCTGTCCCTTTTGCATTGCCGTTCCCAAGCCTGGATGAGAAAGGAACTTGCAACCCATCCCCGTAAAAAACAAATTTGCTACATAAACGAATAGAGAATAAACATCGACTGAAATTGGGTGCAGGACTTTGTACCCTCGGTACCTAGATCCTATTATGTGACCCTGGAGCACAAAAGCAATCTTAAATTTGTAGCAATAGCCAAAAATACATTGTATGGGTCAAAAAAATAAATAAAAATGATTACAAATATTGTATTTATAGGATTTAAAGTAAAGATCATGTTCCATGAAGATATTTTGTACTGTAAATATATCAACACTTAATTTCTGATTAGTAATATGCATTGCTAAGAACTTAATTTGAACAACTTTAAAGATGATTTTCTCAATATTTAGATTTTTTTGCACTCTCAGATTCCAGATTTTCAAATATTGTCCGATCATAACAAACCATACATCAATGCAAATATGATTTATTCAGCTTTCAGATGATGCATAAATCTCAATTTTGGACAATTGGCCCTTATGACTGGTTTTGTGGTCACTTGTTGAGTTATTGGGTTACTGATGGGTTGTTTGTGTGTAGAGTTCATCGAGGGCGTCTCTCAGTTCAGTGTGAAGGGTGATAAGGAGCAGAAACTGCGCTGTGAGTACAACACACTTCACTTCTGATCTCACACCAGACAGCATCTGACTCGTTTTCCTGGATCCAGTCGCTTTTAGGATCTATGACATGGACAAGGACGGCTACATTTCCAACGGAGAGCTGTTCCAGGTGCTGAAGATGATGGTGGGCAACAATCTGAAGGACACTCAGCTGCAGCAGATAGTGGACAAGACCATCATCAACGCAGACAAGGACGGCGACGGGAGAATATCTTTCGAGGAATTCTGTGCTGTAAGACCATTTCAACTAAACACCAGACATGCATCTATATTAACTTTATTATATTTACATCACTTTTATCCAAAGCGACTTACATCGAGGAAATCAAAACCAACAAAAGATATGCAAGTGCTATAACAAGTTTTTTTTATTATCTAATAAATAAGAAAACTGATATTATAGAAAACGAATAGAGCAAGCTAGAGTTAGGTCTTTTTTGCTTTTGTTAATTGTATAATAAATAAAGAAAACAACTAGATCGAATACAAAAAGATTAGAAAAACTAGTATTCATTTTTTAAGAAAACAAGCAGTTGGTAAATAAATAGAGAGGAAGTTTTTTATTTTATTTTTTAAGAATATAATTAAAATAGAGAGTGCTAGAGTAAGGTCAAATATTTAGAGGACATTACATTATAGATGGACTGTAGAAGTAGTTCATGCACACTAATTTGTAAAAGTTTGGGATTACTTTAGACGCATTAAACCGATCAAAGTGCAAATAAAGACATTTAGAATGTTACAAAAGAGTTCTATTTCAAATAAATGCTGTTCTTTTGGAACGTTCTATTCTTTAAAGAATCCTGAGAAATAAAATGTATCAGTTTCCACGAACATGTTGGGCAGCACAACTGTTTTCAACTTCGATAATAATAAATGTATTTCTTGAGCAGCAAATCAAATTATTATGATTTCTGAAGATCATGTGACTCTGAAGACTGGAGTAATGATGCTGAAAATACAGCTTTGATCACAGAAATAAATTATGAAAACAGCTGTTTTAAATTGTAATTATATTTCATAATATTACTGTTTTACTGATGGAAAACATACGTTTTTTTTTATATTTATAAAAAGAAAATGAAATAATTTTGACTAATTGAAATTTCAATGCATTTTTTCCTTCATTAAACTATTTTAATGTTCAAAAGCATGCCAGTTCACACGAGTAGCCTACTAAGAGAGCTGTTTTATTCTACGAGGAGGATATTTCCACAGGTTAATGTCTTGTGTCCGTCTTCAGGTCGTCGGGGGTCTTGATATACACAAGAAGATGGTGGTGGATGTGTGAGCGAGTCTCCAGCAGATCCGCTTTCCTCTCCATCTCTGACGACCTGCTCAAGATATCCAGCAAATGCTCTCTGTGTGTTTCAATGGAAGTATTTAAGCCACTTTTGTCAAATAGAAGCCTTGTGAAGCCAGCGTGTAAGTGTTACGAGAGAACCTGCTGTAGCACTCTATGGACACAGGGCATCTCCCTTCAAGAGGAAAGAGCATCGGCTTCTCCATATTTATTTAGGTTTTTAATGCTTCTTTTTTCATATTTATTTGGTTTCGTCTTTTTTAAGATATTAAGTATGACGTGCCAAGCAGAATATACTGTACAAAGCGCTCACCACCTATGGCAAGCCGTTATGACTTATTCCTTCTCAAGATATGAATTATTGATATCAACAATTCAGTTCACTCGTTAAAATACTAATTATTTATCAATAATTCAGTTTTCACTCGTTAAAATGTTAATTCTAGAAATCAACAATTCAGTTTAACTCGTTAAAATGTTAATTCTAGAAATCAACAATTCAGTTTTCACTCGTTAAAATACTAATTATTGATATCAACAATTCAGTTTCACTCGTTAAAATACTAATTCTAGAAATCAATATATATTCAGTTTTCACTCGTTAAAATACTAATTATTGATATCAACAATTCAGTTTCACTCGTTAAAATACTAATTATTGATATCATCAATTCAGTTTCACTCGTTAAAATACTAATTCTAGAAATCAATATATATTCAGTTTTCACTCTTTAAAATGCTCATTCTTGATATCATCAATTCAGTTTCACTCGTTAAAATACTAATTCTTGATATCATCAATTCAGTTTCACTCGTTAAAATACTAATTCTAGATATCAACAATTCAGTTTTCACTCGTTAAAATACTAATTCTAGATATCAACAATTCAGTTTTCACTCGTTAAAATACTAATTCTAGATATCAACAATTCAGTTTTCACTCGTTAAAATACTAATTCTTGATATCAACAATTCAGTTTCACTCGTTAATGTTAATTCTAGAAATCAACAATTCAGTTTTTACTCGTTAAAATACTAATTCTTGATATCAACAATTCAGTTTCACTCGCTAAAATACTAATTCTTGATATCAACAATTCAGTTTCACTCGTTAAAATACTAATTCTTGATATCAACAATTCAGTTTCACTCGTTAAAATACTAATTCTTGATATCAACAATTCAGTTTCACTCGTTAATGTTAATTCTAGAAATCAACAATTCAGTTTTTACTCGTTAAAATGCTCATTCTTGATAATTCAGCTTTCGCTCATTCTTGATAATACCGTTTTCACTGGTTAAAATACTAATTCTTGATATCAACAATTCAGTTTCACTCGTTAAAATATTAATTCTAGAAATCAACAATTCAGTTTTCCTCGTTAAAATACTAATTATTGATATCAACAATTCAGTTTCACTCATTAAAATGTTAATTCTAGAAATCAACAATTCAGTTTTCACTCGTTAAAATAGTAATTATTGATATCAACAATTCAGTTTCACTCGTTAAAATACTAATTCTTGATATCAACAATTCAGTTTCACTCGTTAAAATATTAATTCTAGAAATCAACAATTCAGTTTTCACTCGTTAAAATACTAATTATTGATATCAACAATTCAGTTTCACTCGTTAAAATGTTAATTCTAGAAATCAACAATTCAGTTTTCACTCGTTAAAATGCTCATTCTTGATAATTCAGTTTTCACTCGTTAAAATGCACATTCTTGATAATTCAGTTTCACTCGTTAAAATGTTAATTCTTGATATCAACAATTCAGTTTCACTCGTTAAAATGTTAATTCTAGAAATCAACAATTCAGTTTTCACTCGTTAAAATGCTCATTCTTGATAATTCAGTTTTCACTCGTTAAAATGCTCATTCTTGATAATTCAGTTTTCACTCGTTAAAATGCTCATTCTTGATATCAGCAATCAGTTTTCTACTAGTAACAATGCTATTGTTGAGATCTGTAATTGTATTTTAACTAGTTAAATGTCACCAAAGGCTGCCATTTAATTGTTGATATCAATAATTAATTTCAGAAATACAATTGTTACTAGTAAAAACCTTTATTTTTGATATCAGTAATCACGTGGTTACTTGCACAGATTATTCTTGATATCTACAAATTTAATTGTCACTAGTGAACATGTTCATTTCTGATATCTGAAAATGCATTTCTGCTAACAACACTTTGCAGGGTAATTTCTGATATCAGAAATGAACATTGTCACTAGTGAAAACTGAATTATTGATGTCAAGAATTCATATCCTGAGAATGAATAACAGCTCTTGTTCGACCGCATGATGTAAAGATGCAACGTTGGCTTGCTTCAGTTACACTTTGTGATATTACACTATTTATATCATTCTAGCATTTAACCCTGTTTAATAACCGTTTTGTATCAATCGTGATATAACCTTTATATTGTTCGGTCTGAAGCGTCGACAGTCCAGTAGATAGTTACCAAGACAGAAATTAATTGGTTTACGAACACCAATATCTTCGTCTGAATGTCAAAGCGAGTCTCATCTGATGGATCACTTCACTCGTTAATGAACTAATGTTGCTCGATGAGTTTAACGACCAAAGCTTTCACTTTTGAAACCCTAACAAACCCGTATTTGTTCAGATGTTTTCCATCTTTTTCAATGGAAAGAGCCTTGCTTTGATAGTTCAGCCGAAGCGTTTTGTGAGCGCCGCGTGTCAATCGTCTCTAATACATGGATTATATTCACCTCCATTTTGTATAACAGCAGCAGGAGATCTGCGTGCTTTGATAAACGTGACATCTACAGCCAATCAATACACAGAGAGAGTATAATCATGTCAACAAGACTCTTGAATGTTTACATGCATGACCACATTCATCTCTGATCTCAGCATATGGATATTAAACGTCAGTAATAATGCCACATATACTGTATGAGGCTTCTGCTGTGCTTGCTTTTCTGCATGCTTACTTTCATCTCTTCCATTGGTTTAAGCTGTGAAATTTATATCCGATATCAAAAGCACCATGAGTTGCCAAATTAGATTCAAACACGCGTATATTATTTTCAGATTCAGCTCGCATCATTTGCCCGTTTGTTTTGTAAATACAGATTTAATAAGTTTTGCGTGCGCTTTAGGAAAATGGGTTTGTCTGCAGCTTTTGGTGAATGAAAGCGTGTTTCATATAAAGGCAAATGAAGCTCGTCAGTTTTGGGATGTCTGTTCTGCATGCTGCATCAAATCAACTATTACGGGATATATGGACTACTTGATACCGTATGAAACAATAAACATGTCAAACTTGACGCGTCTGATTTCCATTCATGAAGTGTTTATTATCTGAAGAGCCACATCATTCATACACATATTCAAGCTAATAATATAACTGGTTATTTCTGCATCAGTCCATGAGCCGTGTGTTAAAACCTCTCGGCTGCGCGGCTCGCCACCGCCCGAATGTTGCCGTACACCTTTGATGGAGGACTTCCTGTAAAAAGCAGAAATATTTCCTCTTATTCTGATTATTTCTTCATTCAGATGCATTCATTAGAAGTGTCATATTCACTGACCGAGAATGAGGTTGCATATCGCTGTGCGTGCCATTTTGATATTCTGGAAAGATCCCAAAATATGAACCTTTCTGTATAGACAAATCAAAATTAAAATCAACTGCATTCTGTCATGAAGTTGTGGTCACCATATATCAAAAAACATAACTTATGGATTTGCGTTTCTGTTGCATTTATATATGTGACCCTGGATCACAAAACCAGTCATGTGTCAATTTTTCGAAATTGAGATTTATAGATCATCTGAAAGTTGAATAAATAATATTTCCATTGATGTATGGTTTATGATTGGACAATATTTGAAAATCTGGAATCTGAGGGTGCAAAAAAATCTGAATATTGAGAAAATCATCTTAAAAGTTGTTCAAATTAAGTTCTTAGCAATGCATATTAATAATAAAAAAATACATTTTGATATTTACTAAATATCTTCATGGAACATGATCTTAATATCCTAATGATTTTTGCATAAAATAAAAATCTATAATTTTGACCCATACAATGTATTTTTGGCTATTGCTACAAATATACCCCAGCGACTTAAGACTGGGTTGTGCTCCAGGGACATTTTTTAATATAAAATAATTTAAATGTAATGACACCTGTAAAATTTTGACTAAATAAAAAAGTGTATTAAAATATGTGTTCCTGGAGCACAAAACCAGTCTTCAGTCGCTGGGGTATATTTGTAGCAATAGCCAAAAATACATTGTATGGATCAAAATTATAGATTTTTATTTTATGCAAAAATCATTAGGATATTAAGATCATGTTCCATGAAGATATTTAGTAAATGTCCTAGTGTAAATATCAAAACTTCATGTTTGATTATTAATATGCATTGCTAAGAACTTCATTTGAACAAATTCTCAATATTTAGATTTTTTTGCACTCTCAGATTCCAGATTTTCAAATATTGTCCAATCATAACAAACCATACATCAATGGAAATAATATTTATTCAGCTTCCAGATGATGTCTAAATCTCAATTTCGAAAAATTGACCCTTATGACTGCTTTTGTGGTCCAGGGTCACATATTGCAATACAAGTCAAACCTTTTAATAAACAAGTGAAAAACAAATACACTGAATATTGACCATATCCCCAGCCCCAATTAAATACATCTCTAGTGGTAATTCATCAAAAAAAGACATTTTCCACTCACGTGTCTGCGAGCACGATCCTGGTTTTGGTCACGTTCTCAATGGTGAACTTGGTTTTTCCTCCTTTCCCTGCTATCCTGCCGATGGCTCTGGATAAGTGATCTCCTTTCAGAGGTTTAACTGCGAACACACACAGAACGATCAGCGACGGGACGAAGCTCGCTCGTGTGAAGTGACGAGGATAAAGACTCACCATCTGTGACATCAAACGTTTCCAGAAACAGCTCGTCCAATCTGATCAGAGCAAGAGCATCCTGTGCAGAGACAATCACACAATCACACACGTTACACTACTGCACGACCTATCAATGATAAGACCATAGAAGAACAGTGAACTACTATAAGATGGGCCTGGATAATAGAACCCAGTGTTCCTGTGGCTCAGTGGGAGAGCATTGCGTTAGCAGCACAAAGGTCATGGGTTCAATTCCCAGGGAACACATGTACTGACAATAAATATATAACCTGAATGCACTGTAAGTCTGTGACTCTGAAGACTGCAGTAATGATGCTGAAAATCCAGCTTTGATCAATACATACAGTTTAACAGATATTCACTTAGAAAACACATTTAATATTTCACAGTGTTTCTGTTTTTACGGTCTTTACTTGCCCTGCTGAGCAGAAGAGGCGTTTGAATGGTTATGTATTTGCACGGAAATTACTTAATGTATTTTTACCAACCAGACCAATCAATGTATAACATTTTTGAGATTTGAATCCATGTTTTAAAAACATCAGTTTGATTATGAATGCTCAATATAATCTCCGTCACACTAACCTCCACCTGAAAGCCTAAAGCGAACGCCTTCACGAAGTCAGCAGCTCTGGTCAGAGCGCCCACGTCTGACGTCTCTTTGCACGTCTGCAACAACAATTCATTTGCTGGAAGTGATCTGACATTCCTTGAGATGATAATTTCTCACTAATAACACCAGCCAGCACTTACTTTGATCTCCACGTGTCTGGTTTTGAGGTTGAACCGCACTTGGAGCCGCAGATGTTCTACGATGGGCGTGAAAATCTTCATCCAGTTCTCTTTCAGAGGAGAGTAACGGTGAGGAGGAACCGGCACCTTCCGCATCTCTACTGCGCCTCCCTGAAACAACAACAACAACACTGATTCACTTCTCAGCTTCACTGTCTGCATCAGACAGGAGAGAGAGAGAGGGAGAGAGAGACAGAGTGTGTGTGAGAGAGAGAGAGTGTGTGTGTGGGGGTGTGTGAGAGAGAGAGAGAGTGTGTGTGTGGTGGGGTGTGTGAGAGAGAGACCGTGTGTGTGGGGTGTGTGAGAGAGAGACCGTGTGTGTGGGGGTGTGTGTGAGAGAGACAGAGTGTGTGTGAGAGAGAGAGGTCACAGTGCAGCGTCGTGTGTTTGTGTGTGTGTGCGAGAGAGAAAGACAGTGTGTGTGTGTGTGTGTGTCTGAGAGAGTGACAGAGGGAGAGAGAGACAGAGTGTGTGGTGAGAGAGAGAGAGTGTCACAGTGCAGCGTCGTGTGTTTGATGTGTGTGTGTGTGTGTGAGAGAGAGACAGAGTGTGTGTGTGTGAGTGAGAGAGAGAGAGTGTGTGAGAGAGACACAGAGTGTGTGTGTGTGTGTGTGTGTCTGAGAGAGAGAGAGAGAGAGAAAGAGGGTCACAGTGCAGCGTCGTTTGTTTGTTTGTTTGTGTGAGTGTGTGCTAGTGTGAGAGAGAGAGAGGGTCACAGTGCACTGTCGTGTGTTTGTTTGTTTGTGTGTGTGAGTGTACGCTAATGTGAGAGCGATAAAGGGTCACAGTGCAGCGTCGTGTGTGTGTGTGTGTACGCTAGTGTGTGAGAGAGAGGGTCACAGTGCAGCATTTTGTGTGTGGGGTGTGTGTGTGCCTGAAACAACAACAACACAGATTCACTTCTCAGCTTCACTACCTGCGACCAACAGGAGAGAGAGAGAGGGTCACAGTGCAGCGTCTTGTGTGTGTGTGTGTGTGTGTGAGAGAGAGAGAGAGAGAGAGAGAGGGTCACAGTGCAGCATTGTGTGTGTGTGTGTGTGTGTGTGTGTGTGTGTGTGTGTTTGAGAGAGAGAGAGAGGGTCACAGTACAACATCGTGTGTGTGTGTGCGTGCTAGCGTGAGAGAGAGGGTCACAGTGCAGCGTTGTGTGTGTATGAGAGAGACAGAGAGGGTCACAATGCAGCGTTGTGTGTGTGTGTGTGTGAGAGAGAGAGAGAGAGGGTCACAGTGCAGCGTTGTGTTTGTGTGTGTGTGAGAGAGAGAGAGAGGGTCACAGTGCACCGTCGTGTGTGTGTGTGTGTGTGAGAGAGAGAGAGGGTCACAGTGCACCGTCGTGTGTGTGTGCTAGTGTGTGAGAGAGAGAGAGAGGGTCACAGTGCACCGTCGTGTGTGTGTGTGTGTGTGTGTGTGTGTGTGTGCTAGTGTGTGAGAGAGAGAGAGGGTCACAGTGCAGCCTGTGTGTGTGTCACTTCCAAATTTCTAAAAACAGCAGTTTTCCAAAGAGAATGAAACGTCTACATACAAATATAACTTTTACATTTAGTCATTCAGCAGAGGCTTTTATCCGAAGAGCCTTCTAAATGAAGACAATAGAAGCAATCAGACTCATCAAAAGAGCAATGATATGCAAGCGCTTTAACAAGTCTGCTAGCCTAACACAGTACACGTAGCAAGGGTTTTTTACTTAACTTTTTTCATGTTCACTCATTAATGAGAAGTTGCTAATCAGACAACATTGTGGCTTTAGTTGAAAATGTTAAGTTCTGACAGTCTTCTCTGAAATCATATAATTCTGAATCTGTTATGAGAGTTAAAATCCCTATTCGGACGGGATTAGTTTTACATGGAGTATCCTTCCCAGCACGGTATATAGCGCAGGACACGAGCGGTAAGTTACCGTGAGCTGGTCTCCTGATAAGGCTGGGAACTGCGGTCTCTTTGCCGCTACTGTCTCCTCCGCCTGCATGTGCACCTCCGCCGCGTCCCGCTTGCGTTTATGACTCCTCTTTGATTTGACTTTCTCAAATGTGTCTGTGTTCCCGTCGCCGTCTATAGTAGCGCTCGCCTCCGCTGGCGTGTTGGACACCGACTCCATCGTGAAAACGGGATTTAAAACACTACAGTCGAGCTGAGATGTTTACCACGAACATGTGGCTTCGGCCGTGGTACAGGAAGGACCTCATCGCTGCCCAGCCAGTGCCAAATGCTACTAATAAATAAAATAATAATGTTTCCATGCTAGCAGCCAAAAATATTTTGAATGAGATAATCTTAAAAAAAAACATTTAGTACAGTCTTTTTATAGTCTATCCCCATGGTAAAGATTTTCCGTTGATTTTGTTCAGGCTAAGAGTAGGCCAGCTATGTGTCGTGTGAGGGTCCTTGTTGCAATAGGAAACACACGAGCGAGCGCACTGCCAGAGCAGCACCACTGTGATATCTCCCTCGTAAACTGACAGGATTCCGCTGTTTAATTGAACTGATAATTAATTAAAGCAGCATGTCGGCGGCGCTCGAGAAGCCTCAGATCATCACGCACATCCAGAAGAGTCTGAACTACACGGTGTTTGACAGCAGGTGGATCCCCTGCAGCGCCAAGTTTGTTTGTATGGGAAACTTCGCCCGAGGAACCGGGGTCCTGCAGATCTACGAGATCCAGCACGGCGAGCTGCAGCTGGTCCGAGAGGTCAGAGTTGTTTAGCGTTAGCTGGACAGCAAACAGGCGAAGACCGATACACTCTCATTAGCGTTAGCCGCTTTCTTGAAAACTCCTAACGGCTGGTTGCCATGGCAACAGCGAAGCGGTTTGTTTACACAACTATTTACAGCCTAATAGCTAGCTTTTAAAACCTATTATTAATAACACGCTCAGAGACACGGCATGAAACGTCTTAAACTTAGTTTAACTGGTCAGTTCAAGCTGTCTGTCTCGGGGGATATTTTTGACAGCAAATAACGTATTTTATTAACTCACTTGGCAGAGGTAACTTAACGTTAGTTACGTTAACGTTAGTGTGCAAATAATCTTTATCATGAAATTAATGTTAATGTGCAAATAATCTTTATCATGAAATTAATGTTAATTACAAATTAAACGATATTTGTTCATTCCGCCCTGCGGTTGTGATATGTGGTGTTTTATAAATACTGCTGTGCAATGATTAATTATGATTAATCGCATTCAAAATACGTTTTTGTTTATATAATGTGTGTGTAACGTTATATGTATATATAAATACATTCAAATCCAGTATATTTACATGCATATATTTGTATTCACATAATTTATATTCTATATTTTTCTTAAAAGTACACATGCATGTGTTGGTGTGCTTATATATTCATCATAACAAATCTATACAGTACGCACACATATTATGCGTTTATTTAGGACGTGATTAATGATTTGACGGCTTTCTTCCAGATAGAGAAAGCGCAGCCGATCAAGTGCGGGACGTTTGGAGCCACATCTCTCCAGCAGAGGCACCTGGCCACGGGACACTTTGACGGAAGGCTGAATGTTTGGTACATAACGTGTGGTTGTTTTTAGAGATCGACCGATTTATCGGTTTACCGATATTTGTCCCGGTATTTAAGTATTTTACCATAATCGGATATCGGTTTAAAAAAAATATATATATTTTTATTTATTTGTCACATACATAATTATTCAGAGTATAACCAGCAGTGAAATGTGTTTTCTGTATTTAACCCATCTAAGTACACACACACACACACACACACACACCTGGAACAGTGGACACACACACACACACACACACACACACCTGGAGCAGTGGACACACACACACACACACACACACACACACACCTGGAGCAGTGGACACACACACACACACACACACACCTGGAGCAGTGGACACACACACACACACACCTGGAGCAGTGGACACACACACACACACAAACACACCTGGAGCAGTGGACACACACACACACCTGGAGCAGTGGACACACACACACTTGGAGCAGTGGACACACACACACACACCTGGAGCAGTGGACACACACACACCTGGAGCAGTGGACACACACACACACTTGGAGCAGTGGACAGACACACACACACACACTTCGAGCAGTGAACACACACACACACACACACACTCACACACACACACCTGGAGCAGTGGACACACACACACACACTTGGAGCAGTGAACACACACGCACACACACACACACACACTTGGAGCAGTGGACACACACACACACACACACACTTGGAGCAGTGAACACACACACACACACACACACACACTTGGAGCAGTGGACACACACACACACTTGGAGCAGTGGACACTGTTCACACAGACACACACACACACACTTGGAGCAGTAGACACACACACACACACACTTGGAGCAGTAGACACACACACACACACCTGGAGCAGTGGCCACTGTTCACTCAGGAGAAGCTCCAGCAGACCACCGCATGTAACTTTATACAAGATTCACTCGTTTGAAACACACTAAACTATATTAACATTTACTATAGAACCATTATTTCACCAATAAACATCTAAATAAATACATCTCTATCTAAATTAATGATTAATTATCTCCGCAAGCGATCGCAGTTTGAGTATAGTTCTGTGTAAATAGATTAACCGCGCTGTCAGCAGTTTTCATAATTTAGACAAAAACATTTTAATAATTCTGATAAAACATGCCAGTTAAGAAAAGCAATAAAATACGATGTTTTTTTTGTTATATTTCAATATTCCAGAGAATATTATTCAGTGAATTACTCTTCACTCTTTAGTCTATTAAACAGCGTTTGAACCTAAAACTGTAGTTTAAAATGAAGTTGATATGACTTCTGTCCTTTATTTTCTCCATTTGAAAACATTAGACATTATTTTGCTTATTGTTAATATCAGTGTTGCTGATGATGCTTTTTATAAATAAAATGTTTTTATTGTTGTAATTTGAAGATTAAATGTAACATAAAAGAACGTTAATTTTCAACAGTTGTTTGTTGTTGTTAAGACGACTGAAAGTGAAGAATGGATTTACTTCACTCTGTTATTTATTTACTTTATAACAGTAAATAAATATCGGTTATCGGGTACATAAACATGCTAATAATTGGTATCAGTATCGGTTATAAAAATTAAATATCGGTCGATCACTAGTTGTTTTGTGGCTTCGGTCCGTGTTTCCGGCTGCAGTGATGTGATCAAACCTTACTTTGCAGGAATCTGGAGGTGCCGGAGAGCCCGGTGTACTCGGTGAAAGCACACAATGAGATCATCAACAGCATTGATGGAGTCGGGGGCCTGGGCATCGGTGACGGGGCCCCTGAGATCGTCACTGGGAGCCGAGATGGTGACTACACTTACTTTACACATCGCTTTTGAAAACCGGAGCACATTTGATGAAGCATACATGGACAATATACTTTATTTGACACTGAAAATGTTTGTTCTCGATGTTTTATTATTATTAATTTCTTTCAATGGTGCTTTATGCAGTCCAGGTAGTTTCAGAGCAGCTGAGGAGCGACAGTAGTGTTGTTGTTCAGGTCCAGTCAGTTCAATAAATATGGAAATATAACAAATTAATTTCAGCTAGAAGCAGTCATCCTCCAGCTCAGTTCACGTCTGGTTTGTTCTCATCTGATAATGATAATCACATGTGTGTGGTTTTATTAACAGGCACAGTCAAAGTGTGGGACTCCAGGCAGAAAGACACGCCTGTGGTGAACATGGAGCCCAATGAGGGAGAAACCAAGAGAGACTGCTGGACCGTTGCTTTCGGTGCGTGATGTTGTGACTCATATTGTAGGTGTCCCATTAAAACATGGGAATAAAGGATTGTTTTGATGAGCTCTCATGGTCTTGCAGCATCTCAAAATATCATGAGGGCTTTTCATGGAGTGCTTAACCCTAAGTAACCTTTTTTTATAGTCTGAAAAGTCCCCTCACTTGACCGTACAGTCTGCAGTACATAAAATGAGGCTGTGCAATGCTAGAGCTGATACATAACCAGGGCAAATAAACACGTTAACCCGGGTTTGAGTACTGTCCAGTGGGAAACATCAGCGTATGAATACCCAGGATGCATTGTTAACCAAAGGTGTGAAACATGAAGCAAGATGACCCTGCATTCTGTGTCACCAGGGTTAACTATTTCAAGTGTGAAAAGCCTTACTGTATTTAAAAAGCTCATTTCCAGGCCTTCAAATAATACAAGTGTATTTAATGCCCTTTGTGAATGCACTCTCTATAACCATAATTTGAGTAGGGCTGTCGTGATTCGTCGATTTTTAAAAGTCACCGACTTCATTTTGCTCGCGTCGACTAACCGGAAAAATACTGTAAGTGGTGCAATTCACGAATGAGGATCCATAAAACACATTATTGGACTATTTTTCAAGGCTGCATGATATATTAAACCCATTTAAAATCATATTTAAATATAATTGTGAATTCACAAACGCTAGGATTTAATTAAATAATTATATGCGATGCAGTTCTAATAATTTAATAATAATTTGTTACATTTATATAGCACTTTTCTAGGCACTCAAAGCGCTTTACATAGTAGGGGATCTCCTCATCCACCACTAATGTGGTTCATCTCCAATTAACTGATTTTATATTTTAAAGAAAGTTTTAAAATATAATGTTTTTTAAATATTGCACATTTTCATTTTTCACCTAAATAAATTCTGGTGAATAATATTTCTGATAAATACTCACAAATCACTTTTTATTGTCACATCACCACAGCACAAGTGCCTTGGTGAGTGAAATTCTTATGAGCGTGCTCCAGACAGTGCAGAAAAACAACAGACAATTTACCTATGGACAGACAGTGCAAAAAAAACAACAAACAATTTACATATGGACAGACAGTGCAAAAAAACAACAGACAATTTACATATGGACAGACAGTGCAAAAAAAACAACAGACAATTTACATATGGACAGACAGTGCAAAAAAAACTGCACTGGAGCATTTACAGTGCTCCAGACAGTGCAAAAAAACACAACAACAGCAATTTACATATGGACAGTACATATTTACAGACTGTACAGAAGACAATGTGCAAAATACACATACATACACTCAGTACACACAGTGTACTATAAAGACATACTTAATTATCAACGACACATTATACACCGTATGGGCACATCTGCATTATGTACAGTATCTATACATAATGTAGTCTATGCATAGTAATAATGTGAGGTGCAACAGATTATAAATTAACAGCAGATTGGTTGGTTGAGCAGCAGATAGATGTGCAAAGGTGCAACAGATTATGCATATGCAGTGTCGTGGATGTGCATTGTATGGTGTCCAGTGATAGCAGATAGGTTGTGATTAGTGCAGTGTGTGCGTGTAGTCCAGTTGAACGGTGTTAAAGTGCAGTGCATGGCATGTTGTGTGAGTGGGAGTGTGATGTAGGTGAGTTATTTGTGACTGTTCATTAGCCTGATAGCCTGAGGAAAAGCTGTCCCTCAGTCGGCTAGTGCGGGGATCGGATGCTGCGGAAACGTCGCCCTGAGGGCAGCAGAGAGAACAGTCTGTGGGACGGGTGGCTGGAGTCTTTGATAATCCTCCGGCTTTCCTTGTACACCGCCTGGTGTAGATATCCTGGAGGAGGAAGCTCACCTCCAACAATGTGGCGGGCAGTTCGCACGACCCTTTGCAGAGCCCTGCGGTTGCCAGCGGTGCTGTTTCCAAACCAGGCGGTGATACAGCCGGTCAGGATGCTCTCCACAGTGCAGGTGTAGAAGGACTAATTCTTAACTTCTAACTGAACTTTGATTTCAGTGATTTGGACACTTGCTTCTTGCACTTTTGCTTTTAAAAAGGATTTTGCAAAATTGTAGATATTTTTGTGGGAAATTAATCCTTTTGATTAATCGATATAGAAATAGTCGTTAGCGGCAGCCCATAATTCAATCAAACCAGTCACAAACGAGTGTAAAGTCAGAAGTCCATTGGTCGAAAGGAACAGAAGCTGGCTCAGTGACTGACACTGAAATCTGTTCAGAAGTGTAAAGGTGCGTTCACACCAGACGCGAATGAAGCGAATAAATCACGCTATTCGCGTGTAGTTGGACACATGAACATTTTGAGTTTACTCGCTTCATTTGCGCGTGAAATTCGCTACACAACAGACGTGAATTTGCGTCATGGGAGGGGCTTCTGCTAGGTAGCTCCAGTCTCCTTGCAAAATGTATTCTTGTTTTTGTAAAAGTACGAAGTAGTATCGTACAGCTCCAGGTACCCACATACAACCACAATAAATTTGTCCGCCATTGTTTTTTCAGATTTTCTGCCTCCGCTCATAATCACATCACTGCTAGAGCAAGCTCCTGATTGGTTAACGCGGCGCTAATATCCGACAAAGTTCAGATTTTTCAACTCGCGCGTCAAACGCCCCCAAACGCTTAATTCGCGCCGCCTCATTCGTGCGAATAGCGCCACAGGATTGTCTATCGCGTCTTTGCATTGACTTAACATGTAAATCATTTGCGCGTAATGCTTCATTCGCGTCTGGTGTGAACGCACCTTAAGGCTCTCCAGGGCTCTAGACTGCGACCTAATTTCTCAATGGTGCTGGTGCGACCAGCCATTCGAGAAAAGAAAAAAGTCTCCACGACTCTGAAAGTCTCCCTGTGGTTCAACAACAGACACACATTAGGCTCATATCGTGGTCTAAACCAATCAGAGATAGTGAAGGGCGGACCCCCTCTGATTGGCCGTGGTCCAGATATTTTGGTCCGACCAAAGGCACTGCACTAGGTTCAAGGTTCTCAAGGTTCAAGGTTCTTTATTATTTGTCACATACACAATCATACAGGGTATAATAGGTAGTGAAATGTTAGTCAGGACAGGTCCGCTCAATGGAAAGTGCAAGAAAGAAAAATAAAACATGATAATAAAATAAAAATAACATAAAAGCAATAAAAACTATGAAACAAAAACACGAGAGAGTATATATATATACAAATATGGTGAGAATGAAGTAGAAACAAATAATGAAATAAAATAAGGGTAAGATGTGCAATGAGATAAAGTGTGCAGTGCATGAGAATGTGCAAATAGGTTGTACCGGAATGTACACATAGCAGCAGTGTGGATGATGGAGAATAATGGTTGTGATTACAGTTTATTAAATTGAGTCCTGTGGATGTTATGCTGTTATGAGACTGAGTTTAGGAGCCTGATGGCCTGGGGAAGAAACTCCTCCGCAGTCTTTCAGTTTTAGCCAACATGCTCCTGTAGCGCCTGCCAGATGGCAGTAAAATGAAAAGATGGTTACCGGGTGATTCGAGTCCTTGATGATTTTGCAGTTCTGCTTTTGCAAGCGTTTGAGGTAGATGTCCTGCAGAGAGGAGAGTAGACCCTGAGATGCGCTCAGCTAAGCGCACGACTCTCTGCAGAGCTTTGCAGTCCTGGTTTGTGGCATTATTATACCACACTGAGATGCACTGAGTCAGTACACTTTCTATGGCCCCTGAATAGAAAGTTTTCAGGATAGCTGGTGAGACCCTGAATTTTCTCAGCTGTCAGATGGTACAGCCTTTGCCTGGCTTTCTTGACCTGTGTTTGGATGTGTGCAGTCCATGTCAGGTCCTCGGAGATGTTTACACCGAGGTACTTGAAGCTGCTCACCCTCTCCACAGGGGTCCCGCTGATCATAAGAGGAGTGTAGGGCTGCAGCTGTCTCTTCCTGAAGTCTACAATCAGCTCTTTGGTTTTGCTCACGTTCAGAGAGAGACAGTTGTCCTGGCACCATGATGTAAGTCTCTCCACCTCATCCAGGTATGCGGCCTCATCATTGTTGGAAACGAGGCCCAGAACCACAGTATCGTCAGCAAATTTAACAATGGAAGTGGAGCTGTGTGAGGACACGCAGTCGTGGGTGTAGAGAGTATAGCAGGGGCTCAGGACACAGCCCTGTGGGGCTCCTACATTCAGGGTGATGGAGTTGGAGGTGAACTGGCCGACTTTCACCACTTGTGGTCTGGCGGTGAGGAAATCTTGGATCCAGTCACAGAGTGAAGTGTTTAGGCCGAGGTCTGATAGTTTGACAGCAAGCTTGGTGGGGACTATAGTGTTGAAAGCTGAGCTATAGTGAATAGCAGCCTGACATAGTTGCCATTCTTGCTGTCGATGTGAGTGAGGGAGGAGTGCAGTACCTGGGAGATGGCATCATCAGTAGACCTATTTGGCCGATAGGCAAACTGAAGAGGGTCCAAAGTAGCAGGGATGGAGGAGCAAATGTGTTTCTTTAAGAGTCTCTCAAAACCTTCATGACTGTCGATGTGAGGGCAACTGGACGGTAGTCATTCAGGCAAGAGGGTTTACTGTTCTTAGGCACAGGGATTATGACAGATTTTTAAAGGAGGTGGGAACAACAGAGGTAGCAAGTGACTCATTAAAGATGGAAGTAAACAAACCAGCAAGCTGATCAGCACAGGACCTCAGAACGCGCCAGTAATCCCATCAGGTCCTGCTGCTTTCCTGACGTTCACTCTCTTTAGTTCCCTCGAGCGTCATCCTCTGAAAAGGTGATAGCACAAACATCGCTGCTCTGTCTGCTGCTTCCTGACGGGCTGTTCGGCAGGATCGCGCCGCCATTAACGTTACATTCAAAGCGACCGTGAAAGTGTTTAGCTCCTCGGCCAGCAACGGATCTGCTCTCACCTCCAGCGGAAGAGTTATTTCCAGAGGAACAGATGGTCTTCAGTCCCTGCCACATCGTCGGGAGTCATTGAGCTGGAAATGTGACTCAATTCTCTCCCTGTACCGGCGTTTAGCGGCTCTTATTGCACGCCGGAGAGCATAACACGCTGTTTTGTATTCGCTCATGTTCCCCGACAAAAGACCGGCATTGTATGCGGCAGTGCGTTGGTTAACCGCATCACGGATAGATCTGTCCACCCACGGTTTCTGATTGGAGAATGTCCTTATTGTTACTGTTTCGGTGGCTTGCTCGGTTAGCGTGTTTCTGAAGCTTACTGCTACATCCGTGAATTCGCTGACGTCAGTTGAACTCGCCCGGAACATGTCCCAGTCGACGTCATCAAGAGACGCCTGTAGCATAGCTTCAGAGTGGGCGGACCAGCGCGTCACTTCCCTCTCCACCGGGGGTCTCTGAACGATCCGTTGTTTATATTCCGGTGTGAGAAATATGGCCGCGTGGTCTGATTTGCGGCCGGCAGGGAACGAGCTTTGTAGGCATTCTTAAACTGGGTGTAGCAATGATCCAGTGTATTCAGTCCTCTGGTTGGACAGGATATATGTTGGTGAAAGTTTGGCATGACTTTTCTGAGGTTGGCTTTGTTAAAGTCCCCAGCTATGATGGCGGCAGCGTCAGGGTGCTTGTTGATATAGCCGCTGAGCTCGTCGTGAAGTGAGGACAAAGCCACGCTAGTATCTGCTTGTGGTGGTATATACGGCAGTGATGATGATCGATGTAAACTCCGGGGAGGTAGAATGGGCGGCAGATAATGGAGAGATGTTCCAGATGAGCCGAGCAGGAACGACAGAATGGAGATATTCCTGGGGTCACACCATTTCTTGTTGATCATGAAACACACTCCACCACCCTTGGTTTTTCCAGCCTCGGCTGTTCTGTCCATCCGTAAAACAGAAAAGTTATCAGACGGCGTTACAGCGTTGTCCGGGACTGAGGGCGTGAGCCATGTTTCGGTCAAACAGAGGATGTTACAGTCTCTGATGTCCCGTTGGAAACTAATCCTGGCTCTAAGATCGTCCATCTTATTCTCCAAGGATTGTACATTAGCGAGCAGAATACTCGGTAGAGGAGGACTGTGTGCCCTTTTCCTCAGTCTGTTACGTATTCCAGCGCGTCTCCCGCGGTGTTTCCTTCGCCGCCTGGGATTATTGAGGCGGCCTTTGTTAACTTCGGTGGTCCGAAGTATCTCCAATGGCCACGCTGGATCCGTGGATAAAGTGTCCTGAAGCAGGTTAGTGCAGTGGTGTCCAATGTCCAAAAGTGTTCTTCTGTCGATATAAATAGTGCAGGCGTTATGCGTGTAAAAGAGAAAGTAAAAATACGTAAAAAGTATATTAAAGCACAAATTGAGCGGAGCCATCCCTAACGTCGACTGTACAATGCAGCGCCGGAAGCGGAAGCATCCCTTCATTCAGACACAGTGGAAGATCTGATCAGAATCAGTGTAGAGGTGTCAAGTCTGGAAGATGTTGATGCTAGAGAGAGTGTGGCCAGCTGGTTTAGTCAAGACCAAAGATCAAGAAGGACAAACTACAGGAGTTGGCCATCCGAGGGCCATGTGACTGCAATGGAGGATAGTTGTAGTGTTCTCGTGCAGTGTGTTGAAACTCTGACTAAACACCAAGTTAAACCGTAGCCAATGAAGACAGAGTCGTAGTAAGGTTGATCATTTACTGTCACTCTTCCTCATTAACATATGAGGTGAAAACTGTAATAAAACAATACAGCAATATTTAGTGTCCATGTCTTGACTAACATTGCATTATTAATGACTATAACATAAACAAACTACTGTTTTCCTTGTAGTAGCGATTAAAATGACCATTAGCATCACTGAAAGCTCGTACACAATGGTAAACAACTGTTTTTAGCAACTTATCAAACATCATATTTTTAACAAAATCATCACTAATATATGATCTTTTACATGTCTAATGTCATGTCGATGAACTTACAGCATTGCCTCTATGATGCTTTTTAGTGGATGCAATGGATTATCAGAGAGAGCTCACTATGTCTGTCATTGTTTTCATGCAGAACCGGGAGCACTAACAGGAAGTGACTAAACAGGAAGTGATGTCATCACATGAAACAAATGATATATATATATTTTTTACAAACGAGGTAGATAAAGGAAAAGTAATTATGAACTTCACAATATCACTTGAGAATATCTATCAAAAAATATTTAAAGGAAATATTTGAAAGTTAAATTCCTTAAAGGGCAACACACTCCCCGCCTGACCTATGTGAGGTCACTATGAACTTGTAAGCGTGCTAAACCTTAGTCTTAAGATCAGTCTTTGGGTAGAAGTAGAACAACTTCTGCAATTGGCCTTAGAAAGGTTTTAATATGGCCTTGGTCAGTTGTTGTGACCTCAACCTTCCTTACATAGCCATCCTTTCCAGGGAATACGGCAGAGACTCTGGCCATGGGCCAACAGTTGCGGGCTATCTGCTTGTCCCTGAGCAGAACTAGATCTCCCACTTGAAGGTTTCTGCGAGGTACTGTCCACTTTTGTCTGTGTTGCAAGCAAGGTAAGTATTCGCAGCTCCAGCGGGTCCAGAACTGGTTTGCAAGAGCCTGAACTTGTCTCCATTGCTTAGTGTACAGGTCCTTATCCGAGAAGTCTCCAGGAGGAGGCGGAACGCTTGTCTTCTGTGTAAGGAGCACTGACGGTGAAAGTATGAATGGTTGTTCAGGGTCTGCAGACACAGGCAGGAGTGGTCGTGCATTAATGATAGCAGTAACTTCTGCCATTAGTGTGCAAAGGACTTCATGGGTTAAGCGAGTTTTCAGCTGCAGAAACATTGAATCCAGGATTCTTCTGGCAATGCCAATCAGGCGCTCCCACGAGCCTCCCATGTGAGAACTGTGTGGTGGGTTGAATTCCCAGCTGCATCCTTGCTCACTGAGGTACCGCTGCACTGTTTTGTCCATTCCAAGCTCCTTGCATGCTCCAATGAAATTGGTACCGCAATCGGAACGGAGCTGTTTCGCAGGGCCTCTGAGTGCAAAAAAGCGCCTGAGAGCATTTATGCAACTTGACGTGTCCATAGACTCAATGATCTCGACATGCACAGCTCTCGAACTCATACAGCAGAACATGATGGCCCACCGCTTGCTCTCCGCCTGTCCTCCTCTAGTGCGTCTGCTTGTGACAGACCAGGGTCCAAATACATCGAGCCCCACATATGTAAAGGGAGGGCAGACTTTGAGACGTTCAGATGGTAGGTCTGCCATTTGTTGTTCTTCAAGCTTTCCACGCAGCTTGCGACAGGTTATGCATTTGTGGAGTACTGAATTGATTAGTGACTTGCCTCCCAAGATCCACAGTCCTGCTGCCCTGATTGCTCCTTCCGTTAGGTGACGGCCTTGATGTTTCACTTGCTCATGGTGATGTCGAATGAGCAGTAGGGATATGTGGCTATCTTTGGGAAGAATTATTGGGGTTTTTTCCGCATTTGCAACCTCAGAGTACTTAAGTCGTCCTCCAACACAAATGAAATTGTCATCCATGATCGGACTGAGTTTCCGCAAGCAGCTACTTTTGGATACAGCTTGGTTAGCTTGGAGGCTAGACAGTTCTTTTGCAAATGCAGCCTTTTGAGTTGCTTTAAGGATAACATTCCTTGCTTGGTCAATTTCGTCTGGAGTACGAGGTAAGTCACATCTGTGCCAACCTTTGCATTTGCTGTTTTGGTTAGTAAGCTTGAAGGATTTTGCCATGTGAACTAGAAATGCTACTCCTCTTACTAGGGCGGTAAAGGTAGAGAACCGTTGGAATCGGTTAGAGGTAAGCTCCGGTTCTTCCAAGTTAGTAGCATATGTTTGTACTTGTGGTCGAATTTCTGAGTCATTTTCTGGCTCAATTAGCTCAAACATCTCCGTCATTTGTGTTTTTTCTGCAGGGGGTCGACGCAGAAAGGAGGGACCGGTGAACCAAGAAGTCTGTGGCAGGCAGGATGCACGTAAAGATCGCGATGCATGATCTGCAGGATTTTCTTCCGTACGTACATAGTGCCACTGCTCAGGTCTCGAGGACTGACGGATGCGTTGGACTCTATTGTGAACATACACATAGAATCGTTTTGACTCATTATAAATATAGCCGAGCACCACTTTGCTGTCAGTAAAGAACTTCATGTCATTTATCTCAAGTTCTAGCTCATCCGCAATGAGATCTGCCATCTCTACTGCTAAGACAGCAGCACATAGCTCAAGCCTTGGGATTGTAGGTTCGGACAGGGGTGCTAGTTTTGCCTTGCCCATAACAAATCCTACTTCGACTTGCCCATCTTTCTGAAGTGCTTTCAGATACGCCACAGCACCTATGGCTTTAGTCGATGCATCTGAGAATACACACAACTCTGTGTGCACTGCTTCAATTAGTGAGGTTGTTGTGTAAGTACGTGGAACATGAAGCTGTTCTAGATCTTGGAGAGAATCTCTCCAGGACTCCCATTTGCTTAGTTTGTCCTCAGGGAGGAATGTGTCCCAGTCTGACTGTTCAGAGGTAAGTTCTCTGAGAAGGGCTCTTCCCTGGATCGTGACAGGTGCCAATAGACCCAGAGGATCAAAACACTATTGACAGTGGAGAGAACTCCACGACGGGTGAAACGGTTTGGCAATGGTCGATGCGGAGTAGGTGAATGTGTCGGTCGTGATCTCCCATAGCAGACCTAAACTCCGTTGTGTGGGTGAAGTTTCTCCACTCAGATCTAGGTCCTTGATTACTAGAGCACAATCTTCCAGCGGAAAAGCTTCCATGACTGTCTGAGAGTTTGAAACAAACTTGTGCAAACGGAGGTTTGACTCAGCTAGTGAGGCCTGTGTTCGTTGGAGCAAATCGATTGCCTCAGCTTCGGATGGTACAGATACCAAACCATCATCAACGTAGAAATGTCTTTCCACAAACTTGACGGTATCAGCACCATGCTTCTGTGCACCTTCTTTGATGGCTCTTCGCAACCCATAAATGGCCACAGCAGGAGATGGCCGATTGCCGAAGACGTGGACCTTCATTCGATACTCAATAATTTCCTTGTTGATGTCATTGTCCTTGTGCCATAGGAATCGGAGGAAGTTACGATGGTCATCATGCACCAAGAAACAATGGAACATCTGCTGAATGTCCGCTAGGATTGCAACCCTCTCTTTCCGAAAGCGTAGCAGGACCCCGACAAGGGAGTTATTGAGGTCGGGACCTGTGAGGAGCACATCATTGAGAGAGATGCCCAAGTAACGAGCACTGGAATCAAAGACCACCCTGATCTGATTGGGTTTTTGAGGATGGTAGACCCCAAATGTAGGAAGATACCAGCATTCATCCCCTTCTCTCAGTGGCGGAGCTACCTCAGCATGTCTGTTGGTAAAGATCTTTTCCATGAATGCCACATACTGTTGCTGCATCTCAGGTTTTCTCTTCAGAGTTCGCTGCAGGCATTTAAATCGATTAACAACTTGCTCTTTGTTGTTTGGCAAAGGCTGGCGTGGTTCTCTGAATGGTAGAGGAGCTACCCAGCTGTTAGCATCGTTTCTGTAGACGTTTGTATCCATTATTTTTAGGAAAGCTGTGTCTTCCACGGATGGAGCAGGTTTGTTGTCATGCTCAGTTCTGCTGAACACTGTCTGTCCAAGCGTCTTCTCAGTTGCTTTGATAGACGTGCTACCACTTTGCTGCGTCTCCTTGACCTGCATAAAGCTCGTACAGGGTTGAAAAATTGAATGGCGGCCGCTTTCCAGCACGTTGGTCTTGAATGTGTTGACCGTTGGCCTATGTACATTACCCAGGCACACTTCTCCTATTACTACCCAGCCCAGGTCCAGTTGTTGGGCAAAGGGGGCGTTGTTTGGTCCGTTGACCTGCTGACCTTGTGTGCCCTAATCACATCTCTTCCAAGTAGCAAAAGTATTTCTGCTTCGGTTCTAGTTCTGGAATGTGCTTGGCAATGTGTCGGAGATGAGGCTGGTAAAGAACTGCACTGGGCGTTGGAATCTCAGAGCGATTGTTCATGATCTCATGACACTCAATGAGTGGTGGAAGAGAGATGAGAACCTTTCCATCCAGGGACTCAATCTGGAATCCTTCTGCTTTCTTGCCAGATGTTTCTATGATGCCAGAGCAAGTTCTGAGATGATATGAGAATTGTTCGCTCTCCACATCGAACAGCTCGAATAATTCAGGTCTGGCTAATGAACGATTGCTCTGGTCGTCCAGAATTACGTAGGCTTTGATGGCCATGTCTTTGGAACCCTTTGGGTACAGCTTTACGAGGCATATTTTTGAGCACGAGCGGCCCCACTGTCCTGGACCACAAACTTCTGTACAACTTGTATTGACAACAGCCATATTAGAATGATCCTCTCCCTCCCCGCCATCCTCTTGTGATGGTGAAGGGGGCTTGACAACTTGTGGTGATGGGCCAGGGTGCATGGCCGCATCATGATAGGTGCTACCACATTCAGAGCATTTCACGGAAGACTTGCATTCTTTGGCGAGGTGAGAAACCGAAGAACAGCATTTGAAACATATTCTTTTCTCCTTGAGGAAGGCCTTTCTGTCGTCGAGGAGTTTGTTTCTGAATGTTCTGCATTTTTTCAAGGGGTGTGGTTTATTGTGTAATGGACAGACTTTGTTAGGGTCATCACTGGCTGCACACACATCTGTTTTGTGAACTGAGATTGGTTTGTTGGTTTGTAAACTCCTCACAATGGATCTGTCTGGTTTCGCAGTTGTTGTAGCACTGCTTTGATACATAAAGCTAGGATCGTTTCGCTTCTTTGCTTCACAGCACACAAAGTTACAGAAATAGTCAAAGGGAGGAAAGCGACCATAATTTTCTTTGTACCATGACCCAGAAGTCACCCACTTGTCCTGAAGCCCATATGGAAGCTTATCTATGATAGGTGCGATTCCACGTGAAGTGTCAAGGTATGACAGACCTGTGAGATAACCATCTTCTTTGGCACCTTGGATTTCCATAAGCAAATCCCCAAGTTCACGTAATTTGGTGTGGTCTTTAGCTGAAAACCTAGGAAAACTGTCCAATCGCTGAAACAGTGACCTTTCGATGATTTCTGGTGCAGCAAAGCACTCATGTAGTCTTTCCCATGCTTTGTGTAAAGCAAGATTGGGGTTACTGACATGCACTGAGCGGATCCGTTTCACCATTTCACCAGATTCCTTTCCCAGCCATTTCGTCATGAGGTCCAATTCCTGGGTTGCTGTGAGGTGAACTTCACGAGCTGCACTGGTGAATGACGAATACCATGATCTATAGTTTTCAGGCTTATCGTCGAATTGGTACAATCCTGAACTAACGAGGTCTCGCCTAAATACTGTGCCAAAGGCTCTGTCTGAGCTGGCATGTTAGCTGGAGTAATGTACGGCTTACCAGGTGCATTCATCATGGGGCTGGTCCTCACAACTTCAGACAGATCAGATAGATTAGTTGCAGGTAAGTGCATACTATCAGCTTTCTCAGACTTTGGCTTGTTTTGATAGATTGTGCGTGTGACATGTCTTTCCACCTGGACTCCATGTTATGAAGCTGTTATGTGAGACAGCCTGAAATGGAGACGGGCAAGGCTGATAAGAGTGGAGAAGGAGAATTATTCTGAAGGTTGATTTGAGAATTGACATATTCACTGGTACGTTCATTTTTAACTTTCTCTGATTCAGATCCTCCTTTTTCAACTGCAGCATGCATTGCTAATTCAGCATCTTCCAGCACTTGCGCCTCCACAGCGGCTGCATCAGCTTCTCGTTGCAGTGTTAACACTTCCAACTCAGTGTCTATTCTTACTGTTTCCAGCTGATTTTGAGCTTCTCTTGTGGCCTTTTCCATTTTGAGTTTAGCCTCTTGGCTGGCATATGATGCTCTCACTTTGGCGGCTTCAGCTCGGGCCCGTGCACGGGCTGCACTCGCCGATGATGCAGATGACTTGCCACTTCTTGCGCTGCACACAGGCGACTTGACTTGCCCATCCTAACCACTTTAACATCAAATAATGCTTTTTCACTGTAGTGTTCTCGTGCAGTGTGTTGAAACTCTGACTAAACACCAAGTTAAACCGTAGCCAATGAAGACAGAGTCGTAGTAAGGTTGATCATTTACTGTCACTCTTCCTCATTAACATATGAGGTGAAAACTGTAATAAAACAATACAGCAATATTTAGTGTCCATGTCTTGACTAACATTGCATTATTAATGACTATAACATAAACAAACTACTGTTTTCCTTGTAGTAGCGATTAAAATGACCATTAGCATCACTGAAAGCTCGTACACAATGGTAAACAACTGTTTTTAGCAACTTATCAAACATCATATTTTTAACAAAATCATCACTAATATATGATCTTTTACATGTCTAATGTCATGTCGATGAACTTACAGCATTGCCTCTATGATGCTTTTTAGTGGATGCAATGGATTATCAGAGAGAGCTCACTATGTCTGTCATTGTTTTCATGCAGAACGGGAGCACTAACAGGAAGTGACTAAACAGGAAGTGATGTCATCACATGAAACAAATGATATATATATATTTTTTACAAACGAGGTAGATAAAGGAAAAGTAATTATGAACTTCACAATATCACTTGAGAATATCTATCAAAAAATATTTAAAGGAAATATTTGAAAGTTAAATTCCTTAAAGGGCAACACAATAGTCCATAAGACATTAAGCCATGAGATGTTCAGTTTGACGCCCTTAAAACACTTCATTTAGATTTTCTTTTTATTTCATTTATCTTGAGATGTTTTAAATTTTAATTTCAGCTCAGTGAAGCACTTTAAGCACCAACGCTTTTTCAGTGAGTTACCTTTCTTGTAGAATTGTGCTTCAAATAAAGAACTTTATGTTGACCAAATTGTTAGTTAATCGTTTACTAGTCAATATTGCCTATATGAAAATTTGGGTGCACCTAACTTTTGTGCTGGTGCACCTAAGAAAAAAAGTTAGGTGCACCAGTGCAACCAGTGCAAAAAGTTAGTCTAGAGCCCTGTCCTCATATACTTCAAGAGAAATCATTTCCAATCAAATCTGTTTAAAAGCATGTTTTATCTCCAGGTCATGCTTTCAATGACCAGGACCGCTGTGTGTGTGCTGGCTACGACAATGGTGACATCAAGTTATTTGATCTCAGAAATATGTCTTTACGATGGGAGACAAACATCAAAAATGGGGTAAGTGGGTATTTGACTTGAATGAGCAATAAGACATTAAATATGAAAAAGGTTTCGTTTCATTATTTCTCAAACACCACGAGTCCACACTCTATTGATTCGTGCATACTGGTTAAAGTGCAATACCTGAAATGCAAAAGTACATTTCTCAAATAACTAAAAAATCATTCAGATTATACATTTGAGCATAAATCATTTTTATCAGTTTAACCTTTATACAGCATGACGTGCCTAAGATTTGACTGAAACCTGATTAAAATGCTCATGCATTTCATTGAATTAATCTTGACGAAGCAGGACCAGATTGACTAAATATAACTAAAATGTACATTAGAGTAAGACTAAGACTAAAAATGAATACTGCTGCACGGTTAATTAATAATTGTATTGCTAAAATATCATTGGCTAAAACACTTCAGGTTAGCTTTGACTAAAATGTTGAGATGTTTAGTCGACTGAAACTAAATATGATAAAGGACATTTAACACGAGACTGTCTAAAATGGAAAAAAGCTGGCAAAATGAACACTAGATGATAACGCCTGTGTGTTTTCTGTCTTTGGCAGGTGTGTTCTGTTGAATTTGACAGAAAAGACATCAACATGAACAAACTCGTGGCGACATCTTTAGAGGGCAAGTTTCATGTGTTTGACATGAGGACCCAGCACCCCACCAAAGGCTTCGCTTCGGTGTCGGAAAAGGTTGGCCAAACAGAGTAGCATTGTTAATGGAAGGAATAGTAGCTGTTTGGTTTGATTTATTTATGTGCAGAACGATCGTGACCATTTCATTTGCCTTTATGCGGTTACAATAATTGAGCACTGAAGATTTAATGCTTATAAAATGATGGAAAAGCAGCATAAAAGTATGATATAAGATTTGTGCACTGTATTAATTCTTCTAAAGCCATATGATTACTAAGATTTCAAACCAATATATGATGACAAATACCTGATCCTGGAGCACAAACGCAGTGTTGAGTCGCTGGGGTTATATTTGTAGAAATAACCAAAAATACATTGTATAAGTCAAAATTATAGATTTTTCGTTTATGCCAAAAATCATTAGGATATTAAGATCATGAAGATATTTAGTAAATTTCCTACCGTAAATATATCAAAACCTAATTTCTGATTAGTAATATGCATTGCTAAGAACTTCATTTGAACAACTTTAAAGATAATTTTCTCAATATTTAGATTTTTTTGCATCCTCAGATTCCAGATTTTCAAATATTGTCCTATCATAACTATCCATACATCAATGTAAAGATTATTTATTCAGCTGTATAATGATGTATAAATCATAATTTCGAACCTATAAAGAATCATATTGACTGAATTCTGTCTGTTCCTCACATAAAGGCTTCAGAAGACAGGCTTTATGATAGCTATATAAAGCTTTTGCATACTAGATAATGTACTGTTAAATCAGCTACACATAAGCTTGCGAGTGCAACGGTCATATACATCCCTTACTATTAATACTCTATTGAGTGTTTAGCATCTGCTTTCTGTATTTCAGGCTCACAAGTCTACAATATGGCAAGTGAGGCATTTGCCTCAAAACCGCGACATCTTCATGACAGCCGGTGGAGCCGGTAATCTGCATCTATGGAAATAGTAAGTGATTTCTTTGAGATAATATTTCTTTGTTAATATGCCTTTTTGCATGGATCATTGTTTGTGTATTGTCACAGTGAGTATCCAGCCCAGAGGACTAAGACGGGTGCGGATGATGTAGACATGGGCGTCGCCGGCTCTGTGAATCTCCTGCAGAACGTCACTCTCTCCACACAACCCATTTCCAGTCTTGACTGGAGTCCGGATAAACAGGGTCTGTGTGTTTGCTCTTCATTCGACCAGTCTGTACGAGTCCTCATTGTGACCAAACTCAACACCGTCTGACTGAACTGCACTTCACATCGCTGCTGTTATTCCCAAGCAGAGAGTGTACATGCCACAGGTATATCTTAAGGCCAGATGTGCAATTATATTATTTATATTTTTTTGCAAGATAAAATGATATTAGCCTGTGTTCTTATGCACAATGTGAAGGCCTCTAACACCATGGTGAATATATTGTATGACAAAAATAATCTAATTTATAAATATACATTTTGTCAATTACATTTTGCGCGGCCTCTTAAATGATGTTTTTCTGACTAATGTCACACTTCCTCTCTTTCTTTAATGCCCACTTCTCAAGATCCAGTCAATTCCCATCATGCTTTTTCTTGATGAATATCTTGTTTCACACTGAATGAAAATACACTATATTGCCAAAAGTATTGGAATGAACGGTTTGACTACTTTAGTAATTTCCATGAGTACAAATCTTAATGTTGAAGCATATAATGATATTCTGGGGAATTGTGTGCTTCTAATTTTATAGCAACAGTTTGGACAGCACCCTTTTCTATTCTAACATGACAGTGTCTCTGTGTATAAGACAAGAATCAAAGAGAAATGATGATTCAGTCAGTGTGGAAGAACTTGACTGGTCTGCAGAAAGCAGTGTGTGTTGGTGTTTGGTGATGAGTTTGTGTCTCATTTAAAGTCACACCAGAGGTGTTCAGCTGCTTTCTGCAGACCAGTCAAGTTCTTCCACACTGACTGAATCATCATTTCTCTTTGATTCTTGTCTTATACAGAGACACTGTCATGTTAGAATAGAAAAGAGTTCTGTCAAACTGTTGCTATAAACTAGAAGCACACAATTCCCAGAATATCATTATATGCTTCAACATTAAGATTTGTACTCATGGAAATTACTAAAGTAGTCAAACCTTTCACTAGAAGGGGGTGACCCAATACTTTTGGCAATATAGAGTATATGCCACACAATGCCAGAATGGATTTTGACCAAAGAATCTGTTTAATATTCAGAGTGCATTTTAATAAGGCATTTCAAAACTTAAAATGTCATATCCAACACTTGAATCTGAAGAAGTCTTGCAGCTCCTCATCATCCACTGATTTGTCATGAATTCCAGCGTAAACTGTCCTCAGAAGACTGGTCGTGAACTTCCCTTCAAGTGCTTCAATATTTGTCAAGACATCCTTTTAATACAAAAGCAGATGGTTTTAATTTCAGCCCTGATGCTATTCAGATTGAAGCAAAAGTTTGTCATAAATAAATGGATATACAACTGAAGTAAGAGTCCCATGACTTTTCAAGATCAGGTTGAGCAGTAGCTGAGGATGCTCTCATACAGTTCATGTTTCATCAGAATATGCACAATCTCTCCTGTTATGAAGGCATCGTCAAGGGTTTGTTCGCAGACAGGCTTAGCGGGAATCTCCTGTAAACGTCCACAGCAGTCAGAGGATCGTCCTTCAGCAGCAGATTGGCCAGAACAATGTACACATCATGCACCTAAAAAACATGCAATAATTCTGAAATGCACTAATGTGATGTGAAATGTGTTGTTGCATGCTAATCAAGACTCCCCTCCGGAGCCATATCAATGACCTCCTGGTAGAGATGACAGCCTGGCGAAGCCTCGGCACAAAGGACTTCTCATTCAGAGCCATCAAGTCTGTTCTTTCATTGTCCTGCCTGCCAACCTCCACTTAGAAGAACATAAATTGTCATAAGTATGAATCCAGAACATAGGAAACAATACAAGCTGCCATTTAAGTTGAGTCTAGAGTCTGAACAAACCTGCCGAAGTCATTGGTTTCTCATGAAGAGTGCTTTTACAAGGAGACGTTTGAGCTTTAATGCTTGATTTGCCTGCTGTCTTTTCAGCTCCATCACTCTTGGTGACCAGATGCCCTCCTGACCTCCCTCTGATGAGAGAAATATCAAAGTACCAATCATTTGTGAATAAGAGCCGCTAGTTGTAAAGGTTCAGGAGGTACTGTGTAGTCTCAGAAATGCTTTCCCTGTCGTTCACAATCAAGAGTGAAAGGAAAGCAATCTGTGGTCTTCGCAGTATTACCAGATATTTTGGGGCCGTTGTGGTGAGATGTGTTGTGCTCACCGAGCAGCTTGTGGCGTTTTTTTTGGCTGCTGTAGCTGTCTTGTTGACTCGTGTAGGAGCAGAGGTCTTCACTGTGGATGTAAGGACGCCTCTGGCTGGAGCTCCTCTGCCTCCTGCCGGCTTCTTCCAATCTGCAGGGGCCTCAGATGGCTCAAGCGCTGGTTTGGACTCCGGAGCTTCATGCTTGTCCTTTACTGCATCTAAATGATCCTTCCACCACCATGTCTGCTCTAATTTAAAGGGGTCATGGACTGAGAAATCAAAATTACTTTGATCTTTTGAGATATAAGAAGTCATTGTAATATAAAAACACTCTGTACGTTTCAAAACTCAAATCTTTCTTGTTAGTAAAAACAGCTGATATTGAAGCCAGTCTGCAAAAATGACAGCTTGTGGAATGTGCCACTCTATGATGTAATAGTGTGGATAAGCACCGCCTCCACAGAAGATCAATGTCTGCTTCTACATCGTTGCCTGTTTAGGCCCGCCCACCGATTCTACATCACTGCCTGTTTATCCCCTCCCACCGATTATACATCGCTGTTTGTTTAGCCCCGCCCACCGATTCTACATCACTGCCTGTTTAGCCCTGCCCACCGATTATACATCACTGCCTGTTTAGCCCTGCCCACCGATTCTACATCACTGCCTGTTTAGCCCTGCCCACCGATTTCTACATCACTGTTTGTTTAGCCCTGCCCACCGATTCTACATCACTGCCTGTTTAGCCCCTCCCACTGATTATACATCGCTGTTTGTTTAGCCCCTTGTAATAATCAAGTTCCTTGATTATTACGCGGGAATGAGAATATACAGGTGCTGGTCATATAATTAGAATATCATCAAAAAGTTGATTTATTTCACTAATTCCATTCAAAAAGTGAAACTTGTATAATGTTTACATTCATTCCACACAGACTGATATATTTCAAGTGTTTATTTCTTTTAATTCTGATGATTATAAGTGACAACTAATGAAAACCCCAAATTCAGTATCTCAGAAAATTAGAATATTGTGAAAAGGTTCAATATTGAAGACACCTGGTGCCACACTCTAATCAGCTAATTAACTCAAAACACCTGCAAAGGCCTTTAAATGGTCTCTCTGTCTAGTTCTGTAGGCTACACAATCATGGGGAAGACTGCTGACTTGACAGTTGTCCAAAAGACGACCATTGACACCTTGCACAAGGAGGGCAAGACACAAAAGGTCATTGCAAAGAGGCTGGCTGTTCACAGAGCTCTGTGTCCAAGCACATTAATAGAGGCGAAGGAAGGAAAAGATGTGGTAGAAAAAGTGTACAAGCAATAGGGATAACCGCACCCTGGAGAAGATTGTGAAACAAAACCCATTCAAAAATGTGGGAGATTCACAAAGAGTGGACTGCAGCTGGAGTCAGTGCTTCAAGAACCACTACGCACAGGCGTATGCAAGACATGGGTTTCAGCTGTCGCATTCCTTGTGTCAAGCCACTCTTGAACAACAGACAGCATCAGAAGCATCTCGCCTGGGCTAAAGACAAAAAGGACTGGACTGCTGCTGAGTGGTCCAAAGTTATGTTCTCTGATGAAAGTACATTTTGCATTTCCTTTGGAAATCAGGGTCCCAGAGTCTGGAGGAAGATAGTAGAGGCACAGAATCCACGTTGCTTGAGGTCCAGTGTAAAGTTTCCACAGTCAGTGATGGTTTGGGGTGCCATGTCATCTGCTGGTGTTGGTCTACTGTGTTTTCTGAGGTCCAAGGTCAACACATCCGTATACCAGGAAGTTTTAGAGCACTTCATGCTTCCTGCTGCTGACCAACTTTATGGAGATGCAGATTTCATTTTCCAACAGGACTTGGCACCTGCACACAGTGCCAAAGCTACCAGTACCTGGTTTAAGGACCATGGTATCCCTGTTCTTAATTGGCCAGCAAACTCGCCTGACCTTAACCCCATAGAAAATCTATGGGGTATTGTGAAGAGGAAGATGCGATATGCCAGACCCAACAATGCAGAAGAGCTGAAGGCCACTATCAGAGCAACCTGGGCTCTCATAACACCTGAGCAGTGCCACAGACTGATCGACTCCATGCCACGCCGCATTGCTGCAGTAATTCAGGCAAAGAAGTCCCAACTAAGTATTGAGTGCTGTACATGCTCATACTTTTCATGTTCATACTTTTCAGTTGGCCAAGATTTCTAAAAATCCTTTCTTTGTATTGGTCTTAAGTAATATTCTAATTTTCTGAGATACTGAATTTGTGATTTTCATTAGTTGTCAGCGATAATCATCAAAATTAAAAGAAATAAACACTTGAAATATATCAGTCTGTGTGAAATGAATGTATACATTATACAAGTTTCACTTTTTGAATGGAATTAGTGAAATAAATCAACTTTTTGATGATATTCTAATTATATGACCAGCACCTGTAGTTCCTAGCCATATCAGCCTAGAAAATCCCAACTTTCATTTTCAGTTGGTCTTAGTACACAATATAACTACAGAAGAGTCAAGTTTTAAATAGGAAAAGTATCGAAACTCTTTGGTCATTTTTCAGCGAGATGCTAATGGTCTAATCAGATTCAATGATCTATGCTAAGCTACGCTAAAAGTGCGCCCGCCAGACCCGGAGATCGGCTGAATGGATTCGAAAATGGTTTAACTCTTGGGGAGTTGGAAAATGAGCCTATTTTTTTAAAGTGGAGTGTTCCTTTAAGTAACAGCTGTGTAATATACAGTACCTACTGCTGTCTATGCTGTTAACAGTAAAATAAAAACAGAAATTCACTGCTCTGAACTATATAACATCTATAGCCGTATTAAGATGACATGTCTTACTTGAACGCTGCTTTTAAATGTTCTAGCGTGAAGACAAACATGGTGGATTATGTGCGGCTTGCTCAGGGCGGGGTCTCTGCTAATATGACAGTGTCTGTCAACAGTCGTGGGCGGGGCTGGTCAAGTGTGATGTCACAATCTATGCTTATGATTTATGGGGATCAAAAAAAGGGCATATTTTATCATGATAGAATGGTTGTGTGCATACAACACATTTGTGTACAAACAACATACAAAAGTGAATTTTGCATATTAGGGACCCTTTTGCTACTTCATAATGTACTGCAATGTCTACTACAGAAGAATAGCTGATTTAAATAACAGATTAGGGAACATTGTTTTATTGTACAAGTTTGACTACAGCAAGTTACCATTAATACCAAAAGCAATCCTTCTCTTACTTTTTAATTAAATTAAATGTTGTATTTTTTGTAAATGAAGGAATGCTCCTCTTCATGTGCTTCATATCTGAGTGCAGTGACTGACCTAATCTAACAAAAGTCCTGACCATTTATAGACTCGGTGAACACAGACAGATTGTCCCCCACTGGACACTAAATCAAGTGGAATCACTTTTTTACAGCATGCCCTCATTTCCCTCGCTTTACAAACCATGAAAAGACTTGCTAGGAGAAGCCTCAACCTGGCTGTCCTTTCATGATATGCAAAAAACACATTGTGTACGGTTCTTGTTGTTATTATTTTAACAAACCTTTCTACTAAATTTTTATGCAGTGTTAATGCATTGGCAATGTAAAGCCTTTTAACCATACAAATAAAGCCAACTGAATCCTGAAACTGCCAAGGACTTGCCAAGTGGATGGTGATTTAGATTAGCAAGCTCCAAACCCCCATAAAGCCATCATAATATTGTTATGAATTATAAAACAGAGGGATTGTATCTGCCTGCTGGCCTGGGAACACTTTGGGATCTCCAGGAGGAGCTGGAGGATGATGCTGAGGAAAAAACAAACATGTGAGCATCCCTACTTATCCTGCTCTATATCGGGAGACTCATTTATACAGTTGTGTGCAGAAACCATCCTAACCTGATCTTACGAGCATCTTTCAAATATGTGTACGTGTGACTCATAGTATGCACAGAAAACACACGTACGCCTCTCTTTCAGATTACAGAGAACTTAATGGTTTTAGCTCTCTGTAAATTACTCTTAATTAATTCCATTAACATATGAAACATATGATCACCAGTCATCGTCCAAATCCTTGCAAGCTGCAAAAACAACAGTATTTAAACAAGAAATGGTTGCTCATACGTGACACATTTCCACATCAAAGCCAGTTTGTACAAATATGAGCACTGGTGTGGATTTCAGCGCACGCACACTGTAAGATCAAATCTGAGCATATGCATGCTTTATAAATGAGCCGCAGGATGGATTTATAGACAACAATACATGTCTAAACTGACATGAGGATGAGTAAATATTACATTTGTTTAGTTTTTGGCTGATTAGTGACAGTAAATACTGGTCAGTTGCTTGGATGCTTCTCCGGTCTGATAGGAGCCTTCTAGCTCAATGCTGGCTTGGAAACTGAGGCATGCGTTTGTATGCGTTCATCTGCTGCATGATCCCAGCAGACACGGAGCAAAGCCAGTACCTACACACAGCCATGTGTCTGTTAAAAGACAACATCACAGTCAAATTATAACAGTATGCCTATCTTGCTTAAACCATAACTTTGATTTGTTAGAGGACCTCAGATGATGCCAACCCTGAAACGACACACCGAACTACCAAATGCAACATAACCATTGCTGTTAATAGTGTTCATTGTCTGTTTCATTACGTCATTAACTGATTTGTACTGTATATTTCTGCCATATGTACATCAACTTGAGACTGATAAGCGACTAGTACTAATATATTATAGAATCTTGAATTTTCTGTAAAGCTGCTTTGCAACGATTTTGTCCATGTTGCTTGAGGTCCAGTGTTAAGTTTCCTCAGTCAGTGATGATTTGGGCTGCCATGTCATCTGCTGGTGTTGGTCCACTGTGTTTTCTGAAGTCCACAGTCAACGCAGCTATCTACCTACCTGCAAATGTAAGAGCACTTCATGCTTCCTTCTGCTGACAAGCTTTATGGAGATGCTGATTTCATTTTCCAGCAGGACTTGGCACCTGCCCACACTGCCAAAGGTACCAAAAGCTGTTTCAATGACCATGGTGTTACTGTGCTTGATTGGTCAGCAAACTCGCCTGACCTGAACCCCATAGAGAATATATGGGGTATTGTCAAGAGGAAGATGAGAGACACCAGACCAACAATGCAGATGACCTGAAGGCCGCTATCAAAGCAACGTGGGCTTCATTACACCTGAGCAGTGCTACAGGCTGATTGCCTTCATGCCACGCCGCATTGATGCAGTAATTCATGCAAACGGAGGCCCAACCAAGTATTGAGTGCATATATAGTAAATGAACATACTTTTCAGAAGCCTGACAATTCTGTTTAAAAAAATTTTTTTTATTGATCTTATGTTATATTCCAATTATCTTTAATTTGGGGTTTTCATTATCTGCAAGCCATAATCATCAATATTTCAAGAAATGAAGGCTTCTGTAATGAATCTATATAATATATGGGTTTCACTTTCTGAAATGAGTGACAAAAAATATTGACCTTTTTCATGATATTCAAATTTTTTGAGATGTACATGTATATGCTGTTTATTGTTGATGATCACAATATTTTTCATATGCATCTTCTTACATATGAGATTGCTTGTTTCTGTCTTCCTCGTCTGTGTTTTTGAGCGGGAGATTCTGGACTCATTCAGGAAATGCGAAATAGTGCCCCCGAGTGTATAAAAGTCAAAACACGCAAAATTCTGCGTTTAGCAGGGAAAGAGTTAATCAAGACAAAAAAATAAAAGACTTAAAGGGACAGTTCACCCTAAAATGAAAATTCGTTCATCATTTACTCACCCTCAAGTAGTTTCAAACCTGTATGAATGTGTTTGTTCTGCCGAACACAAAGGAAGATATTCTGAAGAATGAGGGAGCAGTATTTCTTTTCCTACTATGGAAGTCAATGGTGCCTGGTTACAAACGTTCTTCAGAATATCTTCCTTTGTGTTCGGCAGAACAAACACATTCATACAGGATTGAACTACTTCAGTCAAATGATGACTGCATTTTCATTTTTGGGTGAACTGTCCCTTTAACGTTATTTAGGTGCAACTGAAGAGAGCTCTGAAAGCTATTTGCTAAGGTGTTGTTAACAAATGCTTATTTCTAGCTATAGTGATATTCATACCACGATATGAGAAGAAGCATTTGACGGGAGCGTTAGACATTCTCTGGTCGAGCTCTTTCCAGCCCTCTCCCAAAGGACGCACAGTAAACGGATCGACTTTTGACCTCCGCGTCAGCATGTCAATATATGGAGCTGAAAATACTGCCTTTGGTTCACTGCATACAAGCATGACACGCTAATGGGAATGTCTGAATGTATGAGACGTTTCTCTCACCTCTGATGTATTGACACGGGTTTGTCCAGAGCACTCCATCTGGTCTTTCCTAGAGGAACTGGCTCTTTAAAGAACATCTCGTCCTTACCTTTTATAATCTGAAGAACCTTCTTTCACAAAGAAGCTTGTGTGACACAGAAAGGTTCTTCAGATGTTTGAAGGTTCGTTATGGAACCATTTAGACAAAAAACATTCTTCTATGGCATCGTGAAGCCTTTATTTTTAAGAGTATAACCCTATTTTAAAAAGTTTTTCATTTTAGCAGATTTTTTTTTGGCATCACTTCAATGAATAAATGAATGGAATCAGCTAAATCTAAGATCTGAAAAATATCATGCATGTATTAAAAGTAGCCATTATATTAACATAACACATAAAATGTGGAGAGTTATCAATCATATTTACGTTACCTGTTTATAACATGGAGTTGTTGCTGAAGAAAATATAAGCAAATTCTAGATCCACAGTGTAACAGATTATGTGTAATCTTAATCAGTCCAAAAATGATACTTATAATTAGATTGATTCAAATTTTTAAAGTTGCTTTCTTATTGATTACATTTTTAATTAATCACACAATAGCATTAAATTAAGCATAATTTATTGATTCAGAAAAATGATAATTTTTCATCTTTTAAGCGTTCCTTTCTGAAACAGCCCACCGCTTCTATACATTTAGAAAGTCTTCAGTTTTGTGGCGCATCCACTAGTCCGCTGGCCAGAATAACACAGAAAACAAAATCATTAACATCTACTGAAAGTGTTTTCTCGACATTTCAAAACTGCATCAACTACTGATGAATACTGATTGATCACTCAGTGCGTCATTTAACCTTGTATTACTGTCTTTAGAAAGGCATCAAATGTATGTTATTTCTTATTTACATTCAATGCAAGGATTCCCAAACTTTCTTTGTCAGCCGACAAATATTCACTTGAACGATACCGCTGAGAATTAATAAAATACATTTTTAATAACTTAAGTAACACATTCCCTGAATTTGGTATCAAATATTTCATCTCTTTAGTTTTTATTATTTTTAAGTTATTTTTTTAATTTGATATTTTTATGATTTAATTAATAGCTTTTTCAACAAAATCACGAACCGGGAAGACTTGATGCAATATGATGTTTAATGGACTTTATGTTGTTAATTGTCATTTTCATTATATTAATATGGTACATGATTATCCTATATTACTAACAACAATTTTTGTCATGTAATTTGGAATCAGTAATGGACTACCCAGCACTACTAAACCATTAGAAACATTATTTCTGTGCTTATATCAGAAGATAACCTCAAAATATCATGGACACATACTGTACACTCTTTGACAGTTTCCACTCAGGCACTGCTAGTAAATTTCACAAATGATGATGAAGAAAAGTCATGTAACATGAAATGAAACACAACAATTTAAAGTAGAAACACGGCAGCGCTGTGGTTCTTGTGGGGAGTTTGGCACTGGCAGGTTATAGTTCTTACTCGAGTGTTGCTCCATCGGCCGACGTCACCTTTATGATAATTACAGTTTCTCCTGCTTTTAACACGAGCAAGCGGTGTCCTTCACAGCAGTCTGCTGTCCGAGGATGGACAGACATGAGAACAACAATCCTCACAGACTGCAGGTCTGAAGGGACTCGCGAGTGGTCGTATGTAGCTGGAGAGAAGGTCTACGGTCAGATCACTGAACTCGGACAGATCTTCAGACACAAGCTCAATCTCTACTTTATTTAAGCCATCTTCTAGTTTAATAGTTCTTGATCCATCACCAAATAACTGGGAGAATATGATATGTCAAAACAGCAATACTCTATTGATTATATCTATACATAAACATACAGTGATCCAAGCAAGATAATGTTTTAATAGCAGTGTTGGTTATGTAATCGGATTACTTTTTTCAACTAGTAAAGCAACACATTACTTTTTCATTTACAAGAAAATATCCGAGTTACTTTGTCCCCATTTACAGCTCTGCTTTAGAATTGATCATTTCCTTTATTGTCATTGTGCACAAGATGCAACGAAATTGCAGAGCTTCTGCATAAGGTGCACGGTACATAATAGACACAAAACTAAAAAGAAAGAGACATAATACAAAGTGATGTACAATTAAAATAGTTAAGACAAAAGAATAAAGAAGTGAACATAGAAAGAGTTGCTTGTTTATATAAATAATAATAAGTCACTGCTTGTCAAAATGATTATTGCACTAATATGAGGTAGACTTCTGGCTCTGAATAAAACTATTTGGAATGAGAATATACAAATATTGCACAAAAAGTGAAGATATTTGACTGGAATATAACGCTGTACTGTTGAAGGAATAAAGATATAGAAAACATTGCTCTAAGAGTGGAGATTGCACAGAAATATGATACACATAATACACACATTGTACTGAGTAAGATATCAGTGCATGTGAGTGTTCAGTGTTGTTGTAGCTCTGGGGAAGAAGCTGTCCTTGAGTCTATTGGTCCGTGTTTGATGCATCTGTAGCGCCTGCCAGAGGCTGGGAACAGGGTGCGAGTGGTCTTTTTCGATGTTCTGAGCTCTGCTGAGGCAGCAGGAGTTGTAAAGGAGCTTCAGAGAGGAAGAGGGCAGCCAGTGATCATCTACACGGTGTTAATGATCCACTGTATTCCCTTCCTCTCTGCCTCAGTACAGCTGTAATACCGTACTGTGATACAGTGTGTCTCCAGCAGCTTCTCCTTTAGGTTGTTCTTCTTTAACACACTCAAGAAGTGAAGGTGCTGCTGTGCCTTCTTCATGATTGCTGTGGAGTTGACTGACCATTTGAGCTCTGCTGAGATGATTGTCCCGAGGAATTTAAATGTCTGAACCTCCTTTTTGGCCCCCAGAGAGAGAGACAACTCGACTGAGGAGCAAAACTACAGCACAAAAGCAACTGAAAATGTCGAGCCTGCATGGATTCCTGCTTTCGCTCAGCTCATTCATGGCAATGGACTGAACAGTGCGCAGTCTCTGGCCGGAGATAACATCTCTTTACAGACACGGAGAGCAACTGCAGGAGCTGAAGAGCAGCCTGGAGAAGATGGAGAAACTTCAGCACAAGATCTTTGAGGAGATCCAGCAGATGCCACCCTCACAGGAGATCTAGCCAATCGCAAAGAAAGAGGGAAGCGGCTTTGCTTTGACGCTGAACACTAAAGACTCTTCCCCAGAAGAACTGTCAGTCAGACAGGTGTGCAGAAAGCTGCATGTCAGTGGAAAGAGTGAGAAGAAGCATGAGGATGGGAAGGGCTGCTCTTACAGAAGCTAAGAGTTCAGACAGTGTTTAAGGAGTGAATCCTGAGGCGATGACCTGCTCCATGCTCATGGAAAGCTCTACATTCAGGCACCAGTAAATACATCTGAAGCAGCTGAGAGGATGCTAACCATTGACTGTCAAACTGTGAAGACAAGGCAGTCAGAGACACAACACGACTCCAGCACCACACAGACGATCCTGAACCCTGCTGGACAATATTAAAATATTAAATTAAATATGATATTAAATTATGATGCTTGTCGTGTCGCAGACTCGTTTTTTAATACACATGAACAAAAAGATGCATTTTTCATATTCTCAACAGAATTAAATAAAAATATGTTTTGTTTTGTAACTCTTCCAGACTATCCTGAGCATGTGAATCAGCACTGTACGCGTACAAGCGTTCGACAGGCCTTGTCCAATCACCTTTACATTAGCTTTGAGAGTCAAGCGTTAGATGATCAGCCGATTATATCAGTATTCAGCAACACAAACATTTATAGTGATCGTATGAGGTTAATAAAGAGAGAATTACAACAGAAGAACATAAGGAAATCCATATGAATCAAGTCGTTTACTTTCACAGCATCTTTTTAGACTCGAGGCTTTAAAATTGTGGTTACATGAATTAACAAAAAATTATAATGGAGTCAGAATGACTTACTGTCTGTCTGTAGCTCACTGGGGTTTGCAGGGCATATTAAATCATATTTACTGTGAAAATCATATACCGGTAAATCTGAATTTATTTAGATGGTTTTTGTTCAGGTTTATGAATACAGCTACATGCTGTCTTATTACAAAATTCATGTTTTCTGATGCAATTTTGGAAACAATGCATCTTTATAATACAACACTTTTTGCGGGGAACAGGAACAATATTTTGCGATTACTAGTATTTAATAACGGACCACTAAAATAGTGAGCTTTTTGCTGAAGTTGCGAGAGTTAAAATCAAAGCTGAATATAATCCCATGGTTTTTCATATTTAGTAGTTTTTATTTCTCTACTTGTTTGACTTCTGTTTCAGTTTTATAATCATTTCTTATGATGTGTTTAGCATGTGTTAGGATTACTGATAAACGTCTGTCATTTGATTTGTATTTTTCTATTTTAATTTGAGTTAGATTATGTCTGTATGGGTCTTTTATTAAGTTTTGACTTATTTTAATACTTTAAATGGAAATTAACTCATATATATATAGATTGTATAAATATGTATGTGTGTGTGTGTTGTACATAAACACATGTCGTTGTTGTTGGTGTTATGTGAGAGTAATTATTATACTTTTATACCTTCAGTTCTTTAATATTTTGAATTATTCTTAGCTTTATTTTTTGTTTTTCATTTAAATGTTATGTTTTGAAGTACGCATTTGTCATTTTTACTTATTTTTAAAATGTGTGTATCTGACCCTGGAGCACAAACGCAGTCATAAGTCGCTGGGGTATATTTGTTGCAATAACCAACAAAACATTGTATGGGTCAAATTATATATTTTTCTTTTATGCCAAAAATAATTAGGATATTAAGATCATGTTCCATGAAGATATTTTGTACATATCCTACCGTAAATATATCAAAACTTAATTTTTGATTATTAATATGCATTGCTAAGAACTTCATTTGGACAACTTTAAAGATTTTTTTGCATCCTCAGATTCCAGATTTTCAAATATTGTCCAATCATAACAAACCATGCATCAATGGAAATATTATTTATTCAGCTTTCAGATGATGTATAAATCATAATTTCGAAATATTTGACCCTTAAGACTGGTTTTGTGTTCCAGGGTCACAAATGTAATATTTATAAAGTTTTGGATCGGTCTTTAGTTTAATACTACAGTTGAATGTTAGGGATGCTCCGATCGATCGGCTGAAGATCGGTATCGGCCGATAATCACATTTTATGACTCGATCGGTACTCGTTAAACTTGGCCGATCTTAGGAACCGATCACAATTGATGACGTCAATGCGTGAGGACGTACACGATGAGTGGGGACGTAAATGTTTTGGTGCCGCAGTCATATCATCGCCTGTGTGGAATTACTTTGACGTTTCGAGAAACAATGAAAAATTTGCTATTTGCCGTTTATGTTCCAAATAAATCTCACGTGGAGGTGCATTGTCCAAAACATTTAATACAATGAACCTCATTCGGCACTTAAGAACGAGCCACCGCGAGTCGTATGGCGAATACGAAAAACTGGCAAATGCAAAAAAGGCAACGGTAACTAATAATGCGACTCTCACTCAGCCATCCATTACAGACATTCTGAAAAAACACGAACTGTACACACCAGACAGCAAGAAAGCTAAGGATATAACCGAAGATAATGGAATGTATATGCATTGACCACCAGCCTCTGTCAGTCACAGAAGACATTGGATTTAAACGCACAACTTGAACCACGATATAAACTGCCACGGCGCAAATATTTTACTGATGTTGCTCTCCCAGAGTTATATCAAATCGTCTACAGCCACATAAACAGTCTACTTCACGAAAATTTGACAATTCACTGTAGTACTGGACAATGATTAAATAAACCTTGTGGGTTGCATCAGCCGGCTCAATTTTGTTTATTAAATTTTGTCTCATATTAAGTATTATGATGTGCATAGTGTTATGCATAAACCCCATTGTAAAGGCATATTAAAATATTCACTATATAAAAAATGAAGAGCTCTTTTCCAAAACGCGATAAACACCAAATTAAAAAAAAAATGAGTTCGTCATGCCATTTTGCTGTGTACTGAACCTATTCACTGCTCCATCAATGTTTCATGCCAAATCGCTATATTTCCTTGTTTAAAATGTACCTCACTCTCCTGACCTCACAAAGAGGCGCTCTAGCGACTGTAGTCTTTGGCGTTCCCTATCGATACTCCACTCGTACTCGCGTCTTGTAAAGACGCATATGGAAAAATGCCTTTTTCTCCTGAACTGAAGTCTTATTTAATCACCAGTGAAACTGCACGACTATTGGTTCGCAGGTGTAGAAAACGAACCAATGGGTCGGCAGCGGAGCTGCACGAACCTATGGCGACGATACACGCCAATATTCCCCGCCAAACGGGCGGGCATCTGGCTATATAAGCGGTCGCTTCAGCCATAGGATCCTCAGATTTTTTCTCCTTCAGCGACGACTTCGCTCACGCTGATCCAGAGAAGCCTACCGCCGCTGACACGCCCGCAGTAGGACCCAGCGACCTCGATCTGCTCGGCTGATCCGCCTTCAACGCGCCCCCAGCATCGCAGCAGTTCCGTCCTGCTCGCTGCCGCTATCCGGCGATCACGTAAGTTTTTCTAAAAGAGCAAATCGGCGTTCTAATGCCGCCGGTTACGGCGGCTCGTGCAGGGGAGACCTGCACGCCGATGACGGTCACAGCGAGTGTGTTTCCTGCCTGGGAAAGCCCATGCGGATGCCGCGCCGCTGGTTCTGATTGCTCTCACTGCGAGAGCATCAGTCTCGCCTCTGCGCACGCCGCATCGCTTTCTCAGAGAGCGATCCGCCTCGCGCCTCCCCGCTTTCTTCCTCTCAGGGACCTGTGAGGAAAAACAGCGGGCAGAGGTTTTCAGCGCCTGGTTGAAAGCGAGCTCACGCCGGCTCAGATCCCGCGGCCTCGCTTTCACCACACAGAGAGCTTTCTCCGTCCTTTATCCAACCTGACCAGCGCCCCTCCGCAAGCGTGAGCGATCTGGTCTCGTTTGGGGAAGTGACGATGAGCTGGCCGATGACAGCATGTCACTGGTAGCTTCAGATGCTGAGGAGCTGTGTGGCTCAGTGACTGACCCGCCCCTCAGGTTTGCCCGCGCCAGCGCCGCCAAAGCCGGATGGATGCCGAACTTTTCCGTGTCCTCCAAAGCGGTTGAAGAGCTGGGTTTGGAGTGGTCTCCACCAGAGGAGCCCTCTCGCAGCCGCCTGGATGAGTGGTTTCTGCCGGGCGCCGTCAGGCCCCTCAACAACGACCATCGCCGTTCTTCCTGAAGTACATGACGAGCTCTCCTTACTCTGCCCGCCTCCTTACTTCCGCTTCATCTGCCCTCACTACGGTTGATGGCGCTGAAGAAAAGGGATATGAGAGGATGCTCAACTGGATGAGTCAGTGGCTGCACATCTCTGCCCACCCACTGCCATCGGCTGGAAGGCGAAAAGCCAGTCACCCGGCCCAAGCCATGCAGGACCACTTCAGCGCCGCTGGACGCCTCACGCTCAGCTGGACAGGCGGCTTCAAGCGCCCACTCTATGGCGGTTTTACAGGTCTATCAGGCCAAGCCCTCGCTCACAGCCTTCGCCATAGACGAAGTCTGAGCCTGATCCTGCGACGACTCAGGGAGCTGAGAAGCTTAACAGACCTAGCTTTGCGAGCCACCAAGACTACCCCCGCCCAAGCCATAGGAAGGTCTATGGCCAGCCTGGTAGTGCTCGAAAGTGCCACCTGTGGCTCACGCTGACGGAGATCAAGGATGCGACAGGGTCTCCCCTTCCTGATGCTCCAATTTCCAGCGGCCTTCTTTGGGACCTGCGGTGAAAGGATTCGCTGAGCGCTTCTACAGAAGCACAGAAGGCGCTACAGGCTATGCGACACTTCCTGCCCAAGCGCCCAGCCCAGCAGCTGCTCACAGAGTCGCCCAGGACCGCGCCCGACCAGCAGTTCATGCGAATTTTGCACTCCTGCCGCCATACGCCCCTCAGTCTTGCATACAGAACTCAGCAGCCGCGAGGGCGCTTCACGCCAGCCAGACGCCACCCTCCGACACGCCCAGGGCCCCGACTCAAGATAGCGCTTGACCCTGTGCAGCTCAAGGCCCTCCTGATCTGCAGGACAGGGAAGAGGAGGGTCGAGTCCCCGCCACGCCGGACCGCCCACCAAAAGGCCTTCCCTTATGAGAAACCTCTGGCACCCCGCTCTTTCTCCGGGTGCAGAGGGAATTGTGTCTGTTGGCTACAGGGTCCGTATAAGCCAACTATGCAACTGTCTGGTTGTGATAGCGGAAAAATAAAACACAAACATTCTCAAAAGAGAGCAATTTTCTCTTTCCTGTTCCGTTCACGAGTGCCCTGCCTCCGCAGCCGCCACTGAGTTTATCCAACCCCTTGCCATGTGGGCAACGAGGCCTGGCAGGCCATCCTCGGAGTGTCAGAGTGGGTGACAGTGGGGACACAAACGAAGGTTATTCACTCCACCGCCGAAGACCCCCGCTTCAGCGGCGTGGTCTCCACCTCGGTGCAGGGCGAGAACGCCTGCCTGGGCGCCAGAGGTGATGACGCTGTTGCTGGAAAAAGGAGCCATAGAAATGGTTTCTCCAGCTTTGAGCGAGTCAGGCTTTTACAGTCACATTTCCTCGTCCCTGTAAAGGCGATGGCGCCTCCGCCCATTCCTCGATCTCAGACGCCTGAATCACGCCTCATGAGACGGCCGCTCAGGATGATCACGCTGGAAGCAGATCCTCTCGCGAGATTTGCACAGAGGACTGGTTCTTGTTCCTCTTCGACCCGGAAAGCGCATACTTTCATCCAGATAGCCCCCCATCACAGACTATTCTTGAGATTCGGGCCTGCTCGAGGGAGTGTGGCTTACCAGCAGTACACGGGTCGCACCCTTTGGGCCACGTCTCTGGCCCCCGCATTTTAATAATGGCGTATGGACGCGCTCTTTCCCTCTGAGACGCATGGGCAACGTGCGACTCCAGGCCTCGGAGAACAGCCCATTCTGGACCCAGTCAGATTCCTCAACCATTAACCTCGACGACTGGCTCATTCTGGGCCTCAGCCACTTAGAGCCTGGAATCATGGCCGATGATCCACACCAGAAAAGCCCTCAGGTACAGACGCCCAACACAGCGCCTGGGGCGCACCAGTGCGAAGGCAAAACCGACTTCGCCATTATCGAAGACGGAGCGGCTGCCCACATCAACTGCTTGAAATGCTAGCAGTTTGTCGAGCCTGCCAGTTTTTCCTCTCCTGCCGGACCTAATAGGACGCCATGCTGATTCGCCCAGACAACATGTCCGGTGGTGTCCTCTATAAATCACCACCAGGAGGTGTCTCCTCAAGCCGCCCCTTTATTCTGGCAGAGCCGCCTTTTCTGGAATGGGCTCAGCTCAACCTGGCGCCGCTGAGGTGTGCACACCTGCCGGGCAGACTGAAGTCCAAGGAGCAGATATGTTATCTCGGAGCGTTAATGTCCCTCAGAGGAGTGGATGCTCCATCTCGCAGGTGGTTCAGAAGATCTGAAGACCTTTTGCAAGGCAGAAGTAGACCTTCGCCTCCAAAGACAACTCATCACTGCCCAACTTATTATTCAAGGACAGGGATGCTGGCCCACGATGATTGGTCCAACCTCCTCCTTTATGCATTCTCCCCCATCGCCCCTGCTTCCACAGGTCGTCAGGCGATTAGGGAACAGGGTCAAGGTGCCAGGTGCAGGCCCCTTGTGGAGGAACTAACCTGGCTGTCAGAGCTGACCCAGCTACTGACAGCAGCTTCCCCTGGCCCTGCGCCCCCTGAGACGGGATCTCCTCTCTCAGGCGAACGGAACAATATGGCACCTCGACCCGAGCTGTGGGCTCTTCTACATTTACCGCCTCAATGGGAGCCTACTGGCTCCCAGAGCGAGTGTTAAACACCATTTCTTGAGGCCAGAGCCCCGCTTCATTTAGACGCCCTATGCCCTTAAGTGGTCTGTTTTCCACTTGGTGCCTCAACTGTGCAGAAAACCCCTACCTCTGAGTTAGCGTGGTTCTGTCCTTTCTGCAGGAACTGCTAGATAAAGGACGCTCTCACTCTACACTCAAGGTAAAAGTTCGTAGCAGCCAGCGGCCTTCATGCCCCTATAGCGGCCAGTTTGGGTAGGCAGAGACAACTCAGTTGTCCGGTTTTCTGAAGGAGCCAGGAGGTTGAATCCACCTCGGCCCCTTACTGTCCCTTCTTTTTACATGATCTTGCCCATTGCAATTGTAACTGAGGGCCTTGAAAGGCCCTCCCTTGAGCCTCACATAGTCACGTGGACCTCCGTCACTTTCGCTGAAAACTGCTCTGCTACTAGCACTAGCGCCGGTTGCTTGCTTAGTTGAGACCTGCAGGCGCCTCACTAGCCCTGCCTGCCTGGAATTCAGCCCACCACCACTCCAAGGTCGCCCTGAAACCAAGGCATGGTTACGCACCTAAGGTACTTTCAACCCCTGCTCAGAGCCTCAGGCCACACGCCTCCGCCTCCGCCTGAGGAGGACCGAGTTATCTTTGTTATGCCCTGTCAGAGCTCTGAGAATCTACTTTGAGCTGCCCGCCTTTTAGGCATACGGAACAGTTTTGTTAGCTTCGTAACCGCACCAAAGGACATCCGTCACGAAGCAGAGACTCTCTAAGTGGATAGTGGATGCTGTCATGCTGGCATACTCTTCTTTGGGCCTGCAATGCCCCATTGAGTACGAGCCCATTCGACTAGAGGCATCGCCGCCATGGGCGTGGTCTAGCGGTGTATCCATTACAGAGATTTGTACGGGCGGCTGGCTGGGCCACTCCGTCCACATTTGCTAGGTTTTATAACCTGACATACCGCCTTACAGGCCAGAGTCCTCTGCTTAGATGAGCTTGTACACATACGCTGTGGGAACAATCCTGTCAGAGATTTCTTGACCGCAATGCGCCAGGCTCTCTGATTGGCACCCTGCATACTCCGTTAACTGAGTATACAGAAGTGGAACGATTATCCAGGCCGAGCACCCACTCTATGAGTTTAGCTCGCTTAGCCTGAAGTATACTACTTACTTCCCTATGGGCATTTATGTTTATGGAAGCATATACAGTCGCTCATCTACCCTAGCACGGCGTGATTAAATTCAGTTCATATGCGCCTTTACAAGACGCAGTACGAGTGGAGTATCGAGAACGTATCCGTTACTATCGTAACCTCGGTTCCCTGAGATACGGAACGAGTACTGCGTACTTTGCCGCGTTAGGTAGCTGCACGACTCAGTCGCCGCTCAGTCGGCAAACCTGAGGATCCTATGGCGAAACGACCGCTTATATAGCCAGATGCCCCGCCTGCTTCGGGCGGGAATATTACGGTATCGTCGCCATAGGTTCGCAGCTCCGCTGCCGACCCATTGGTTCGTTTTTCACCCGCACGAACCAATAGTCGCGGCAGTTTCACCGCGTGATTAAATAAGACTTCAGTTCAGGAGAAAAAGGCATTTTCCCATATGCGTCTTTACAAGGCGCAGTACTCGTTCCGTATCTCAGGGAACCGAGGTTACGATAGTAACCGAGTACGTTCCTTGTTAGAGCACCCGCTTCCCACACCGGAAACCCGGGTTCGCGACCCGCTCGGTGTGATGGTGCGGACCAGTGGGGGTGGACAATATTGTTGTTTCATTTAACAATCATTGTTTAACATGTTCAGACTGAGCCAACAGACCATTTTAACAGGATAAATTGAATATTAACAAAATGTATGGGTCTAGGTAAAAAAAAAGTCATTTTCATGAAAACTATTAAAATGGATTTATAGCGTTTTGGAAAAGAGCTCTTCAAATACTTCTTTGTGATTATTTAGTACTCTGTTAAAACAATAGTTACATTAGATATATTACTGTAAAAATATAACAAAGGCAACATTTATAGTATTACTTTATCTGCAAAAAAGTTAATGCTGATCAGAGAGCTTACATATCAGTTACATAAACTTGAAGCATCAGAATCGGCATTGGTATCGGCCGATCACCATGACAAAAAATCGGTACTTGGTATCGGTGGCAAAAATCCTGATCGGAGCATCCCTATTGAATGTCCTCGTTTGTAAGTCACTTTGGATAACAGCGTCTGCTAAATGACTAAATACAAACGTAACTCTAGAAAATGCCTGTTTTTTTCAATGCATCCAGAAATTTACTATTTGTACTATCAATATGCAAATGTGCGTTTTCAATAAAATCAACTTTTGCCCAACGGTGTCCCACAAGGACAATGCTGTTCTCAAACGGACCAAACACACAATGAAAGACAACACGGACAGGGTTAACATTTATTCTTGAGAAGGAATATAAAAGATCAGCAGAATGAAGGAAGCAAATGGAGAAAACAAAAAGCAGGCTAGTTGTGGCATGGCGGAGTCATCATCTCAGTCTTTCCTGAGCGGCACCATCTCTTCTCGAATGCCCTCCTTGGTGATGATGCAGATCTTGAGGGCATCTCCGGTGTAGACGTCTCTCTCAGCGGCTGAGATGAACACATCCTTCACCAGCTGCACGGCCTTCTCCTGGGTCAGAGGAACCTGCTCCACGTTCTCCATGTTCTTGAATCCAATCTGAGCACGACAGAAACCAGTTTAAAGGTTTGACAACAGATCCAACCTTTCGCTTTAGCTCAGTAACACCCGTCATACACATCTGGTTATACAGCGTTTGAACATTATGCACTTTTTTCAAAGATCGTCGTGTTATTTTTTTGCTTTGAAGAAACACACACACATTAACCGTAGTAGACTTTTTTTTAAATCTAAAATTAGTGAACTTTTTTATTGTTGGGGAACAAAGAAAAGTGAATAAGTGTAGGACTAAATCTGGTAAAAAATGATATATTGCTCTTTGTATTGTTGTTAAAATACATTCTTGGAAAACAAGTAATACAGTGGGTACGGAAAGTATTCAGACCCCCTTAAATTTTTCACTCTTTGTTATATTGCAGCCATTTGCTAAAATCATTTAAGTTCATTTTTTTTCCTCATTAATGTACACACAGCACCCCATATTGACAGAAAAACACAGAATTGTTGACATTTTTGCAGATTTATTAAAAAGAAAACTGAAATATCACATGGTCCTAAGTATTCAGACCCTTTGCTGAGACACTCATATATTTAACTCAGGTGCTGTCCATTTCTTCTGATCATCCTTGAGATGGTTCTACACCTTCATTTGAGTCCAGCTGTGTTTGATTATACTGATTGGACTTGATTAGGAAAGCCGCACACCTGTCTATATAAGACCTTACAGCTCACAGTGCATGTCAGAGCAAATGAGAATCATGAGGTCAAAGAACTGCCTGAAGAGCTCAGAGACAGAATTGTGGCAAGGCACAGATCTGGCCAAGGTTACAAAAAATTCTGCTGCACTTAAGGTTCCTTAGAGCACAGTGGCCTCCATAATCCTTAAATGGAAGACGCGTTTGGGATGACCAGAACCCTTCCTAGAGCTGGCCGTCCGGCCAAACTGAGCTATCGGGGAGAAGAGCCTTGGTGAGAGAGGTAAAGAAGAACCCAAAGATCACTGTGGCTGAGCTCCAGAGATGCATTCGGAGATGGGAGAAAGTTGTAGAAAGTCAAACATCACTGCAGCCCTCCACCAGTCGGGGCTTTATGGCAGAGTGGCCCGACGGAAGCCTCTCCTCAGTGCAAGACACATGAAAGCCTGCATGGAGTTTGCTAAAAAACACCTGAAGGACTCCAAGATGGTGACAAATAAGATTCTCTGGTCTGATGAGACCAAGATAGATCTTTTTGGCCTTAATTCTAAGCGGTATGTGTGGAGAAAACCAGGCACTGCTCATCACCTGTCCAATACAGTCCCAACAGTGAAGCATGGTGGTGGCAGCATCATGCTGTGGGGGTGTTTTTCAGCTGCAGGGACAGGACGACTGGTTGCAATCGAGGAAAGATGAATGTGGCCAAGTACAGGGATATCCTGGACGAAAACCTTCTCCAGAGTGCTCAGGACCTCAGACTGGGCGAAGGTTTACCTTCCAACAAGACAATGACCCTAAGCACACAGCTAAAATAACGAAGGAGTGCCTTCACAACAACTCCGTGACTGTTCTTGAATGACCCAGCCAGAGCCCTGACTTAAACCCAATTGAGCATCTCTGGAGAGACCTAAAATGGCTGTCCACCAACGTTTACCATCCAACCTGACAGAACTGGAGAGGATCTGCAAGGAGGAATGGCAGAGGATCCCCAAATCCAGGTGTGAAAAACTTGTTGCATCTTTCCCAAAAGACTCATGGCTGTATTAAATCAAAGGGTGCTTCTACTAAATACTGAGCAAAGGGTCTGAATACTTAGGACCATGTGATATTTCAGTTTTTCTTTTTTAATTAATCTGCAAAAATGTCAACAATTCTGTGTTTTTCTGTCAATATGGGGTGCTGTGTGAACATTAATGAGGAAAAAAAATGAACTTAAATGATTTTAGCAAATGGCTGCAATATAACAAAGAGTGAAAAATTTAAGGGGGTCTGAATACTTTCCGTACCCACTGTATATCCTAACAACCTGCGTACTTTGCCTATGTCTACTAATACATGACTTTCTTTTTCTATTGGTCTCTGGAATTGTCAGTCTGCTGTCAACAAAGCTGATTTCATTACTTCCATTACTAGTCATTCAAGGCTAAACCTCTTGGCCCTGACAGAGACCTGGATCAAACCAGAGGAAAATGCTACACCTGCAGCACTCTCCAATAATTTCTCCTTTTCCCACATCCCCCGTTTGACTGGAAGAGGTGGAGGTACTGGTCTGCTCATCTCTAATAATTGGAAATTCACTCCTTTATCATCTCGGAGTATAAACAGCTCCTTTGAATCACATTCGGTTAATATTACCTACCCTCTAAAAATCAATTTTGTAGTTGTTTATCATCCTCCAGGACCACTAGTTAACTTTGTGGAAGAATTAGGTTTGTTGCTCTCAACCTTTCCTGAGGATGGTACACCCTTAGTTATACTTGGAGACATTAACATCCAACTAGATAAACCTCAGGCTGCAAACTTCCACACTCTACTTGCCTCTTTTGATCTCAAGAGACTGTTAACTACGGCTACTCACAAATCAGGCAACCAACTGGACCGTATTTACACACAACACTGCTCCACTGATCATGTGCTGCTTACTCCACTGCACACCTCGGACCACTTCTTCCTCACTCTTAACCTCAACATGATTCCTGACACATCAAATACCCCTCCACATGTCACTTTTCGACGTAACTTACGCTCGCTCTCACCCGCCCGGCTATCTGCTATGGTTTCATCTTCGCTTCCTCCCCTTAAACAGTTATCATATGTTGATGCTAATAGTGCTACTGACACTTTCTGTTCCACTCTGATGTCTTGTTTTGATACTTTCTTCCCCTTATCTTCCAGGCCAGCCCACTACCTCCTTCTGCCCCTTGGGTATCTGTCGCCTCCGCGAACATCGTTCTAAACTCAGGGCTGCAGAAAGGGTATGGCAAATCACAAAATCCTACTGACCGTAATTTTTATCAATCACTCCTCTGACTTCTCTGCTAATGTCTCCACTGCTAAAAGGACATACTATCATGACAAAACTAACAATTCACCTAATTCTCGCATGCTCTTTAAAACATTTTCCTCCCTCCTTTGTCCTCCTCCTTCATCAACTCTAACAGCTGACGACTTTGGCACATTCTTCATTAATAAAATTACAAACCTCACTGCACAATTTTCCACACCACAATCTGTCAAACACATCTTACCAGCAAACAAACTCATTCACAAACTTCTCTCCACTCTCTGAGGCAGAAATCTCTAAACTCATCCTTTCCAGTCATCCTACTACTTGTCCACTTGATCCTATTCCATCTCATCTCCGTCAAGCTATTTATCCTGCAGTTGTTCCTGCACTCACTCACATCGTTAACATCCCTTCACACTGGAATTTTTCCCTCAGCATTTAAACAGGCTCGTATAACCCCACTTCTTAAGAAACCCACTCTTAACCCAACTCTTTTAGGAAACTATAGACCGGTTTCCCTTCTACCTTTCATTGCAAAAACACTTGAACGAGTTGTTTTCAACCAAGTCACTGCCTTTCTCACACAGAACAACCTCCTGGACAGTAACCAGTCTGGCTTCTGAAGTGGACATTCCACCGAAACTGCCTTACTCTCAGTTGTTGAAGATCTAAGACTTGCAAGAACGGCTTCCAAATCTTCAATACTTATATTGCTGGATCTGTCTGCTGCTTTTGATACGGTCAACCACCAGATCCTCCTGTCAACCCTATTGAGAAAGGGCATCTCAGGAACCGCACTCCAGTGGTTTGACTCTTACCTCTCAGATAGGTCCTTCAAAGTATCTTGGAGAGGTGAGGTATCCAAGTCGCAACATCTAGCTACAGGGGTGCCACAGGGCTCAGTTCTTGGACAAGTTCTCTTTTCTGTCTACATAGCTTCACTAGGTTCTGTCATTCATAAACATGGCTTTTCATATCACTGCTATGCTGATGACTCTCAACTCTACCTCTCATTCCATCCTGATGATCTGACAATAGCTGCTCGCATCTCAGCATGTCTGGCGGACATTTCTAGCTGGATGAAGGACCATCACCTTCAACTAAACCAAGCTAAGACAGAACTGCTTGTGGTTTCAGCAAACCCATCGTTTCATCACAATTTCACCTTCCAATTAGGCTCATCAACCATAACTCCTTCAAAAACAGCCAGAAACCTTGGAGTTGTGATTGATGATAAGCTGAATTTCACAGACCACATTACTAAAACTGCCTGGTCCTGTAGATTTGCATTATATAATATTAAGAAGTAGGGTTGCACGATATACCGGTACTACGATAGTATCGCGATACTAAAGCTTAAAAATACCCGCGGTGCCATTGCATTTTTTAAACGGTAGTATCGTTCATACAGTAATACCATAATATATGTTGTATGCACGGCTGGCACACTATTTAAAATGCTGGCATGCATGTTCAAATGAACAGAAACATTGTTTGCCAAATGCCTTTTTGCTGTGCAGTATGGTGTGTGTATACGCTTTATATCGTAATGTCTGAACGATCTGCCGCTGCTAGGATTTGCGGTCTCTCTCTCGAAGAAGAAGAAGAAGAAGAAGAAGTTCCGTACCGTATGCACGCTTAACTCGCTCGTCTCTCTCTTCCGGGTCCTGAACTCCGCATTAACACTATCATTGCCGGAGCAAAACAAATAACAGCAATTTCCCATTGATTATCAAGTCTGTGCTACAATATGGTGTTTCGAGGCTTCAGTTCAGATTGCAATGAGAAGTTGCACTTGCACGTCGTTGTTCATGCTGCGGAAGAAAGGGTTTAATTCAGGCGGATCACGCAACTACCACGCAACGCAATGTAGACGCGCACCGACATTTTCGGCGTAGATGGCGTGACCGTGCTTCTCCGAGCGCAGATGGCGTGACTGCAGTGTCTGATCTCATTAAAAACAGCAGCTCAAGCATCACTTAGGCCTATTCAACATCATAACATCTTACAAGAAAGTATTCTCACAGTTGTATTAATTTGACTACTTCTAGAAAATGTAACAGTTCGTTTCTGGAAGCATCTTTGCGATCATGAATGCAATTACATTCATCAACATAGTGGCTTTGCACTTGGTTCTTATCAATCATCATAATTATATATATATATATATATATATATATATATTAACATTATAAATAAATATGTTTTAATTAGTGGTGGGCCGTTATCGGCGTTAACGTGCTGCGTTAACGTGAGACTCAAATATCGCCGTTAATCTATTCTCAAAGTTGGGTTGGGAGCTGGGTCTATACTACGCAAGCTATGATGACTTTCACCCTGATATTTTAGCGCGGATGTATACCTAGCCGAATTGCACTGTAGGGGGCGAGAACGAGTCTTCGAACTAGAGGCTCGCAGTCCGTGATGGACAGATTGTTAACGGCTGGTCTATGTGGTAATACAATCGGGCAGGACATCCAAACGCTCACCTATCATTCATCAACATCAAATATGGCTTTTCATCTGAAAGATGTATGTAGTAGCAACTTTACATGGCCGCTCAATATGATGTTAACCTAGAGAAATGTGCGCTATTGAAGTGTTTGTGTGGAAGCGCGTTTGCTGCAGGACAGGCTCCGGTGCGCTCACTTGCTCTTAAAATCTCCGTAATTCTTGGTCATACAGAAAAGTAGCCTAATACATCTTTCGAATCTGTAAAGACTCTACATTTATTTGTGTGCACTCAGAATAACAACGAAACGTTGCGCTTTTAAGCAAACAGGATGCGCTTTAGGTCTCATGTGAACTTGTGCGAGAAACTTCGAAAATCCGTCATTGAAAAATATATCTATAGAGTGAAATGTCTAAAAAATAAAAATAGAAGACGTGTGTGTTAGCATGGGTGATTTACATGAAATTTAATCTGTGCAACACTGTGCATAAGATGGCTTTCAGTTCAATATAATAACAAAAACGACATTTTGGGTTTTATTCAACTAATAAGGTGGGCACGCTGTGATCTGTACTATATTTTTACTGTAATTGACAGTTATCAAAAAAAAAAAAAACAACAACACGGGAGTGGGAGGGAATGGGAGTCATTCTTCCGGGAGTGGAACGGGACGGGATTTTCCCCCAGTTTTTCCGTGGGATTGGGACGGGAAGAGATTAAAGTTTGTGATGCATTTTGGAAACAGGAGATGAGCCCCGGTCTAATCACCTGGCTTGAGAAACCCGTTCTCAAAGACTTACTTTTAGTCATTATTTGGGTAGCACATATTCTGAATGCCTTCGGTAGAATTCAAATGAGCCATTTTAATCTAGATTAATTCCAAAATTAATCTAGATTAAAAAAATTAATCTATGCCCACCACTAGTTTTAATACACATGCTGCTAACTTGTAAATTTCAAGATATGCGAGTAAAAATGCTCCTGACAGTTCGGCAATATGACACGAGCAAGAGCACTGTTTTTGTTTCATTTTGTGTTCGAATCCGAATCGTTGGCTTGGGTGAATCACTGATTCACTAAACCATTCATAAAAACAGTCATTTGATTCGCTCCGGCAGTATTCAGCCGTTTTGAAAGAATCGCTTGAATGACTCAGTGATTCAATAACGAACTGCTGCCACCTGCTGGCCGTTTTTACCAGTTTCTTTTCTAAAAGTAGGCATATACATTGTTTTCCAACATATTTCTACATTCAGAATTTTGTATTTAAAATACATTAATCCCATAAAATATTTTATTAAATTATAAATAATAAATAGTCTAAATGTACAAATGCCACATCTAAATGTCATTTCATGCTGATTCTGTGCAGTGCTAAGATGAGTTTTGTTTACATAATTTCAGGGAAAACAATAGCCAACAATAGTCATTAATTCACATTAATTAAGTATTCAGAGAAAAATATTGTCTGTTTTAATTTATTTATTTATTAATTTATTAATTGATTCATTCTGTAGAATTTAATTTTAAACTGACAACACTGCATGGATGGGATCGTGATACTACTTGGTATCGTGATACTTCAGCTGGTATAGTATCGTACGACATTTTTATGGTATCGTGACAAGCCTATTAAGAAGATCAGGTCCTTTCTCTCGGAACAGGCAACACAACTCCTTGTTTAGGCTCTTGTTCTGTCCAGACTTGACTATTGCAATGCTCTCTTGGCAGGTCTTCCAGCCAGTTCCATCAAACCTTTACAATTAATCCAATACGCTGCTGCAAGATTAATCTTTAATGAGCCGAAAAGAACGCATGTCACAGCTCTGTTTATCTATTTGCACTGGCTACCAATAGCTGCTCGCATTAAATTCAAGGCATTAATGTTTTCCTACAGAACCCTTTACCTAAATTCATTACTTCAGACTTATATGCCCTCTAGAAGCTTGCGTTCTGCAAGTGAATAACGCATTACTGTACCATCCCAAAGAGGCACAAAATCACTTTCACTGACTTTTACATTAACTGCTCCCATCTGGTGACCTGCCCAACTCAATCCGAGCAGCTGAATCCTTATCCATCTTCAAGAAACAGCTAAAAACACATCTCTTCCATCTTTATTTGACCCTCTAGCACTCTCTATTCTAAATTTATTTTATCTAATCTGTCTTTTTATTTTAAAAGAAAAACACAAACATTTGACCCTCTATCAATTGCGTATTTATTCTCTAACTGCTAGCTTTTCTTGTAAAACTAACACTAAGTTTAATTTTTCTATATTTTACATACTAGTTTTCTAACCAGGACTTGTAATGGCACTTGCATGTTATTGCTCTTTTGTTGGTTTTGATTGCTTCTATAATGTCCTCATTTGTAAGTCGCTTTGGATAAAAGCGTCTGCTAAATGACTAAATGAATAAATAAAATAAATAAATATTTAAATAGAAATATATATGCTGTAAAATTAAAATACATTTATTTTAAATGTACTGCACAGTAATGAGGCAGCACCATATGTCAGATGAGATGGACAAGAAAGGCTATTAATAATCTTTCATTGTGCAAAAATAATATAATACGAAAGGCTCCAATACAGAGCGGCATTAAGCACTTATGCACATCCCGTGTGCAGAATGATGTGCTTGAAAAAACACTGAGACACAGTGCGCAGGCACACAGTGCTTATGCACATCCCGTGTGCAGAATGATGTGCTTGAAAAAACACTGAGACACAGTGCACAGGCCCACAGTGCTTATGCACATCCCGTGTGCAGAATGATGTGCTTGAAGCAACACTGAGTTACAGTGTGCAGGCCCACAGTGCTTATGCACATCCCGTGTGCAGAATGATGCGCTTGAAGCAACACAGTCACAGCGCGCAGGCCCACAGTGCTTATGCACATCCCGTGTGCAGAATGATGTGCTTGAAGCAACACTGAGTTACAGTGTGCAGGCCCACAGTGCTTATGCACATCCCGTGTGCAGAATGATGTGCTTGAAGCAACACTGAGTTACAGTGTGCAGGCCCACAGTGCTTATGCACATCCCGTGTGCAGAATGATGCGCTTGAAGCAACACAGTCACAGCGCGCAGGCCCACAGTGCTTATGCATCCGTGTGCAGAATGATGCGCTTGAAGCAACACTGAAGCGCGCAGGCCCACAGTGCTTATGCACATCCCGTGTGCAGAATGATGCACTTGAAGCAAAACTGAGTCACAGCGTGCTGGCCCACAGTGCTTATGCACATCCCGTGTGCAGAATGATGCGCTTGAAGCAACACTGAGTCAGCACGCAGGCACAGCGCTTCAGAGTCCACATAGAGAAGTTTAAAGCACAAAGGAAAGAGATATTAAGGTGTTTTAATTTAATTGATTTAACCGTTTTAAATGTCAGTTACTGTGCTTGTGAAGAACCCCTCATAGTGCTCTCTACAACAGTGTTGTGATCTAACAGACACCTGATAGAAAGTAACACGATTTAGAAACAGCACGAGACTCTAGCTAGATAAAATACTTTTATGCAAAACTATTTAATTTATTTGCAGATCAAGTATAATAGGAACAGTGGAGAGAGTTTATATCGTCTTGACTCTAGTAACCGAACGCGGCACGCAGTGTGAAAGCTGAAAGGAGTATGAAGGACAGCCGCAGCGGAGAAAAGTGTTTACGTGAACTTGACTTAAATATTCATCTGTACCTCACATTAAATTATGTAACGGCTTCAGAACACTTGAAATACAGTGCACGAAAACTTTATGCTGTTTTATAATGTGTTTGTGGCTTTAGTGGGGCTTAACAATAACACCATATTAGCTATGCAGAATATCGAATTTGGATCGGTCTCGTCAGACCGATACCCCAATCCAGCAGAAAATACCAGTATCGAAGCGATACCGATCCTGAATATCGGATCGGCGCACCCCTAGCTAATACACTATGGGATTTTCTGTGGAATCTGTCAGCTGTAATCTACAGACTGGCTCTGACTTTCCTCAATTAGCGTTAACTTGTTCAGACTGTAAAACCAGGGGGAAATCACGTAGTGTATTCCAGGCTTTAGGCTATTTTCATGGCAAAAACAATAAAACCCAGCAATCAAATCTCACCTGGTTGTCAAGAAGAGGTTGCAGCATTGCACTCGCAGAGCCGCCGGCTTTATAAGTGTCTCTCTGGTAAGACCCCACTGGATCGAAGCTATAAACGGCACCACGGCCTTGAATGAAACACAAACGGACTATGTGTATAATACACTGTTCGTACATATCTGAGCTAGAGAATTTAAATCATATTTGTATTTCTTTGAACATGTGAAAGCATCTCTATTCTCTCGGACAAGCTCACCCTCCTCATCGAGACCACCGATAATGTTGTAGACATAGTACGGAAAGAAACGCCTCCCATACAAGATGGTCGACAGCATGGCAGCGATGGCTCCACTTGTCATGTTCTTGTTATTCAAATGCTTGTACATCTATAAAGGAAAGAAGGGCATACTGCACATTAAACATGTCTGAGCCATATTGTCAGAGCTGACGGAATATGATCTGAACAGATAATATGACAGGTTCCTCTCTAGGTTTTGTTGTCTAACCCACCTTCAGTCTCGCCTCAATGATTTTGGTTAGAGTCAAGCAATCGCCATGGAAACCACTGCAGCCAATCACTGTAGTGTCTGTCCTGTATGGGAACATGAGTCCGAGAGATCGGGTTCATAAACCTTTCCAAGCAGTTACAGCTAAATCACTGGAAGCAGATATTCACTATATATTCACTTAACCCCTTCAGACCTGAAGTTAAAAAAGAAAGACCCCATTTGATACTGGCTCTTCTTCACTGTAGAAGTTAGTATAAAATATATGATTTTTGCCAATTCATGTGTTTATTAATTTGTCCACTACAATGGACAACAGGGCTGAAGCAACATACAAGTGCTCATATTTTAACCGTTTCATAAAGACAGTATCGTCAGTGTCACTAGTTTAATGATAATTTCTTATCTTGCAACTCGTGAGTACAAGAACATTGAAACGTGATGGTTTAAAAAATATCTCTGATTAGTCAGTTCCAACGACTGATTTGATCACACTCACTCACACACACACTCGCGCACACACACTCGCACACACACACACACACACACACACACACGCACACACACACACACACACACACACTCTCTCTCTCTCTCACATGTACTATCTCTCCCACACTCACTCTCACTCACACACACTCGCACTCTCTCTCTCCCACACTCACACACTCTCTCCCCACTCACTCTTTCTCCCCCACTCACTCTCACACACACACTCACACACACACACACACACACACACTCTCTCTCACACACACACACACTCACTTTCTCTCTCACACACACACACACACACACACTCTCTCTCTCTCTCTCTCTCACACACACTCTCACACACACACACACACACACACACACACACTCTCTCTCTCACACACTCTCTCACACACACACTCACAGTTTGTAGCACTTGGGGGAGTCTCGGCTGTGAATGCTGTATCCTTCACTTAAACGTGTGTCTGAAGCCACGAGAGCAAAGTCTTCACCCGCCACCGCCAGCACTGTCCTGAGAAGACCAAATAAACACAAAACACACATTATTTCATGCAACACAACAATTCAGCCATTTACAGGTCATAGTGAGGACAGGACAACTTACACGTTTGACTTAACATTTTGTATTAAATTTTTTTTTATTAAGTCCTTGAATGATTATGTACAAATTATATGTTCGCTGTTATCCAACTAAAATATGAACACTTAAAAATAAAATATGACCTGCCTCCTCTGAGCGCAGTGAAATGACATGACAGTTTTTATCTAAACAGTGGCATAAATCTGCAGAGATCAATAATACACCGTCAAATATGCATAGCATATGAACAGTGCAGATATGAGCAGTTTTGACATTGAGAAAGTATAAATCAGTCGATGATTTTTCGGTTAAATGCCGCATTGCTGATAGTGAAAGTAAAATCAGCGCACAGTTGATATGAATGGCGCTGTGCTGTCGTCACTGCGACTGAATTTAAATGTCGGACACTAGTATTAGTAGTGATAGAGTAACGCGAGGTTATTAGTGTAGTAGTGATAGAGTAAAGCGAGTTTATTAGAGTTTGTGTTGTGAAGCGGAGCGCAGTGTCATGTTCTCCGGCTAACGTTACTGAGCTGTTAAAGGAAAGACGAACACGACACAGAAAGCGGCGCTTCTTACCCTCCGTTGAAGGCATACGGAGAGAATTTATGCTCCACTGGACCTGCGTAGTGATAATCCTTCATCTTTCCGTTTTCTCCGTAAACCTGAGCAGACATCATCATGAAGCTGCCGCACCAAAACTCGCTGTATCACCGCAAAATGGCCCCCGGAAGTTGACAGGTCCTTTGTTTCCGGTGTGCGCTCGCGTCACAACGTTTGTAGTCACACGACAGCTCACATCGCCGTCTGCTGGAAGCGTCGTTTATTCAGTTTCACAGTGAAATTTGAACCTATCCCTTACAATAACGCAAATACAGTAATTATTGTTGTTCACCTTACAAAAATGACGCATTATTGATGTGCGCATGCGCAGTAGCCGCAGCTCTACCCCATCTAGCCTCAACCCATTAACCGCTAAAGAGGTTTTTGGCATCATTCATTTAGTAAAGTGTGTATAGACCACGAAACAAGTTCCCACTGTTTCATTGTGCTCGAGGGACAGGAGAGTCCCATGTGAGCAGGGTTAGTTATAGACTTTATATAAAGTAAGCTGACACAACTTAATACTCATGCAGAAAAGCAACTATTGTAATATGGAGTATATGTAGTCGAGAGATCCAAACGAACTACTTACATACAATCTAGTAGAAAAATACATACAAATCATTGTGCATTTCTATGGCCTGGTTTCACAGACAGGGTTTAGACTAAGGCAGGATTAGGCCATAGTTAAATTAAGTATTTGTTTTTATAAATGTGCTTTAGAGAAAACATTACTGGTGTGCATCTTGAGACAAAACAAAGGCACTGATGTGTTTTAAGATCAGTCAGTGCAATCTTTCAGTTCAAACAGCTCAGATATACATTAGGCTTAATCCTTGTCTATGAAACCGGGGGTAAGTGTTTTAAGAAATAGGCTAAATCTATAATTATTCATCTTTTGTGTATTCCTGTAATCCTCATATTTTAAAATGAATTATTTATTATCTTATAAACCTAGATTATCCAGAGTGAACAGGTCTCACTTCCCCATCCCCGTGTATTTATTACTCTATCTATTTCCCTGCTGAAAAAAATAGACACCATCACATAATGTGTAATGGTTTCACTGGTTATGATGGGATTTAAACTGGTTTTAATGGAAACTGTAATGGACCCCGTGAGTCTCGACTGGTAAATGGTCATCTGCTATTGGTGGCTTGTTAAAACCATTGAATTATACTGGAGTATGTCCCAAAACACACTACAGAAACCATTTTTAATTGTTAAAAGTTGATGATTTGTATTAATGTTTGTAGTGGAGAACATTATAATTTTTCTGATGGTTTCTATTGTTTTGTTTTTTCAGCCGGGTTGACTGATAAATTAATATAATGATTGAACCAATCAAACAAACTGGTATCATGTCAAGCGATAGTCACACAGAAACATTATTCAAAACAATGAATACAAGCAGAATGAATGAATCCAGGTGAGAAAGTGCTACCACCCTAATTTAAAGCTCCGAAGTGCTCTCACTATAGTCTTTGTCATCTGTGATATCAGCAGTGTCTACGGATTGCATGCATTTTACTGAAACGTGCGTCTTTAGCTGCTCATGAACACAGCATGTTTCAGGGTGAGCTTTGGGTGTGACAGACACCTGCAGGCACTGGGGCTGCCGAACCGGTCCATCCAGAACTTTCTCCACCCTCTTTACTGTTTCTCGAGTTATGGGAACATTCAGTCTGTAAACTAATAGACATCTCATCAGCTGCCACACACCCATAAACCGCCCGCTCTGATTCACGGCAGATCATCAGCACTGTGCTTTCTTCACGGGCGTATTCAAAGGGTGGACGTTTGATTTTCCTTGAATTATTCTGATTAGGCTAGTACGCCCTTTGATTCATGCCAAAATCACCAGATTATTAGATAATAGATGTCTCAGAAAACATGCACAAGATTTTACGAGCTATAACGTTAGGATTTATACGTGTGTTCATTCTGTTTTTACACAGACTATAGATGTTTTAGGCACAGTTATATATCACATACAGTCTTTTATCCACAGTTCAGCGGCTAACATTTATTCAACAACTTGTCATTTGCAAAGTATGGTTGAAATGGAGTTATGGCCAATTTTGACAAATAAATGTTTAATTAAAATAATGCGTTTTTGTTTATCATTTTGTTATATTTATTGTAAAGTACGAACAGAGTAAATGGTAAATACAGTTAAGTAAAATAGTAAATATAGACATTGTATATACAAATTAAATTACTCAATTTATTTTGTGTGTGTTGTGTTTCAGATTTACTATTGAATTACTATTGCATAGCATAAGGGTTTTAATTATAATTACTCGGTTTAATTCCTGAGGTTAATTAACCCTTTGGTTGTGTTCGATAATTAACACCTCTATTATTTCAGAATTTAGTAGTAAGAAATTATTCATCATCCAGTTTTTTATATCGACTATGCATTCCATAAGTTTCTCAATGTGGTGTGTTTCACTGGGCCGTGAAGAAATATAGAACTGAGTATCATCAGCATAACAGTGAAAGCTAATCCCATGTTTCCTGATGATATTTCCCAAGAGTAACATGTAAAGCGTGAAAAGTAACGGCCCTAGTACTGAGCCTTGAGGTACTCCATAGTGCACTTGTGATCGATATGATACCTCTTCATTCACTGCTACGAATTGATGGCGGTCAGATAAGTATGATTTGAACCATGCTAATGCACTTCCACTAATACCAACAGAGTTTTCAAATCTATTCAAAAGAATGTTGTCGAATAGTGTCGAACGAAGCACTAAGATCCAGGAGCACTAATAGAGAGATACAACCACGGTCAGATGATAAGAGCAGGTCATTTGTCACTCTAATGAGAGCAGTCTCAGTACTATGAGATGGTCTAAATCCTGACTGGAAATCCTCACAGATAACATTTTTCTCTAAGAAGGAGTATACATGCATCCACACACGCACAGGTCCAAGGCCTTTATGTGTGCAAGCACATCATGCTCCTGAACACTAGCGGTTTCTCTTACTTTCATTCTTCCCCATTCACTTTCAATGGCCGGACATTTTTGACAAGTGTGACTTTGTGCAATTTTGTACAAAATAAAAGCATTTAAAAGCAAACTTCCTGATTAAACATTAAAGCACACTGAGAAAACTTTGCACATTTTTATAATTTTTTGTTTAATATTGTAAAAATTATTAATAAAAAAAAAAATTCACTCAAAAAACGAACCTACTCTTAGATAAATGAGGGCTACGATTAATCAGATGCAAATAGAAACACAAAACCAGTCCTGAATGAAAAAAAAACAAGTTGACAAAAGAATGAATCCAATATTTGGTGATAATATAGCATAATGACAGATTTACAAGCAGCTGTTTGGAGTCCGGTCATTTTTGACCGGGAACACCACAAGTGTGACTAGGTGAAAAAAAACTAAAAAATTATGAAAATTACAACAATACTTATGAGAAGTACTTTACACCCATGTGAACAAAGTCAGTAAGTTTGAGTCCAATGCGATAACGTTAACTCATATTTTCGGGAAAATTTAATATTTTCCGGGTCAATTTGACCCGAACACAACCAGAGGCTTAATCTAATTATCTGAATCTACGTAATTACATTTACTTGATTCTTATATCTTACATTGAAAGTATATTTCAATGATTTCACAACTTGAATGTTAAGTAGATCATAGTAAAAGTTTTTACAGCGCAGGCTACAAACAGAATTCAGTTTGTAATATAGAGGTTAACTGAATACTGATGATACAGTAATTACAGAAACTGACTTATTAGACTTTCCATGACAGGGGTTGCTTAAATTAACTTTCCCCATAATTAAAAAAATGCATAATTTTCTGTAGTGTTCTGCGTTCATGCATCAACATGTATTGTAGCTACAGCGAATCTAAATCTAAAGTATTAAAATGTTGATAATTAAAATGAATAAAGCACTCTTAATTTCTAGGTTCAGACTAGTTTTGTAATAAATTCAAATTAAAGTAACAAAATATTTTTCGAGGACACTACAAACTCACTTTCTGTGTCTCACACAAACATGCACACACCTGTTGATTCATTTATCAACACATACATGCATATAATGTTTACATTATTCATTTATGACTTGCTTTTCAGAGCTCGATTCCATCATGAATGGCCTGAGGCTGTTTTAACAGCGACAACATGAAGCCATCATGCCATCATAACCGACCACTCAGTTTACACACACACACACACACACACACACACACACACACACACACACACACACACACACACACTCACACACACACACACACACACACACACTATGTATATGTATATATAGTATACAGTATATATGGTTCAAATGCTGGGAATCGCTTCAACATTACGCAATATTTTGGGGAAAAAGCATGATTATTTTCCTCATTAAATAATTGATCAAAAATACATTTAAAACAGTTATATTGCATATACGTGATTGTAAATACCAGTTTAGTTTATGTTTTAATGAAAGAAAACTAGATATGTTTAGGACAGAAAGAGTGGATACACAATCAGAAGAGGACAAGCAAGCCCACGTCAAGTCAAGAAATCATGTGATGAAGCTTCATCTCATCTTCATTTCAAGAACATGTAGGTCTGTACGTAAAGTTTGCGCACTGCTGCTTTTAAACTCTAGATGTGACCCTGGAGCACAAAAGCAGTCTTCAGTCGCTGGGGTATATTTGTAGAAATAAAAAATACATTGTATGGGTCAAAATTATTGATTTTTATTTTATGCCAAAAATCATTAGGATATTAAGATCATGTTCCATGAAGATGTTTAGTAAATGTCCTACTGTAAATATATCAAAACTTAATTTTTGATTAGTAATATGCATTGCTAAGAACTTAATTTGAACAACTTTAAAGATGATTTTCTTAATATTTAGATTTTTTTGCATCCTCAGATTCCAGATTTTCAAATATTGTCCGATCATAACAAACCTATATATCAATGGAAATATTATTTATTCAGCTCTCAGATGATGCATAAATCATAATTTTGAAAAACTGACACTCATGAATGGTTTTGTGCTCCAGGGTCACACATTATATACAATAAACACTGTATTCAGATGTTCACTGTAGAATAAATGTAGGTTTGGGCAGGGGCGGAGCCATCATTTCAAAAGTGGGGGGGGACGGAATGGCTAGTGTTATATCTGTTTTACTTTCAGTTAACCCTTGTCTAATCTACAGGTTTTATTTTATCATACATTTTTGCTTAATATGCTTTATGATTATAGTATTATATTTGATTATAAAATAGAAGGAAAGTAATAGAGAAAAAATAAAAACAACAGCTTGTCACTGTGATAGTACCCTTAAAGGACATATTTGTACCTTATTTACCCCAAACAGTCTCATAGTTGTACATTAAGGAATATTGGTACTCTTAGGTACTAATGTGCACCTTTTTGAGTATAAGTTAAAGATGTCTTTATAAGGGTTCTTTATAAGGGATATATTCTGTTCTGTTCTGTTCTGTTCTATTATATAGTCCATGTTTCAGGAATTAAATACAAAAAGTAATTCAAAACAAACTATTGCAAAGAAACTATGCATTGAGCTCAATTGACAAACGTGTCAAGGTATGTAGACCCTATATCAATTAAACAACGAGATGAAATAAACTTTTAGTGACATTTCCTTTAAGCTTTCTGGCTGGTTAGTTTAAAAGTAGTAGCTTTTTGACACAGTATTAAAGCTAACATATCTCAATATATACAGCTACTTAAAACTGAAGTATAAAAAAGTACAAATTAGTCTGATTAATCTATGTTAAAGGTATAATAAATATCTGATCATAGAAAATGCTGTAAATAATCTGTTCTTACCTCAGAAGCCTCATTTAAACGTTCTGCCTCATTCACTCTCAACTCTGAATTCACTTCTGTCTAAATAAAGTAGTGTTTGAAACATGTACTTACAGGTACATGTACATACAAAATAACAAATGAAGTACACTGCTGGACAATAACCAATCATTTGTATCCTAAATTATTTTTAACACTTTAGTATGGGGAACACATTCACTATTAACTATGACTTTTGCCTCAATAAACTCTTCATTTACTGCTTATTAATAGCTTGTAAGTTAGTCGTTGTATTTCTTAAGTTTAGGTATTAGGTAAGATTATGGGATGCAAAATATGGTCATGAAGAATACCATACCAAGTTGTTTATCATACTAATGTAAAAACAAAATCTATATTTTACTAATTATGTGTTTTTTATGATTGGTCCATATTTAATCCTACAAACACTTGTGTATTAAGAGATTTTATACAATGTAAAAACAGGTGTTATCTGTTCCTCTCACCTGTGAAGTTTATCATCCTGATTCTGCCCTGACAAATCTAGGCTGTCTGTTTCTTGTTCAACACATAATGTTATGTCTTGACAACACATAAAAACCTAAGATTAGTGCAATAATGAAAGAGCACCCCTAAATTAAGATCGGATCGTCAATGCATGCATACTTGACTGAAATACATTATGTAGAATTGGCAGAGTTAAACATGTCACAATAAACGCTGTAAAATATCTGTTCAACATTATATTTATTCTTATTCGAAGGGATAACATACATATGTGTTAAAATAAAAGACGTTACAAAAGAGTTACGAAAAAATACACTTTTTTTCTCCATATAATTAACATCAAAACTGGCTAATTATTCAACAAGAGCAATAGACAGAGTCACTCAACATTGTGCAACACTATTCGGATACCACATGCTACGCTGCTTGACTTTTTCGTAAAAAAGGAGTGAAGACTTTTTGCCGCTTTGAACTCATCGCGACCTCTATGAATGTTGGATGCAGCGCGGGACCGCGCGTGCGACGCTAGGGCGTGTCGTGACGTGCCAAACTGAGTGACTGATTGACATAGAAATGTAAACGTCATTTATAGACTATCTTGTCTCTTTGAAATTTAAACCATTCTGCATTTATATACATTGCTCCATTAAAACCTCAACATATCGAGAACACAACAGTCCAATGAAAAAGTGCATCCCCCTCGTAATCTACGCCCCTGGGTTTGGGTCATTTTTGTCTTTCTATATCACAACAAATGACTGATGGAAATATAAATAAGCTGCATTGCAAGTAAATAACTGGCAGCTGCAGGGCATGTAGACACGTGTAAACAGAAGTAAGTTAGGATTGATTTCAGCTCAGTTTTGTTGTAATTTGTTTAATAAAGACACAGTTAATCGTTGAGATAGAACTCAGAAAGTTCACAGTACGCAGATGTCATTCTGTGTGGCTTCGTAAAAGAGAAATGGCGCAGTGTTAAAGAAAGTGAGCCACCCGTCCATTCAAACAGGTCTGGCCTCTCCTGATCAGGTTTCACTGCGGGGTGGAGCTCCGGGAAAGTTTCCGATAAAGACACACACTCGGACAGCTTCTTCACACTCGCGCAGGAGACTCAAGCAGAATGGTTCGTTGTGGGATCGCGTATCCGAGGCTCAGGTGGATCCTGCCAGTGCTCCTGGTGTTTGCGATTATTTTCGACATCATCGCCATCGCGGCGCAGTCTGGATGGGTGGAGGACGAGAACGCCAAGACGCACTACGCCAGCATGTGGCAGGAGTGCCGAGGCCGCGACGACAAGTGGGACTGCAAGTCCCTCATGGAGTTCCGTGAGTACCGACCAAAGCCCTTCTCGCTATTAGCAGTGTTGGGGAAAGATACTTTTAAAAGTAATGCATTACAATATTGCGCTACTCTCTAAAGAACTCTCAAATTACATTACTTAGTTATTTTTTATGGAAAGTAATGGTTACGATACTTTTGCGTTACTTTCGCGCTACTTTTTAAATATGAGCAGGGCTTGATTGTTTGTTTTTAATACAAGAAGTTATATTTATAGGAAATTTAAAAGCCTTTCACATCAAAAAAGTGTAATGAATAAACTTCAGTCTGAAGGACGAGTAAATCACGTCTGAACAGAAGTTCAACACTCTTCAGCAATTAAAAAGCAATCAAGCACAATTGTTTATGTAAAATAATTTTTGATTATGTTGAACTGGATCCATCAAAGGTCAGCAGCAAACACATCGGTTAGTAAAATGGGATTAGATATATTTGTGTTGTTTAACATATTTAGTTATTGCAGGTTTGCGTCATATTCTGAGTTTGCATTTCACTGTTTTAATTCATTTTGATGAATACTGAATCTGTTTTTTGCGAGTGGGATGAATTAATACACATTCATATTTAGATTAGAACAACAGTAACATGTTCACACAGCGCACTGTCAGTCAATAAATAGGAAAAAAGTAACTCAGATATTTTCTAGTAAATTAAAAAGTAATGCGTTACTTTACTAGTTACTTAAAAAAGTAATATTATTACGTAACTCGCATTACTTGTAACGCATTACCCCCAACACTGGTTATTAGTATTATCATAATGCCTTTATTATCAGCAAGTAGCAATCCCACTATTTAACAAAAACAGTTCCTGTGGCTCAGTAGTAGAGCATTGTGTTAGCAGCGCAAAGGTTGTGGGTTCGATTCCCAGGGAACACACATACTGACAATAAATGTATAACCTGAATATTCTGTAAGTCGCTTTGGATAAAAGCATCTGATAAATGCAGAAATGTAAATGTAACAAGGAGAGAAAATTTAAAATGGTAACACTCTACAATAAGGTGTATTAATATGAACAATATTAAGTTAATGAAAATACAGTCGTTTATTGTTAGTTCGCAGTGCATTAACTAACTAATGTTAACACACACAACCTGTGATTTTAATAATGCATTAGTAAAATGAACATTATGATTAATTAACACTGTGTTTAGAAAGGAAAATCATCAGCTAACAGACAATATATATATATTATACATATATTTACATATCCATATGATGTTACAATGAGATTTAAATACAGAAAATATGCTTTGCAGGTCAGCACGTGATGCAATGCTTTAGACATTAAAGTACAGCAACAAATAAAAAACAAATCAAACAGGTCTCTTTGTTTGAGTGGCATTTTCTTGAATTTGTAAAAATTATTATTTTTGAAAATGCATAATTATACAAATGAATAAATAAACAGTTTTCTGCTCCAGTCATGTGGTCAGGCTGCTTAACTTAAACTAGTAGGTCTATGTCACAATATCATATATACAGTATATAAATCTGCATCATGTCTGTGTTAGTCAGGTTTTTACGCTTCTTTTGTGTGAATTGTTTCTCATTCTGAAAGCTTATGAATTCTTAATAAATGTTAGTTTATGTTTTGTTGTTGTTATTCGATTAGAAATAGATGATTTACAGCTGAATAAACTACACTTTAACATATGATAACTGGAGTGAGTTGCACATTGTAAATACCCCTCGAACAAACATCTCATTGACTTGTCGGCAAGTTTAGTTTATCTCAAAATTATTACTGTGGCATCAGACCGTAAACTATGTTTTATGTATACATCTCAATTTTGAAAGATTGACCCTTATGACTGGTTTCGTGGTCCAGGGTCACATATAATACTAGTTGCATAAATGATTGTTTCTTTTACCCTCGAGCACACACCCCGCCCCGCTCGCTGGGTGTGACTGTAAACACACACAAACACATTCCTCCGCTGAGTGTGAGGAAGCCAAGCATTGTCTCCACAAGTCCTCGCGACTGAGTGAAACTAGTTCAACATCGCCGTCCTTCTGTTAATGTGTAACCGTCCATGTCACAACTCACCTCTCGTATCTGTTCTGCGTCCTTAGAGTTCAAGCTGATTAAAAAATGAATGATTAAAAAAGTCCCTACAAATGTTAAAACCAAACTTAGGACTTAATAATAACTTTATTTTCTGTAACACCCTTAAAAGAGCTTCTCAAAAGCCCTTAACAATGTTAAAGTATGCATGTCAAAGAAAACAGAATAAAGAGAGCACAGGGAGATGACATAAACAAGAGACAGCGGTGTGTTTTTAAATGTCTTTCTGTTGATTTATACACTATTTCGTGACTGTATTAGAATACATGAGTGTCGGTGATCATCGAAGGTCTTCTTCTTGGTTCTCTCTCCAGCTTGGGCCCAGGCGGTCGCTGCTCTGATGATCATAGGCCTCATCATCCTCATCCTCGCCTTCATCCTCTCTTTTGTGGCTCTCTGCTGTAGTCTCAACATCCCTATGCTGCCTGTAGTCGGAGGTGTCCTTATTTTGGCTGGTAAGACACTCTCTTAACCTCTCAGTCTGTTGGATATCAGCGAATATGAGTCCAGTACATGTGTGCTTTGAATCAAACCCCTTTCTGAGGAAGTTCCTCTTTGTTTAATGCTTTCTAAATAATACATGGATGCTGTGCTGGGATAAAAACGCGTGACTGTAGAGATGTGGCTGTATGACGGCTTTAGGTTATTAATACAATACATGGCAGAACTTGTCCCAAACAAGTCAAAACACAGAAAGACATCTCATTAAGTGTTTCTGTTAGGTGTGGCGTGACTCAGAGTTTAGAGCTGCATACACACTGTGCTTGTTTTGCTGTTGCTATGGGGTTTAGTGTGGCTCTCACCCCTCCCCGTCCTCTTCACATGTATTCAGGGGAAAGTTGAGAACGCCTGTTTTGTTCTCATTGCCAGACTGAAGCATAGCCTCTTCTTTTGAATGCCTTTAATCATGCATTTTAGTTCTTTAAATCCAGCCTCTCTGTTTTCAGTTTCATTGTGTAAGCCTGATCTGGTAACGATGTCTGTTTGAGCAACAGTCCTTCAGTCTGAGTTTGAGTTTATAACAGCGCTGTTTCTGGAAGTGTGAAAGTTCCCTACACACCCAAACAGGGCTTGGCCTTCGCTGGCATGTCTGTGCAACACTCGCAGATTCGCCCGGCTCGCCCTCAGAGCTTTAAGCTACTGATTAAACATTGTTATGCACCAGCACACATTGGTGCCAAGTTTGTATTTGGTGCGGACCATAAAACACTTGTTGGACACCACAGTAATACTTCGCTATTCGTTTTTCTTGATGCACGGTTTTTCAGAGCACCTTTTTGTAGACCAAAAATGCATTACATGTGTGAATGTCCTTGCATAAGAAAATAAAATATGTGTCCCTGCAGCACAAAAGCAGTTTTCAGTCGCTGGGGTATATTTGTAGCAATAGCCAAAAATACATTGTATGGGTCAAAATTATATATTTTTCTTTTATGCCAAAAATCATTAGGATATTAAGATCATGTTTCATGAAGATATTTAGTGAATTTCTTACCGTAAATATATCAAAACTTAATTTCTGATTAGTAACATACTTCATTTGAACAACTTTAAAGATGATTTTCTCAATATTTAGAGTTTTTTGCACCATGCATCAATGGAAATATTATTTATTCAGCAATTTCAGAACATGTACCCTTATGACTGGGTTTGTGATCCAGGGTCATGTGTATTAAAACCACATGCTACATTGTACATGTTGCCAGATGTAAACGAAGTCAGGTTCACACAGGTGTGCTAGCGGAGTGAAAACAGCACCTTTTCCCCTTTGGCTGTTCCTCTAATGTGTTGTTTCTGAACAGCGAGTCTATTGTCTAATCAACTGAAACCTAAAAGTGTGCTTACACTCTGTCTTTTAAATAAATGATTAATCAAATGATGACTTTCGAGTATTCAAACACGTTTAGGGTCACTGTAACGGTTTTGATGTGCTGTGAAGTGACTCTGCTTTCTCTCGCTGCAGTAATCGTGCAGATAATCGCTCTGATCGTCTACCCCGTCAAGTTCAACGAGCTGATCTATGAAGGGTATTACAACTACACGTGGGCGTACGGCTTCGGCTGGGGGGCCACCATCCTGATGCTGGGCTGCGGGATCCTCTTCTGCTTACTTCCTAACTATGAAGATGAGCTTTCCGGCTTTGGCAAGGTCAAATACCTCTACAGCTCAAGTGAAACCCTAAATACTCCACCTCTCGTAAAGGACAATGTTAAGCCACCCAAACCCTAAAGTCAGTGCTCGCCGATCTCTGAAAGCATTGTCATCTTCTCAAACCAAACATCGGACCATACTGACTTTGACGAGGACTGTGCGCTTTTGTCTAACTTTGTGACTAATGCAATTCACTTTTATTTGAATTCATGTTTCATTCTCAAACATTTGATGTTTTTAATGTCACTCAGCACAGATTGAACTCCACAAAGCATTATTCCAGATCTCCATATTAGACCGTTTACATTAGTGTCCTTCACATATTACATGTAAATATAATTCATTCCAGTAAGTAATCACATTAATGCATCTCAGGTGCATGTAGTTCGCTTAAGAATTGACACTGTAACACTGCGATTTGAAGAGTTTTGTTATTTGCATATTTCTTGCATATCAGAAGCTATTTTTATGAGGTAACTGTATTTGACATTAATGTTTGTCACTTCTCTAAAGGGTGTGTTTTGTGATAGGATGGCCGAAGTGAACGTGAACTAAACGTTTGTTTTATAGTTAAATGGGTGAGCAAGTGGATAAAAATGCAAAACACAGCAACCTGATGTTTTTCTGTTTTCTTACATTGAAAAAATGTTGATGCATTCACGCAGTTATCATTTAATTTCAATTCGTCCGTTTGATGTGTGTGTGGGAAAAAATGTATAAAAAGTACTTGGATTGTAAACTTTTGCAAAATTGTAGTGTTTTTTGAGTATTTTACTAGATACTATATTCACTTTGCCATTTGCGGTTCTTTTGTAATATGAATCTTCAATAAAAGGGAGCTTGCTGGTAACACACCGATCAGAAGTGTTGTTTTCTTGCTGCTGCGTGAACAAATCAAAGGTAGTCCTGCTATACAGAAAGAGCTTAGGCTCCGCTTTGTTTTAGGAGTTACTTTTGAACTGTTTGGTTGTTTTTACAGATTTGTACAATCGCTAGGACACATTGCCTCCCAAATCACTCTTCACACACTTCTCCTAACCATCTTCTAGCTTGGCACAGCAGTTATTTCACATTCAAAATGCACCACAACTAAAAAACACTTCATGCATGTCTCAGACCAGCTCCTTCTTTCATAACACTAGCAAGGGTTGTCAGTTAACAAACACTTGGTCATCTATAAAAGTAAGAGCTAAAAAATGTCTTGTTTCTTCTGTAGAAGAAGGACACCTACTTAGGACTACTGTTTACAGCTAAATATATTACAGGAATGAATTAGACATATATTTAAATTTGACACAGTTGCAAGAATTTGTATATAATCCTAATCAACTCTAATGCATGTGGTCACAGATTCTCATCCACATCACATCATGTGTCATCTAAGGCAATACACCTAGGAAATAATATTTTGACCCGCCTGATCCATCTTCTGCTGATATGTCCAGGCATACTGCATTCATTGCGTCCTGTGATGATTGATCATGTGGTTGGCGGTCATAAACCCTCCTCCTCTGTGGGGTTGAGTAATGGCAGGTAAGGTGGAAGGAAAAGTGACCTCATCCTGGGATGTGGTGAAATAACACATTGTCCCATACAATGATCAATGTTGGCTGATTTCTCCCATAGAGCTCATCCAGGAACAAAAGGAATCACCTGTGGTTGGTCCAACGGTTTTATAGCATTTCCATTTCTTTTTCTAAATATATTTTATTGTAGAAATGCAGAAAATTGCTGTTTTATGCTATTGTTATGAACTCAAGTTTTACGGTTTTGAAATGAGTATGTAAACGTGTGCAAACTAGCCGGTAGTATATCCGGGACCGTTGTTGTGTCGCAATGAGCAAATAATTCATGGGGTTTTAAATCAGTCAATGAATGCATGTTATGCCAAAGCAAAGAAGTTTAGCTCATGCAGGCTGCTGTTGTGCTCACTGTGTGAAGCGATTGTAAGAAACACATGACCGTATGAGTGACAATGAGTCAAGATTAACATACTTCCAGGTGATTGGCCGATGACTTCATTAACTTCCTAAAAACACGGCAGAGATGAAACACGTGACATCATTTAAATCAGTGTTGGGGGGGTTACTTTTGAAATGCAATAGGTTACAGATGACAAGTTACCCTATTTAAGATGTCACATGTAGTGTAGCGATTACTTTATTACAGTAATGCAAATGATTACATTTGATTATGTTAACTGATAATCATTTTCAAAGTACAGTAGGACTCAACACCGATTGCTGTCAGACTTCAAAACCCCTTTTCATAGCTATGACAGGAAACATAACCTCTAAAAATGCCTTGAAAAAAAAAGCATCAATACAATTATGAAAGAAATCAATTGTGTGTGTGTGTGTGTGTGTGTGTGCGTGCGTGCGTGCGTGTATGAAAAAAAATCAGACGAAGGCCCCTTTGTTGATCGTTAACATGTTTTATAAGTAATTGTGATTGAACTGGTTACAATTACATTTATTTTGTAATAAAACGAAGTAAATTTGTCCCCAGCACTGTATATACTGAACTCTTTGTGTATAATGTTTAATGACTGTTTCACTTCCTTTTATGTAAAGCACTTTGAATTGCCACTGTGTAAATGTGCTATATAAATAAACATGCCTTGCCTTGCCTATAATGCATCAACACATTTGGACTTTAAGACCTTTTGAGGCCAAGCGAACATAACCTATTCTCTCCCAAATCAGCAACACACTCAGAGCACGGCAGCAAAACTACAATACGTCGTAAGATCTTCAGAAGAAAAAACATCCTTATGATTGCAGTGCCTTCTAGCCAGAAGCTGAACGGATTTCAATTATGACAAACAACTGCTTTTCTCTCAGCACTCGCAGAAAACAAAGGTGCTGTAGTTTTTATAAAAGGTACCTTATTCACACCTAAAGCTTGCCTAAAGTGTACATATTAGCACCTTAATGAAACCTAGTGCATTTGATAAGGTACTGCCCCAGAGATGGATGTTATTTCTGAGAATGGATATAAAGAGCGCTCAAATCTTAACCTGAATCTATAAATCACGTCATTTCCCAGTTCAGTCTGAAATGTTCTTGTCTGATTCCAAGAACACAGTAAATACAGTGAAATATGCCACACAATACGAGACGTGTGTGTTTCTTCTGCTGAAGTTGAGTCACCAGGATGACAGGACACACCTAAAGAGACACACCTGCCCTGAGAGCTACACACCTACCCTTCTCTCTGTCACCGTCTACTGAAACACTGACAACAGCCGTGCGTGGAGTACTGAAGGGAACGGGTTACCTGAGGACATCATGCATGTCTCCCGTCTCTCATTACCTCAACAGATGCTCAGATTACCCTTAACATCTCAGGACATGTATTTACTGAACTTCTGCTTAACTCTTAACTCATGACACTGTGAAAAAAAAGATTAAATGCATTGACGAAATGTGTATTTTGACAGCGTATCGTGTTTTTCTGCCTGCTATTGGAGTCATGTTTGATGTCTAAGCTTGAAAATGATACATTTCTATAACACTCTTTGTTATTATTAATATGCTCAGTTTTACAGAGAAGAGTGCATCAGTGTGCTAAATGAGATACACTATTCATTAACATTGCAAGGAAGGAAAATAATATGCATGTTTATTTAATTCAAATATTAATACAATTAAATGGTTGCATGAAAGGGGAGCTGATGACACTTATTAAATGAGTTCACTTGGACACATTGTGTCTCTTTAATACCGTGTGGTTTATATATGTTGCTGCTGATTGGGCTGACATTTCTGAACACACCCACCAAACAAGAGAAAACATATCTCAAACCCCGTTGCACACCGTTTCCAGGAAACATGTCGTTCAACCCGGAAACCGTAGCAAAACATTGGGCTTGAACGTGCCCCAGGTGAGTGGCCAGAGGGATGCTGGGAAATGCAGTGCAGTTCAACTGGTGACTGTGACAGCTGGGTTATTTTTCAACTATACGTGTTGTCCTCTTGACTGGACTGAGGCTGTATTTGGGAAGGACGCTGGGCTGATTTGAATAGTTCAAGAGGAAGCTAAATGAAAGAGCTCACACAGTGCACGGCATGATCTATACCACTGTGCCTGCAACCAATTCAGAGATTTAAAAACCTTTGATCAACTTCTGAAAAGTGACTTAAAAAGCATGCATTTCCCCTGTAAGTCACACAAAAAGAGAAAGCATCGGTCAGCTAGCTGCCTATCAGCACATCAGTCTGCAGAGAGGAGTCTAGCTCACACACCGAAGCTGAATGAACTCTTCTTCAATAATAGCCTATTGTTCTTTAATGATGCACTTTTTAGCTTGCCTATAAATGATGATCAGTTCGGTAACACATTAATACCCACCAATTGTCTTATTAACTAGTAAACTTACACATTCTGAACCACCAGATTGTGCAATTTGACCAGCTATTAAGAACATGCATAAAATATAATTGTTCAAACAATGTGTAACTGTCCAATAATCCAGTGTTGTGTTTAAAACGAAAACTATCTGATCATAAAATAGTGTTTATTACTTCCGGAGTACAAATAATAAGTATAAACACCGCCATTCAAAAGTTTGGGAACTGTACGATTTTTGAATGAATTCTCTATTTGATCAAAACTACAGAAGAAACACATACTTTAATACACTTTAAAATATAATTGATCAAAGCTGAATTTTCAGCATCACTTCTCCGGTCTGTCATTATTTTTACATTATAATTATTTTAATATTCTGGTTTATTACCAAAGTAGAAACAGTTTTTAAAATCCTTTTTTTCAGGATTATTTGATAAATTCAAAATATTTGGATTTGATATTTATTCAAAATATAAATCTTTTCAAACAACACAATTCTTTGCTATTACTTTTTATCAATTTGACACATCCTTGCTTATTAAAAGTATTAATTTCTTTAAAAAAAATATATGTCCAATTGGTAAGATGTCAAGTCAAATATTTATTATTATTAAATGCTTAGAAAACAAGCATATATATATATATTTTTTTTTTTATTCAATGCTTGAAAAAATTGTCAAACTCTAACAATACAACAACAGTCCGGGGTCCTTCAGTCCTTTAAAGCCCTTGTTCTCAATGATTTTAAGTTCATAGAGAAGTCAATAGATTCAAAATACATATTAATTTCAAGTTCAAATCATAAAAAAGAACTTAGCATTTAGAACATTTACATTTATGAATATGGCATTTTGCTAACAGGAAAATAAGGTTTATGAAATAAGCATCACCTTTTTTTACATTCATGAAAAAGCCAAAAATTACATTTAAGAAAACTCAAAATTAGGATTCACATAACATTTGATCAAATCAAGAATGTCACGCAAATATATGCCGTGGAGCAATTCCAGAATAAATGCAGTTTCTTTGTTTTCTAAACACAAAGTACAGCTGATATTAATATCATTCTTAAGTCTTTTAAGAGAGCACTTATCCGGGTAATACTATGAATCAACTTAAATGCAATTCTCTCATTTTGTTAGTGATTCATTATTTGTGAGGTAATGACCAAACTCTCTTCCAGGGAATATCACTTACTAAACCATTCCAATAAGAGATTGCATAAGGCACAGAAATGTTCTCATGTTTTTTGACTTGGATGACGAAAGGCAGTGTTTTCCAACAAATGCTGTATAAGATCCACTGAGTGGCATGAGATTGGCAAAGAAAGAGCTCTTAAAAGCAGGAGAACGGCACGTGGCACGGCAAACTGGGATGCCATGCTTAGCTAAAAACTCAGAGTAATTACAGATTGAATCATTTTGATTGAGAAGTTGAGACACAAAAATAATGCCATTTTGTGTTTATACAGTAGATTCTTATTATTCCAGATTAGATATGAGTGAGGAGTACAATTGTGTTTAAAACAAGGGACCAAGCTAATAACATCTGCCTATGAAAAAGAGATCATTTGACAGGGATGTACAGATTAATAAGAAACTTAAACCACCTAGTTTGGAAAAATAATACATTAGGGATCAGATTCTATACATTATTGATACAGTTTTCTATCCAATTTATTTGAAAGGTGTTGTTTAAAGTGTTGAAATCAAGAAAGTGTAAACCTCATTTCTCAATGGTGTTCATAAATAGATCTTTTCTGAGTGGCTACTCTCAATTAATGGATTCAATTGAATGAGCATCTGTCTAATAACACCTAAGATACCTGCTCTTTGATTTGAATATTACACACTTCTGCCAGGTCACACTTTGAGAGGTTCAAGAACATGCTTTGGAGAAGTGCTGGACAGACTTTAGTGCTAAAGGAACCTGCTTAGCCTCTTGCAGAAGTGTGGCATCATCATCAGCTAGTTGACTGATGGATATCTGCTGGTCTGCAATAGAGATAGCACGAAGACCACTATAAGAAGCGGATATCTGGGAAACTAGTATAAATAAAGACGGGTATAATGGACGTCCTTGCCCGATACCACGTGACAGAAAACAAGCAACGCGTCGTGGTTACGCAGTGACGGCGTTACGCAATGACGTCACAGCGTCCTTTAGCAACTATTAGCAAGTAATGGACCTGTCCTCCCCGAGAATGACTTCGCAACACTGTTTTTGACCAAGCGCTGAGATGCAGCTAAAGTGACCCAGATGTAGTTTTTATCCCCAGCATTTTTAAAGTGTGCTGTATGAACACAGACCTCTAAAATTCACTCCAAAACACACACAGGAGTGATTATCATGTGATCAGATTGAGCTGCTGCACTTTAGTCACGCAGGCTAGTTCTGCTTTGAAGGAATCAGATTGAATCATAATAAAGATCCGCTCATATCGGTCCACTAAACGGATTATATTAACCGAGGGTCGGGCGCCTCGATATCATCATATATCTGTAACTACAGAGCGGAGTCTAGTTTATGAAAACAGCTGCTGGAGAAATGACGCAATCTGCAGAAAAGAGATGCCCAGGCTTGAAAATATCAAATATGAAATGTCAACATCTCCACTGTCCTCGTATGATGCCAACACATTCAATCCGTTTGGTCTGTTTAATGCTACGCCTCGTTGAGATCATGTCTTAAAACAATGAATAATATTTTAGAAAGTATGGAAGTGACACAAATGTTTACCAAGCTGTATTTGGCTCTATGTTGTGAACGCATTGTAAACCACTAGATGGCATCACACACAAACATCTCCAGTCCTTCTGTCGTCTTTTATTTGGATTTATTTATTACCAATATAAACAATTAACTTTAACAATTAAATACAACATTGGATGGCATTATGAATACAGAAACAACAATTAAATACACAAAACAAAGGTAGTACATCAAAATTACATAACATTCAGCAGATCATATGCAGTTTTACAAATTTGACTTATTTTGTCTAATATTTTTTTGTGTTATAATTAGGTAGTTAAAGTAATTAAAGAAAGTTATGCAATTTTGGGAATGTTGAAAAAAATTTACATTTATGAATATTGTATTTTCCCAATAAAATGTACATATTTCCTATATATTCTATGTACAATGAGAAAAATAACAAATATATCACACGTAGTTAAATTAATATCTACATTGGATTTTGAAGAAAATTATTTTGACACGTCAGACCAAAATTTCTTAACAAGGGGGCATTTAAAAAAAAGATGATCAATACACTCAATACTGAAATGACAGACATGACAATTCAAATGATTATTAACACATTTGGATGTAATCTCATTAGTCTGGTTCACTGCCTGCGGATGATGTCACTTCCTCTCACTGATCAGTTGATACCTGTTGATTGCAGAAAACACCCCACTTGAAGTTTCCTTATGTCGCTGGAGAAGCAAACTGCTGCTGTGAGCACACAGGTGATTTATGATTTAGTGTTTGTGCCATAAAACAAACAAACAAGTGCTTTATTAACTAACAAGTTATAACATTTAGGTAAGCTTAACTGGCAGTAAAATAAATTGGTATGCATGTTTTAGTCTCGTTTTTAAGGTAAATACAGATGATAAGAATAGGAAATTAATTAAATTACTCAGAAAGTGTCTGTAACTTAGCTTAAAAACCAAATAAATAAATAACCAGATGTGATAAATGAGATATGCATGCAAATCAGTGTGAGATCGGCAGCATCTGCATCTGAGTTATAGTGAGTTATAGTGCACATCCTATAATACACTCTTTTATAGAAGATTTGAGATAAACCAATAAAGAGGAGTGTATCACTTTAACAAAAAACCTATCATTTTAGTTTAAATGTCTCATAATATGTTTCTCTGAGCCAATCAAGCTCAGAGAAAACACTTAAAAATAAAGGTGCTTCAACATCTGAAGAACCTCATGTGTCACGAACGCTTCTTTGTGGTGAAAGAAGGTTCTTCAGATTATAAAAAGTAAGAAAGAGATGTTCTTTGACTGAATGGTTCGTCGTGGAACCAAACATGGTGCTTCTATAGCATCGCTTGAAGAACCTTTTGAAGCAGCTTTATTTCTAAGAGTGTATTGAAGGGTCTTGGGTTCTCAGACCCCAAACAGAACATCTAATTTCTTGTTATTCGAATATTCCAGTACAAATAGTATAGTTATAGTAGGTTAGTAAGATTCTAGTGCACTCAGACGTGATCAGTTAACATTTCAAAATTCCATGAAACACAAAGTGTTCCGAATGTTCTGAACTTTGTCACGCAGGCATAATTCCATTCACGTCTGTATTAAGAAATCAAAGCATGTCACCATTGTTGCCATTTGAACAATGTTTTTAGTGTGATGACGGCTGAGCGGGTTTTTGAGGCATGAGTCAAAACAGTAACTTACTAAAAAGTAAAAAAAAAAATCACCTGAAAAAGTGGTTTCCCCTTGAATGTTTCCTATAGCTTCTTTCAGTCCACACACTTGCAGTATTAACTGACGTGACTGTGCTGTGCCGGCCGGGGGCAACCCCTGAACCGTGGCTCTGTGCGGCTGCTTAAATCAGAACCGCGTGATGATGAAATTTACGGGATCCATCCTATAGATCGCTGGTAGAGAATGAGTCAGGGCACTAAAGGGCTCGCAGCATGACGTGACCATGCAAATCACACGCCGATTCCCAGTCGCTGACACGTGAGATACTTTCAGTTTTGTTCTCTGACTTTGACATCACACGACCTGCTTACTCCAAAGAGATAGATGCTATAGAAAGCAGAAACTTGTTTTTTTACAATGATGGTTTAATCTAGAACCATACATTAATCGAACAAGCTCTTAACAACAATCACAAACACACATGTATGGCTGTTCACGGGCCTTCAGGAAACTTCTCTGGAATGCACCCGAGGCGACAGATCATCTTGGAAGTTTTCCTGTTGTTCACACATGAGTCACGGGATCGAGTCAAACACAGCTGGGTCAATGAACAGGCCTGGAATTCCCAATCAGATGAGCACCTTACAAAGCATGCACTGATCCATATCATCCCGGCGTGGTTTTCTTTTCCTTTTTCACCTTTTCTGGCAGGGCTATTTTACTAACTCTGGAGACTAAAACTCAACCGTTTTTGGAATTTTTCACATTGAAAATTGGACAATAATTCAATTAATGTGATTCTCCATGTTATCTTGTAACAAATAGAATGAAGAAATTATTGTAACATTAATAATCAAAATATGATGTAATAAACTGACAGCAGTCATTCAGTCAGTCTTCAGTCATTCAAAATGACACATTATGATATTTTAGTGGAAGAAAGACACTTACTGAATTTGCTTAAAGTTTTAATTAAAACAGTATTTTATTATTTATTTAGAATTTGATTATGCAATCAAGGCATAATATATTACAAATCTAGTAAATACTGAAAGGGTTGTTCATACTCTGCCTAAAACATATCCTTTTGATATGTTAGCAAGTGATATTTTAGTATCATTGAGATAATATTATAGTTTGTATTAATATTTTTGAATTGGTTTTTATTTAATATTTTAATTACATATAAGTTTGAGCAATTGTGATTTTAAATTCTTTCTTTTTTCTATAAAACGTTTTTTTATTATTCATTAAACTTAAATGCCTTGTCAACAAGGAAAATGTCTCATTTTAGTTCAAGTAAACTTCATTTCAAGTAGTTTTTAGGGTTTTAGTTTGGGTTCATTTTAATAACCCTGATGTTAGGACAAGCATGTTGTTGAAAGCTGCTCAGTATTGCTTCATGTTTTTCACTGGAAGTGCACTAAAACAAAACTGCTCTCGTTGTGACAGAGAATTAATGTGTAGGCTGCACAGTTTATGGCTAGCGTGGCACTTTGCATAGGATGCTATTTTCAGAGAGCAGCACACTACAGGCTATGCGTTAACTTTCCACCCACGCTGTAGCGTCGCTGCCCCCGCATCGCTGAAATGTCAGCTCTTCCCCACACCAAATATCCCCTCCCTCTCTGACACAGATGCACACTTTCCTTCCAGCTGTGAGTCAGTACAGCTCTTGGGGGTTACCTACCTCTCCAGCAGTTTGAGTGTGGGCCTCTGAAAAGGCTGTGAGATGACTTTCAGAATCACATTATTAGAAAGAGCCAGTTTTAAGCAGGCAAAAAAGACAAAAATAGCGATGTTGTAACTCCCAACCACAAATCTTCCTGTGACGGAATAGTTTGGTTCTAATGGTTCGAATGTTCTAAACAACATTCACCTTGGATTGGATACCAATCTGCTGCACATGTGTAATTCACAATATTAATACATTGACATTAACATACATATATATTTTTAAACTAATTACTGAATGTTGCAGTAACCAGTGCCACATCCAACAATTTTAGCATACACCCGGTATGATTTATCCCAGTATAACAAAAGTAAAAGTATTAAGACTTGAAACATTTTAAATAAAGATAACCATTTTACCAAGTTGAAGATTGAAGATGATTCAAATCAAACTATATTTTCTGCAAGCTCTTTTTTGAAGATAAAAAAATAAAATGTCATAATTCACAATTTATGTATACTGTGCAACATCAAGAACTGTGGGGAAAAATGTATAATTTGCATATAAATAACTAAAAGTCAAGCTGCAATACCAAACAGAACCACACGGAAATGTCAACACAGACCACTATACCAGTCGCCTTCACCTGACTATATAATGTAGATACGGATCCTTTCAGAATTATTAAATAGAGCAGAACACAAATTTAAAAAAGTTAATAAAAACATTCTGAATTTGTGGAATGTAGTGATCTGAAGGCAGCTCAACATGACCAGTGAACAATTCCTCTGTCAGAGTGATGATGCCCATATCAACCGCTGGCCACAAAAGTGAGTACACCCCTGAGTGAAAATGTCTAAATTAGGCCAAATTAGCCATTTTCTCGCCCCAGTGTCATGTGACTCGTTAGTGTTACAAGGTCTCAGGTGTGAATGGGGAGCAGGTGTGTTAAAGTTGGTGTTATCGCTCTCACTCTCTCATACTGGTCACTGGAAGTTCAACATGGCACCTCATGGCAAAGAACTCTCTGAGGATCTGAAAAACTGAATTATTGCTCTACATAAAGATGGTAGGCTATAAGAAGATTGCCAAGACTCTAAACCTGAGCAGCAGCATGGTGGCCAAGACCATACAGAGGTTTAACAGGACAGGTTCCCCTCAGAACAGGCCTCGCCATGGTCGACCAAAGAAGTTGAGTGCACGTGCTCAGCATCATATCCAGAGGTTGTGTTTGGGAAATATATGTATGAGTGCTGCCAGCATTGCTGCAGAGGTTGAATGGGTGGGGGGTCAGCCTGTCAGTGCTCAGACCATACGCCGCAAACTGCATCAAATTGGTCTGCATGGCTGTCGCCCCAGAAGGAGGCCTCTTCTAAAGATGATGCACAAGAAAGCCCACTAACAGTTTGCTGAAGACAAGCAGACTAAGCATGTGGATTACTGGAACCATGTCCTGTGGTCTGATGAGACCAAGATAATCTTATTTGGTTCAGATGGTGTCAAGCATGTGTGTCGCCAACCAGGAGAGGAGTACAAAGACAAGTGTGTCTTGCCTACAGTCAAGCATGGTGGTGGGAGTGTCATGGTCTGGGGCTGCATGAGTGCTGCCGGCATTCAGGGAAACATGAATGCTAACATGTACTGTGACATACTGAAGCAGAGCATGATCCCCTCCCTTCGGAGACTGGGCCGCAGGGCAGCATTCCAACATTATAACGACCCCAAACACACCTCCAAGACAACCACTGCCTTGCTAAAGAAGCTGAGAGTAAAGGTGATGGACTGGCCAAGCATGTCTCCAGACCTAACCCCTCTTGAGCATCTGTGGGGCATCCTCAAACAGAAGATGGAGAACAAGGTCTCAAACATCCACCAGCTCTGTGATGTGATCATGGAGGAGTGGAAGAGGACTCAAGTGGCAACCTGTGAAGCTCTGGTGAACTCCATGCCCAAGAGGGTTAAGGCAATGCTGGAAAATAATGGTGGCCACAAAAAATATTGACACTGTGGGCCCAATGTGGACATTTTCACTTAGGGGTGTACTTATTTTTGTGGCCAGCGGTTTAGACATTAATGGGTGTGTGTTGAGTTATTTTGAGGGGACAGAAAATTTACACTGTTATACAAGCTGTACACTCACTACTTTACATTGTAGCAAAGTGTCATTTCTTTAATATTGTGACATTAAAAGATATAATAAAATATTATATCAAAATGTGAGGGGTGTACTCACTTCTGTGAGATACTGTATATAAACACCACTGAGCATTGCAGACTCCTATAAAAACACGTTTCTTCATTGAGGGTACTTTATAAAACACTCGCGATCATACTGAATTGTGATATTTCTAGAATAAGTCGAAATTATGAGAATAAAGAAAATTTCTAGAATAAAGTGTCGAAATTATGAGAATAAAGAGGAAATATTAGAGACTATTGGCAGTTAAAAATTGTTTTTCTAGAATAAAAGTCGAAAATTATGAGAATAAAGAGGAAATATTTGAGACTAAAGTAGAAATTATGAAATACTGTTTTATTTCTAGAATAAAGTCGAAATTTCAAGAATAAAGAGGAAATACTTAAGAATAAATTCAAAATTACGAGAATAAAGAGGAAATATTTCTAGAATAAAGTAGAAATTATGAGAATAAAGAGGAAATATTTCTAGAATAATGTCGAAATTATGAGAATAAAGAGGAAATATTTCTAGAATAAAGTCGAAATTATGAGAATAAAGAGGAAATATTTCGAGACTAAAGTAGAAATTATGAGAATAGAGGAAATATTTCTAGAATAAAGTCGAAATTATGAGAATAAAGAGGAAATATTTCGAGACTAAAGTAGAAATTATGAGAATAAAGAGGAAATATTTCTAGAATAAAGTCGAAATTACAAGAATAAAGAGGAAATATTTCTAGAATAAAGTCAAAATTACGAGAATAAAGAGGAAATATTTAAGAATAAAGTTTTATGAGAATAAAGAGGAAATATTTCTAGAATAATGTCGAAATTATGAGAATAAAAGTTGAAATATTTTGAGAATAAAGTCAAAATTATGAAAGTTGCATCACAACAATTAAAGTTATAATGTTTTGAGAGTATAGCCTATATTGCACATGCAAATGGCCCGGATTGGGAGCACCGGAGAAATTCCAGCTTTCAAATTCTGTCTTACAATAAAGTGTTTTTCATGCTCTTTAATTTGGCGTGACTGATCGCTGTATTCACCTCAGTTTAAGCAGCATGTGAATCCATCATCTTTCTGATTACAATGAGACATGTGTTTCATTAAATTAAGCTATAGCCTACTGTTTTTTTCTAAGGGTTAGTTCACCCAAAAATACGGATATGTCTTCTACGTATATTTACACTTTGATTTGAACAAAAACTGCGCATCCGGTATGCTGCTAATACAGAAGAACGATTCCGTCCAGCGGATATCCTGCAAAATGGCAACAGGGTGATGGGGAGGAGATTAATTTGAATATATTTATTTTGTGCAAAAAAAGTATTCTGGTAGCGTCGTAAAATTAAAGTTGAACCCGATGTCATATGGATTATTTTAACAATCTCCTTGCTACATTTCCGGACCTTGATCATGTAAGGACCCTTGCTGTCTATAGAGGGTCAGAGCGCTCTCAGTTTCCATCAAAAATATCTTAATTTGTGTTCTGAAGATGAACGAAGGGCATTCCATTCAACCGCAAGTTTCCTGCGAAGTGGACTTCACAGGATATTCCAGCATCTTCACTGAGATTCCAGTCTGAAAGGACACTGCCCATAAACATGAAGTAGAGTGGGATATTTGGGTGGATCAGATAAGGGAAATATCCAAAATGTGCACTGTTTAGGTGCCTCTTGGAATACTGCTTATACAGCTTTCTGTTAAACAATCCTTACCCCCAGTGATGGCCATGACCTACCACTTTATTTTATTTATTCAGCTTTGAAGCAGCTCAGGATGATAGTGTGTTAATCTAGCTTAAAGGGTTAGTTCACCCCAAAATTTAAATTTTGTCATTAATTACTCCCCCTCATGTTGTTCCAAACCCGTAAGACCTTCGTTCATCTTCAATAGACAAGTTAAGATATTTTTGATGAAATCCAAGAGCTTTCTGACCTTGCATAAACAGCTACAATAAAGACAGTTGAATAAAGTCTTTATTTTTTTGTCTTTGCATGCAAAAAATATTCTTGTAGCTTCGTAACATTATGGTTGAACCGCTGATGTCACATTGACTATTGTATCGATGGTCGGGCCTGGGAGCATTTCAGATGTTTTTTGTTTTTTTTTACCTTGAGTTTTATACTCGAACCATCAAGGCAGCATCTCAAGTTATTGCTACTGAGCTTCAGGAGACATCAGTTGCACTTAGTGAGAGTGGTACCTATGGGTTCATACAGTCAGGTAGCAGATACTCACAAAGACACCCCTGTTGTGGGAAACATTATACAGAACCTTCCTATGTAAGCTCCTTGTAGCACCACAGATCTCTACTCCTGAAGCTTCTGGTAGGCACCTTGACCCCCTAACCTTGTCTTTCAGATTCGGGCGGTTGTGTTCATCACCCAGATTTAGCTGCAGCTTCGACCTTGGATCCAACCACTTTATAATGGATCGTAAACTTGTTCAGACAAATCTCCACATGGCAAGCTTGTGCCTCTTTGTGGAAACCTTTCCCTTTATGGTGTAGGGATTGATCCCATTCTTTGATATTTCGGGTATTGATGGCTGGCCTTGTGTAGAGATCTCCCGTGTCACTCTTTTTGTTGACCTGGGGATTTTCTTGGACAATATCTGCACTGCTGCCACCTGGGATTCTTCTTGGCTGGTTTCAGTTCTTCAGTTTTTCTTTAGCAGCCTTGACTGCTTTTTCAGGTAATTGTGTATGACTAATGATCCTCGCAGCTAAGCCCATGTCATTATGTGACTTTGTCTGGTTTGGTGAGTAGTGGTGTCTCTAGCGATTAGTCTGGAATTCACCTGACCATAGTTACGTAATTAGTTCAGTAGGAGTCTTTGGCATGGTAACATTGTTTTTCTACCAATAACAACACCATTGTTAGTTTATTAATACATAATATACTCACTTAAGTACTGTTTTATAAGTACTGTTTCTTGTTATAACATGTATTTCAAGCTGCAATAAAGCAATTCAAGGGATAAACAGACACAAGAAACATGTTAATGTTTTTCTATTAAAAATAATTTATTCCAGGATCACATATAAATAATTCTTGAAACACATTACAGTTAATATTTGCTGTGAATAAATACCAAACAAACAAAAAAACAAGGCATTTCATATGATAATCTATATGAAAGGTTGCACAACATTTCTATCTTGTCATCTATAATCCTCTAGGTCTATAACTGGAATGTCACTATGTACTGTAAGTCAGAAGTACCGTTCCTAATTCCAGAGCAGCTTATTTAGTATTGTGCAAGTTTGTGATGATCTGAACTGACTGAACAGATCCAGTAGTTGAAGAGTAGACACTCTTGAATTTCTGATTCGACTGCAGATTTTTCTCATGTGTATCATTTATCCGAAGCACATTTGTGTATAGGCCCACATACATCTAATTCTCAAGTAGACAAAGACTCTCCAAGTCTCTTTAAGACAAGTCATGCCACTCGGCGGCCATCTTTGAAACGCCTCTTGGGCATCCAAGTGCTGGTCCTATAACTTTGAATGGGGAAACAGCAAATTCTCCAAAACTGTTCACTAAGTTTAGGATTCAATTTCATATTTGAAAATCACCAATGAAAATGGACAGGAATTTTGTTTTTCTTTGCTCAACTAGCATTATAAAAAGCGTATTTCTCAGGCTAGGTCAGCCAGTGTGCATGCGCAGTCCTGAGCGCGTGTCTCAGAGCGCTGAATGTTTCTATAGCATCCGGTGACGCGCTGACTTTACCGATTAGTGATTGGCCCTTTCATTCAGAAGGCGGGGCTTCCTGCGATTGAGTGGCCATATTAAGCGTTGCATTTTTCCTCATTCAAAACTATACGAGTGACATGTCTTTGACGAAGCTAAATATGCTTGCACAATATTGGACTTTAAGGATGGGAATGTTTAACACAGACAGTTATTTCTTTATAAATGATGCCACAGGAGCTAACTCTATCTCTTCTCGGTACGTCTGTGCAGATATTGCAGAAATATTTAAATAGAGAATGTCAGTTTGTGCATACTAAATGTATGCAAAGAATAGACTGAGGCATTGTGTGTTTAAAGGAGAGTAGTGCAACCAAAAGAATGTGGCTGGGCGAGAATGGCGAAGTTCGCAGATCTAGGAGCGGGCATTTCTTACCTGGGCGTGTTTACATTCGGATTGATTCGTTTTCGCTTGGCTCTCTATCCAGACAGGGATTTCAGCCATCTCATCATTTCTTTTTAGTCAAAAGTTTTGACGCTATTTTTTTTGGCACAGCCATTCCCTTGAGTTTAATTTAATTGAATCTGCACTAGACATCAGGGAGGTGTCAAGTATCTGGTTTTCATTGCACTTAAGGAATTTTTCAGCCACAGAAAACATATTCATTCAATAGAACAGACCAAGTCATATGAAGTTTAGCAAGGCAAGCAAAAGTGAAAAACAGTTTCACGAGCAAGAAGGACTTGTGAAAATGGTAAACAAAAACATTCTCAAAGGCAACAGATCCGTACTGCTTGCAGACATTAAATGGTGCAGCAGGAAATGAAATTCGAGCTCTGCTTAGCAAGCTCTCATTGGCACTTAACCTACATTGTATGAAAAAACTATCAAATGCTGTCCTTCGGTGGTCTCTGCATACCCTGTACGTCTCATTCCTGTACTTCCAAAAGGCTTTCTGCAGTCCACAGTGGCGATATAAATCAGCTTAGACATATCTTTCGGTAAATTAACTTTGGTCGATTTTGTCGCTAATCTGTTTTCGTTAATTCTTACACCTACTCTCCTAAATTTTTCAACAAATGTTTGCAATTAATTACCCTGTTCGATATAAAAAGCAGACGCCATGGGTGTGTGCGACTAGACATCATTGTGTATCATTCATTTCTGTATGCTAACATCTCACGACGGTCAAACATCAAACACATGATACAAATGACCAAAACTTCATTAGAGAGGTAATCACCAATTCTACAGCACCACCGGGCTCTTTAGGCCTTGCCCAATGTAGGTGGGGGATTTTGGGCAAAAAGTTTCTCGTGTAAGAGTTCACCAGCATGCACGCGGATGAGCGATGAACTGGGCACTTTTTAACATCGAACTGTTCCATCACCCCCGGTAAATCTGCTTGAAGTGGTCACATTCGTTACAGTAGCCTTGTTTCTCTTGGTTGGCGTAGTGGTCGCAGCCCTGCGTCTTACAGCGCTGTTTGCTTTTCTCTTTGGGTGCCTGGGCACGGCGCCCCTCTCGCTGGCCACGGCTGAGGCAGTCCGGGCACAGGTCTGTACAGCCAGGGGAGAGGTTCTTACAGCCGCTACGCCGACACTGTGCCTGGGTAAGCATCGGAGGTGGACATGGTTTTGAGGCCCGCTGGACAGAAACAACAGAACTCGTCAGAAGAGCCAAACTTACCCCACAGGAACAAAACTAGCATATAAGGACACTTACCGTGACGAGAGGTGGGGAATGAGAGCTCCTACTAGCAGCTTGGTTGAGTCTAGTACTCTGTTCCTTGAAAAAGCACTTGTTGCAGTAACCCTCGAGCATGGCCTTTCCCTCGGCGCCACAGCCCTGACCCATGCACCGCGGACAATTCTGAAAGCCCGCCTCGGATGTGTGTCTGGGCTGGACAATAGCAGGGGTGGCCACTACACAAACAAAAAACAGCCAAAAATCACACACATGTTCCTCTAGTTGACTTGATACTTAATAGGACAGGCGTGCCCAATCCTGCTCCTGGAGTGCCACTGTCCTGCAGAGTTTTGAACACACCCTGGGGCTAGTTGCATGAAAGGTTTAGACTAGTCTTAAAAAGTTAGTCATCTAATTTTGTTCTTTAAGAATGATCAGCAATTTATTAAATTTGGTCACATAAAAACTTACTCTAAGCTGAATCCAAAATATAAGACTGATTACCCCTTGGTTAACTGCTAGTTGGTCAAACTAGTTCTTAAGTCACTGTGTTAACAAAGTACATACCTTTTTTTTTTTAAACCTAAGTTTACGCAACTGGCCCTTGAACCATCTAATTAATGTCTTCCTAGAAACTTCCAGGCAGGTGAGTTGAAGGAAGTTGGAGCTAAACTCTGCAAAACACTGGCCCTCTAGGACCAAGTTTGGACACCCGTGCAGTTGGAAGTGGAGATGTTTCAACTGATGCATTTGAAATTATACAAGAAGTATTGAGTGAATGCAGAACAGCTACACTTACGGTGATTGGTCTGGTAGTCTGTGCAGCCGAGCTTTACACTGCCGGGCAGCGGGCGTCCGCCAGGTGTGTCCGGCGGTGCCAGCACGCTCCGTCTCCCAATGCATTGTCTCGGTTCTAGGCTCCTGTTGCTGGGAATTCCCCTTCTCGGAAATGGCAGGCCTCTGCATGCAGGGTGGGCAAAGACCGTTAAATATCCTAAAGACCTCCTGTTGGCACATAACACACCTCTCGGTGTCCCTTTCACGTTCTCTCTCCCTTTCCTTCTCTCGCTCCCGGCTGCTTGACGCCCACCAGCCGTGAGAGGGGCCTTGTGGCGGCCTATTAGCAGCCGATCGGTTTTGCCGCGCCGTAAAGCAGCGTTCGCACAGCCCATCATGTTCCACGCTGAGAGTGAACAAGCATCCAGGCGTCTTGCACTTCATGGCATGAGTCTCACTGTAAAGGCTTAGACTGGGGGCCGTAGGGGGCGCGGAACGTGGGCTGGGCAGGACAGAGCGCCCCAGCCTCGCTCGGCTCTCGGTGTCTGAGGACGAGGCTTGATTTGAGGTGGAAATGGCCTCCGGCTTGCAACTGGCCTGTCGCTTTTCAAAGCACTCGTGACAGTGGGGTTGAGTATCCACAGAGACGTAGAAGGTACAGCGGGGTGTGGCACAGCGGATCTCAATGAGAGAAAGTTGGGAGACTGAGAAGGGAGGGGGACGCTGGGATTGGGGAGCCCATAAAGACTCCTTATCCTCCTGCCAGCGCTTATATTCATGGTTGACCAGTTGTAGATAGTCCTCCATCAGGTTCATGTCCTCAGGTAGGTTGCCTTCATCCAGTCTGATGGAGGAAGGGTTCAAGATTTGAAAAGGAACACTGTAATATTCCACAACTTTTATCAAAATGACCAATTAGTACAATAATTACAGAACTGGAAGCAACCAGGGTTGCTTGAATCTGGCCGCTAAACCAACAAGAATTCACCAAAGAGTGTGTTTAGCTCATACCTGGCTGCGGTGATAATCTGTGTGGGATCGTAGCCCAGGCCAATGACAGGGATTTCTATAAGCATTAGGTAGTCTTTTAGCAACTTCTCCTTCTGTTGCTGCTCCTTTTCTGTCAGAAAGTGCACTCGAAGATCTTCAAACCCACCCCGTCCAGGGTTTATCAATGGCACAGCACGGATCTCTGAATGGGTCACAAACATTAAATATTTAAATACACTGGGCCAAGTAGTAAGAACACAGTATGGAGTAGTGCGATGTCTGGCGGCATACCTGGGCCGCTGTCTTTAATTGTAATCAGAGGTGCAAAATGCTGGGAGTCATAGCCGAGCACTATGGGATATTTGTAGCATTCTTCTGGAGGCCAAAGCAAAGGCAGGTATATGCCCCCGACATTGAGAGGTGAAAAGGAGGAACCAGACTTCATACTTCTAAGTACTTGGTCTGTCGAGAGAAAAAAAAATGGTCTTATATTATAGTCATGTTGATGCACTTGTGTCCAAATCAGTCAGTGCTCCAATGAGTAAGTGTAATTCTATTGAAAAGCTTCTTATAGAAACATAATTGTACATGGATACATACCTGCAATAACAATAATTGGTCTCCGCAGAATATTTGAAAGCACAAAGATGTGAATATCCTCTAATGAGTCAAACTGTAGGCCATTACTGCTGGACGCTGGAGAAGCCATTTCTACAATCTTCACCCATTCCTCCTCCCAGTTCTGAGAAACAAAAAACATTGCAAAGTTTTACCACAGTCATACAAAACAAAGTTCAACAAGGAGGTTCTGAAATCCTCTAATGGTAATACACTGAAAACTGATTGTTAGCTGTCTTTATCAGGCTGTTTATGCAACAAAATGACAGCTTTGCATGCACACCGTGAAGAGGGAAGTGCTTACCAAAGTGCTGTATCGCAGGCCAGTCTGAGTGAACTCCTGAGAGTGCAGCAACTCAGTTTGAAAGCGCATCCTAAAGTTACTAGTGTCTGTTTCCTTCAGCACTGCATAAAGAGCCTTTCGCAGCACCAGGTCTGTGTCCTGAACCCCCAGCAGGTACTGAGAGGCTGCGTGGAGCAGGCAGTTCCCATCACCTAAATGACACACAAACACTGATTACAGCTTAGGACAGTCTCTAGTGAAGGGCTTGGGACTGTGCAAGTTCTTGTGGTGCCATCAGGATGTTACTCTCCTCAGGCCTTGAGTAATTAATCATAAATGGCCTCTTTCAGTTTCTGGAACTGATTGCCCATGAGCAAACATGGGAGCATGCAGATATGCCATTATACATTAGTTGTCCTCCATCTCCTCACATATGTATTATAATGCTCGCAGATAGGCTACAACACATTTCCCTTGAAAGTGCACTTAAAGATTTGGCTATGAAAAAATACAGATCTTATAATTTTGTGGAAGAGGTATTTATGCGTTCACAAAAAGGCTACGAAACTTGCAGTTCCTGTTTAAACAATCTAGATTGTCATAACAGAGGGAGCCTTAGCAACCTGTTGATGTGCAAAGCAAAGCAACAAAAAATAATACTACGAAAATGAACAACTACATGTACAAGATTTGCTTTGTTGCTGCGTGCCTTAACAGCATTATCTCTTCATACTTAAAGGTTATTTCAGCTGTATTTGTTAAGAAGCAAGATTATGAATGAGATAAAAGCAATACAGGGGATTTCCACAGAGGTGTTAAAGCAGTTTAAAGATATTCATTTCATCGGACTGAGTGCATTTTAGAACAGGACATGTGACCCTATCTCTATAAAAACAAAGAAATCAACTCCTCATAACACACAAGGTAATTTGGACATGTCAGACTAAGGTTATCTATCTAAACTCTCTGTAAATCAATAACTTCACTGTAACTGTAGATCAAATTGAAGCCAACTTGAGCACTCAAAGAGCATGCACTGCAGAGCTGTGCTTATGGCCTAGACTCTGTGTTCTTTCTGATGTTGTGCAACATGTGTGCATTCGTGTGCATTTGCATGAGTGCGCGCTTGTGTGAAACAGCCTGCGCACAACTGTGAGGAATTTCCCTAATATGTGAATCTCTAATTAAGAGCCGTAAGGGCTTCACTTCAACTTGTTCTTTCCCTTGTCTCCTCTTGACACCAGAGCCATGATATAAAGCGTCTGGACTTTCCAGAGAGGAGGGGCGACGTCCACGACGCACTACAGGAATGCCTGCGCCCGTGCCATTTCTAGGTTCGATAAGGGAAGTCTGAACAGATGATCTAGTTCCTGTTCTTTAAACCTGTGTGATTGTCTAAAAGCAAGCGATGTGCCTGCACCTGCAACCAACAACAAGACCAAATGTTCCTAAGTAGAAGAAGGTTTTAACTGGTCTATAGGATATGCTTTACTTATGGAAACTATTTGTGCAGAGCGTTGTTTTGTTTCCTGTTACACAAGAGAAAGTTTCCATGTGACTCTTAAACTGTAGGGAGAAAAAAACACAAACTCCACCACACCTCTAAATCAATCTCTCTTTGACATAAGCGACGAGATCTGAATTAATAACATTAAAGGGGCAAACAAATAAGCAGTTTTTCCAGTAAGTTGCAGTTTTAGGTCGCATTGAATGAGAATGCATGTGTAGCAATGTCTACGCACACACCATTTAACTTTTCTTTTATTAAATTCAGTGTTTCTGCATTGCAACATTGCATATGTAACATTTAAAAAATTTACGTTTGATTAATTTTGAGTTACATATTTTTAAAAATATTTCCCCTTTGCACACATTCAAAGAAGTATTCTACTTTTTGTAAATAGTTGGCATTGTAGAATTTTTTCATTGAGGTATGTATTTAAATACTTTACCGTAAATTACGAGAAAACTTGTCATTTGGGAAGTTACAGTTTCAAAGTAGCTTCCTCAACACAATAGAAGAACAGAAAATGAACACAAAAACCGTGGACACAAACTACATCTGCTATACAACCACATCCTTGTCCCCAAATTCAGCAACGCTGGTCACAAATGTGGACTCGAGAGAATGAATAAGCACTGTGTAGATATGGTCACATTGTCTGCTACTCTTACTTCACTCAGTTATATGAGCAGATACACTAAAGCAACTTTTCATTTACACAGAAACTGTTTTACCTAACAGCTTTGGAATTTGGCCTTAGACGTCTTTGTCTTGTTAGCAGTCATTATCAATGTCAATTAGTCCAATCATAACTCATATGTTGTGAAACTGTAATAGGGTATTATTGTACTAGTAAATAAACACTATATATGCTGAACACACACTAATGGTAATCAAAACAATGTATTTCTGTCGAGCAAACAGTAGACCAATGCCACAAGCAATGAGCATGGGTTCGATACCCAGGGAATGCATGAACGGAAAAATTGTCTGCCAAATGTACAAAACACATTTCACATTTAAACATATTCTCCACTTTAATAGTGACGTCAGATTACTGATCGCACCGGCTGATTAAAAAGATGCTTCGTAAATGCATAACACCGGTCTGAACTCTCTCATCACGCGTTTCTGACCTAGGAAATTGTTACGTTACATTCATGTGAAAGGACTTTTTAAGTATTCCCACTTTAACAGACCAATCAATTGATACAAATACAGAAGTTTTAAAAGAAGCAAACCTAATTCGACCATACCCCATTCCTAGTGCACTGAAGTTATTATTTAATTCATTGCAAGTCAAATTACATAACTTGCTTCAAAAAAGCTATTACCATTATTATGGATATTGCATTTATTCCTGTTTTCCTCTATATTCGGTTACGGGTCATATCAACACTATCCAGTCTGATGCTTTCATAATCCCATGTGACTTAAAACAAGAAATACCAGTTTCATTATCTGTGCTGTCCAGAAAAACATCTACATTTCCAGAATACAAGAATGAGATGCTATCCACTACCAGGAACTAGACATGATAAAATGACACTATACTGTATAAAATACTGACACTTGCAAACTAACACCGCTAGCTTGCGGACTATTTCAGACAAACGTTAAGGTAATGAGAAATTCTTTTTATGTGTAATCTGCATTTACCTAACTTCAGTTACAGTAACTAGTGACTGTACTATGGAGCAACAATGGCAAGTACAGAGAAGTTTCCCTCGCAGCATTACTCATAAGAGAAGAGCAGTGTGTCTTGACCCTGAGTGAGCAAGAGAAACGTCATAAAGCGCTTGCTTTGAGCCCTGCATCACGCCACGGACCCTTAATTCAAGTTGTGCTGTAGAATTAAGGGGGAAGAACATCAGTGTGACAGACGGGGCAGGATTTTCCCGTCTGCCGTGAAGCCCTCATGTGCCAAGCATTTCAAAAAAGCACGTATTCTTGATTTAAGTGGTCAACCGGTATGGCTTTGTAATAGCGGAGTAAGATAAAGATACCAGATGAGATGCACATAATAAAGCTATCACGAACTGAATACTTATTTTATACAATGAGAGAGGTTATCAGGCAAAAAAATGACCAAATAATGGCCTGCACAATTCATTTAATTCTAATTACGATTGTGGATGCCACGATTACAGAATTGTTTAAAGTCCATGTTATTGTTATTCTTTATGCTTAAGATGTTTTTATCTTTCTACGGGT